>JAUMJM010000005.1:117855000-118455000 GCA_033558235.1 Neomorphus geoffroyi | reverse complement strand
ATGGTATATGTTTATATGTTCACATTTTACAGAGGAGGTAGGTTTAAATATTGATATATTCATAGCCACTCAGTATTCTGTGAAAAGGCTAAACATGATAAATCAGGCAGTACACAGCTTTTGAAAGCTCAGTGTTGCTAAGGCTTTTGTATTTACACGCTAAAAACAGCAACCAATAAATATAGACTTATTAGTGATTTTTTTTTTACCAGAATGCAAAGCTGTGGTTAAGACCTATGAAAAACAGACAACAAACTTCGACTTGCTGAATTCTTTTTCCTGAGTAATTTTGCTGTTGAATTGTATTTCACTCAATTAGAGAATTCATAACAGCTTCTGCAATATTTTAAATACAATTAGTGCCATAACTTTTTATCAGCACCTAAAAAATCTCCCAGATCTGAGCTACATGGAAGTTCACAGTTTATTAATGTTGCTTTTCTTTATAAACCCGTATTTCTTGTTAATGCTTATTGCTAGGATTAATATTGTTTAGTAACAGCTGATTAGCTTTTTTCCTAGTTACAAGAAATATTTGTTTAAAGAAATTACGCCATTATGCCTTTTAGGTTGCTATAGTTTTCTGATGAATGTGTGATAACTGCAGGAGAGTGGCACTAGAAAATCACTTCTTTTTGTTCTGAACTAAAAATTGAATGCCTTTGTTAATTTTTTATTTTTTTTTGTAGTGAGAAGTTTGGTCATAATCTGCAAATGCATGTGTGAACTATTCTGTTTCTTGCTTAGTGAAATTAAGCATGGGCGTAGTTAAAAAATCAGTCCCGTCTTTCAGTTTAAGAGAGGTAGCTACAAATTGGAAAGAAAGACTTGAGTCAATATGTGGGTTTTGTGGCAGGAAGGAACAGTGTAAACTCTTCCAGTGTTCTCATTTCAGCTGTGCTCTTACATTAACCAGAGCAGAACTTTCACTTCATTGCAAATGCTGCATAGTGTTTTATTAATTAAGCTACTCATTGATCTAAATGAGACTATTAACTCATTGGATCTAAAAAATAAAAGAGTCTGCAGAGTAAGTGATAATAATGTTAACATAAACTAATATGTGTATATGCACCCACAAGAAATACATTGTTGTTGTAATAACAGTGTATTACTTACGAAACAGCAGCATTTTTGTGTAAACTTTTGAAATGGATGTAATTGATAGGTTCATTCTGTGTAAAATATAGGTAGGCAATTAATACAGATATGCAAAACGAGTCTGGACTCTATTTTATAGAGCAAGCTTTTAAAATAGTCATGAAGTTTTCAGTTTCCCTTTTCAAGTAATGCTTACCACACAGTCAGTTTTTTTAAGGTATGAGATATGGTTCTCTTGACACAAACCTCTTAATATCAGTGTTCTCATGTAGTACTGGATTTTTTGTGTTTGATAATGATTGTGTTAAGAATTGACTGTCATTTAAATGCAAGAGCTAATGATGAACAGTAGGAAATACTTTATGACAGATCTGTCACTTAAAAAATGCATGTCTTAATGACTTTCTTCATGTTATTTAGTGGAGTTGTGTTTTATTTCCCTATTAAAAAAAAAACCCAAAACCAAAAAGGAGAAGAACAAGCCAAACCCCATCTTCATGACAAGTTTCATTGCTTAACCTAATCTTGAACTCCAAAACTATGCCTCCATGCAACCTCTAAGCAGCTGTTAGATCCTGTTGTTCTTGAGTTCACAACTCAAGTTGTGCAGAATCTCTGGGCTCTCCAGCTGTAGTGGGCCAAGAGTCAAGACCAGAATTCGGTCACTTCATGTAGCACTGTGTGAATGTGAAAAGGTTGTTCAGTGAGTCAGAATAATTCCCAGTGATATTGCATCCACATGAAAGTCATTCCTGGGATTCATTTTTTAATAACATTTTTACTGTTTAACTGTTTTTTACACCAACTCCCTTGTCCGGTCTGAAAATGGACCCAGACTTCTTGTCTTGTTTCCAGAAGAATTCTACACCACTGATTTTTTGATCTACCAATTTTCAACTTGATGTCTGCTGGTAGACTTTATTGTCTTTCCCTTTTTGAAGTAAAGTATAAAAAACTTGAATTTTTTTTTAAACTTCTCTTTGTGCTGTGGACAAGGTTTCTCATAATGAACAGTAGCTCTGTCTCAGTAACTGTGGAGGAAATTGGTTGAGGGTGGCCAAGAAAACAGAGGGTTGGTTAACTTCAAGGCTTCTGACATGTTTATTGTTGGCCAAACACCTTTGAAATGTCTGTAATTTGCTATTCATTTCCGAAGATGCTGTGTAAGAAATGATTTAATGTAACAAAGAATAGGAGAGAAGCATTTTACAAAAATTTAGTTGAGAAATTCTCAAAATTGATTTTATGAAGTGGTTAGAATTGCTAACAGGATTTAATAACTAACAAGACTATTTTTCCCTAACTGACTAGAGAGGCAATTAACCAAGCTTTCTGTAATACTGTGCATGTGTACTAGATAAAATTGTACAATCCCAGAGGACTGTCAGTAGTATCGGTATTTTTTAACATGGAGTAAGTTGTCACATGGACACAGAGCTGAAAAATATGAGGACATGTTGATGTAAAAGTAGTTATTACCTTCCAATTCAGCAATTGAATGAAACATTAATGTCAGCAAACAAAAGCAAATCTGGCTTTACAGTCCAGCTTTACATATCAAAACATTTACCTATCTGATTTTGTTTGAAACTTTAGTTTTTGAGAAAATGTAAATAAAAACGAAAGCTCAAATAGGTAGAATAAACCAGCATATAGCAAAATGTGACTTTTTTTTTCAAATGATGAGTAAAGTATTTGTAGCTATTTATTTGTGTAAAAATTGAAAGCTTCACTGAATATATGCTTTTGTTTTGAATGCATTTTAAAGGCTTAGAGAATGAAACAAGAATAAATGAATCAGAAGAGGAAGCAAACTTTTGGTGTATAAAGATTCTACCACTTTTGCATGAACTGGAAAAAGGTGGGTAACACTGTTGTTGAAAGGGTGTATTTTCTGTGCTGTTTAGGGCAAAACCCATTGGACTAATTCGTGATTACTATAAAAGAGTAACAGTAGTTGGACTATGTAGCCTTTTGTGTTTTCATATGTTCAATGACTTTGCAGTGTAAAACTGGCCGGGCAACCTGGCTGTAGGGTGGCCCTGCTTGAGCAGGGAGGTTGCACCAGATGACCTCCAGAGGTCTCTTCCGACTTCATCTATTCTGTGATTCTGTAAAAAAAAATACTGGTTTAGAGAAGATCTTGTCTGATTAAATGACCTTATTTTAGACAACATCGCTCTGCCAGCTTAGCAGTCAGTGATAAGGTAGTAATTTTAAGTACTGCACAGATTCACTGTTTTAAGCATAGACTGTATCGACAGTCTCAAATTTAAAAAACTAAGGAAATCTTAATGAAAATTTCCATTTATGCTTAAAGTGTTAGATGTCTCAGAAGAGTACATAATGACCCAGAATATTGAAGCAACATTGAGTAAATTAAGTATGGCTTGAAAGACTGAACTCTGAAATCCATTTTAATGTTTCATCCAAAAAGTTGTTTAGATGGCTTCTGTACAGACATTATATTTATTTGAATGGTGGGAATATAGACAGTAGCTTTGTTTTTACAAGTGGTAAAAAATGAGTGTGAAATTCGCGGATTGATTCTGTTTTCTGTGATGTTTTGCAGTGTTCATTATAGGATAGTACAGATTAGAAAGTTTTTTTGCATAATTCTGCAGATGTTGATGATTATGAAACACCTGTACAGTATTGAGTGATTCCCAAAATATATTATTATTTTAAAAAGACAAGATTCTCATTCCACATCTGTCACTGATGTCTAGAAAAACAGTGATCAGGAAATTGGAAAACAGCTAGGCGACTTCACATTTTCCTTGCTTAATGCTGAGATTGTCAAATATGAGCCACAGAGTTAGTTTTTCATAGTGTCACGGTCTTTATAGGTAAGCAAAATATTATTTAGAGGTATAATCTAATCATGTCTTTCCCTTGTCATGAATGTAACTAAGGAAAATCAATGTTCATGCCTCTTTTCCTCAGTTTTCACTTGATTGGTTAGTGTGTTAGAGTGTCTTCAGCTTTTATAGAACTTGATTGTCTTACTTTCTGTAATAATAGGTGAAATAATCTCATGATTCTTTCTTACCACTTGATTGAATGTAGTACTACAAAAACCGTAAAGTTAAGGTTTTTGCTGCTACTTGAGTATTCACCACTGAATTCTAACTGAATTGCATCATTACCTCCTGCAGCTGCACATTATAATGCTTTATTTAGGCTGTTTACTGCACAATTGCAGTTTTTCCTATCAAAAGTAATATTTGAATTCTACTGTTTTAATGGTTTGGGTGAGTCTGTTGGTAATTCAGTATTTTTTAATTTTGTGTGCAGTCACGTTCTTTGTACCTTTCATCTAGTTCCTTGCATATGCATTTAGGTCACATTTAGTTTTTCATATATTAATAGAAAAGCTTTTTTCTTCCCTTTTCTCTCTCAAAAATATTTGCAGAAAGTTTTCCATTCAAAAACAGATCTGAGGTTTAACCTGGATCTTTAGTATTGTCTAAAATCTTATGAATTATGATTCAAACCAAATAGAACCCCAGAGTCACTTTGGGGTCTCTCTACTTTATTTTGTTACATTCTAGTGCTCATGGGAGGATAAGTTTCAAAAATGCCCCATGGGGTGAGTGATGAATAATTTTTGTTGTTGTTACTTTTGATGAAATGGAGACCTTTCATTATTTGTGTCTTGACAGTCTCGTTTCACTGCTTTCTGGAGCAGAGTGTTTAGAATCATGCTAATTTTTTTGTCATAATGGGAGTAGAAATGGAACAATTGTTGCTGTTCCTTGAGTGTGATGATTGCAAATTGAGAGGTTCCAGGCACTGCTCAGCATGAGAGGTGGATCCTTGTAGCTGCCTACAGGTTTGGGGCCTTAGATATAATGTTTGTTGTTGTAATTTGCTGTCCATGTATATTTCATCACAAGTGCTTTGCCTCCTTGAATATGGCTCTATTTCAGCTGTGAAGTACTTCGCAATTAAATGCAGAGTTTATACAAGCAGTTTAAGCGGGTCTATAGGGTGCTTTGTTGATGTCACCTTATAGACAGGAGCAAATGTAAGAAAGAAAAAGCCCTCACTCTTGAATTTTAAAAACAGGCAAGACTTCTCCTTTTCCCTCTAAAGTAAACATGCACATATTTTGATTGCGTTGAGATGCAGATACTGTAATAGTTTACTGCAGGTTTTATTTTTGTAATTTTGAAATAATGTCTGAAGGACTCAGGTTAAGAGGTGGACAATTTTATTGTCAATGGGCCAACAGTCCACTCAAATATATCTTGCACCTCTGCTCGTTCTGTTTTTACATTGACTTGTTCTTAATCCCAGCAAGGTTTGATATATTTGGTTATGTATGTGGGCAGAGAAATATTCCTTAACTGTCTTTTTTTCACATGTAATGTTCGGTGGAGCTCTTTAAAGAATGTCTCCAGATCCACAGTTTCCTAGTAGACATTTGGTCAATCTAATTATTAAGCATTAAAGGTGAGTTTCATTTTAGCTATAGGCATTATTTTGGCTCTGTGATGTTTTGACTCGAGTCTCTTCTTTTTGAAAGAGTAAAATAAAACTGTCTCTGAGGATCACCTTATCATTTTAAGAGATTTATTGGGCATCCTTTTTTGTGCAAGCCATGCTTTATTTTGTTCTCCTGCGTCTTTGTCTGTTGAGAGACTTTGGAAGAGGTGGCACTGACAATTTTTTTTTCTTTTTCTCTCCATTCCCCCACCCTGTTCAAGTAGAAGACAATATAGAAAATGTCTGGCTTGCACCAAGCTCTGTCAAGCCATAAGTGAAAGAAATGTGCCCGGAAAAGGATTTAAAAGAAGTGTGCTTCTAAAGGCATTATGTAAACTTGTAGACGTTGATTCATATTCTCTTTGCCTAAAGCTGGCAAAGATTATTCTGGCTGTAAGTGTTTTAAAATGCTGTCTGGTACAACATGAAGCTCAAAATTGTGAATTATAACTTGCATTTAATTTTTCATTTCATACTTTTAAATTGTGTCTAAACTCATCCTTTCCTAAGCACAACTTCTTGCCATATAGATACTAGTCTCCCATTCATCCAGATCAGCACTTGTTGGAGTCTATTTTTTGCAGAAAAATTATGCCTAGGGAAGGCAGGAGGGACACAAAATAGAATAGCTGGTATATAGTGTGGGCATATTGCTTAGGCATGCAAAAGACCAAATGTCCTAAACTGTGATATTCATGTAGGGATTGTAAAAAACCCAATAATTTAAAAAATTACATGGAAATGAAGCTTAGTTTTTAAATAATATCTTGACCTTCTTAAACATCTTAATATCTTATCTTAAATGCCTTAAAATATTTTAAAATACCGAACCAGGTTTTTTTGGAAAGTGAGTAAGTATCTCAGTATCTCTAATACCAGCTGGCATTGTGTTGTAGACATTTTAGTAGTTTGTGTCCGGATGGTTGTTTTCATTTAAGGTACCATGGGTTATTTTAATCAGAAGATATAATTATATATTCAGATACTACATAGATGTTAAGTGGTGCTTATATAAAAAAAAAAACAAAGAGTTCGATTACAGACATTTTTCTGTGAAATCTTTCAAAATCTTTCAAAATGTATTTTTAACACTTTTAATTCCCTTTCATGGTCTCTCAGTGTCGTTTAGTACATCATAGAATCTTAGAGGCATAGAATCATGGAACGGTTTGGGTTGGAAGGGCCCTTAAAGCCCATCCAGTTCCAACCCCCCTGCCATGGGCAGGGACACCTCCCACCAGACCAGGCTGGTCAAGGCCCCATCCAACCTGGCCTTGAACACCTCCAGGGAGAGGGAATCCACAGCTTCCCTGGGCAACCCATGCCAGTGCCTCACCACCCTCAGTGTGAAGAATTTATTCCTGTCTAATCTAAATCTTCCCCCTTCCAATTTAAAGTCATTGCTCCTCATCCTTTCACTCCTTGCCCTTGTAGAAGTCCCTCCCCAGCTTTCCTGCAGCCCCTTCAGGTACTGGAAGGCTGCTAATGAGGTCTCACTGAAGCCTTGTCTTCTCCAGCCTGTCTTCATAGCAGAGGTGCTCCAACCCTCTGATCATCTTCCTAGCCCTCTTCTGGGCCCACACCAGCAGTTCCATATCCTTCTTATGTTGGGGTTTCCAGAACTGGACACAGTACTCCGGGTGGAGTCTCACAAGAGCAGAGTAGAGGGGCAGAATCACCTCCCTTGACCTGCTGGCAACACTTCTTTTGATGGAGCCCAGGACAGGACAAGGTCATACCATCTTGTTTGAGGATGACTTTTATTATGACATGTACTGTTGTACTGGAGTTCTTTGTGGTGTGGCCATAGATGCCAAACCAGTGAATCCTGCGAAGAATTTTTTGTAAGAGTGAATTAGAGAAAAAAAAACAAACTTGCAAGTTATTGATATACTACCTGAAGAAAATACATTAAAAGTTTGTATGTCATCTGTTATTTTCAAGTCAGTCAGCATGGTTTGCTAAATAGATCTTAAATTAGCTGGGTTTAATTCTGCCAACTTTTCAGTTTGGCTGCGTGTCAGGATTTGAGCTGAAATTTAATAGTTCTGTAAGAATACAAGTTTGCTGTGATGTCCAAATTGTAAAATGTTACGGTGCATTTTTGTATGTAGATTTTAGTTGTGATTTTTATGTCTTTTACTTTCTTTGCAGATGAAAGTGGATGGAAAAAATCTCAGTGTCTGAAAGCTTGCATTTGCAAGAATGCAAAAAATTATTACGTCATTCAGAATGATAGATTATTGGGTAAGTATTTTGGTTTTGTGTGTAAGTTGGATGTTGAATTCAATAGTTAGATTGATCATCGTTCAAGAAACATTCTCAGAATTAACTTAGTCACACACTAAAAATTGCCTGCTCAGTCAAACTAACAGCTCGTTTGGTCCAGTATTCTGTGTCTAACAGTGGCAACAGGGATGCTGTTTAGGGAAATCATGAAAGCCTGCATATTTTCTGTGATCTGTTTCTTGTGTACTACCTCAGCACCCAGAATTGTTACATTCTGTTAGGGACATTAGATGCTGCGTCACTGCCTAATCATTTTTAGATTGTGTTTATAGATCTTTTGTTCATTAATTTATTTAATGCCTTTTTGAAGTTTCTTATTCTGTTTGCTTCTACAGTCTCATAGTGCCACAAGTTCTACAAGTTCTCTGGCTGCTGTTTTAACCTATCTATTTTTCATCATGCCTCTGCTTGTAGTTTTGCGGGAGTTGTAAGAGTTTTTACAGTCAGCTTACCTTCCTACGAGGAGAGACTGAGGGAATTAGGGTTGTTTAGCTTAGAGAAGAGGAGGCTGAGGGGAGACCTCATCACTCTCTACAGCTGCCTGAAAGGAGGTTGTGACGGGATGGGTGTTGGTCTCTTCTCACAAGTGACAAATGATCGGACGAGAGGTAGTGGCCGCAAGTTGTGCCAGGGGAGGTTTAGACTGGACATTAGAAAAAATTTCTTCACTGAGCGAGTGGTCAGGGATTGGAACAGCTGCCCAGGGAGGTGGTGGAGTCGCTGTCGCTGGAGGTGTTTAAAAGACAGGTAGATGAGTTCCTTAGGGTTATGGTTTAGTAGAGAGACAGGCATGGTTGCACTCGATGATCTCAGAGGTCTCTATGATTTCACCTTCATGATTTTTTAAACTACAGTCATAACACATATCTCTGCTCTCTCTTCAGATTGAGGCATCTCAGCCTTTTAGCTCTTTCTTTGTAAGGATCCTGTGTCAATGGTCTCAATTGTTTTAGTAGCTGTCTATATCTTCTCCAGCTCCAGTAGATCGTTCTTCAGGTATACAGAACAAAACTGTCTATAGAAGTCAAGGTGTATCTACACCAAATTTTATAGATGTGAAATAATGCCGTATGGGGTGTTGGCCATCATCAGGAAGGATATTCAGAACGGTCCTTGGGTTTTTTAGCAGCTGCTGCACATTGAGCCAATGGTTTTGGAAAATTGTCAATAATGGCTCTAAGAGCTCTTCAGTGATTGTATCTGTATTTCTGTCATCCACACACCTCTTGCAAATATGAGAAACGTGAAGAAAATGACAGAGTATGAATGATACCCAATATCAATTGATAGTCATTCCTTTCATTAAAACTTCATTATGTTTCATTAATGTAGGCCTGAACCTTGCAAACATTTCTTGCATGTACATAAGTTAAAGCATATGTGTATATCTGCTTAAATAGATGAAAGTGTTTATGGTCTTAAAGTTTAGTATGTGAGTGTTGTCAGAAATAAAAGCCGAATAAGCCTTTCCAAAAGTAAGATCAACAAGAAAGGACTCAGAGAAGAGAGAACAGCTAAGGTTGCTCAGCTGACTTTGGGTTCTGAAAACTACATTTTTTTTAGAGATGAGCATCATACAGAAATCTGGACAAGTTGAATAGTTATGTCTGTGTAAACACGGGGAGGGGTTCACTCATTTCCATCTTCACTCACTTTTCTTTCACTTACTTTTCTTTCCCTGTATTTTAAAAAATAGTGAAAGAAATAATGTTTTGGTAGGGTTTTGTTTGTTTTTTCAGTCTTTGGTGACACACCTTATCCAGGCTGAAGACATGAACCTGGGTTATCATCATTGTCACCAAGATTCCTTTTGCTGTCTCTGGGTTATGGATTCAATTTCTTTATCTTTCTCTGGCCCTGTAAACTATTTATGTGCAATTGGGCAGCTTCAGTAGAAGAAATAAATTAACTGTTCATCCCAAAATAAACAACTACTGTTCCAAGACCCTGCGTGATACTGAGCAGAGCAGGGACCTGAAACTGGTTTCCCATGTTGCCACAACCCAATTGATTTACCTGATTGCTAGGCAGTTGGTGAGGGCGAGAGTATGGGCAAGAATGTGTGTATTTCATCCATATATACCCATATATTTGGAGAGAGTCTCGATTTGAGATGGAAAAATATCAGTTTCAATCAGTTACTAGAAATTCAGAAGCATAAAATTGGTTAGGATTGCTTATTTATTTAAGAGACACCCACTAAATTCAGACTATCTCAAGTTGACTGTGAAAAATACATTGGGCTTGTGCTAACTACTCTTAACCTTAGAATTCTAGGTATCTGACAGTTCTAGCATAAAGCAAAACTTTTGCAGTATCTTTACCAACATAAAAAGTAAATCTAAAAAGGCTATGAGCAGACTTCAAATGTGAGATTTGAATGAGACACCTGTGCTTTTTAGTGCTACATTGAAGATGCTTTGAGACATTTGATTTTTTCAAGGAAGCAGTAGGAATAAACCTCTTTAGAATATCTCAAGTTTAGTACACAAAATTCCAGGCACAATCAATCACTTTTGCAAACCTTGACTGAGAGTTTCAGTGATTACCAGTGATTGTTTACAGTACAGACCAGTACTGCAAGCTGGTATACTGTACATACCAGTACATGATGCTGGTTCTTGATGCCGGTTCTTGAAGCCTGGGAGAAGTCAAGCCCTTTCTTATTCATCGATGATTGTTTCTTGATTTCAATCCAGATACCAAATTTTCCTAGCCTGCTTATTAGAAATCTAGTTAGAAATAATTCAATATCTTTTTTTTTTTCCCATTTCTTAATCTCTTCAATGACTGCAGTGTATAAAATAGAAATGTTAATATTAGCCTTTCCAAATAATGACTTTCCTTTTAGATTGTTTGCTGGAGCTTCTGAGTACTGAAGATCTACATAAAAACAATGAAACTCTCCTGTATTGCATGGGAGCTATAAAATTCCTGTCTGGAAATGCAGTACTCCAAAATGAAATGGTCAGCAAAGGAGCTGTTGAAAAATTGCTGCAATTAATGAAGCAGATTAATAACATAAAAGGAAATGACACGTGTTTCTCCAACTTGGGCCACCTATTAGTCCAGGTTAGCATTTACTTTATTTCTAAAAGTACACAATTTTTAAGTTTACGTGACAGGATCTAGATTTAATTATCAGAGATGTTTCTGTGTAGTCAATTCTAAAGGCTTTAGAAATTCTGAAGTTAATAGAACTATTTTTGGGTGCCTAATAAAACCAGTTCATTATTAATACTTTATGGTCCTGACAATGTTCTGGATATTACAGTAAACAGATAAAAATGTGTTCCGCATCTAAATTCTTCAAACTGAAATAATAAATACAATCCTGCTCTGAAATATTCTAGGAGATTACAAAAAGCTTTTTATTACAAGAATAATGCATTTTTAAAAGTGCATAGGAAAATATAACTACATTTCTTTGCAAAGTGTTTCAGAAGAACTATAATTTAAGGAAAAGGTAGTTGTAAAAGCCAACGGTTTTTGAAGCTTTTTGAAGGTAGCAGGCTCAAAACTATCTTTTGACATCTGAGGTACCTTTTCATCATCTTGAGTGATGGCTGTGAAAACTAATCCTTTGCCCTTAAACTGTTTAAACCTTAGTGTTTTAGAAAAAAAACCTGTTACGTAGCTAAATCTTCAGTTATGCATAGATTGTGGCTAATTTTTTTTAATTTGTCAAGAATTTGTCAGGTCGATTCCTGACATTTGTCTTAGTAATTATTGATATGAAGAGTACTAGATGATATCATTGAAAGCTTTTAGGACTTAAGAGGAAAATTAATTGGACAATTTTCTAAATTTCTGAATTTCTCTGCTAATTGTGCCAGATTTGTTTAGTTGTCTACTAACTTACAAACTAGGGATTTTATATGACTTGAAATTATATGAAAAAACAGATAGCTTACTTCATCACCTTACTCTTACTGATTTTTGTCTGTTTATTTTAGTGGAGCTATGAGGTATGTCTCTCCAGAGAGGTGTGCACAATCTTAATGCAAACATAAACAGACTGGGAGATACTGCAAAGCACTGAATGAAATAATATGCTTTAATACTTACGTTTGGCTAAGGAAGTCCCAAGTAGCAAATTGCTGAAGACCGGGAGAATACATGATGAAACTGGAAATTTTGTGCTTGTCATGTTCCTGTTTTCTTTCCTATCTGGTTGTGTCATCATTAAGTTCCTATATGAATCACAAAGTTCTCATTTATATACTTCTATCTTTAGAATTGAGAATGTTAACCTTCTTGTGGAACTGTGAATTTCTGAACAGTTCTGAAATAATCTGTGCCATTTTGTTGATATTATGCCTTATATTCTATACAAAAATTGCATTTGGGATTTCCAAGCCTTCTTTTTCAAGAAAAGGTGTAGTAATCAAAATTTTAATAACCATGTTTTCCTTGGATGCTACTTTTTAAGTGCTGATGCTGCTGCAGTGCTGTACTAGGCTATCAGTTTAGTTAGAAACCGCCTTTTGAAAAGTATTGAGGGACTGAGGGTCCAGAATATTTTGTTCTCAGTGTAATTTGCAAGGTGATAAGACAGTGACTTAAAACACCTGAACTGTAAGAAAAGTAAGCTTAGATGAAGGAATTTGATGCCTCACATATGGAAACTGTGTGGTCATTTCATTGGGTGGAATTAAGGTGTAGTTTTGTGTAGGCATTTTTAAACCTAGATTAGAACTATGTATCCTGGGTCTCTTTTCATATCTATGTAGTTTAAAAAAATTTATCCTTCTGAGAACAGGAGGGGATGGTAAAGAGAAAAGCATATTACTTACTGGCATTTGCTGGGTGCTGTTGGCATTAATCTTATAATACATATAATGGGAATCCTGTTGGGTAGATTATAAAAAGATTTATATCAACCTGTTGGCTTGATAAAAAAAAGAAGGTTTTGCCAGTTGGGGCATTTAAAAATAACAAATGGTGGCCAAGTAAAAAAACTAATGAATCAGATAATTTTCAGCTGTTTGACTTGCTGTCTGAACTTTCCCCAAACTTTGCAGAAATGTTGCTTTTTCCCTCATTTGTATGTGATAAATATAGTTTTTTAAATTGAGGTTTTAATTTGCAAATGTGTGAAAAGAAAATGTTCCATTTCACACTTTTTTTTGGTCATTATTATCTCAATTTTCAGTATGATTTGAAGCGTAGCAGAACAATTTTGTACAGTTTGGATAGACTGGCTGTTTCCAACAAGGCCTCGAGTATTTTGTGGAAAAGTCAATACTGACAACCGTCTCTTACTCAGGTTGCTGTTTCACTAGTTTGTATTCTCCTACAGTGGTACAGCTAGTTCATTTTAATTCCTCTTATGAAAAAAGTAGTAATTGCTGCTGCTATGGAATTCCTGTGCAACGTTCTCATATCAATTTCTTCAACAAATTTACATTAATATGCACCATTTCTTCTATGTGAGTTAACTGTACAGTCGTCATCGACAGATGTAGGAGTATTTCTACTGTCTTCTCAGGAATACAGTATTGAAGAAAGCTTCTTCAGTGATTTATGTCTTCAGAATAAAGGAAGTTTTTGTGGCATACTTTAACTGGTAGCAAAATATAAATATCCAATGACATACAGAAATAATGAATAAATGCAAGTCTTCGGGGAAAAGGAGCAAAATATATTGGAGGAGAAAAGCACCTTAAATTGTCACAGTGGTTTCTGAGGGAGGCTGTGCTGTCTCTAAATCATGATAACTGAAGTATCTTAGTTATTTGGGACCAGCTTTTCAGTTTTCAACTGTGTAATTGCACAATCACCAGATGGCAGTGTTATACATAATCTTGCCGATTCCTTTTTGTGGGAATAGTCTGTCTGATTTCTTCATCGTTACACAACTGATTTTATACAGAAGTCCCACAACACAAGAATAAAACTGTTTGTTTGTAATAATTATTATTTTTCCTTAATAGAGCACACAAAACCAAGATCATCTTTGACTCATTTTATATTGCTTCACATAACAGTCTGATCATATTTATACAAAATGTGGTAATGCTTATTCAAAAGAAAAGGCTTTTGAAGTGTCACTGACAAGACTTAACAAGTAATCCATGTTCCTTAATTGAAAAGCACTTAAATGTCTTCTCCTTTAAAAATAGCATTTGTGTGCTGTTAAATTTTCTGTTTGGGTGAATTTGATCTTTCACATGGCAACATAAAGATTAGGGCTGTTGGGAATTGCTTGGAGACAATTGTTAAGCATTTCTCTCTAAATCATGGTGTCTGCTTGAAGCAATCAGAATATCTCCTGAATTCATCTCCTGTCTGGCTAGCTGCTATTACTTTTTAATTTGTTCTCTTCAAATTTCACTTGGGTACTAACTGGTCTTTTGTGGATATATACTTCTATGAACTTCTGAATGTCATTGTCTCGCACATTTTAGTGTAAACATTATTTTGCATGGCTTTTCTTTTCCAACCAATCTTTGTGTGAGGATGCCTCTGGACAGAATTTATTGCTGGAGGATTTTGAACCGTCTAACTGTATCAGACAGAGAAAAATTTTACTCTCTTTTTGGACACCTCTGCATCTTTATCTATTGATAAAGATCTTACTTTTTTCATCATCTAATATGGAAGTCTCTTTGCTGCCGTGAAAGCTCTGGTCTTCTAATATATAGTTTATCCTTCATTTTCTTTGTTGTGAAGTCTAGCTAGAGCTCAACAAATATCATCCTAGGCTCACTCTGAACATCTTGTGTGTGAGCACTGAACTTATGTTTCTGTTTCATTTGGCAGGAATTTTTCCAACAAAACTCTTGAACAGCAGAGTATTTGATCTGAATATTTTTGTTTTAAAATATTTCTCCAATATTGTGTTGATTTTTGAAGCATCATGATTTGTGAAGGAATTTTTATCTTGAAAATGTGTGTGGGAGTTGCAATTGTCCTCTTAAAATATGAGATAAAAGCAAATGGCTTCCATAGGTTCAGTTTATGTTTATTCTGAATATAGTAATAATTTCATACTTAGCACTGAAGTTACATCCATTCACATATCACATCACATTAACCAGTAATTGTTTTCGCTCTCTACTTAACTTCTCCATTTTGACATTGTTCCTTCTCCTGTTGTTCCATTACAGAACACCTTGAATTGTACTTTCGTTCTTCATATGTGTGGTAACCGAACACACGTACACTTTTGTCAAGTTTGTTGAAGTAGGACAGCAAATTTGAAAGCTGCTAGGGAATGGATAGAGTAGTGCCTAGCATCCTATGAGCATAAGCTCCTCAAAACCAACAACTTAACCTGCTCTTTGTCAGATTTTTCCTTTAAAATTAGCAATTGCATATCACTGAAAAAGCAGTCTTAATTCAGTGATAAAATACTTAATTACTAGAATATTTTGTGATTACAAGCGATTTGAACACACGGTCTTTATGCCTTATCATACTCCATTTAAAACCAAATTGAAGTTCAATTCCTTACTCTTAGAATAAGAAAAAAATGAAGAATTCCCATATTCACATTAAATTGAATTACTTTTACTGGACCTTATGGTCACCAATGCAAGTGAGCTAATCAGTGTCATCAGATTTGGAGGCAGACTGAGCTGCAGTGATCACACACTGGTGACATTCACAGTCCTGAGTGGTATGGGTCAGGCAAAGAGTGAAATCAGGATCTTGAATTTTAAGAAAGCAAACTTCCAGCTCTTCAAGGAGTTAATCAATAGAACCCCCTGGGAAACTGTCTTCAGGAAGCAGAACAGAGTAGGCAGATCTTTAAGGATGCTTTCCATAGTGCACAAGAACGCTTGATCCCACATGTCATTAATGGTTGAGTGCGCCCTCAGCTAGTTTGCGGATGATACCAAGCTGAGTGGTGCAATTGACACACACAAGGGACGGGCTGTCATGCAGAGGGACTTGGACAGTCTTCAGAAGTGGGGCCATGAGAACCATATGAAGTTCCACAAGGCCAAGTGCAAGGTTGTACGCCTGAGTCAGGGCAACCTGCAGAATCAATACAAACTGGGGCATGAAGGGATTGAGAGCAGCCCTGCCAAGTAGGACTTGGGGGTACTGATGGATGAAAAGCTGGACATGAGCCGGCAATGTGTGCTTGCATCTCAGTAGGCCAGCTGTATCCTGGGCTGCATCAAAAGTGTGACCAGCAGGTCAAGGGAAGTGATTCTGCCCTTCTGCTGTCATGCGATCCCATTGGAATACTGCATCCAGCTCTGGAGCCCTCAGCACAGGAAGGACGGGATCTGCTGAAGTGGGTCCAGAGGAGGACCGCATAAATAATCAGAGGAATGGAACACATCTTCTGTAAAGAAAGGTTGAGAAAGTTGGGATTGTTCAGCCTGGAAGAGAAGGCTTCAGGGAGACCTTATTGCAGCCTTTCAGTACTTAAAGGGGGCTTATGAGGAAGATGGGGACAAGCTTTTTAGCAGGGCTTGTTGTGATAGGACAAGGGGTAATGGTTTTAAAGTAAAAAGAAGAAATTTCACTAAGATGGTGAAACAGGTTTCCCAGAGAGGTGGTAGAAGCCGCGTCCCTGGAAACATTCAATATTAGGTTGGACTGGGCTCTGAGCAACCTGATCAAGTTGAAGATGTCCCTGGCAGGGGGTTAGGACTTGGTGGTCTTTAAACGTTCAGATGTTTCTTCCAGCTCAAACTGTTCTATGAGTCTATGACTTCATGTTAATTTTAAAGTAAGTTCTGGCTTAGATCAGCAGGTAACTTACATGCCATTGCATGTCCAACCCTGGCATTTGAATGCTCTTATCTTGGAAGAGAACCAGAGCATTTCAAAATATGCAGTAGCTGATTCGTTTTGCGTATCTACAAGTGCTAGATATTTAATGCTTAATTCTCCTTGAAATAGAACCATATTTCTGAAAATATTTTGGTTTCTCCAAAATAAACTTGAGTATTTAATTTTTTCAATTTTATACTGTTCAAATAGCAGATTTCTCTTATGTTGATTAACTTTTTAATAAAAATAAAATTTATTGTCTTTTAAAATAAATTAATCTTAGATCTTAGTTTGCAACTTACAGTTATTGTCAGAATATATATTATATATCAGTATTAATTTGCAAGACTTAAATATAACTTAGCAAAATCAGACATTATGCAAAAAGTCGCATTAACTATCCACAGCACTTCACCTGATTTCCAGTTGGTATATGGTTGTATACCTGCAGACAAGAATTTAAAACGTGAAAGATCATGTTCCCCTCACAGGAGGAGTTTACATGCAGGCAAAGACCAGAATCAATTTTTCATTTTCAAGTAATTATTTCAATATACACAATTTTGTTACTTACCCATTTCCTGTTATAATTTATTGGTAGATGCATACCTGCAGAATGTTAACAGGGTATTCAGGCTGCCTCAGATGTTATAAATGAGATCTGAGCCTTATTAAATTTTCAAACCAGTGTGGATTCTGTTGCAAACAGCTGTGATTAATAAATCTTTAAATATTCTATATGCAGCTGACAGTTACTTTGCGAAACTTGGCTGACTTACCTCTGGCAAGAAGCCAATTCCTTTGCAGTGGTGCAGTCTCTGAGCTCTCTGTGGCGCTAGAGCAGCGCCTGAATGATAAGGATGTATGCACCTACATTGTCAGGATATTCAGGTATGTATAGAAAGAACTCAATGCTGTTTCTGCATGCAGCCAGCTTGGTGTTACTACTTTAAGTGACCTCAAAGAAGGCAGGATCTAGCACTATATTTGGAAGATTTACATTGAATTAGTTTTTTAAAAGCTCCGTTTAGTTTTTAATGATTTCGTATTATAATTCTGTCTTTATGAATACTGAGAGAATTGTTTAATTGTAGCCATACAAACTTGGATTCATTGTCCCTATGAAAAGTGTTTTGCTATATTGTGTCATTCTTTGATCCTACAGATTCTGACTGAGATTTAAAAGTACCGTTTCTTATATTTTAAAGCTGCATAAATCATTAAGTATTTATTAATCTTATTTTAGTCCATGTTTTTAAAAAAAATAATGAGAGAAATTACACAAGCTTAAGTTATATCAGGGACTGTGTGTTGTGAAATAAAATACAAAAGAGAGAAAATGTGATCACTGTTCATTGTTTTGAGCTGTCACAGAATGTTTGAGGAGATTAATCTGTGGGATCAGGGCTTGAGTGTGCAGATGGAGATGCTGAAAGAATCTCAGTTTTATGAACAGCTCAGTGGCTGCTTCCCAAGGCGTACTTTTTAGAGGGAGATCAGTACAAGTGAATAACCAGAAAAGATCCTTTTGTAGTTGGAATAGTTTCTCAGTCAAAAATCTTCCCATTACCATGCATCAGCTTGCAATATCCAATGCTAAATGAACTTGCAAACAATTTAAAGTATTTTGAAAAAGTTGTGAAATTAACTGTTAGTAATTTCAGGAAGAGTTGAGTTATAAGCACAATTTATGGATGCTTTTCTGGATGAAGTATTTGCCATTACTGCTGTGTTATTGTCTTGAGTTGCATTGCCTGTGGCTCCATCTTCATTGAGAAGATGTTCTGCTGTGGACTTCTCTTCCTGTATAGCCCTTCCAAATTATGTGTCATATTCCCTTGCTGGATGAGACTGGGTTGAGCTTTGAAGAGCAGCTCCATAAGGGACTGTTATTCCTTCCTCTCACAGCTAAAACCAGGCAAATCTGGTCTTTTGCTGTTTGTGCTACTTGTAAAGCATGTGAATTGCTTCCCAATTCTATGCCACCTTGTCCTCATCTATCTGTAATATTGTTCCTAAAAATGAGTTGAATTCTAGCAATGACAACAGCACTTTGAGCATATTTACTTCTGCTAAGGACAGAGCATTTCTTTTACTTAGAAAATTCCAAGAAAAGTAGGATAATGGGTTTGTAATTAAACGTGATCGATACTTACACTGTAATTCTGACAAACAGCTTTTCTTGATCTAGAATTCAATATAGAGCAGAAGTAATTTGTCTTATCTAAAGTTTCCTACTGCTTCAATTTTTTTTCTTAAAGTTAGTGAACCACATGCTCCAAGGATGCAAATTAGCTGTAAGATCAATTTAATTAGCTTCCTGAAAATTACAGTCACAAAAGAAAATATATACTATGCGGTACAGAGCACAGTTTTGAATTTTGTTTTACCTTCTAGTTATAAGAGTGATTATTCTTTCAGTCAGTAACTTTAGGCAGCTTCTTTGTAGAGAGTATGTTCAATCTGTTCAGGTGATTCAATTCTTTAAGTCTGTAAGTCTTGCTGTAATTGGTTATAATTGAACATCAACATGGATATTTGCTGGTTTTGGCTCTGTGGGAAATAAGAGGTTATCCTGATTTGTCCTCTTATTGCAGTATTTCTGGTATGACCCAAGCATGTCCAATTCTCTATTTTTGTTATGGTCAAGGTGAGCAATGTAGGGCTGGAACAGCTGTTGGGGAATGTGCAGAGATAAAATCATGACTGCAGGAAAACTTTATCCATATTTGCTGCTGAGAGGTTTGTTCCGTTGGTGCTGTCACTGGGCTTTTCTAGATATGCATTGCATGCATGGGAAACCCTTCGTTTCTTCTCCTGTCTGACTTCCCATGTCATCTTGGAATTTCAGTTCTCCCATTAAACGCTAAGAAGTGCTGCTGTTGGCATACTGTGCCCATATGGCAAGCAGGTTGGGAAGCTCCTTCTTCGTGTAATTCACTGTGGCAAGGATAGCTAGACTTTGGTTGTGCCCTTATTTAACTGTATATGCCTCTACTAGAAGTCAAAGTATCGGCATTGATTTCATTTGTTGGAAACATGGCTCTGAGAGTCAAAAGCAGAGTGATTTTTTTTTTTTAAATCTTCTGTGGAAAAAAGTACTTTAATTCACTTATATTTTATTTTTATACCTTTGTAGCAAACTGTCTTCCTACAACGACTTCTGTGCAGCTTTAGCTGACTGCTCCAGATGTTACGTCTTATTTTTAGCCCTCCTAAACAAACATCAGAATCAGCAGGTCAGTTTTTTCATCTCTTGATTTTTATGTATTAATCCTCTGATGTATGTGTATTATTGTGTATAAGCTTGTTTTCAGTGACCTACTTTTATGCATTTACCAAATAAAAATTTTAAATGGTTGACAGCATTTCTAAGTAGTAAATAATTGAAATGAAATAATTTAGATTAAAAATTGAAAGCAATACAGAGGACAGGTAGTTGATTAGCTTGTCTATATTTTGCATGTGCAGAAAGAGTCCTTTGAGTACTTGGTTATTTTTCTTAGTTTTAAAAAATACTTTTTAAAGCAAGGTGTTTATCTGAATATTTACTAGCAGGAAATTGTTGGTATTTCTTTCGCCCTCCTCCCCTGCAAAAGAAGTGTGAGTTTTAAGGAATTTGAAAGCAGAGTGAAATATGTTCCTTGAAAACTGCAAAAGATATCAAGAGTGTAACTCTCCTTTACCAGAGAAAACCATGTACCTTGAATACCACATGTGAAACATTCACCTAGAAATAAGTGTTTTAAGTTTGTCAAAATTCTTCATGTTAGGAGGTAACATTACGAGTATGCTCACTACCAGCTTCATTAGAATACATGACCCTTCAACAAGGGTCAGGTATTGCTGTATTGTCCCGTTACATCATAGTGATCTTTCCTAAGTTTACAGGAGCACCAAGCTCTGGGAGTTGGTGCAGGATCACAATTTCAAAGATTGCTGCGTTGGTAAGAGTGGAGTGCCCTATGTGTGCCAGATTTACTCCACTCTATTGCCAGATAAGATTTAAGAAGAAAATATTTGTATGTAAAGCATAGATGTCAAAGGCGTAAACAAGCTTTCAAAACATAGAACATTAAATCATGCTGCAATTATTCTTAAAAGTAAGGAACTTGCTTGGCTGCTCCAGCATTTAAACTACTTTGGGGATATTTAGTTATCCTATACAATTTATCCCATGTTTAGTAATTCCTGGAGAATTGTTGGAAGGAGATCTTTTGTGCTGCTATGTTAAAGGCAGTTAATGAATGTAACCAGATCTGCTACACTGAGCAATATATTCTTTCTCTTGCCAAATACAAAATAATTTCTCCCTTTCCTATTTACCTGACTCCCTGTTTTCGGTGATAATTCACATGGAGAAGGAACAAAGGTTGGGTTGTTTCTATTCTTGTAAATGCCTGTTGATTAACATTTCTGCAGCATATCTGTTTCTAGGTTCAGGCTGCTCTTGCATTGCACAGTCGTCAAAGACACTTTAGTAAAATGCTATGTAAATAATATGAGAACTATAAAAGGCATGATATTTTACTAGTTTCATAAATATTTTTCCTTGTGAGCACTGCATTAAATCTCAACAAGTGATGGGACTGTGAATAAGGAGTTTAAATTGAGTAACATCTTCCTCTCAATCTTCATCTGTAGTATTGAGGGAAACTATTCTAGGCTTCTGAGATGATAGCTTCGTGTCATAATGAATTGTAGGCTCATAGGTAAATTCAAATTGTTTGTTGTCGGCTAGTGTTCAGAATTTACCTTCTCATTTGTCTGCTTCATTAAGTGGTCCTAAAATATGTCTTTCTTCACTAGATTAGCATTGCTTTTGTGTTAACTGTCAGTTATCACATACGAATTAGTAAATAAACAACTTGTGTGTTAAAAAAGTTATTATGTTGTGATGATTACATATACAATAGCTTCAGAATAATTATTTCTTACTGCAGTTTTTAAACAAGCATGCAACTGTCAGCTGTCAGCTTAGTGAAGCCCTGCAGAAACAAGAAGAGGGACACAGATAATGTAATACACCACTTTTTCTGTAGTATGTAATGAACACTTGAGCTGTGAGGACTGCAAATGTTTTTCCTGAGGTGTAAATGGCACTGCTAATCTCTCTTTTAAAATGCTGACAGCCAGTGAGTTGTAACGTGAGTTAGTATGTGTTTAAAAGTGAAGTATCAGCAGTGCGAGTACAATTGTCTGCTGGGGGAAGAAGCAAAGATAAATCAGTGTAAAGAAGCAAAAATAAATCAGTATTATTAACTCAAAGCATTAAAAATCCTCAGGACTGATATGTTAAGAAAGAAAATGTGTGTGTTTTCTGAATTGTCAGGTTGCAAAGTTTGTGGGAACAACTTTTTTTAATGGCAATCATGGCAGCTGCAAAGATACTGGGGGAAAAATAAAAGAAAGCCAGCATTCAGACTTTCTCAAATGCTTTCATAACTGTGACTTTAAAAGATAAGCATTAAATATCGTGAAAATAAAAATGTGAGCACTGGATATGGGATTAATGATTTGCTCCCACACCACACACTGAATTCCACAGTTGCCACCTAAATAGTCTCTGTTCTTCTCACCACACCGCAGTTTCAGCTCTCTTCACTTTTTTTCTCATCCCATTTTCTCTCTTGGGTAAAAGAGTCAGAATGGATGGGACAGTCGTCATTGAACTCTGTGGGAAGGACTTCTGGGGAAACTGAGTTACCAAGACCTGCTAAATTCCATGTTTCTTAGTCTTAGGTAGGGAGAGAAGTGAAGAATATTGGAAAAGCTGGATCTGCAAGGTGGGACTAGGGAATTCACCAGTGCTTTTCTGCCATCCAAAGTGCATTTTCTGTTGGACTTCACTTGTGGTTGCTTTGGGAGCTTACTTGTTTGTGGTAACAAAGAAGTCCTTGGTGACTGCCATATGCCATGAAAACTGTCAGAAGTGTTCTTGTGGAGCCTCTGTGTTGCAGGATGAGCTTTGCATGCTTCTGTTTCTAGTCAGCATTGTAGACTTTTGCCCATCTCCAGAAAGCTTTTAACAAGATGCTGTTCCCTTTTCCCAGATCATTGTAATCTCTAAGCTTTTCAGATAAACTGTGTAAAGGATGACTGTCTCAGGCTGTGGTTGATGTCATAGGTTGTGAAGAGGCCATGCTTTTGGAACAGGGAGATTGCCTAAATAGGGCAGTAGATTCTGTCAGTAAGTCAGGCACTACCTGAGCTCAGGTGGCCTTTTGGGGCCCTGCCAGTTTCTGTGTAATCTTTTATCAGTGTACAGTTAAGAATCTATTTTCAATTCTAAGTGCACAAACACAGGGTGTGATACTAAAATTTGCATAGAATGAATCTTTTGCCTGTTGTATAGAAAAGTCCCTCTGTACATTGGTGTAGCCTACTTTTTTAAAAAGGAAACATTTAAGTATCTGACACCACTGGAAGCAGCCGTTGCCTGTTCAGCAAAGGAATAATCACATTAGGTCACATGAAAAGTTCATCCAGACTACTACCCCTACTCAGCAGTGGTGAAAATCAGATGCCTAGAGAACAGTAGAACTAGAGCAAGCTCATGCAATACTTCCTGTGTATACTTACCAAACCTCCATCTCTTTCCATTTTGGAAACTTCCTCAGCCAGCTGTGGTCCTCTGAGAATGAAATAAACCTCAGTGAGCTTCTTTTCCATGAAATTCTTCCTCCATATAAGCTTCTTACATGCTAAACATCCATTGCCAAGAAACTGCCATAGCAGCTACCCGTTACACAAATAATTCCTTTGGCTTGTTTTGAATTTGGTCTTGACTATCTTTATTCCATAGAATCATAGAATCATTAAGGTTGGAAAAGACCTCTAAGATCATCCAGTGATACCATCTGGTTCTCATATTGGAAAGTCAATGAATACGTAATCCCTAGTGAATCATTTTATACCACTCTTGACTTTCTAGACCTTTATTATACCCTCTTCAAATTGTCTCTTTTCCAGGCTGAAGAGTCCTTGCTTACTTAGTTCTTTCTGATGTAGAGTCTATTCCATGCCATTGTGCAGCCGTGTCCTATGTATTTTTTTTTTAAATGAAAAAACCAGAACATGCCAGTTAAAATGTGGCCATAACGTAGATTTGCATGCCCCCATAAGTTTATTTCACAGTAATTTCCCAAGTTTTATTTGTTTTCTTGACCTCCTGTAACCATTGAACCCCCATGAGGAATCTGTCATCAAACTTAAAATTGTTCTACAAGTGGTTATGGTTGGTTCAAAGGCTGTAATTTTATACATGAAAATATGACTCCTGTGTTTTTCTGCATGTATAATTTCATGTTTACCTACATTTAAACTTCATCTACTGTTTTATTACCAGTTAACTACAAATCCTTTTTCTCTTCTTCAGTCAGATCATCTTTGCTACTTTGAATATCTTAGTGTGATCAGCAAACTCTCCCATATCACTGCTGTCACCTGCTTTTCCATGTTGTTTGTGGAATTTGAATGCAACAGATCCCAGCACAGTACCCTATGAAAGTCCCCTGGTTATCTTCCACCATTGCAGGAACTGCTGATTTACTCTGTTTTCCATTCCTTTAATCATTTATCTATACCAGGACAGCGTGACTGCTTGGTTTTACTAGGATTTTGCTGGGTGAGTTTGTCAAAAGTCTCCTGGAAAGCCATGGGTGATATCACATGGCTCTCCTTTACACATGTTTTTTGATCCCTTCAAAGAACTCAAGCATTGAGTCTGTCAGGACTTAAGAGTCTTAAAGCTGATTGCATTTATCTGAATATCAATTCATTTTATTGTTCTTTTTTTATGGCTTCTGATATATCTGGTACAGGCACCAGACTTGACTCTCAGTTGAATCTTTTTCTAATAATAGATTTCCTGTTTGTTACCCTTCCAGTATTTAAGGCATCAAGGCAGTTTTCTCAGGTTGCACATCACTGATAGTAATTAAGCTAATTAATTAATTAGATCTTTTAGAATGGTTGGGTGATTATGCAGTCCTGGTGATTTGTTACTGTTTATTTTGTCCTTTAATTTCTTAAAACTGCGATCACTTCAGTTTTGGACAGATCCTCTGATAAGTCTCTGGAGAAGGCTGCAGCGCTGAGGTCTCCCCAGCTGCTTTCACGGTGGGCATGAATCAATGCAAAGAGCTCATTTAGCTTCTCTACAATGATATTTGCTTCTTTGAGTGCTCCTGTTTTATTCTGATTATCAATTAGCTCTGCAGATTTTGGCAAACTTCCTTGTCTTGATATGTTTGAAATGATTTGTTGTTATTTTTACATCTTTTGCATCAGCCAGTAGGACTGCACTAATTTACAATTATAATTTGCGTGCTGCCTTACCTGTTTGATTTAACAATAATTTTCTCAGAAACAGTTTATTAAATGAAGAATAAACTGATGTTGCCTTGTCATCCTCTCTAAGAAGGTGTTTCCATTTATTGGGTTCACTGTGCCTGGATCTGCTCAGCTTTCTTCCTGAATGCATCCAGCAGGTAGCAGGTCCCAAATAAGTTTGTAGTGTTCTGTGAGCAAGCAAGCGTCTGCTTGTGAGACTTTTTCTTGTCTTTCTCCAAGAAAAAGACTAATTTTTAGGGCTGTTGAGTGTCCTTTTTTGCTCTTGGGATTGTTGCAGTGGGGAGAGTTGTCACAGATGGGGCCTGTAAATGAGAATTTCTCCACTTTGCTTCTGGATTTGTTTGTTAGGTGAGGCCTTATATGTATGCAGTGACTGGACTTCCTGGCCTGGTTTTTTGGCTGGCTTATGGAGAATTCAGCTCCCAGGAACCCACTATCTGTCTTTCTCAGTCAGTCATATAACATAAGTCATGTAATACCCCAAAGAGACCACAGGCTCTTAACAATAGAGTTTTATATTGCAGATATGTATACATGTTTGCCTCTTGAATGCTTCGAGAGCGTTGATACTCTGCTTATTGGTCTCATAATCTTGTGAGATACCAAAGATTATTTTTTTTTTATTGAGGGAAAGGTGCTGGTGTGTTCCTGTATCCATGGCTTGCTTTTAAAGAAATGGGCATTAGTGCTGACATAAGTACTCTTTGCATTTACATACAGTATAATGGTGCCTTGGGACAATTAAAAAGAGCTATGAAGGGCATATAGCAATTTAATATTAAATCATAAAATAGAGTCATGGAATCATTAAGGTTGGAAAAGACCTCTAAGTTCATCAAGTCCTACTGTTAGCCCAACACCACCATGCCTACTAGTGGCCTGAAGTGCCACATCTATACATTTTTTTAACACCTCCAGGGATGGTGACTCCATCACTTCCTTGGGCATTCTGTGCCAGTGCTTGACAACTCTTCTGGTAAAGAATTTTTTCCAACATCCAATCTAAACCTCCCCTGACACAAGTTGAGGACCGTTTCCTCTCATCCTATTGCTTGTTACTTGGGAGAAGAGACCAACATTTGCCTCACCATAACCTCCTTTTAGGTAGCTGCAGGGAGGAATAAGGTCTCCTTTCAGCCTTCTCTTCTCCAGACTAAACATCCCAAGTTGCCTCAGCTGCTCCTCGTTAAGACTTGTTCTCCAGCCCCTTCACCAGCTTCATTGCCCTTCTCTGCACATGCTCCAGCACCTCAATGTCCTTCCTGTAGTGAGAGGACCAGAACTGAACATAGTACTCAAGGTGTGGCCTTACCAGCATTGAGTACAGGGTCATGATCACTTCCTTACTCCTGGTGGCCACACCGTTTTTGAGACAAGCCAGGATGCTGTTGGCTGCCTTGGCCACTTGGGCACACTGCTGGCTCATGTTCAGTTGGCTGTCAACCAAGCACCCTCAAAAGAAGCAAAATACAAGATTTTTCTCCTATGTTTTGTGTGTACACGTGTATTCATTACTGATCATTCATTCTCTTTGAATTAGCATTTTTTTTGAAGAAGGAAGTATCCATTTTAAGATGAATACTCTGTAAACTCTGAAGGAATTTCCCTGCTGATAAATCTGAAGAACCACAGAAGGTCGCTCTTTCCCTACAGTATTATTTCTGACAGTATGCTTAGCCAATAATGTATTTGCATATTCCTAATACTTTGGCTATGATTTTCTTTTCATCTGAAAGAACAGGCAGAAGTGGTAAGGAAAGTGCAGAATATGTGATATGTACTCTGAATATAAAATAATCAGGAATGTAGAGCTCAGTTTGTAGTCAGCCAGCCTTCAGTGGCATAAATCATATAGAAGCTTGCTGTTCTGGTGTATCAAAACATACCAGATAGGTTAATGATAGACTATCAAATGAGACTGGGAAGAAGGTATTACTGCTTGATGTGACAGAAATAAAATATTTTGCCTTACTTTTTGGTATTCATTTCTATAAAAGGTACTAAACGTTTGGGAACAGCTCTGAAAAGAGCTAAAAGAATGAATAGAATTTAAAAAAAACCCCAAGATTAAGCAAAGTAATTTATCAATGACCAAGGTCAGAGCACTAGCAGGTTGCCTATTAATAAAATCTGCACAAGGAAGACATCTCTGTTAGTAGACTGTTCTTTAATCTAGGAAGAAGTAGATAATAAGAAATAGTGGCTGAAGCTGTACAAATTTAAACTAGTAATAAGAATGAAAATTTTAACCAGGAAGATCGGTAATCGTTGGAGCAATACAATTGGCGATATGGTTTTCAACTTTTTTTTTCAAGTCATGATTTCTGAAATATTTTTTTGTTAGAGATTCTGCACTTCTTTTTATCAAATGTTGTTCTGATGACAGTGTGCTTGCTTTTCTTCACTACCTTTCCCAGATCTCCAGATGTCCACAAACAAACCTCAGAACATGAGTTCTTCTTTGCTAGAAGTCACTATGTGCAAATGAACCCTTTTCTGAATAGTTTACCTTAACAGATCAGATTTTTGGGTGTAAAATTATTGGGTAGGATCTTGTGGCATGCAATACACCAAAATATAAACACATTCTTCTAATGGCCTCTCCTTCTCAATTGCATTCATGTTGGCAGGGGAAGGAGGTTGCTTCTTTACTGACAAAGTACTTCTTGCTATCACTGTGGTAAGGCTTCTCTCTGTTCCTTATTTCAGGTCCCTCTATCAAGAACTTCTTAATTTGCTTTTGACACTTCCAGGGTATTCCTCGCTCTCCCTCTTATTCCTGTTTTCTTCTTTAAATTGAGTTTCATTGTGGGTCAGTTGTCATTTCTGGGTTTGACTGGGAATTTTCACATCCAGAGTGTCACTTATGTCACTTCAAGATGAATCCTTGCTGTGTTTGTAAGAGATTAGCTACAGAATGGCATAACTACTGTTATTTTGTGTATAAGTAGACTATCAAATCCTGCAAACAAAAATCTTAAAATTTCTTTCTAAGGTACATAAAGCAGGAATACAAATTTGGGAATGAAGTGTATATTAGATTTCAGTGAGCCCTAGAAGCATTTCCTACTGGGAAATTCTAGCACCGCTGGACAGGTGCAAGAGTTTTGAATACCTCTGTTGATGTTTGTGGAACATGGAAAGCACGTTTCATTTACAGTTGGAGATTCAAAAGGAACCAAGCTGCTGGAATCACAATTATTATTTTTTTAATACTACCCCCCCCCCTTCTGAGGCTCCAGATACCAGACAGACTAACAACAGGCACTTGGCCAACATGTACAAACTCTAGAATGGGTTCCACTCCCTTATTTATCTTATTTAGAAATTGCTGACCTAATTGGCTTTTCTTTCTTACTGATAAGTAAACCTGTACTATTTGTACCTTCGTTCATGATGCTTTGCACTGAAAGGCAGGTACATTCTAATTGCCAAGATAAACTTCTGTCAAGTTCTTTGAGTCAGCAAGTACATTGGGTACCTTTGCTGCTAGAGCAGTGCAAGGAATAGATTTTTAGAAGTAGATAAGCAAAGAAGTCTTTCCTATCCGTGATCAAACGTATGTGGTTCCCATTGTCAGAAAAATAAGAGTTAAATACTGATGGAATATGTGGTGTCATTGCCACTTTAAAAAAAACCACATCAGTTTCCTCATAGATTGGAAGCAAAAAACCCCCATCAGTTCTCCTTCTGGAGCTTTTCTTGATATGTTTCTTCAAATATGTTTGTATAAAGGATGCTGTGTGGCCTCATATATAAGCTTCCAATCAGGTCTGGGTACACTCTGTGGACAGCATTTCTCACATGAATGCCTCATTATAAAAAGATGAAATAAATGAGTATAATTCCTGTCTTTAATCTAATTTGTCTTGATTGTTAAAGTTTTCGCATTTTGTGAGTTAAGCTGATAAATGACTAGTAAGTAATTTTTCTATGTGTGCAAGAATGTCTGAAATTCCATATGCAGTTAATACTCCAAACATTTGAAGATGCATAATAATCTCATTTATTATACTGATTTTTTCATGATGTACAGAAAGGCCCATGGGCCATGTACAGGTTTAGTCTTGCAAACAGTTTCAAACTGCCATTCATCTTTACATGATTTCTTTACAGGGTAGTAATAAGCTGCTATTTCTTACCCCATCAGTGCTTACCCCATGAACATTAAAAAAATAGCAAAAATTAATCGGAATCCTAGATAGAGTATTGTCTTGCTCAAGAGAAGTTGTACTAGCTTTTCTCTTTCGCTCAGCTAGTTAAATTTTCACTGGAAGATAATGAAACTTTGGTAATATGGTATTAAAACCAGATGTGCTTAGCTAAAAAGAAGTATATTTTAAGTTTGTTTTGCTGGCCTGTAGGTGGAAGGCACAGTTGAGATCACACTTCTCAAAATATCGGTTGATTGCTGTACGGTACCTGTTTGTCTGTTGTCTGATTGGGTAGAGCTGTTGCTGGGCTGATACTGTTTTGTCCAAAATTAGAAAGTCAATATAAACGAGTCAAACTAGACTGCCTGCTTTTTTTTCAGTTCTCTCTTCTGATTCATCAGTTGTTTGTTTCAAATTCTTACAGCCTTTGTGAATTGGGAGTTGTGCCAGCAAAGGTGAAAGCACTTAGTGGTTAGTCAGTAAGAATGTTCATGAAAACCCATCCTGATGACATTTAGATGCTAGCAAAAATATGATGCCTAGTTAAAAAAAAAATAAGAAGGCCCTACAGAGTGATTGTATTAAATATATGGGTGTAAAAACCTATTCCTCACTTGAGATCTTACTGTTTCTCATATTCAGGAATAGCATTCGTCTTCCTGACCCTATAACAGGATGTTATTGCCAATGTAACGTAGCAGAGGCTCAAGGCTTGAGACTTATTGTGAAAGAAGGATTCACTGCTTGCATGGCTTTTTTTCCTTTACTCTTAGTATGTGTACTTTAACAAGATGGGCTGCACGTGGTTAACTATGTTATTAATACCATGGAGGACTAGAATAGCTGTGAATATAAAAAAAATTATAAAAAACTAGCATGTAAATTGTTTAGCAAAATGTTTGTTCAGTGCATGTGTAGCGATTTAGCAGCTAAGAGTAGATAGCTGTGCTGCATTTGAAGAAATGCTGTTACTTTAACTGTACTGTTAAGATAAAACTGTGGACTTTTCTTTTGGGAAATTAGCAAAACTTGATGAAAGTGACAGAGGGAAATGTTTCAATGAATTTATACTGGGGTTAGTTCAGACTTGCAGATTTTTTTTCTTCTTCTAAACAGGTGGGTAAGAAAAAGATGAGGGTGTTGTTGAATGCCATTCAGTTGAGATCTACTAATCTTACCAAAAAAGGGCCATATCTCAGTATGTCCCAAATGGAGCCACTAGGTTTAATTCTGGATCCCAGTGAAGGACAGGGATAAGAAGTGCTTTAAGAGAACAATTTGGTTAAATCATGAAATCTCAAGATACTCAGTAAAAATAGAAAGGAGGTCTCATTTAGCAATGGTAAGAATAAAAGGGTAGCAAGAACACATAAAATTAAAATGAGAAAAAAAAAACAAGGCACAAAATGAGATGCAACTAGAAAGGGACATAAAAACACCCCAGAAAACTTTCTATGGTACATTCATGTCAGAAGACAATAAGGAAATAATTGCTGCAGTGTTCAGGTGAAGACGAGAATTACTGACAGATGCCGCTGTGAGTAATGAAGTATGGAATGCCCTTTTTTTGCTTCTTTTTCTGCAAGGACTAAGTATGATCAAATGATTAATCTCTACTCCAGCCTGAGTTCTTTTATCACTAAAAAATGAGCTGGAGAATATTTATGTGTCTTCAAACCAGCTAGACCTGGTGAAATTTACCCTTTGGTGCTTACAGAAGGACACAAAGGGGTGATGTTTCTGGGGTTTTTGAAAAGTTATGCAGGATTGTAAGGCTGAAGGGCACCTCTCTTTTAAAGAAGAAAGAGGAAGAATTGGGGAATAACAGACCATTCAATTTGGATTCTGGTAAAAATCTGAAACAAATCATTCAACTATCTGTAAACAACTGGACTTAACAAGGAAGTGAGTAACATAAGCCACCAAGGATTTAACAGTAACAAATCGAGGGAAAGTAGTTTAACCTCTACAATGGGTAACAAGCCCAGAGAAGAAGGGAAGATGGTGGTCTTTGGCCATCACAACTGTCATTTGCTTACCTGAAAGGTTAGTAAGCTCTGGCCTGTATGATTATTCTAGTTGTATAAACTGTTGTTTTAAGATATTTTAAGATGTTTTAAGATTACTGCGGGCTTGTTAAAAATAGATGACCTATACTAAGTGTATCCCATTAACAATTGCTCAATAATATAGTAGTTCTGTCAGATGTTTTTTATTTGTTGTGTAAACCAGGTTATGAAAAATACTAGCATAAAAATTATTTTTAATTGTCGTATTTGCATCCCCGTAGTTGTTCTGGATCTGCTATTAACTGAATTGTGAAGCAAATTAAGTATTATCTTCTTTATAAGAAACTAGTAGCTTTTCGTGTTTTCCGTGTAATATGGTTTATTTATTTTACTGCAGGATTTGGTTATCCGTATCATCTTCATTCTTGGTAATTTAACAGCAAACAATAACCAGGCTCGTGAGCAATTTTTTAAAGAAAAAGGAAGTGTTAGCACCTTGATATCATTATTCCAAACCTACCATGAACTTGACTTGAATGCACAGAAAAGCTACCATGAAAGAGGAGAGGAAGGTAAAAATCACCCAAAGCGTCCTTCAGAAGCAGAAGATGTTCTGATAAAACTGATAAGAGTGCTAGCCAATCTCTCCATTCATCCCAGCGTAGGAGCAGCTCTGGCAGCTGCCCATCGTGTTGTAGATTTACTGGTTACAGTACTAGGTAATAAAATCTATGTTGTGTGTGTTATCTTTATTCAGTCTGTTTTTCTACTTGACCTTCTTGTGAAGGTTGAGCCGTAAGTAAATCGGTTCTATTGCTAAAATAACAATCAATCTGTTGATATTCATAAGCTGTTTTAAAAGCCTGTGGAAGCATTGCTGCTTGGGTACTGACTTTCAGTGTCTGGGGAAAGACATTGCAAAAGGGCTTCATTCAGTAGTAAGATTTTCAGATATGATCATTAAGGGCAAGGAAATATTGTGTTTTAAATGTGCCTCGCTGACAGTTCATACGTCACGGAAGTCTGTTCTTATCAGGTACTACAGACGTGCTTGGTGTGTGTGGGGTTCTTTTGTGGCGGTTCTGGATTAAGTATTCTTTTTGTTCCCTGCCCCTATAACTTTCAGCCTTTTATTTTCTCTTCTTTTCTCTTCTTTTTCAGAATTCCAACTCTTATCTCTTTCAGGTGGAAGGGAGTGCAAATAGGATCTGTAAAATATCTTTAACTAGATTTTAAACTATGTTGCCTTACTCACTATGCTTTCTGTAGATGAAGAGTTGGAGAGAGTGACTTTGTTGCCATTTTTGGATCAGATGTTCCTGTTAGCTTCTGCCATTTTACTAAAAAACAGAATAGTTGACTGTAATAGTGGCCATGTAAACTATGATTCAGTTTGCTTCTGAGCTATAATGCACTGCTAACTTAGTCTCATGTGCGTGTGTGTATCTACATATGCATATTTTTTTTTACTCGCAGAATACAAGTCAGTTGATGACTGTGAGGAGTTGGTCATCAATACTGCAAAAGCAATGAACAATTTATCCTACTACAAAGTGAAGGATTCTGCTATTCAAGACCAGAAGCTGCACATTGCTGAAAGTAAGGACTTTTAAACTACTAGTACTTTTGTTTAGCTTTTTGAAAGTGGGAGTTATTCGTGTTGTATTTTGACACTACAGAAAATAGATACACCGACAGTGTTTTGTGGTATCATAGTGCAGGATTATAAAGTTCATAGGGCTGAATTATTCCCATAATAATTTTTCATTCTTCTGGAACATAATTCTATGACTTGTGTGAAAATGGTTAGGTTGTTGACAAAACCCCTTCTTTTGCTTCCTAAAGGAATTTGCCATATTTTTTTCTGTTTAGCAATTTTTCCTAGGACTTAAAATCCATATGCCTGAACCACAATAATCATATTACTTTTTACTTCTAATCAGTGTATGGCAAGAAATTATTTTTCTTCTTAATGCCTTTTAGACCAGCAAAATCTGGTTTACGTCTGTTTCTGGCTTATAAATCCACTGGCACTATAAGAGTTGAGTGATTCCTTTCTGACAGTGTGGACAGTAGTCATGCTTTAGTGATGTGTCGGAACTACATCTGAGTTCTCAGACTCATTGTGTTAAAGTTATATAAAAGGTAGAGAGTCTATATCTTGCATACCTTACTGTTTAAATAGAAAAGACAAAGGACAGAGACAGAGCCTGAAGTTTGCAGTAGGGGTAGGAAAAATATTCCAGCTGTCAACCTGCTGCCCTGAATGGTAGACATCATGTCCTGTCCTGGTAACAGTTCTGCTGTTCTATCACAAGATATTTTATCAGCCATAAGCCAGCTGTCTCTTGTTGCTCATCAGCGAAATGTAGAAACAAATGATTTCTCTGCCTGTCCCATTTGCTCTCACTCTCCTGTTTTTATTGTTAGCATGTGGAAGCAGTCCCATCACCTTTTCCTCTGCCTGAGGAGAGAGAAAACCTTTTGGTGGAAGGCCAGCAGGCTTCCTCCTCCAGGAATGATTTTAAGAATACTTGCTGTTTCATACAAGTGGTACAAGACAAAAGATAATAATTTCAGATGTCTATTCAAAACAAATCCAAAGCATATTCAGTATTGCAACATTCAAAGACGGAAGTAATGGGAACAAAGCCAGCCTTTTTTTCTGTATTTTTTTTCTCTCACTTTTCTGTGGTAGAAGGGTCAAGGGGTCACTGATTTGAGTCCTTTATTTGTTGAACTGCTTTCTGGTTTTTACTGCATACTCACAGAAGACTGATAAATGTCACTTCTGTAGCATTGCTCCTTTGGCGTGCACTGAAAACTTACATGGTGGTAGCTCCTCCTAGTAAATGCTGAAGGTCTCATTCTGTCTGCTGAAGGTACATGCTGATCATATGTGAAACTGCTAATCAGGAAAGCAGCAAACAAGTAAATGCTTCAGACGAGGGTCAATATAAATAGCTGTTCAGAGAAAATGTGTTTGCTTGTTTTAGCAGCACTGAAAGAAAATAGAAGTAAATGTCAAAATAATTTGAGTTTTAGGAGACGTCCCACCGTAAGACTGTCTGTTCAGAATCTAAATAAATTCTCTTATGTATTACAACATTTTTTTCTTTGTAACAAAACTGACTCCCATTATTACAACTGTGCTTACACCATCTTCATAACTCCTCATGTGTTCCTTTGCATTTAGCCCCATATTGGAGCTCTTTGTCTCATCTTCAAAGCCTTACACAATTTAGCTCTTGTTCTACCATCTGCTCAACCCCTTCACTGCAACCAGTCAGATGACTGTTCCCATTTATTACATTTATTGCTGTTACTTCTTGCATTCTGATATTGATGAAAAGCCAAACACATGTTTATGATATACAAGTAATTGTTTTTATTTCATTCCTCTGCAAACCAATAGTGCTTTTAAAGCTGTTAATGAGCAACAATATGGATGGAGTTGTGGAGGCTGTCAGAGTCTTTGGCAATCTTTCTCAGGATCATGAGATCTGTGACTTCATCATAGAGAAAAAGAGTGAGTTACTTTTGCATTTGTAGGAGTTCTGTTTTTAAATGTCCATAGTTCTAAAAAGGAAAGACTGTTAATAAGCTGTCTCAGTTAAAGGGCAGAAGAAATCTTCTCTGATGTTTTGCAAATTAGGCAAATGTTAGAATCCAATAGTAGTCATTATAAACACCATTTTACTTCAGTTTCATTAAAATGGAAATATTGCAGTAGGAAAAAATGTGCCCTGGTTTGCCCTCACAAAGGTAAACACTACAAAAATTCTGGTTTTCCTGAAGATTATGATTTTGGAATTTCCCTTCATTCCTTCAGTTTCTCAGGCCCTACAGGTTGGTAGTGATACAGTATAAAATGAAAGTCCAACTTAATTCTCCTTTAGGTTAATAATCACAAGTTTCTGATTCCCATATTCAAGAACTTGTTAGCGCTTCATAACAGGCATTTAATACGTTTGACTCCCTCAACAAAGAGACCTCCTGTTTGCCTCTGGGTGAAGTAGGATACAAGTCTTCTCAAGTCCTTTTGCTTTGAGAAGAATGGCAACTCCTTGCTATCTAATGAAGGTGTGTCTTAGGTTCAATTAGACACCAGTTCACCATGAATTTTTTTTATCTACCTATCAGTGCTCAGAGTGAGGTGATGTATTCCAGTATACCACCTCTTGTTTCAAGGGTGAACATATCACCACTTTTGGAGGAGCAGGTATCCGCAAAGGGTGAAAACTGACAGTAGGTAGTTGCTGGTGAGCAATCTCAGTTAAAGGACTGAATTCTCCATCTTGGACAGACTGTGGTGTTGGTGCACTGAGCTCAGAGAGAGGGGAGATCTGGGACGCTGCCTCTCCATTAGGCAAGATTGACTCCCTCACTGGGGTTGCTTCCCACTGCCTACCGAGTTCAGTGTCAGCAAGTGCTGCAAGATGCTGCACGTCCAGTGTCTTCTTTCCCATCTCCCACAGAAGCCCCAGGCTGCAGCAGTCCCAGCTGCACTTGGTGCAGTCTAGGGCAACTCTGCCACTTACGGAAGTAATAACTTCCCTCTCTGAGGGCCAAATGCCAAAGCCTGCAGTTTCTGCTGACTGTGTGATTGAAAGGACAGTTATTTTTTTAAGAAAGATGATGTAATTTGATTTGGTGAACTTAACCCCTTCTGGTTGGATTTTCACATTACTTTGATGTATTTTTATAACTAGAGTTTTGTATGTGTTGCTTTGAAGAACGCTCAGCATGGTGTTCAGCATGATACAGCAATGGCTATTACTTTGGCTTGTATGCCTGTTCTACAAATTTCAAAGTGATATGGTACAAGGTTAAGTTTTTGAGTAGAGTATCCTGCATTTGGCTGCTTTCTAAGTATAGATGTTTTAATACATATGTTGCAATGTCACTTGTTCAGTAAGTCCATCATCCCAGTAATATTGTTTTCTTTACAATGCAGTCTACAAGTTCATAATTACTTTACTCGACGCCAAGAACCAAGATGTCTGTTTTTCTGCCTGTGGAGTTCTGCTCAATCTCACAGTAGATAAGAACAAACGAGCTTTTCTGATGGAAGAAGGAGGAATTGGAAAGTAAGTTCCTGATCTTATGAAAAAGACAAATTTCAGTAGTTTGCTGAAGAATTTCAGTCAGACTCTTTTTTATTGGAGCCAATAACTTGTAATAAGGTACATATTTTAATAGACACTCAGCATCTAATGTTCTTCAAGAAAAAGCATTTCATATTCTTTCTTATGTATTTTGCAAAAGCATTACAGTGGTTTAGCCTCCTGCAGAGCCAAGAACCATAGAATGATCTCCCAAAGAGCCTCCTGAGATGTATAGCAGGGAAGAATACCGTACAACAAAGTAACTGAGGCACGTGTTTGCAATACCTGCTTATGCTTGACTTAACTGGATCCTATGTGGGCTACAGTTAATAGGCACCATTAATGTGTATCTGTTGTAAATGTGAAGATTATTTCAAGAATATGATACTCTACATGATCTCTTGCAAATTTTGTCACTACTTAGTACTGCAAGAAAAACTGTCTGATGTATCTGTGCTGGGCTCCTGAGACTCCTCTCTCTGAGAATTCATTTAAGGCGCTTATACTGTAAGTGGAATTAGATCCTGAAAAAGCACTGTGGATGCAACACTTGTGGCTTTGATGTTCAGATAATAGCGGATCCAACTTAATTGGAGCAATGTGAAGGATCATGTTCCTGTGCTTGTAGAGCGATTGATAGAACCCACACTTAAGAAACAGTATACCGAACTTTGAAATGCTTTCTTGTTCATATATCATGTAATTACTTTTTTTATACAATGTAAACAATGCGTAGTCTGCTCATCCTTCCTTCCCATTTTCTGATTAAGTTACAAAATATAGAGCTGAAGAAGAAGAATAAAAATAAATTACAGGCAAATTGAATAATAAATGTGAGAAATTTCTATTATATAGACTATTCGTTAGAATATAGAATCATATAGACTATAGGATTTTCTATACTCTGAAAATTTGTGAAGAAGGAAGGAAAAACAGTAACAGTATGGAATAAATCTAGAGAATCTGGAAGTGATTGTTAGGGAGGTCATCCTGATTGTGCCAAACCAGCTCTCTGGATTTTGGGAAGTGAGGTTATTGTACAATATGTAGTAGTGTAATAAACCATGGAATTAGTCTCATCAGAGAGTTAAACTTCAAAAAATGAGGGCAAGTTCTTTTGGGTTTTCATTAGATGCCTCCCAGTCTTCCATAATGACTGCCTTCAGAAAGGAGAGAAAAAGTAAACTTCTTTTTGGTTGCTTTTCCATTACTGATATTTTCAGCCATACCTGAATGTAATAGTTTCCCATGTTCCCTTCGCTAATCACCAGACTGTAAATCTCAGAGTGAAGCAGAGAAGCGAGAGAAAGAATGAGTTGTAGGGTTGGAGAAGAGAGCAGCAGTGAAAGATTACTATTAGAGAGGTCACTAGGGACAGCAGGTGACGGACAACGTTTAATTCTGCTGCCCCAGGACTTGTGAAGACTGCTGTTTGGTAATGGGAGCTCTGGGTAGCTACCATACATAAGCTGGGGCAGGCAGAAAGTTATGGCTTACTTTCAGAGAATTGCTTTTGATTTAGCCTGCATTTGGTATCTGAAAGGAAGTGAGATTAGGAGAAAGATCGAGAACCTAATGGTCCTTAATAGAACTGGCATTTCTGAGAGGAATCCGTTGGGAGTGCAGGCTGAGGAAATACCAGAAGGGGCAAGGTCTGAACACAGTCAGACTTCACTGAATGTAAAAGGTAATTTTATGAGTCATGCAAGTGTGTAATAAGCTGGACGTTCTGACTGAGACTTTTTCTGCATTCATACCACCTTTTACAAATGAATTCTTGATGCCTGATAAGGTTTGGCTCGCATTGCAATCTCTACTCTACTGGTAGCCACAGATTTGGGATGGTCACAGATAGATTGTCGTGAAATTAGTTGGAATTTTAGTGTCTTTGAGATGATTATAGTTGTGACGTATGAGATTGAAATTAGTGAGTTGGGTTAAAAAGTTCTAGGAGATGGACAGATGCAGGCAGGCATATGCACATATGTGTACACAAAAGGCATATTCACATCATTAGGAAATGAGACTTAAACGAAAAGGGGGAAGTTACTGAGGAAGAAAGTAGCATCTTAGGTTTAATAATGTAGAATTTTCCTGTAAACTTTCATGGAGTCTGTATACATTTCTAGATTGCCTAGATTTTACAGGGCTCAGGAGAAAACTAAACGGAGCAAACCACTGTTTTTGTTTGATACTGACAGGTTAGTAGACTGCTTACAAGACTTTGGGCCAGCAGACTGGCAGCTGGCTTGTTTGATATGCAAAACCCTCTGGAACTACAGTGAAAACATCACAAGTGCGGCCTCATGCTTTGGAGAAGATACTGACATGTTGCTGGTGCTGCTCGCATCACTCTTAGGTGAGATTTGTAATCTTGGTCTCTTTTCCTTAATAAGAGAAATAGGAGAAAAATGAAAGCAGTGTTAGTTTGGGTGGGAAGTCTGTCATGCAGCTTTAAGGGGTTGGCCAGTATAGACTAGCCAGCAACACATGTGCCATTCAGCACGTTCCCTCAGGTTTTAGAGATTGCCAAGGTAGAACTGGCCACTGTAATTCCCTCTTTAGCTTGTCTGGTTAGCATGCTGATAATGCTTCTCACCAGCCACCTTTTTGCCCGCTTGAGCCAACTGTCACACAGATCTTCAGTGGAAAACATACTTTTCAGTGGATGTGAGCCCTTCTGGCCTCAAAAGTCATTGCAGGTTTTGACAGAGGCAGAGGTTCTGCTCTGATGCACCTGGTTAAGACACAGCACACTCTGGGCAGTCTGGGGAATACTGCTTTTCCCTCCTCCGGAGCGCTTGAGTGGTGCAGTGGGCTGAGCTGGATGCATGTGACAGGGGTTGCCTGGCTGCCCTTTCTTGTCTCATCATGACCTCCTTGTGGGCAAGGATGATGTCCAGGCTGGAGAGAGTCCAGAGAAGGGCCACTAAGGTGATCAGAGAGCTAGGAAACCTTCCATACGAAGGAAGGCCGATAGAACTGGATTTGTTCAGCACTGAGAGGAGGAGACTTAGAGAAGACCTTATTACCATGTACCAGTACGTAAAGGGTGTCTACCAAGACGATGGAGACTCCCTTTTTACAGGAGTCACATGGAAAAGACAAGGGGTAATGGGTGTAAGTTGCTCCTGGGGAGATTCTGATTGGATTCCGGAAGAAAATTTTTCACAGTTAAACATTGGAATAATCTCTCCAGGGAAGTGGTAGATTCCTCTACACTGGACACTTTTAAAGCTCAGCTTGATAGGGTGCTAGGCCATCTCATTTAAACTATTTATCACCTAAAATGTTGGACCAGATGATCGCTGAGGTCCCTTCCGACCTGGCATTCTGTGATTCTGTGTAATAATTTCTCATCTGCCCCCTAGGCTGGAAGGTGCCTACAAGTGAATGTTGAGACCCTAGTTCACTTACCCAGTTGGATCTTTTCATCTGCACATTTATGTTTGCTTCAAATTTTACAGAGTTTAATGGCTATGTTGTAGTCTTATAGTCACTATATGTAATTTCCCTGCATTATTTCATGAGTGCTGCTTTGGTTATGATTTTATTTTGGGAAGGTCATTTGCAATTATTTTTTAAAAAAATTTTTCCAATGGCACTGTCATTTATCTTCTTTCAGCTGCTCTTGAGTCTCAGGTCACTTCATTGGCTCAGAGGTCCAGGAGGCTGGTGTTTCCAGGGCTGCGGCAGCAGCTTTGCCTTGCCCCAGTCTCTCTGGAGCAGGAGTGGAGATGAACCTCTGTCTGGAGAATATTCTTCTGTTTGGTCATTTGATGACATCTCATTTCTTCCTTTCTTTTTCCAGACTCACATTTACCTCCACTGTTGGTTCAAGGAGGTTACTTTGGAATCTCAGTACATGTGAATTTTTACATGGCATGGCACTAGCTTCCGGGCCTCCTGGCCACATCTTGCTGGAGTTACAGGGCTGGCCCTTGCCGACTACTCAGTGCTCTGGTTTTCAGCTTCCCCCATAGCATGCAGAGCCAGCGTGCTTGTCTTGTTCCTGGGCTTGCAGCCAGTTCATGTGCTGTTTGGCCAGTAGTTTTGAGGAGAGTCATGGGAAAAATTAAATTATCTGAGGGTGCACAGCTCGCATGTGGGACACTGATCCTCGCTGATCCCTAGTGTAACTCACATTCTGCTTTGGGAAATTTACTGTTTTGGTTCAACACTTCAGCTTTTGAACTGGTTCTGACTCTTGTTCTTGTAGGCTGGAATTCCCGACCTCAGTGATTCCATAAACATTCAATCAACTTCTGGGGAGCACAGCTGTCTACTAAAAGGGAAAAAATGTCTCTTGCTCTGTGTTAGAAGATAGTTAACCTGGGTAGAAGAATCATTTGAGGAGCAGGGAAAGCAATTCTGCCTCAAAACAAAACCCATAATGCCTTATCGTCATCTTCAGGGTCTCTCGCTTCTCTGCTGATGTGAGATTGCTTTTAGCTATGTTGGGCTGCTGTGCTATTGATAGGACGAGAGCTGAAGAGCACGAGTTGCAATATGAAAAATTCCAATTAAGTATTAGGAAAAGAAGTTTCCGCCATGGCAGGGGTCAAGCACTGGAACAGGTCACTCAGAAAAGCCGTGGAATCTCTACCCTTGGAGATGTTTGGTACTCAACAGTCCATGGAGCAGAGCAACCTGATCTATGGTTGCTCTGTTCCAGGGTTCCTGTCCAACCTAAATTATTCTATGATACCATCAAATATAGATCTGATGTCTGAGGCTGGATTTTTGTCTCCGATTACAGGGTTTCTTCTTACAGAGATATGACACGTCTTCCTTCTTGAAAGAATGGAGTTTTTTCTCTTTATTACAGAAAGCTTCTAAATGGCATCTTCTCTTTACATAGAACCCCCTTCAGAATCTACTTTACAGCCAGCATCTCTTTAATTTTGGTAATTTAGAAGCACTGTAGTGGCATAAAAGTCAAGTATTGTGGGCAGTAACAGCTTTCTGTGAAACAGAGCCCATTTCTATGCAAGAATGGTGATTTCCTTTCTTTTGTAGCTGTTGCAGCTCAGGCCACACGCTCTGCAAAGGCACCTTGGCATTTTTTTCAATGGGAATAGCTGCTGTCTGAGCATCTCTTTTCTACACAAAGTTTGACTCAAAATGTTGGTAACTGAAGTCTCTTCAGCTCCCAGGTGTCATTTACCCACAGTGAATGTGCAGCAAGCTCCCATACAGAGTTATTAAACAGATTGTGAAGCTGGTGCTTTTTCATAATTGAGGACAAAGATAAGTCACACTGCTCACTGGGTGCAGGATTGTGTCTTCTTTTTAGGTCCATTTATGACCCAAAGGCTGTCAAATATCCTTTTGTTAAACTGTGTGATTCCTAAGTCATTGCTCTTACTTGCAGACTTATTTTCTTCTTTCTGTCAGAGTCTGATTCTTCCACATCCAATGCCAGGCAAAACAGAGGGGGAAGAACAAGTGATCACAGAATCATAGAATGGTTTGGGTTGGAAGGGACCTTAAAGCTCATCTAGTTCAACCCCCCTGCCATGGGCAGGGACACCTCCCACCAGCCCAGGCTGCTCAAGGCCCCATCCAACCTGGCCTTGAACACTTCCAGGGAGAGGACATCCACAGCTTCCTTGGGCAACCTGTGCCAGAGTCTGACTTCCAGTGTCTGACATCACTGTTTCAGTGATGACTTCTTTTCATTCCTAACCTTGCTTGTCTCTAGTAACGGTGTCATGTTACCGTGTTTATGAAGTTTGTGAGGAATGGGGAGGCATCAGTAATAATACAGTAACCAGTGTGGTTCCAGTTCTTGAAGTGTGATAGCAAGTATAGTCTGAAAGAGTCTTCGTGACCCAGATTAGCAGAACAATTTGGGACAGGAAAAAACAGTTGTCTTTCAGTGAATTGTTTACTTACATTAGCAAAATTGCTGTGGGTGACATTAAATCCCAAGTAGTTTCCAGGCTTACAAAATTAAATAAATGCTGGAGACAAAGTTTAGCTGCTCCTGTGAAGCATGAGACTAAAGGAACCTGCAATACTCTTTGTGCTGCTTTACTGACCTTAACAGCCTTTATTTTCAATTAAATCCCAGTCCCTCAGACAGTGATGCTTTGTCTTTAAATATAGAGTTGGTTTTAAGCCATCTACATACACAACTGATAAGTTGCATGTGCTGTGGTCGTGAAATACAAAGCTAGGTGTATTTTATTCAGAACCGATGACACTATTTTCCTTGATTACAGATGAAGAGTTAGTGCTGGATTACAGCCTCGATGGCGATGGAAGGGATCACCACAAACGGTACTGGGAAAGAGAGTTCAAACCTGTGGCAGAAAAACTTCTTGACAGAATTAAAAGCCATCACTTGGCTCTTCCAGCTGTGACTGTTGATCCGTTTTAGTCAGTCATTATTTTATTTGGTGGTGTAGACTGTACAGATTCGTATTTCCAACATTCCTCTATGTTGCCACTGACAATTTAATTTTTAAAAAGTTGGTCAAGACTGGCATTTATATACTGGGTGCTGTATTCTGATAAGCTTGCATGATGTTTTTCCATGTGTAATTACTTTTTACAATATCTTTGATCAAACAGCTGTTCAGTGTGATTTGCCTGTTACTTGCGTATTTTCTTGGCTGGGAAAATGAAACAAAACTATTTGCTGAGCTTTTAATATTTAAAAGATGAATTATCACCACCCTGGACCTCTGTGGTACCAAAAATGCTGTGTGCTGTAAAATGTTGTGTGACAGGAGCCACCTACAGACTGACACATTTTTACTTCATATGAAATTCTGTGGCAGAGTAACCTAAATGCTGCTGGGGAGGCCTGCTGTGTCATGTCACGAGCATCGCTCTTCTGATTGACTGCTGTCAGCAGTTAGGGGAAAGTTGCTCCCCTTCCCTCTCAGAGCCCCTTATCTTTATCTGGTACCGTGGGGCTGGGGTATCCCCACTCCTGCCTTGGTGCTTTGTGGGATATAGGTCCAGCTGTGCTGGAAAGAGGCTTTCCTGAAGTGGGACTTTGCATCTTAGGGCAAAACACCTGTTTCCCTGATGTCAGAGCAGAATTTTGCTGGTCTGATGTGTTCTTTCAGTTCTTCCCACAATCCCAGGAGCTGCCTGGGTGCCTGTACTGCTCAGACCCTCTTGGCCAGCCACCTTCCCTGGGCTTCTTCATCCACAGGGCAAAAAAAAGATTTTCCGTCCTTCACTTTCCTTCTCACCACTGCTGGCTCATGTATTGCTCAGTTTTCATCCTTTCAGTGTGTAGAAGTCCCTGCTCTTAACTGTTAGATGAGCTTAGCAGGTGCATCCCTGCCCTCAAGCACCAACAGCCCAGTTGGCTGCAGAAAGTCTTACAGACCTGACCCATTTGTCACTTTTCTGACCTCAGATTACTTACAATAAACCACGTGGAGGGTCTGCTGGGCTCCTGGCTGATTCCAAGGGTCGGCAGCCTCGCACTGCTGTGGGTCTGCCAGGAGAGCCGGGCCCCAGCCTGGCAATCCCTGCAGAGAGGCTGGAGGGATTTACTTTTCTGAAGCAGCAACTCAGAGCTCCCTCAGTGGCACCACCAGGCCTTTGGCGATGCCCAACCTCTGCTTCCAGGTGAGGGGATGGAGTGTGGCGGCCGGGAAGCAGAGCAGTAGTAGAAGGGCAGGGAAATGTTTTTCCTAGTTTAGGTCCCTGCTTCTACATTCCTGGGGATTTCTTTTCTGTTGATGGGACAGAGGAGGGGAGAGTTCACGGCCTGGGTTTTGGGGGTGGTGAGGAGGAAACTTCATTGAAGGCAATGAAATCTGCAAGGTCCCTTTTCTCCCAAGAGTTTGCGTATTTTTTATGGTCAGCAAGGCTCAGCCCTGCAGGGCTTGGTGAGTGCGTGTGGCAGCTTCCATCCCTGCAACCCACAGGAGAGAATCACTCAGCAGCCCAGTCTGGTTTGACTCCAGCAACAGCTCTGCTGAGTTAACAAACATTTCAATCATCATTCCTTCTTTTGCCATTTTAATTTTAGCTGGAGTTGAGGGGAAGATAAATGGCTTCAATGCCTCATTTGTGCTTTGGAAAAAAAGAATGGATTTGCTTTCTGGAGACATTAAAGAAAAGCTTATGGGTAAGTAAGTTCTCCCCTGGGTGGTGGGAGCTGGAGGCATTTTTCTTGGCATTCGCATCAAGGTAAAAGGCAGGCGATCACCAAGCTGTGTGATGCAGGGTGGGGATGAGGTGGAAAAGGCCTTGTGGCCAAGTCTTGTCAGCAGGACCCATTGGAACTGAGTAGCTGTAGAAGGCAGCCTGGAACTAGTGTCAAGTCAAGGTGGATATGGAGGCAATGAGGATTTGTTCAGAGAAAGTGCTCCTTAGGGTTCACAGAATCGTCGAATGGTTTGGGTTGGAAGGAACCTATACAGGTCATCTGGTCCAACCCCCTGCAGCGAGCAGGGACATCTTTGTGTCTGTCATTACGATCAAACTGTAAAGAAGGGCCTGGAGCACCGTGTGGGATGTCCTGCAGCACAGGGCAGGTCTGGGAATTCAGCAGTGGGGCACAAAGCCGGGGCAGCCGCTGTGTGTAAGCTCTGGCCTTGCAGTCCCAGTTTGGCCTGCAGCTGCTCAGGAGGTGACAAATTCAGAGGAGCTGGGTAGAACAGAACTCGGAGCTCCTGAATACAAATCCAAAACAGCAAATAGCGAATTTCAGCAGTGGTTCCCGTTGTCTTTGAATAAAACTTGTGGGCGCCAAGAACAAGCCCCAAAATGCTGAATTTCTGATGTACTTATGGTTTCTTCTACCTCTGGGCTGCCTTTGCCCCACGCCTCGCTGCAGCTGCTCTCTTCCGACTGCCGGAACCCATTCCTGCCTCACTGCCCTTTTATCTGGGGTGGGATGTGTGCAGGTTTGAACAGAACCTACAAAGAGGATGGGGAGGCAGGGGCTGCTGGGAGCGCTCTTAATTGCTGCTCATGGGGCGGGGCAGACGGCTCCATCAGGCTTCTCCAAGCCTTTTATACAGTGTCCCCTGGCCCCACCCAGGAGCCAGCCCCTGTAGTTCCCTTCTCTTGTGCTGGTGGCACCCGTCTCCTGCCACACATTCCTTTTGGATGGGATCCGCTGCCCACGTGGTCTCTCGGGGCAAGCTGGTGATGTTACCAGCACCCACAACACCCAACGTGCGGGAGCTGTGGCTTCTGCCCTGCCATGAGCTGCTGCCCTTGGCAGCCACAGCCTGAGGCTCTGCAGGAGCCACTCAGGAGCCCACAGCAAGGGAGGGCAGCACACCTCTGCAGTGACAGAGGCAGTGCTGGGCCTTGTTCCTTGTGTCCTGGCAGCGCATGAACACGCACAGCTGCTGCTCAGTGCAGACATTGTACATTCTCTTCTCAAAAACAGTTCTCTTGTTTTTGAAGACCGAGCCCACCACCATCTTTGGTTGCCACTGTGCTTAACAGCCCTGCTTGTTCTCTTCTACTTTACGAACACTTCCATTTTTAATGGAAAAATCCTCAACCACTTCCAGGCCTTTTCTCCAAAGTGAGGAGGTTTCTGTGATGTCAGGATTGTCTGCGTGGTGTGGTTTGTGCTCTGTTTGAAAATACAACGGTGTTTGGCACTGAAGTGTTTGGCACTGCAGTGTTTGCTGCTTGGAAAGGGAGAAGAGAGCATGCCTGCAGGTACCTGGGAAGCGTAGGATGGAAATGGCCAGTTTAGGCTTCTCAGGAAATTTCATGTCTACCTGTGACTTTCCTGTAAAACCAGGAAGAGAAGTGGGTGCTGCAGAAACTCGATATACAGACTGGAAAGGCACCCTAGGCGCAGCTTACCTTACTGCTGTGCCCTGAGACAGGAAAGTGTTGCTCTGGTTTTGGCACATTAAAAATCCTGTATTTTTAGTTAGGAGGAAATAGCAGATGCTTCCTGTTAGTCACAATTTTTGACAGTTTATTAATCTTTCTCCCCTAGATCTTTTTAGATACTTCAGTTTCTTGGACTGTAAGCTCAAAGCTGTTCTCAGAATGTTCTGTAGTAAGAGAAACAGGGAATGTCCAGGGAAAATGTGAATGCCCTCTTCCTGGAAGTGTTCAAGGCCAGGTTGGATGGGGCCTTGAGCAGCCTGAGCTGGTGGGAGGTGCCCCTGCCCATGGCAGCGGGATTGGAAACGGATGGTCTTTAAGGTCCCTTCCAACCGAAACCATTCTGTGATTCTATGACAAACCAGCCTGAGCGAGCTAAGGCACGGGCCAGGGGACAGAAACCTTAATTTAACTCTACCACTGTGCTCGGGAAAATCCATTTCTTTCCTGCCTTACAAATGAGGCTCCTGCCTTCTGGGAGCAGGAACCGATTTCACTGCTGAGGACAGTAAAGTCAGTTTAACTCGCAAAATAACATTTAGATCATGTTGTTGAAAAGAAACGGTTATTTCAAAACACAGGTGGAATCTCCCCAATCATATCCCACCTGTGAGGAAAGAGAAGACTCCTTAGGACACAGTATTCCTGAAGGGAGGATGGAAGACTGCAGGAAGTATGAAAACATCAAGAGTACAAGAGCTGTTTCTGTGATAGATTCAGATCTTCCCTGAAATTATTTTTCACACTTTGTTTTCTCCCATCATTTTAGACTCAGCTGGAAAAGCCTTGGCTCACCATTTGAAGTATGTTTGCTCAATTACGGTTTCAAATATATTTGAATGGTCTTTGAACCAATAAGTAAACCAGTAAAACCAGAAGCGCGGAGTTAAAGCACACAAAAACACCATGAGAAAAAGTTGTTACCTTTATTTAAAAAATACCAATAATACTGACAAATTGAAAAAGCAATTCACACTCATACAAAAGTATTCATGTGTTCTCCAAAACCACTGGATATTAAACATCAGCATTTTAATCATGTTTTCATTTACTAAAAATAGATGGGTTTTAGCCTAGTTATTTAAGCAACAGCAAAAATCAGTAAGACCAGCGTTGGGCATGTAATACAGTAGGACTGTTTGGCAGTCTGGAACAACATTCCCACACCTTGTCCTTAGCTCCTGAACGGGCATCAGTTCATCCTTGAAAAACAGGACAAGAAGCTGCTCGACACCTCACGTAGTCAGATCTCTAAAGAGTGCTGAGGACCAGAGTCCTCCTCTTTCCATAGGAAGACCATTGCACTTTGGAGCTCACCACATAATGCTGAACAAGTGTCCTGGAGCATTTTAAGGCTAAACTATTGGAGAAAATTGGCTGCTATCTTTGAAGTTATCAGTGTGGACAGAAGAGGTTTAGTTCTGATCAAAAAAAGAAATCTAAATAACAAGGCTCTTTTGAAACCACACACAATAAAGGCTCAGACAATAGCAGTGCTCACTTTTACTTTTAGCTTAACTGGAACAGCCTGGGTCTGTTCACTCCACCAGCACAAATAGCAGCATCGAGATTTTCTAAAATTACTCTCGTAGGGAAAGCAAATGTCATCACGTCCCACATCTTTCCACGCTCCCAACTCCCACAGTATTTGCGTTAACACAAGATCTATTTATCTATCATTTACTATATTGCCACAAGTCCACAGTGTCCCGCGCTGCCGAAAGCCAAAATACCGTGAGCAGGCAGCACTTCTGCACAACCCTGTCTTTTCAACTGCCAAGCGTTCACTGCCGAGTGGCAGCAGCGATATTCCAAACATGGAAATAGCTGAAACTAAAGGAGTTATGGCACAATGGGCATCTTAACTTATAGCTACCATTGGTCCTGAGGCTTCATATCTTCCTCTGCCATACTGCAGCTGCAGAACATTCCAACATCGACAGGCAGCCAGAGACATCAGGTCATATAGCGAGTAATAGCTCTCAGAGCATAAAGTAGTTCGGCTTGCATCCGAGCTTCTACCAGAAGCAAATTTACATGGACCTTTGGGAAAGAACAGCAGTCATACTTTAACGACAGGCTCACCATGATGTGCTCCAGCAAAAGGAAGTGTGTGGGGCTGCGGTTTTCGTGTTAGTGTTTGCAGTAGCAGTGGGGGAGCACTTTGTATTTCAGCTACCCAGATAATGAGTTCTATCTGTAAAGCTGGCTGACAGAGGGAAGCCTGAACAAGCTGCGGTGCTGCAACAGCTCAGAGGTGCACCTGGGCAGGGCCAGGCTCCCAGGAAGAGGCAGCAATCCTTTAGTGGATCGACTGGTTTAGCTGACAGCTAAACAGACCAGCTTGCAAGCTCACAAGCCCTTCTTCGGCAGTAGACCAGGTGCAGCTTGAAAATAATTGTTCAAATTGAGCTTAAGTTAATAGATGAGTTAAAGCAAAAGGGTGGCTGGTACCTGTGGGACAGAGGGGGTTGCTAAGAAAGGAAGAGGCTGTAACGTCATTTGTCACTGTAGGACAGAGAGATAAACCCCAGGTCGTTATCCCCTGAAGAGCATGGAGCGGTCAGCTGAGGTGCAGCACCAGAAAAACTGAAACATGCCATTAAACCATGATCTGTATTGAAACAGAGCTGTTCAGTCGCTACCGTGGGGAAGAGCTGTAGTTCCCCAGCTCATCTCCTCCAAGTCTTTACTGTTTTTCTTTGATGATGAGATCAGAAACCCTGTGGGGGAGGAGGTGAAAAGTATTCTCTTGCTGACAGCAGGTTGACTGCGAGTTTGTTGTGGCATGGAATGGCTGTGTTTGGTTTCATTGGTGTGACTGTCATCAGGATGGATGGTGACTGCTCCCAGTGACACGTATACATACAGTCCTTGGATTTTGATGGCTACGGAGATGCAAAGTTTTGGGCTTTAAAGAAGGGTTTGTGTGTTTGAAAAGCTTGTCTCTAGCAGTCAAACAAAAACGAACATATGTAGTATTTTACTTGAATAACCTTAAATCAGTGTGGTTACAGTAACCTTGTTATAATTGGGCATCTCTGAACTCTCTGCACAAGGAGCTTAGCAAGAATTAGAGCCTCCAATGGTGTGAACACTGATTAAGGCACATTTCTGTTTCAGCATTGTATCGACATTTGTTTTAAGTGGGGCCTAGAAATGTTTTTCTAAAGAGAAACTGGAGGATGTGAACTTGATGGAGTATAAGTCTGAGACTTAACAGCAAGAAAAATAATGGGGAGGTGCAATTCAGACTGTAACTCAGCAGCTGGGTTTCAGGCTGTCACACAAAGTAACTGTTTCACAGTAGAAGTGACCGTAGGACTGCCAAGACCTTGTGCCAGCAAGCAAGCTGCTCTGGGTCTGAGGCCAAGGGATGGATCTTGCATCCCTTCCCTGCCTCTCTGGGACATGTGCAGCACCAATTGAAAGCGGAGGAAAAAGCTACAGTCGAGGCAAAGCTGTACCGTTTACATGACCCACCTCCCCAGGCAGCTCAGAGTTTGCAGCATCCATGTCAGCTCTCAGCTGGCAAACACACAGTGGGAAAAGAACAATTATTTTAGCTTGGAAGTACTGCACCTCCTAAGAAATTTACTGGATGTGAGCAGAATCTCAGTAACATCGGCTAAAGCTTAAATGCCAGCTGGGTATCTGTGGCCATTAGCGCAGCAAACAGATCCACCACCCATGTCCCTCAGCAAGGATACAAACTGTACCTTCTCAGAGTGTGCAAACTGCCTCCAGAAGCTATCATACATTCTTTTTGTGGTCTTTTCAGGAGCACAAACCACAGTCTTAATATAAACTTTAAAGCTGCGGTCCAACAACTGATTAATTTCACCATAGTCGTAATCATCGTATCTGTTTGGAATTGAAAGAAAAACACTTTCATTTTCAAGAAACAGTTATTTTACTTGTGTTGTTTCTAGGTCCCTATGGCAGAATAAATTATTGTGTAACTTGTACTGCTAGTGGCCCTTTCCCATAAATAAAAATGTTTAAACAATAACATGCACATTTGCTTAATAAACAGCTTTAGTGTAATTTGAGAAAGAAGAAAAAGCCAGTGCTAACGAGTCACAGAATCACAGAATGACCTGAGTTTGGAGGGACCCACAAGGATCAAGTCCAACTCCTGTCCTTGCACAGGACACTCCCGACACTCACACCGTGTGTCCGAGGGCATTGTCCAAATGCTTCTTGAATACTGTCAGGCTTGGCACCATCCCTGCTTCCTTAGGGAGCTGTTCCAGTGCTCCACCACCCTCTGGGCAAAGAACCTTTTCCTAATATCTGACCTAACCCTCCCCTGGCACATCTTCCTGCCATTCCCTTGGGTCCTGTCATTGGTCACCAGAGAGAAGAACTCAGTGTCTGCTCCTCCTCCTTCCCTTGTGAGGAGGCAGTAAATGGCTATGAGTCTCCTCCAGGCTGAACAGACCAAGTGACTCCATCCACTCCTCACACACTTCCCCTCCAGACCCCAGTTTGATGTATATAGGACAAAAATAGTAAAACTGACCTTATTCCAAACATACAGTGAATATAGTTCCAAATAGCTCGTCTCAGCATTGAGGTATCCACATCTTTGTGCATGGCCATTGTGTTGTAAGTCAGATTATACGCAATATGAAACTTCTCATCAAGTAGCTGTCCCACATCTGGGTAGAGACGATTAACCAAGGAATAGCCATGGTCTTCCCAGGAATAATCCTTAGAATAAAGGATAAAGCAGAATGGAGCATTTCAGAAATGAACTTGTGAAGGCTCAGTGCTTTAAAGTAATTCATCTCAGGGCAGAGAATCCAGGGCAGGGTGGGGAGGGTTCATTTGGGTGCTTTAAGCCTTCTCATCCACGGGGCAGTAAAGTTACAGCACAGCAGCGTCCAGGTTCGGTAAACAGATTGCACACTAAGCCCCCTGACAGTCCCATCTCCTTGTTACCTGGACACGAAAGGTGGGCACGTGCATTCCGTGTCTGGAGAAGTCTTTGTAACCATAGCTTGTATCCTCAAAGTGACGAGATACATCTCTTGTTGGTGTTGATTCTTCATCTTCTGTAAATTTCAATCAGAATTTCAAACAATTTCAGTAAGAACAAACTCGAAGTGTGCCTGTGCCACTCTTGGAGACAATGGAAGCCTCTGTGCTTTTTAAATAAGCACACAGGTTCACTGGACCACCTGCAGTTAAATCTCTTTGGTATCACTCAGTGTGACTGCAACTATGGGTTTTAGAAGCAACTCCACAGAAAATCCTCAGATGCTTTCTTATTGACAAACACCTTTTTATCCTTTTTGCGTGCTTGTCCCAATCCCCCAAGTCCAGGGGACACTCTGCTCCTAACTCAAGGGGTCTGTAAAAATGACAAGGGAAAGTTTTTTGCAACAGAGAGTTTACTGAAAAAAAAACCAAAACACCCAAACCCTCTAAGGCTTCCGTGCCAAGTTTATTCTAGAGGAAATTCTGTTGAAGAGCCCACAACCACCCTGAGCTTGAAACAGATAAAGCATCATCTCACAAGTAATGTTTCAAACACTTAAATAGTCGAGTGTTTTAAGGACATCATGTGAGAAGCTTACATTTCTTGAGAGAAGCTTCCATTTCTTGAGAGAAGCTTCCATTTCTTGTGAAACACTAAATCTCTCAAGAGAGAGATTCCGTTTCTGTTGGAAATTTCTATTAAACATAATATCGGCCAGTAAGTGTTACGGTGTGTTTGAGAGAAGCCAAACCTTGGCACTACTTTGCCTTTTCAAGTGTTCCTGGAAGAAAACAAGGCACGCCTAATCTTGATCCCTTCAAAGAAATGGCAGTGCTTTTGAGACATCTAATAACAATTTTTTCCTTTCGTAGCAGTATTTCTTCAAGTGATATGCAAAAGTCTAAATAAATACACATGCACACTATGTCTGTTCTACCTGAAGAACACACGAACATGCTTTCTCTCTTCTCCCTTTCAAAACGTGTAGCCATCTCTTCTTGGCTGGCTTCCTCTTCATCTCTGCACTCCTGCAGCTGCTTCATTTTCTCCATAAGAGCTTCAACTTCACAGACAGACTCTGTAGACTTCAAATGGGAGAGAAAAAACATTTCATTTCAATGTGACAAGAACTGACAATGACTGCAGAAATCGTCAAGCTAGAAAAATTAAATGCAAGCTATGTCCTTCATTTCTACCTTTAAATGCTGATTTTTCAAGAAAAACAGCTCTTGAAGGAAATTGGTACTGACCCAATAATTCACATTTAATCATTATCTTTTCTCAATTAGATCTCTGGCAGTTTCAACATATTTTAAGAATCACAGGTTCATGGAACAAGTGGTTCTGACACCAAAATTAAAGTTAATTTCTCTTACTTAATCTAAATGTTGAACAACTGAAACCCAAGGAGTTGTAACATAAATTCTGATACAAGAAGTAACCACAATTTACTACCCAACTGTATTTTTTCTCTTCTCTGCTCTCAGACCAGAAGGAAAAATGAAGAGTGAGTATAAATGCAGATTTAATGAAGCCTCGAAGGAAAGCCAGTGTGAGATAATCTTATTTCACAAAAGCAGTTTTAACACCACCACCAAACACTATTAGTTCAATATCTGGCCCTGTAAAAATCAATCAGCACAAAGCAAAATAAAGTTATCTTCAATTTATACAGTTCTGCCCCTTTCCTCTCTGCCTTTTGCAGTCGGTTTGCTCCTTCAGAGAGCCAGCAAGCTCCATCAGACCAAAGTTAAACGTCACCCACACCATTGCAGCAAAGCTCCCAGGCAAGGAATCTGCATTGAAAATAACCCGTTATCACTGTTCTTAAACCAATGCTTAGTTCACATGCTTTTCATTATGTGGATGGAAGTACAGATGAGTGAGCATAAGTGCTGCAGGCAGGAAATACTGATTTAGAAAGGGTCAGAATCATAGAATGGTTTGGGTTGGAAGGGACCTTAAAGCCCATCCAGTTCCAACCCCTCTGCCATGGGCAGGGACACCTCCTACCAGCCCAGGCTGCTCAAGGCCCCATCCAACCTGGCCTTGGACACTTCCAGGGAGGGGGCAACCTGTGCCAGTTCCTCACTACCCTCAGCATGAAGAATTTCTTCCTAATGTGCAATCAAAATCTTCTTCCTTCCTATTCAGAGCCATTAAAAAGAATCATGAATGATCTGTTGTGTGATATATCACAAACAATTCAAGGCAACAAAGTCAAAGACTGGAATCAAAGGAAGAGGCAACTTTCCACTGCACCCATAAAAAAAAATTATTCCTGGCCACTGCTGCTCAGGACCCGAGTCATGAACTGGCTGACGCCAGGAGTCATCTTGGTTTGCCTAGCTGAATCACAAGAGACCAACAAAACAGACAACTGAGACATTGTATCTTTGTCTGTCCTTTTGGTAGCCTCCCCCGGCTTCCCAGTGTCATTTCAGCTTCTCCTACAGGTATCTTTTCAACTAGTTAGCCCTCATCTGCATTAGGCTAATCAGTCTCATCCCTGCTAAATGAAAAAAAGAAGATGGGCACCCTCCACGTACGAAGTTTACAAAGAAACCACAACTACTGAAAGAGACGGTTTGTTCAGTCAGATACATACTGGAATGCTTCCAGTTGGGCTGGCATGAATTTCCTCCGCCGCGTGGTAACCATTTGTAATATCGCATATGCAGTAGTTACTGACGGAAGGGGGCCTGAAGGTGTGACCCCCTTCACAGTCGATCTCGGGGCTGATTCCACAACCAAACGTGAAGGAAGCCAGGGAGTGGTAGTGTGTAAGGAGAACGACGGCATGGATCAGCTCTGCCAGGGACCAGCTGTTCTCTTCAGTCTTCAAAAGTTGCTTTAAGAATAATGCCAGACAGAAGTATTGATTTAAAAACGCCACTCAAGTGATCCCACCTTAATGCAGTTTCTCAACACACTTCTCAACACACCAGATAAAATTATCTTTCCGATGCCCACAATTGCTTCCTAACTCTCAGCTGGCACAAGCGGTGCCCTGCTGCCAGGCTACCTGCCAGCCACAGACTCATGTGGTTAAGCTACACAGGAGATGACTTTTCTCCCCTCTCTTGCCCTCAGCTATCAAATCAGTTGGGGTTTCTATTTTGCACCACATGGTTTGTATTGAGGCCAGACCGACCTGCATTGAAATTTCACACCTCTGATCAAGACGCAACGACAAAAGTCAACTGGTCTTTAAAGTCCAACAAAACCCTGGCAACTCCCTGCAGATCAGCTGCGGAAAATCCTGCCGTCAAGGCCAGGTTCCCTCCATCTTGTCCCTGCGGGTGGAATGTTCTACATTTGACAAGAAACTTCAAACCCCAACTTCCCCTTCAAGCAGGAAAGTGTGGGAGGTCTGGGGCCTTCTGGCAGACTGAGAGAGTTCCAGCACCCACTTCCTCCTTGCTAAAGGTAAAGAGAAGAGCAGAGGAGGAGGAGTTGCTCCAGGCCAGGCTCGGAGCAGACATGCCCCTGCCATGAGAGCTGCTGTCACTGCACACATGCCGCATGCACTCTCAGAAGAGGGAGAGGTAGAAGCAGCAGCTCGGTGGCTTTTGAGTGCTGCAGCCCTGGCTGGCTTGTACCACCACTGCTCCTCTGGGCTGTTCTGTCAGCCTGCTCCCTCCAACCCTGAAAAACTTAAGCATTTAAACCAGCAGCAACTGAAACAAAAACGTGGCTGTCGGTGTTCAGCCAAACCTCTGGCAGCATCTCAGAAATGCTCAGGGGTTCTGGCTACTGAAAGCACACGGCTTAAGGAAGTGCACATCTGAGTGCACCAGCAGAATTCTGACACGACAGCTCTGAAATGTTCGTGTGCTGTACATTAAAACTGTTAGTCATTTAAGACCAGTTATGATCACATTAATTTTACAAAGGCACAAGTGATACTGTATCATGCAGTACCACAGTGATATAGCACTGAAATGAAAGTCAGTAACATAGAACATCTCTCGTCCTGTTTGGCTCTTAACCTCGAGAATATACGCATTTACTAAAAAACAAAGCTTCAGACACAATACTGCATGAAAGATTTACCTCGATATGTTCCTTGGTGATAAGCCAGGGTCGGTGAGCCAACATTTTGTTCAGTTCTCCTAAATTTTGCAGTTTTTGAGGTGCATTTTCCAGGCCATTCAGCCATTTAGGGTCTCCACCAACATGAAGGAAGTCATTCACGTGGAGGTTGACAAGGTAGGAGCACTGATGCCGTGCTGCAGCCTAGAAAGGAAAACACAACCGTGATATGGAAAACAATTACAGTGTAAGTTAGTGCTTTATAACAAATACCCTAAGTAATGATTTCCTCAAAATATTCAAGAATTTCTCAACACTTGCAGTGATCAAAGGCTGAAGTAAAAAAACCTGGGGTTAACACATCAGCCTGTTTTGATTATGGTTCTCACAGCATAAATATTCCTCATTCATACACATTATAACTATGCTGGCTACAGGGGCAACACAAGCCATATCTGGGGAGAAGTACAAGCATAGATTTCTTGTATGTCCTGAGGCAAGTAATCCACAGTGCCCAGCACTCTCCAGCAGGGAAGTGGCAAGGCTGCCTCTAAGTCAGGGGTGCCCAACTCACGGCTCCCACTGTTCTCCTGCTCTGGCAGCGTAATGCACATCACACATGCTGCACACATGACCAGCACGCTGGCAGAAGCATGGGAGCAAGGAACCTTGGCACTATCGCCAGGTAGAAACAAGGTGCCAGGCCAGATAAAACAAGGTGGAGGAACAGATTCAGCCCACGGGCTGTGAGTTTGACACCTCTGTTCTAAGTGAATCTTTACCAGCTAAAACCAAATCAAGTTTTAGAAGGCATGTATCAAGAGAGACCTACAGGCAGCTTTTCAGAAAAGAACAGACCTGTATCATTTATTCAAACAGTAATACTTTCCCAATCAAATTAAGACACAGCCCAAAACTTTAATTAAACTTCAGCAGGCAAAGATCATTGCACTGGCAGGCTGGAAATTATGAAATCAACCACTTCTGACATAAAACTTGCTTAGAATTTAGAGATTTGGAAATGGATGATGGGACTATTGAAGGACAGCAGGCAAAGATCATTGCACAAGCTTTCTTGAAAAACAGTTTCTGAGATACTAAGGAAACCTAAAATAAACAATTGTTTTATTTTTATAACAGATATCTCCCCCACCACCACCTCCTGAGTCCTACCAAAACTATGAATGTAACTACTGGTCTTATGAAACAATCTGTAAACCAGACACAAACAAACCCATTCTGCTTTTCCCCTTAGCTCCTGATGAAATGCCTTTCCAACTAGGAACTGCAAAGCACGGTGATAACTGCTATTAAACAAGACCAGAGATGGTTGCCGAAGTGGCTGTTTCTGCCTGCTGCTTTATGCTACAGCGTACCATTATCCCGATGTAGTGTCGGTAATGAAGCGGGAGTGGACCATCCATCTGCAGTAGATAGTGCTGAGTTTTTAGAAAGCTCTCCAGATACTGGGGGTGGAAAACCATCACCAAGGTAACATTGTCCAGTCGGCCCAGCGTTGCAAAAGAATCTGCAAATAGTGTGTGCATCATGGCGTCTTCGTTTCCCACTTGAATCATCTGATTGAACAGAAAGAGCAATTAGCAATATTGCCTGAGGAGCAACAATAAAAATAATAAATAAATATATAACCACAGCACTCAGAGGCAACAGTGAAAGGAATTATATTATAAATCTATTAAGGGCATTAAATCAGTGCACATAAGGCATATAAAATCCCTTTAATATCTTTCATTTAGGAGATCACAAGGGTTTAGAGCAGCAAAAGGAAGTTTTTTGCCTTTATACTTTCTCTTATGCGACACTGACTTCTCATTTTTAACTGTTTCACCTTGACCTTCTTGAATGCTACAAACTGATATAACTTAGTTTATTGTAATAACAATGAAGTAATTAAATAATTATTTTCACTGAGGAAAAAAAAGAGGGAAACAATTAAAAAGCTTACTAAGATAAGTAAGAAAAATAAAAGGAAACTGAAGCTTAAGGCTTTAAAATTCCTAGAAAACCACAAGCATATCACTACATTTTTCTTTGCTCTGAATTCTCTTACCAGACGATCAAGACAGGAGCCCCAGAAATGCTCAGGCACAGCACCTTGAAGCCTCTCAGATTATTTAGAACCATAGAGGCAGCACAAGAAAAAAGTAACCCCAGAGCAGGGGGCAGGCGCCTCGTGGACCAGTAGGAAATTACATCCGCATGTTCAGAAGGAAACAGACACTCTTACAGAAAACAGTATTGGGTTTCTCTTATGCTAGACAACAGTACAGGAGGGGTCATAACTATTCCAGAACTCCCCTGGGCTCTCACTGCTTCTGTACACTAGAACTGTGGCCAAAGTCTGACCAGGACTGAATGTGATCATGACTGAAAAGATTTTGCAGCTCAGCAGCTGTCCTGAAACCAAATGTGGGTTACTGCTAAAAGGGTGTTCCTTAAAAGCATAAAGTTCACTGTGTACTTGAAAACACTACCACACCTCCTTCTCGGGGATGAATCTGCTTGGTCCGTGTCCCAGTGGTCTAGGAATTCGGATTCCAAGTTCCTAGAAAAGAAAATTACACCACCTCAGCATTTAGTTATAAACAGCTTTTTAGCTGTGGTTGCAAGAAAGAAAAGAATTCTCCATTCAGAGCTGGGTTTATTTGGCTACTCTGGTACTCTGTCGTGGGTACTTTTACTAATACCATTTGTACAGATGCAAATCAGATTTTATACAAGTGCTTTATAATTAGCCACACTTGTTTACAGCGTATGGCCCCACTCCAGCAACAAAAATTTCGACAAAGGCCCTGCCAACTGAAGAAAACACACAGAAATTTATATGCACACACACAACAACCTGGTTCACAGAAAATTCTGCATAAAGCATATTTTGGCAGGGTGTCCAGAACAAGGAGTTCAGTACAGAGCCGGCTGCGGTGCGGTTATGCCACTGATACAAAATGAGACTGATGTGTGTGTGTGTACATCCGCAGTACGCCGGCACAAAACACACTGTGCATCTGTCAGGAAATTAAACAGCTGTAGCCCTAATCAGATTTCTTTTTCCCAACCTCAAAGAGCTCTTAAACTGCTGAAAGTACCTGATCTACATTTGCATCTGCTTTCTTTTCAAGACAGGATAAATAGCTATTCACATTGGGAGGCAAGAAGGAAGGGGATTTTGCTCAATCAGAACGGCAGCAGCCACATCCTCACACACGCTTCTGCGGACACGCTGCCGTGCAGGTAAAAGGGAGGCTGGATACTCCTCCAGCAGTTCACTACTTGCCCTCTCCCTCAGCCTGATATGCCCTCCTGCCAGACCTATAGCACCCTGGGCCTTCTGTGCAGCCAAGGAGCAAGTTGCATGATTTGGGTTCATTTGTGTCCTGTCTGTCAAACCGTTCCCTTAAAAACAGTGGAAGCCATGGGTTCAAGGGCAGCTTCTGTGTTTGGAACCAAGCAGTTGTCAGAGAGGGCCCAGCAGGGCCCATGGGGCACATACGAAAGTGGGACACAGCCTCATCTCACACATGTCCACCTTTCCACTTGGGAAGTGCATCACTACAAAGGGTCCCTCCTCCTCCTCACTACAAAGGGTCCCTCCTCCTCCAGTGAGCACAGTACTCACTGCAAACCATCTCTCTCAAGGGGAATGCTCTGCAGCCAGAGGCACAGCTTCCCCAGGAAAGATGGGAGCCCTGACACCCAAACCAGCTCCCAACAGGGCAGCTGATGGCATGGTGCTCTTATGGATGGAGGAAGATCTGAGATTAAAGCTGGGGATGGGGCTGAGTGGTAAACACGCTATATATAAGCTAACAGTTTGGGCTCTTACCTGTTCCCCTTCCCGAACTTTTAAAATACACCCATTGCATCTGTTCCATTGCACGAAACACTCCTTTATTGACAGTACCAACCCCATCCAGGTTCTCAGCTGAGTTTATATAAATAATTAAATACTGTACACTGAGCCAGTCCAGGCCTCACAGAGCAGACCCTTCAGCTGCCTCAAGAGCAAATGGAGCTCCTAGAAGCTGCGTGCCAAATTCAGTTTTTAACTCTGCTATATTTTCCCCACACAGATAACGCTAGTTATAAACAAGCAATACTGGTTTCACTCACTATTACACCTTTTCTCTCTTTAGCCGAGGTTTCAATTTGCTCAAGTTCATTGTACGAGAAGCAATTTTATTAATCAGTTACTGTTCCCTGAACTTTCCCCTAAAATTAGAAAACAGCTTCAGAGAGCCGGAAACAATCAGCACAAGTCGAAGCTGGAACCACCAAAGCCCATCAGACTCTGGCGGTCTCCTTAGCTCCAAGTCAGATGCCTTCACTTCTCAATTTATTTGGATAAAGCGAGATCAAAGGGCAGCTCTTACACCAGTGTTTTCACATTTTCCCTGTGACAGCAAAGTCTGTGATTTAGATTTTTCCTGCTGAGGGTCCCAACATTCACAAACAAATCTGTCCCGACAGCCAAGACTCTAGTAATGCCACTTGTAGGATGGAATCCATATCTCAAAAACACCCTCTCTCCCCAAAGCTCTAGTGCGGCTTCTTATCTCAGCTACAACTGCCCTTAGAGGGGGCAACAAATTAGAGAAACAACTTACATCCAAATGACAGCAAGAAAAAAAAGCCTGTATGCATCATTTAACTCAGCAGATGTCTGCAGTTGTCTGCCAGCTCAAGGACTCCAAGAGAAGCACCTTAAAGTTTAATTCTTGAACAACTACGTTTCAGTCTTTCCCTTTCCCAGAACTGTTATAAGAAGATGAACCCCAAGATTTCTGAAGCTGAGATCAGCAAGCTGCTAACATATTTTGCCTCACCATCTAAAATACATCAGTATCAATACACTTAGCACACGGAGGTCAAACTATAATGATTAAGCTGTATATAACAGGTTAAAATAGTCCAGTAAAACCCAAACCCTCTCTGCAGAGTAACTTAGGGTTTTTGGGGGGAATTCAAGAAGTTGCTTTGTTTTCCCTCCAGAGAGAAAGTATTCCCCTGAAATCAGGGCACCAGCCCAGTACTCAACAAGCCTGAATTCCAGTCTCTGTTCTGACAGACACATTGCGAAGGATTTGTGAAGATGATCCTCAGTTTCCCATCTGCAAAATGGGGGCAAATACATTCCTTCCAGAGGGTGCTGAGAACAGAAATAAGCCTGTTGTCCTAAGGTGCGTGGTTACCACAGCCATGAGAGCTGTATAAATTCTGATCTGTTGGAAATCTTCTAGAACTTGTTATTCTTTGTTTACAAGCTACAGATCTTTTAAAAACTGCTTCACCCTCTTTCCCTCCCCATCCCACCCCCCCCACCCCCCCCCGAAACAGTATTTAATCAAGTTCTCCTAGTACTTGAGAAATAGCAGCCATCTCCGGATGCTCCAAGTATCCCAACACTTTGAGTACTACACAGACAACACAGTAATAATTCTTCAAACAATCCTAGAGTATCTTCCCTGTGTTTGGAACAGATTTTTGTGCTGCATGATGCCTTTCACTAAGCCTCCATCTTTCAAATATGTTCAGCTGAATGAGTTCCACTTTCCAGCTTCCCCTCTCAAAGGCAAGATCTGCATCTTGACCAGCCATGCCACTACCACGCCTCTCTCCTCTACCTTCCTCTTAAAGCACCACCTCACCTAGAGCACTGACAAGCACTCAGCAAAGAGGCTGGGGCCAGAATGGAGCAGCAATTTGCAAGCAACTGATGTTTATTTTGGTTATTACAAAAATATAAGCAACTTTCATGGGCTCCAGACCACCCAGTTGCACACCAAAGTGACCTACTTAGTGTAGTGTTTTCTGCATCAGACTTCTCCTGGCTTCTTTCCTACTGTTTGTTAACCTTGCCACATCACTTTCATTAGGTCTAGAAACTCTGCAGCTGAATATGGCTCCAAGCTCAGCAGAAAGCCAACCACAACTGAGGCTGTAGGTGGTGGTAATAATAATAATAATAACAATAATAATAATGCATCAGAAGCACTCCACCTTCAAAGTCAGAACACAAAACTCAGATGGTTGCAAAGCTGAGCACCAACTGTGAAACAGATTTCACCTTCAACACCTAGGGAGGTAGGTGAGCCTCACCCAGTGGCAATCCACTCCACTGCTCACCTTCCAGACATACCTTGACAGAGAAGCAAGACTTTAGCCATATAAGTGCTGTATTGCTATGCTGGTGAAGACAACCTCAGAAATCACAGAAAAACCTCCTCTTTTCCCTTACGTAATGTAACTTGTATTTCTCTACAGCCACTATTATTTCTTCCATGGGAACTACATTCACCAGATATTTACCATTTCTGGCTCTACATGCCACCTCATCACTGCCATATCTGAGCACCTCACCTCATGCATTTAATTCATGCAACATTGCTGGGAGGTCGGACAAGTCTATTATCTCCCATTTAGGAAAAAACAGAAAAGCTACATGTCTAACAGAGGCTGCTACAGAGGACTGGCTACTTGAGCTGAGATCTCTCGAATCATGGGCTGATGCCCTAACTATCAGACTGTGTGTCTTCTCAGAGATTTCTCAGCCAGGAAATGTGTTTTATGCAAATTTACACCAAAAAACAGCTCTTCAGAGCTGAGACAGAAGAGCTGATGAGACAAGTCTGCAAGCTTAATTATATACTTCCCAGTTACCACTCTCTCTCCCTGGTCTGGCCCCCTTAGTACATCCAAGTCCACAGTGACAATCAGACCAAAAATCTGTACTGCATGCACATACACGCTCAGAAAAGAACACTCTAAACCCTCAAACACGTACAAACTCACTCTACTTATGGCTTTTCTGTATCTTAAAGACTCTTAAGCCCACTTTTAGGTAACTTTAAGTGTCTTGACAAGAACAGTATTCCTATTAAATTTAAGTAAAAGCTTGAGATGGAAAATTTAACTGTAAATACTTAGAAGAGGTTTTTAAATACTTACAAGTACAATCACCCCTGCTAGTAATACATCATCATCTGATTTGGTTCAGAACCTCTTTAAAATAAATATAAGTGAAGAAAACAAAAAGTAATTTCTAAACAGCACCCAATATCAGAAATTTTACCCAGAAACACCGAAGGACAGCGAAGCGACAGGCCGAGCTGCAGGGCCTCTAAAACAGGAACAGCCACCTAACCTCAGCTACAGCTCTGATTCCATAGTGTGGCTAAAAGGCTTTTTCAGATCCCTCTTCCTCCTCCACTACTGGCTCCTGGAGCTCTGCCTCTTATCACGAAACCGCTCCCAGAACTCAGTTATAGTTTTGTCAGATGAGTATGGGGACTGTTCCCAAACTGCTCATTTTCAGTCATTCAGGATTCATGAGCTGAGCACTAGCTATGAACCACAATCTTCAGACTGCTTCCCTGGTGTTAACACAGTGAGTCATTTCGCTCCCCTCAAGTACAGTCTGTACCAATATCAAATGTTATATCTCCCAGAGAGACTTATTTACATACTCAAGCCTCTTCTAAATGGCAAAAAGAACATTTTATCATACACAAGCCGCAGGCAAAGTGAAAATACAATTATTGATTTACTTCACTAAACCACATTTGGTTTAACATATTCATCTGTATCATCTGTGTCCTGATTAAGCCCACTAAATACTGCTAGATTCAAACAAAATCATATGAAAATCACACGCTGTAATGCAATCTAAAGGAAGAAACCAGAGAAGGGCAATGAGTTTGAGGTAACCTTTTCTGGAGATAACATTTTCCTGGACAGCCAGTGATCATTTTCCATAATCTAAGTGTATTCCTACCCAAGCTTAGGGTTAAGAAAGGCACAATGAGCTGTGGGTTAAAAACTCTTCAATGAAATCTCCCAGTAGAATTAACCCCCTAAATGTGCCAGTGCTGAAAACCCAGCTTAGTATACTCTGGTATATATTTGAAGCTGATATTAAAAATACCTACATAGAACTTTATATGCTTATAGGATGAAATGCCCCAAAGTACTTAAGTGTCCAAGAAGCTTGTGCTGTTATTTCCAAGTGAGACTGGCACTTACCAGTCTAAGAAGCCTTGTTCTGTTGCTGCTTCACTCACTGTGCCTGGTTCCTACTTGCCCTTTAAAGGACCTCAACAGGCTACAAATTTGGAGTTTCCTTGTTTAGGTTCTTAACAACGACTGGCACAACTGGCCTCACAGGACAAGTTATTTATCACCAAGCTGATACACATTCCGCTTAAAAGCTGTATTTTCAGTTCTGCTAAATGCAGTAGCTACTATAGTTTCCTTATCAGATTGGTAGCTTTCAGAAATGATGGGATTAAGAAACAAAGAGCACTGATTAAATGATTCTTTTCCTATGAACACACACACAAACATACACACAAAATACCCCCAAATTCTACACATTTTCTAAGTGTGGGGCTAAGCAGAACTGGCAGTATTTTCTGTTCCATTCATTTACTTAATTCAAAAGTAGCTGCAATTGTTGTGGCTTTCTCAAACAAACCATGATTCACATTAAAATGAAAGAAAAATGAACCCCAAAATGCTTGTGTACTTTAAATTTTTGCACTAGTTCCATTTTCTGGGTATCTCAGACTGTCGTTCAACTAAAGCACTGAACATGTCTGCACTTGCACAGATTTAAAGAACTGAGAACAAGTACTCCCCCTCTGCTACAAAGCACTTCATTCTACAGATCAGCAGCTCTTCACTGGAATTAGAGCACAGCAAACATTAAACTGTTTCTATAATATTTCACAGAGAACACATTATTCTTATGTGAATTAAAATTCTTATTTTAATTTAAATATCAGTAAGTATATTTTCTCTGAATGTCTCAAAGACCTTTGAAATATCAGATTTTAAAAACATCCCCAACTAGTTTATATGATTTGATTCAAGACAGAAATCAAGGCAAGACAGTATGTGTCCAAGGTCACACACCCTGTTCACAATGGCAGGAACAAAAGCAAAGCCCAGGCTCCTCAGTCAAGTTCTGACACCTCTTCTCTAGTCATCTTCTAGGACTAAGCAGTAAGAGCAGGTCCAATCAGACATCTAAGTGCTACCTGTTCTTCTTTAGCAGTAATACCTTTTCCTGAAGTGGTTTTGTGACACAACTGCCTAGAGACCACAACCCAATCTACTTTTGATATGAGCTCACTGAAACCAAGAGGCTGAATTTCAATGATTAGTGCCTAGCTTTTCTGTATGCCAGCGCTGTAATGTGTACAATGAAACAAAAGGTATTATAAAGAGTAAACAATTTGGAAGGAAGAGCAGAAATTTCCATGTTGCAAACATACTTTAAATACCAAAAAACAGTGACACAGAAGGAAACCAGTTTAAACGTGACAGTTACTGTTTGCATTATGTACACTGTACTGCTGGATTATGTCAAAGCAAAGCAATTTGTATCCAAGAGGTACTAGATCTGTACAAACCAGAAAAATACAAACCCAACCTGACTGCTTCAAAAGGATATTCCGAGTCTGTGCAAGAACGAAATAAATATTGGGCAATTCAGAAGCAAAAACTACTTGGAAGAGTCTACAAACCCAGCAGAGAGACCCCACCATACACACAAGCAGTACACAGCAGTTTGGGACCGAGTGGCAATGGGGAGGCCAAGGACAGCAACTGCATTGGCACCGCAGGCAGCAGCTAGATATCATAGAATGGTTTGGGATGGAAGGGGCTTAAAGCCCATCCAGTCCCAACCCTCCTGCCATGGGCAGGGACACCTCCCACCAGACCAGGCTGCTCGAGGTCCCATCCAACCTGGGCCTGAACACTTGCAGGGAGGGGGCATCCACAGCTTCCCTGGGCAACCTGTGCCAGTGCCTCACCACCCTCAGTGTGAAGAATTTCTTCCTAATGTCTAATCTAAATCTTCCCCCTTCCAATTTAAAGCCATTCCCCCTCGTCCTATCACTCCTTCCCTTTGTAAAAAGTCCCTGCCCAGCTTTCCTGCAGCCCCTTCAGGGACTGGAAGGCCACTGTGAGGTCCCCCTGGAGCCTTCTCTTCTCCAGGCTGAACAACCCCGACTCTCCCAGCCTGTCCTCACAGCAGAGGTGCCCAGCCCTCTGAGCATCCCAGTAGCCCTCCTCTGGACCGACTCCAACAGTTCCATATCCTCCTTATGCCGGGATACCACCCCGCAGAAGGCAGCTAGGAAGGACATGCCAGAGCCCCTACGGCAGCTCCGAACGTCTTTACCAGGAAGCCCCGCTCCTGCCTCCCCGGCAGCTGAGTGGGGGCTCTTCCCGCGCTCCTTCTCCGCCTCCCACCGGCGGTGGGCGCTCCCCTTAGCCCCTCGGTACCTCCTGCTGCTGGTGCTGCTGGGGCCCTGGGCTCGCCACCCTCATTCCAGCGGGGCCGGTGCTGCTCCCCTACCAACCCCGCCGCGGCTCTGCCGCTCCGCCCGGGGCGGGGCCTAGTGCTCCCCCCGCCCGCCCCTCCCTCCAACCCTCCCTCCCGGGGCGGAGCGGCGGGCAGGGCGATCCCTGCATCCCCCTCCCGGCTTGGGTTGTCCAAAGGAGGTGCCACAGAGCTGGTGAAGGGTCTCGAGGGGAAGCCGTATGAGGAGCGGCTGAAGTCACTTTGTTCAGGTTGGAGAAGAGAACGCTGAGTCACAGAATCGCTCGGTTGGAAAAGACCTTTGAGATCATCGAGTGTAACCGTACCTGTCCACTCCCAAACCAAATCCCCGAGCGCCTCGTCTACCCGCCTTCTAAACATCTCCAGGGATAGGGACTGAACTACTTCCCAGAGGGGAGATCTCATAGCCATTTACTGCTCCCTCACAAGGGAAGGAGAAGCAGGCACCGAGTTCTTCTCTCTGGTGACCAATGACAGGACCCAAGGGAATGGCAGGAAGATGTGCCAGGGGAGGGTTAGGTCGGATATTAGGAAAAGGTTCTTCACCCAGAGGGTGGTGGACCACTGGAACAGCTCCCAGGGAAGCAGGAATGGCACCGAGCCTGACAGTATTCAAAGAGCATTTGGACAATGCCCTCAGACACACGGTGTGAGTGTCGGGAGTGTCCTGTGCAGAGACAGGAGTTGTACTGGATGATCCTTGTGGGTCCCTCCCAACTCGGGACATTCTGTGATTCTGTGGTAGCTCGCTCTCCCCTGTGCCTGCCCAGCCCCTGGGAATACCAACAAAAGCTCAGGAGAGGGGGAGAAAAGGCAGCGGGAGCAGCCGTGGGGGAAGCCCAGTCCCAGAGCCTTCCAGCCCTGGCCGGTATCGCAGAGCCCCGTGCCTCCGTCCTGCTCCCCCAGTGCTGCCCCAGCCCCGAGCACCAGTAGCCCTTCCCAGCCCGAGGAGCTCTTTGGACAGACAACACCTGGATTTTTTTCCCCTCTCCCCTGTTCCTTATGCAAGCATTTCTACCTTCACTGTAAGCAACAAAATAATCACAGAATGGTTTGGGTCAGAAGGGACTTTAAAGTCCATCCAGTTCCAACCCCCCTGCCATGGGCAGGGACACCTCCCACCAGCCCAGGCTGCTCAAGGCCCCATCCAGCCTGGCCTTGGACACTTCCAGGGATGGGGCATCCACAGCTTCCCTGAGCAACCTGTGCCAGTACCTCACCACCCTCATCGTGAGGAATTTCTTCCTAATGTCTAATCTCAATCTTCCCCTTTCCAACCTAAACCCATCCCCCCTCATCCTATCTCCACCTGCCCTTGTAACAAGTCCCTCCCCAAATAATACATCTTCCAAAAGTCTTGTAATGATGGCTTTTAAACTGAGAAATCGCAGGATGTCACCATTTTGCAGATATTTGTGTGACTAAGTATGCTGCTGTAGAAATCTGGCCCCCTGCCTATTCTCAAGATCATAACAGTCCTGAGCAAACATATGTTTTGCAATCGCATCAGCAAAACACTCAGCCTTTGTTTGCAGCAGGCTGTACTTCTCTGGTCCACCCCCCCAGGGCTGCGAACTCTGCCAGATGCCTTACCTCTCCCACCTCTTTTGGTCTGGGATTTTATGGTATCAATTATTTCAAAAGAAACAGGTCCCAGAGCTGGCCCACCTATTATTTTTTCTTTTCAATCTAAGATTGATAAAACTAAAATATGTTAAATAATTTTTCTTCAAATATTTTGAATTACAAGAGAACTCCTATTGCAGATTTGATGGGAGGAGACCAGGGTAGCTCTGAAGCACTGAATATACTCATCTGGGAGGGAAGGAAGGCTTCTGCCTGAAGTTCAGGCTGCTAGAGACCTGGCTGTGAGTCCCACAAAGCTATCTAAAAAACCAAGCAGGGAAATTCCATGAGACTGAACTTTACACTTCTGCTAAATGTGAAACTGAACACCCAAAAACTGTTCACAGGCCGCTTCTGTTATGGGTTTATGAATCTTGCACCGAAATGCAGAAAACATCAAGGACAGTGCTGTCAGGGAAAAGTGGCAACAGGACTTAAGGCAGCAGTTCTGCACATTTCTAATGCTAGAGCTCTAAAAACTTCCTTTCCTCTCCATTATCCAAATACCACCACCTCTATGGTCAATGCAGTTAACTCTGGAGAGCCAAGGGACACTCTACTTCTGAAGGCTTAGCAGCAGTTATAAGGTTAAATCATCTAGGGATGTGCAGGTACCACAGCTCCTCCCTTGGCTTTAAGCTGGTCAGTTTCTCCAGAAGTGAAGTGTGTTTTGTACCTACTTCACTTCATGAAATGCCCAACAGAAGCATGGAAAAAGAATGCAATACTGGCAAGGAAGGTTGCATTTTGTGAGCTAATAAAATAAACCAATGAAGAACACCGTTTAGTTCCCACTGGCTACTTCCTTACTTCAAGCCAAAACATAAGAAAAAAAAAGAGGGAATGGGCTCCTCTTTCAACACAGGCAAAGAACTGGCTTATGCTCAGAAAAACTGTTGAGGAAGAGTAATAACTTGAAAAGCTGAAATGCAGGAAGATGCCTCACTGTGAGGTGTCAGATGAAAGATTATGCCCTTCAATAAATTCATTAACACCTTTGGAAGAAAACAGAAGGGAAAAAAAGAAGAAAAAAGAAAATTAAAAAAAGGAAAAAAGAAAAAAAGAGAAAAAGAAAAAAAGAAAAAAGGAAAAAAGGAAAAAAGGAAAAAAGGAAAAAAAGGAAAAAAGGAAAAAAGGAAAAAAGGAAAAAAGGAAAAAAGGAAAAAAGGAAAAAAGGAAAAAAGGAAAAAAGGAAAAAAGGAAAAAGGCAGCACTCCTCAGTTCCCCAAAGTGTTTTCTTTTTCCCTCAGTGCGGTCAATTGCCTTGCCTGGACATTTGTAAGAAAGCCTGTTTATATTAACACTTGTTGCTATACAAAGAACCTTGGCAGATACAGACTTGTCTCTGTGATCATCCAAGGGAAATTCTCTCTCATGAAACAGGGAACAAGCAGAAAGTAGGAAATTCGACCGTGTTCTTTGCTTTCTGTATCAGGATAGACGAAGACAGTGACAGCATGTCAGAAAAAGTGTGTATAAAGGGGAAGAGGAAGTCACACAGCCGTAGCAAACAAATAATAAGGCTCTTAAAAGCTCTCCCATATGGCCTGAGTACACAAACTCTGCACAGGCCCCAGGTATGTCTCTGCTCTAGCAGGATCGCACCATCCCAGTCCGCTGCAAGCGCTTTCCCCGCCCCTGCCCTCACACAAGTCTTTCCAAAATGCCCAAAACCCCAAACTGAAGAACACACAAAACGGAGCCACATGCTCATCAATAAATCAGTACACCTGCTCATCAATAAATCAGTACACAATTGTAGACTGAAATTATTTTCCTTTAGGGGATAGCGAGAAGCCATCCCATGTTACATGAGCAATTTCATGAGGGAATACGGTTTGACACTGGCACAAATCTCATTCGGGCACTAATGAGTTAAGAACCCAGTGCAGCTGGGGGACAGAGGGGAAGATCTATGGTAGAGTTGGCATAACTTGAGTGTTCCTCTGGGGAAACCCAACCGTATGTTTGACCATGTATCCATGCAAGTAAACAGAGACTGAGTCAAATGCTCATAAGTGGAAACAACAACAACAAATGTTTAACATGAAAATATCGATAGATACCCAGAAAGAGTGTATGATAGACGCACATGAAGTCACCTAAAACATGTAAACATACTCTTTCATAGCACAGTATTTCCATAAAAGCTGCTTGCATAAAAGTATGGCATTTAACATCTGTGCTCTCTAGGTTAAGTCATCAGAAATGCAGTTTTTCATTATTGCTACAGTTAAAAGAAACGTCCTGGTGAAGCCAAAAGCAGACCAACCAGTTGCAATGTGAATAGCCTTATCCTGCAAACACATATGCCTGCACTTAGCTGATGTAACTTGGAACAGTTCCATGTCAGTCCAATAGGGTGACTTTTCTGAGTCAAGTTCAGCACAAACAGACGACTCTGAAGACCTGGCAAACCAAGAACTTAAATTCTTTCCATAGAAAACCTATCCAAGCAGAAGCAATCAAATACCTGTTACTGCAATGCCCTGGACATCAAATTAATAGCTTGGAGGTTGATCAGATGATTCTTTCACAGGAACATTTACAAGTAAAAACAGATAATTCTTCCGGGCTTCGAGCTACCTGATTTGTATTAGTTCTTAGGACTAGATTTCTCTCTCTTGTGGTTTCATAAGGGAGTGCCAGCTTTGGGAAAATGTAGCAAGGTTAGCAAAATGGATGTAAATACTAGTATTCATGTCCAACTGTCTTCGAACCCTCTAAGACACCCAACAGCTGCAGGTGCCTGGTGTCTCCCACCTGCAGGTACACCAGCTGAAGAGGTTACTGCACTAACCTGGGTGTCACTGTCCCTCCCAGGAGGACAGGTCTCTCTCCTAAGACCTGCCCACCCAGCTGCTGTGAACAGCACTGGGTACTGCTTGCAGGGAGAGTAAGGGATCAGAGAACTATCTGAGGTTGGGGGATGATTTTTTTTTCTTTATTGTTTTAGTTTATTTTGACTGATCGAGGTTAGGCATTGCTAACAATGACCAGATCCCAGGGGACACAACTCCTGGCAAAGCAGCAGCAACAAACGCATGGCTGCAAGAATCCCTTCAACTAGAACAGCTCGAGCAGCTCCACCTAATCTGATGCCTTAATGAAGTCACCAGGTGTTTCAGCTATGACTAAGCAGCCCCACACCAGCCGCTCTGAACATTTCCCTGTGAATTCCTCTCATTCCTTGCTGTCCACAGCCACTACCCTTTTCATAACAAATTTCAAATGTATCTCCTAATCTCTTCTATCCTTTTTTATACATTTGTTGTTTCTGAAATAGCAAAAATTTTCATCATGATAACAATATGGGAGGCACAGCAACTGAACCATTCACTACAGAGATGGAAGAATTTAAACAGAAAAATATATCATCCTAGCATATGGGTCAAGAAAAAAAAATAATCAGTATTTCAAAGCACTCTTCATGATTTAACCTTAACAATCTGATTTGTCAGTCTTCAAAATCTCATTCCATTTAGAATCAGTACATAATTCTAGGGAGGAGGATAAACTGTACTCTCTGTACGATCAAAATTCTTATTGTATGTGTTAAAAAGGTTCAGCCCTTAGGAATGGCATCGCACCTGATAACCTGTATAATAACAACAACAAAAACATGTTGTTCAGGAGAATGGAGGACTGACAGTTTGCCACATAAGGAAATAAGTTCCAAGCAATATAAGTTTTCCTTTTGTAATCTTTAGGATTGCAAGGCTGGCTAAGACTAAACATTTTACAATATTCAGATATTATATTTACTGTCTGTTCTTCAAATCTTATCCATCCTTGAAATGCTATTTTTCTATTTCTTTCTTACATGCTGCTTTCTTAATGGCCACACCTTCAGCTTTAATGGGCAAATAACTTCCAAGTAATCAAGGCGTTTCATGAGTAATTTGGTCATTCCTAGCTCACTGTATCCCCACCAAGAGACCCAAAATCTCTTCTCTGAGCTGCAAGAGGCTGTGAGATTTGGTTGTTACACTTGAGCTGTTCTCACAGTTGACTGACTTTAACTCACCAAGCTCCAAGAACTCCAGTGGCTTTATCTGCTCCCTGAACTATTTGATTCATCACTCAGGACTCTTATTTGCCCAAACAGTCATTCTTCTGGTAATTTCTGCCTTTCAGATATCTACACCCTGCCCCCACCTCTAAACCACAAGTTGTTCTGTTTTTTTCTCTCCCCAAAGCTTGTCCAAATTTAACATTCCCTTCTACACTTATTAGGCAGCAGAAGTACAAAGCTTAATTTAGGGATCTATAAGAAGTTGAGATCTTGAGATTATTCATGCTTTGGCAAGGACATGAAAACAGACTTATGGCTTCTAAGACTACTACAAACAGGTAGATTAAAGATACATATCTAAAGCTTAGTAGACTGAAAGAAACTCTTACCAGATCATTCTTCCCCCTTTTTAGGGTACACAGCTCCTCCTAGGCTAATAAACAACAGCTAAACTATAAAAGTTGTATGTCTAGCTTCACTATGAATATCCAGCGTTGGAGAAGTGGGTTCTTCTGATACTGTTCTGAGGCGGCTCCAGGCTAATGCTCTACACAAGAATTCTCTCTGGTTAATACCTCCTCCTAGACCCAGATCTCTCAAAATCAAAGTCTGTGTTAACTAGTTTCAAAACTGACCTTGGTAACTCACAGGTAACTTCTTATATTTCAGTGGCTAGAAGGTGTATGGAGAGGGGATCTGCTGTCCAGCTGCAGACTGCCACTCTCTAGGGAACAGAACACGTGCAGGCTGCCAGCTGCTCTGCAGTCTCTCTCAGTACTAAATAAACATTAAGGTTGAAAAACCCCCATAGTTTAACCTTAATAAAAGAGTGTATTTGGAGTTCAATCAAGAAAAATAAAACTTAATATAGCTCATAGCTGTCTAGAACCGGTTTGGCCTAAAGAGGTCTCCTCTCTTCCCTTCAGCTGCAAACTGCTGGGGCACAACCAACACCCAAGATGTTTAGCAAAGGCCCTCTCTCCTGAATATGAACCCTGAAAAGGCGCAGTTATCCTTTCACAGTTGAGTGAAAATTCACCCTTGGCAACTTCCTGCAACTCCTAGTCCTCATAGTTGACTCAGTTATGAGCAATGAGACAACATAGTACATTACTTCATATGCTACCTGGAATGCTGTCTGACCGTGCTTCATCGCTGTGAAGTTGCTGTTGGAAAGCCTGTCCTACGCTGATGGAAGTTGCCTTATCACTCTGAGCAATTTACTGCAAACAAAATCCTTCACACAGGGAAATGTGTGCCTTCAAAGCAAAGGAAAGGCCAGCTGAATCATCTCTTCATGAGTTTAAGGCTTCTGGGTTTTTTAAACTGCATTTGACCACAGAGATAAGTCTTTATATGATAACAAAAAGAAAAAGCAATGAAAGGCAGGTCATTATTACATTATTAGCTTCTGAAAGAAATCGGACACAACAGCAAGCACATGGGGGGAAAAAGTGCCTTTAAGAGTTCTGGAGTGTTACACCTGGCTCACTGGAATTGGCTGAGACCATGACAGCAGGTGACCCAGAGCTGCACTGCTGTCAGGTTACGGTGAGTTTGTAGGAAATGCTGTGCAAGTGCTCTGTGAAGAAGTTGCAACTAAAACCTGCTTTCATACTCTGGTACATACAGACATGCAACCCAGAAGCTCTCCTCCTCACCAGAACCTTCTGTCATCTTTACCCTTAGGGCCTCAGGTGCATTTCTAGAAAACTGCTTGAAACTCTGACCTGAGGCTCATGCCTGACTGGATTTTGCAGGTACAACAAAAAACCCAGCTTATTTCTGAAGAACTTTCACCAAGAAATAAACTAGCAATTTATAGAATGGTTTGTTAGACTTTGAGTCAAAACATATCCCCATTACAGCCAAAACCTAAGTATTTTTCTTTTTTTATGTTTTTTAAAATACAGTTAGTTTTCCACACAAAAAGACAAGAATGGACTGTAAGAAAAGCATGTCACATAATTTAAAGGAGCTCAAGATGACCCTCAGCTATTTTTCTATAGCTTCATTATTACAATGAGATAAAATCAAGTGAAATAGTACTAAACAAATATGGGAATTACCACAAGAGATTCAGGAATCCTTATATCAATAGCTGCAGTTCGGAGAACTGTTTCGTAGCTTTCTTACACTTGCCACTTTCAGGCAGGTGCTCATTGTGCCTCAGAGCAGCAGATAGGAAAAAAAAAAGTAGAAGAAAAATTAGTTCTTTTATTTTCAGTTTACACAGTCTAGCTGTGACCCAAATAATAGATGTTGCCTATTTGGAGTTTGTGAGTTTTGGGAAACCCTCAAGGTTTTTTTATTAGGAAAAAAATCCAAATACGTATAAAGCTGTATTCCACTTGCATTTTCTGTAACAACCTATCTTGATGGTAAGGTTATAAGTTCCTCAAGACTGAATCTCTCTTCATAGTTGTTTAATATATAGAGCCAAATACAACAACATTACAGAATTTATCAACTCGTCTAAAGCACTATCTTGGCAAAAAGTTAGGTATAAAAGTAAGTACTATCATCCTGGAAGAGTACCCTTACCACTGATTTCATGATAGCAGTTAAGAAAACAGATCATCCTGTAGGTATTATTCAACAACAGACTGTTAGAAATTAAGGAGATAATATCATATCTGCCATTTTCATATCAAATCTGTTTCTTTTATATTCAAAGATAAACCCATGAAGACCTCTGCTTGAGGAGAATAATGAAAACAAAAAACGATGAATCATGTATTTCTTGCCAATTTTGGCAGTTATTACTGCTATTTTGTTTAAATTCAGACAGCACTGTATTCTCCATTCTTCCCTATTCGAGAAGATGATGTGGCTAGGACATTTTGACCCAAATAAGTTTATTGGCCTTTGGTTTCTGAAACAGAAGAGCTGAAAAAAGCACTGCTTTCCTGCTGATACAAATCCTAAACGATCGGGTCTGTCTCCAACTCAGGAATCAAGACCATTTCCTGCAGTGGGTTGTACTATTCCGACACTTGCATTATTATGGTGCTTCTTTCTCTAACTCTAAGTTACAAGGACACTGACATCCACCCAGGGGTGCAGCAGGGAGCTGAAGCCCCTGGCTCATCATGGAACACCCCTGCCCTGTGATCAGTGATAACAGCCAACACCCACTCTGGCGAGCCCCAGCACAGGCACAGCAAGCTGCAATGCCACTACCAACACATGCTTCAAGGACACTGTACACATGCTCCTGTTTAATACAGCACAACTTCTGCATCTTCCTGAATCTGGGATTTCTCCGGAGCTTGGAGAGCTCCCTCAGGGTCTCTGGGACAAGCTGTCCTGCCACCAAGCTGCTTGCAGGAGCATCTCCTTAACCTGCTACCCCAACTGCCGCATTGGCACCTTTCCACTGGCTGCAGAGGCTTTGGGTCCCTGCAGGATAACTGTAAAAATTGCAGGGAGATTTCTGCAACTAAGCTGCTTAGAATCTTAATAAAACCATAAACTTTTCTGGGCTTTCCAGTGCTGTTGTCTGCAATGACGACATGGAAACAGTGGCACTGTTAATACCTTCCTTCTCCCACTTATCTTCTCAAATGCATGTTTCCTAGGGGAACCAAGTCAAAACAGGCTTGAAAATAATTCTAGCACTTTCTGTCCAAATGCTGTTAAGAATGTTTGTTTGTTTTAAAAAAAGTTAACCACAATATTGGAACTTAGCCTTAAATCCACTGTTTGTTAACAAACATGATATTAAATCAACCACTTGCTATTGTGAGAGAGGACACCACCCCAACTACTTAACTATACAGCATTTTAAATGTGATAATTCAGAAGTCCTGGGAAAGGGCAGTTCTATATGTGTAGCCCCTCAGATTCAAGAGCGCTGAAACCACACACAAAATCCATACAGCAGATGTGCTGCAGAAGATACAATGCTCTCGGACTGCCACAGCAGAATAAATATTTGCAATCAAACTCTCATTAAAGCCTGATTTACAGCAGTTTTCAAATGTAAAGTAAATGAACAAAGTATGAGTAAATAAACAGGAATGCACACATACCATACTAAGCACACATAAATTTTACTCAGACAGTGTTAAAATAGGTATCTAATGTCCTTAAAGAAAGGGTTTGGTGTTTACAGTTGACAATTGAGCTTATAAATCTATTTTACTGGATAGGAAGCTACAGCAAACACCTTCATGTTTTGTCAGTAAAGCTACAGATCTATACCCATCCCTCTGTTTCTCACCAGAGAGACAACTGTCCTCTAACTGTTCAGCAGGGGTTCCAAATCAGCAAAACAACTTAACAAATGGAAGCCTGGGCAGAACTGGACTACGTTTTCACTACTGATGAAGATGCCACAACGATCACTGAAACCTATAAATTAAGCTACTACCATAAAAATTCTGTTTCATTTGCTGACATGCATGTATTACTAACAACAACACGGCAGATGGTATCTCTTTATGAGGATACCTTTGTCGTTTTCCTGAGAGGTCCTCCTCATGAGAAAAACTACCACAAAAATAATCCATTCTATTATTTTAGAAAAAAAAATGGCCTAAAAATGACTATTTGCATTTACTCATGTAAACATACTTCCCCTTTTAGAAGATAAATTTCGTAAGAGTAACAAATTATTTATGACTTCATGTGAAATTTAACTTGAAGGAAATCAACATGTACCATCATACTTTTTTTAAGCCGCTAGGGCTGAGGCTAAACCAGGTTTGAATTGTAGCCAACAAGAGACAAAGACCAACTCCTACAGCTGTTAACAAATAAGGTCTCACTTGGTAAAGTGTAGGTCTGGAGTTGTCAAGGATAACTGCAAGATGACTAAAACAAACAAGACTGGGATAAGTCCAGGAGAAATCACTTTGGTAGGCTTGGACATGGGGCTCACACAGGAACCAGAGCCAAGGCCTGCACTGGGATTTGAAACAACAAAGACTGGTAGGACAGAATTTGGGTGTTGGGCTAGAGAAAAGAGAGAAAACTCCTGAGGATCATCCATCTAAATTTAAACTTAAGCCTGGTGGGAGTCATTTTGCTAAGGCAAAGTGTTTGCATGTCCATAGCCAGCAGGTGAAGTTTAGAGTTTGCACTAACCAGTATCCAGAAAGGGAGGTTCAGCTGTGGCAAATGAGAGGGAGTCCCCAGGCCCCTCTTGTTGTTTCCAAGATGCTGATACTCCACTCTGTAAGAATAAATAAATAGAATCCTGTATCCCTGAATTCCTATTTCAATATCATCTATATTCTTCCTTTCACGTGCGAGGGCTGCATTTTTGTCAGTAAATTTATTCTCAGGGCTATAAATCATGCAGCATTACATACACAGGCAGGCACTTTCTTAGTAGCTGTCCTGCATTAGTTCTTTTGTTGAAATACAATCAAGACATTGCTGGGAAGGGAATGTTTTATACGAGGGCCACTTGAGACTTCAGGTTGTTTCTGGCAGCACATTGCCTTGGCTGAAGGAAATGGTCTTGCACAAGCAATCAAAATGCATCGTCTGACCACACCTAAGCTGACCTGAACAGGAAAGAAAGATAACCCCCATATAAACTTGTACAGCAAATATGTTAAAAGTGGGAGACTTTGCCCTTTCTCACATGATACAGCAATTGGATAAATTCTCCTAAAAGCTCTGAAGCTTTCTGAAACACAGCTGCTCTGAGAGGCAGAGGGAAGAAGAAAGTAGATAGAGAGGCAAGCTGGGGAGCTCATTCGCAGGGAGAGACCCAGTAAAAGAAATCACTGGATAGGGGCCCTGCATTTCTGCATGGGAATGTGGGCACAGCCCAGGTGGCCAGCATACGTGATGTTAAATCAACAAATTTTGAAAATAGAAAAAGGATGAAAAGTATCTGCAGTGCATTCAGAACACGTCTAGCTCACTGGACACTGCCTGTGACCATCTAAGTATCTCATGCACAACAGGTCTGAATGTGCCCCAAAACACCTGTGTGTATGCACAACAGTCATTTCAGAGACTATGTAAGCAGCTACCAGAAGCCCCAAATGACCAAATTCCACTTTTCCTTTGTCTATTCAATTTTCCAGGAAGGCAGAGCAGGGATGGAAAGGACAGGAATGTATGTGGGTAATGCCAGTACTATTTATGGGGCCGTCAGACAGACTAACTCTTTGCATGGCTTCTCACTGGTGAAAAAAACCCCCACAACTGTCTGCTCTGCCCTATAACAAAACAGACATTCGCATAAAACAAAATATACATTTAGATTTTTGGTTCAATATTCTTGTCTCTGAATTGTTGCTCTATGTATCAACAAATGATCCTTTGTTTTAAGAAAGTCTTACTGGCCATGATTTTCCCAAGAGAGGGACACTACATCCTCAAACACTGACAGGTCTGCCTGGTAGTAAGCCACCAGCATGTGTGGGACAGATGGCACAGATCCAGCGCTGTGTACAGAGGAATCACAAGAATACTCTCCAAGAGAGGGTAACTTAAGAAGGCATCTGGATACAAGAATGACAGAAAGGTACTGGCCGCAGTTATCCTACAACCCTGCTATACTGCCTCGTGTGCCAGCTTGCTGACATTTATGTGGCTATTAAAAAAAGAGAGAACAACCGCAAACAAGGCATTACGCACAGCTTTTTTTCTAGAAGTACAAAACACTAAAGAACATTGGACACTGAGGTGTCCAAGCCAGTCTTAAAGCAATCAGCTTCACATTGAGAGTTAACTGGCTAACAATTCTCAGTCAACAGCAGCTGAAAACATGCTCGATCTCAAGCACCTAGAGCATGGGAAGGACTGCAGCCCATTTAAAAGTCAGGGATATCAAAAGCTGCAGTAGAAATGGAATTCTGAACTTGGCAAGTATATGGCTTTTCCACTCCAGTTTAGAACAAACTCTCTTGATGGAAGCTGTTGTTTTAAAACTAATTGAATTTTGCATTTGAGTACCCTACTAAATTCTTAAGTCATCTATTCATGGTTAAAACTTTTTTTTTAATAATGATAACTGAGGGGGATTTAATGAAGTTTGTTGACAGAAGAGAATAACAACACTTTACATTACAGCTTTCAAACAGTAAATAAAACCTCTAAAAGCAAATCTACTTCATGTTTTCTCTGTCAACTACTGAAGCATCAACTAAATGTTAATGGCATTTATCCTGCTATTCTGGTTGCCATCAGATCTGAAGGAATACAGCTGCATCCATTTTCCCCACGTTTTATGCAAGTCTCTAAATATGTTTTCCTCCTCTCCTCACACAAAACTTCCACCAACTGTTGGGCGAAGCTATGCAACTGCACTTGACACTAACATGAACTTCCTGATCAGACCATCCACAACCTTTAGCCTGTGTTCCTAGTTGTCTCAGGGGGCAAAGGGAGTGGGCAGCTGCTCAGACAGTTTGTAACTAACAGTACATTGTGAAAGATACATGAAGGGAACTCAAGTCAACAGATTAAATGTGAAGATTTGAGCAAACTGCCCAGAGAAACAACACATATTTTTAGACTGGTAACAACCTCGAATGTTACATAAGGGTGTTGTGTACATTACCCTGGAAAGCATACAGTTCCTGGGGTGGAAGGGCACTTGATCTCCATGGCTTGCTGCTTACAAACAACAGCTCACATCGAGCAGGGGATCTCACTTTGGGTGCCCTTAAACCAACTTGAAAACTCATTAAAGTGGTGTTGCAGTTATATGAAAAGTGGGTGGGGAAAGACTCAGAAAGAAAGCTTCCAAAGTTTTCAGCTACCTTCTAAGTGACACTTCTTCTAAGAATCAGCACATTTGTTCCATACAAAACTATTTTCCAGCTTTTTCCTTTGCCCAGTATTTTCACAAGCTGCCTAGTACAGCCAAACGCAGACAGGATTAGAAAAGTGCACACTGAAAAGCATTTCAGCAAGACCTCGGGTTCATGACCTATTTTATGTAACGGAAATCTGCTTAAATATGAATCAAACGTAGATACCGGAACTCTTTACATTTAGATGGTATCAATCTATGTGTGTACCCCTTGATACACATGTAATAGTAAGGATTGTACATCATGTTCTTTCCTGGTAGGAAGCCCCTTCAGAAAATACAGTCACAGAATTCAGAACACAAAAGCTGGTTACTGAAGAAGATACCTAAAAGAGATGAGAATCTACAGAACAGCTGGGTTTTAAGATTCAGATCACTGCACACAAACCACAGTTCAGTCACAAGGTCACTTCTCCTCTTTCAGCCTGGGTGTATTTCCCACTTTTCGCACCATTACTTCACTACTCAACTTCTAAGAATCAGAACCACAGAATCATTAAGGATGGAAAAGACCTCCAAGTCCATTCAGTCTAATCGTCATCCCAACACCACCATGCCTACTAAACCATGTCATGAAGTGCCATGAATATCTCCAAGGATGGTGACTTCACCACGTCCCTGGGCAACCTGTGCCAATGATTCACCACCCTCTTGATAAAGAAATTCTTTCTAATATCCAATCTAAACCTCCCCTAATGCAACCTGAGGCAATTTCCTCTCATTCTATCACCTGTCACTTGGGCAGAAGAGACCAGCACCTGCCTTGCTACAACCTCCTTTCAGGTAGTAGAAATTACTGTAGAACAAATCTGATTTTGCTTTTCTTACTTCCCTGTCTTGAATTGCTTACTGTTAGCCCAGTTGGGTTGTAATGAACCAAACTGTGATCTGGATCAGTACAGCAGCCCCCTCTTTTCACCCGTCTCCAGACATGACTGCTATGAGTACCTGTGACTACTTCATTTGTGCCAGGTGTAGAATGGTGGATGATCTCCCTTTAATGCATGTGCTATTTCTAGCAAGCACAGAAAGGAAAAGTCACTTATTGACTTGGGCCATACAAATGTGGGTAATATTGGCAGAAATCAGGATAACATTTTTCTACTGTTTTATTGTTTTCAGTCTCTCCTGCCCCCACTGCTTCTCGAACTAGGACAGCTCAGCTCTTCCATGACATAAGAAGTAGAACTGTAAGAGGGGTTAGAGTCACGTACTAGAGCTTCAGGACAATGCCCCACAAGCAAAGCAGGCCCTCAATACTCTTCTAAATCTGAAAAGACTTCCTTTCAAGGTACGCAAGAGTCTGATTTCAGCTATACTACAGGTTGCTGCTATTTCCTAAAGGCCACTATCTCTGCAAGAGCAGGTTACTACTTTCCCGATGGCTCAGAATCAAAGCCACTTGCAGACTGAAAATGTCTGAAGTGCGCCAGGAAACACAAAGTCTGTCAAGAGTTTATCTGGGTTTAAGCTTGTTATTCTGAACCTGAAATTTGCACAAGTTCACTAAGTGCAGGCTAAGTTTCAGCTAGTACCACACCACCACTTCCTTCTATCTCATAAGAACTCAGAAGGTAGAGGTTGACAACTCTCCCTATGCATTACATACATGTAAAAGTAGGAGAAAGCAGGCTGCACTCATCCCCAGTGCCTGACAGAGGGATCTACTGGTCACTAAGGACCAGGGAGTGTGCAAAGCCCGAAAGGCAGTTTCTGATAATGAAGGATGGTAAACCAGAGGCTCACTCAGGTGGGGAAAGTAAGAAAGAGCATCTGGGGCAAAGGAGTCCTAGGGAAAAGCATTCATTTATTTGTCTGGCTTAGGGACAAGCCCCCTTAGTATAGGGAATTACCCAGGGCAGCAGCTTCATAAATTGCTGTGTAGTACATCAGCAATGCATAGAAACCACGGATCTCAGACTAGAAGCAGTTTTTGGAGGGTGAGGTTTGGTAAGTGATTGCCAAACAGAGCAACTTTATTGACGTTTGAAACACTGAAAGCAGAAGACTGGGCAGGCACTTCACAGAAAACATGGCTTTACCTGAGTTTGTGACCAAACTGCAAAGACAGTCTTTCCCAGTGGCCTGAAAGCTTTGCTATATAATCTCTGCAGATGGATTCAGTCCTTACAATTGAGTTTTCAAGTTTTATTATTAAGCAGAACTGCTACAAAACAGAAACACATAAATTCAATGTGGGGAAAAAAAGAAAGTGGTAGCCTAGTTTTCTCTCTTTGAACAACCACTCACCCAAGATTGGGACAATTCCAGTTGGCTACATCAGGGGTTCACACAGCAGCAGTTACATATGCAAACTAGTCTTCAATGTAACACTATCGACTTTATCACAATTTCCTTCTAAAATCAGTAGTATTAATTACACATAATCTTATATGTTATATAGGATCTGACAAAATTCAGGTGCCTTTCTTTATTTCTCCTCTTCAGAACAAATACAGTAAGTCAGGGTTACAAAGACCATCTAATTATCACACAGGTTTTCAGAGGCATCCGCTATCATTGACTTTGCAATTAACACTACAGGCCAGTGACAAAAGATGTAGGAGTACCTGTTAACACAATTTAACAGAAACATTTAAGTCCCAAAGTAAAGAGGGCCTCAAAGCCTTTCAGTAGGCAAGAAATAGTGGACAGCTGGCAACACTAAAAGATTTCATGAATACAGCAGCATTGGGCACCAATTTGAAAACTGTCTGCTTGGGTACGGCTGAGTTATTTTAAAAAGCCTCCATTTATAAACAGTGTTGATGGGATTTACACAGCCTGTGTAAGAAGGATTGAAAGTCAATTGAAAAGTCTGTACAGATAAGAATGCAAAAAGAAACTGTGCCCTTGAATTCTGTACATACTGTTTAACCTTATTTCTGGTTTCAGTCTCCTGGTACACAGTGGGGGTAAAACAGGCTGCCTCACACATAGCTGGTGAGGTGGGCTCTGTTAGGGCTATTTAATGTTTGTACAGTAGTTTGAGCTACATTGTCCTCTCACTCCTCCTCCCCCTCTTTTAAAGCTGTATATTAAAAATAATCATTTACCAGCAGCAGGTACAACTAGCAGATACCAGAGAGACATAAATTGTAAGAACCTGCTATAATGATTATTTTCCTTCCCTTATGTAACTGATCATTTTGCTATTCTCTGTTAGACTTTTATAACTGTACACCTTCAATATAACTAGTGTAAATATTGCCACTGGGGAGGCAAGTGGGGATTTCTGGGAGGAGGAGAGGTGGATGGGAGATGAGAACTAGACTTTAAGGTTTTTTCCCTCTTGTCTCCAAAGTATCCTGTAATGTTCTCCTTTAAACAAAAGTTATTAATGACCTTTAATTTATGTATCGCTTCTTAGAATAAGACAAACAGGAAAACACAACTCTTTTCACCCATTAATTTCTCCCCTATCCCTTCTCATCTCCTCATCTCATCTAAAATCCATCCTATTGTGGTAACCTAAATTGCCTATTTCTGATGTGCCTTTTGTAAGATAGCCAAAGCTACAGAGCATTCAAGGTGAAAATGTACAATACCACATCTTGTCTTGGTTTCCCTAGCCTGTAACACAGCTTAACATTTGATTTGCTTCCTTTAGTCTCACCCGGGATACAATAAGAGCTTTATGAAAAAACCCTGTAAGAATCTGGGCCATTGATTTGAACAAGGACTATTTAGCTATGACACAGAGCACCAAAGAGAGCTGCTCAACAAGCCAGCTCTGGAAGCAGTACTGATGTTCCAGTACAGGGCTCTAACAGTAGCACAGAGCTAGGCAGTGAAGCTGCATGGCTTCTGGGACCTGAGGTTACTTCTTGGCGCAGTCCTTCACTGCACTGTACCAGCCTGTCAGAGCCGGGTGCATCCAACACAGCACCAAAAAACACGTCGTAAACATATTCCAATCACTCTTCTGTGATGATTATCAGTCTATGCTTTTCAAGGGACCACTACAATTATTACATAAACATAACCAGAATATTACTTGCAGAAGTGGACAGCTGTTCCACTGGGAAGTGGAGTTACATTTATGAAACAATCAAACAAGCCACAGATATTTGGGAGTACACTGCCTCCATGCAGATCTAGGGCGGAAATTAAGAACATCAATATACAATAGCCCTAGGGAGATTCAAATAGCTTATCAGCTTACTTGCTGTATTTGTGTAAACCATACAAAACAAATTCTGTAGGAGATACACTTTCCTAACTCTTAGGGTTGCAAAGTTAATATTTTAAATGCAGTTTTACTATAAGTCAACACAACCCCATTTCCACTAGCCTGCTAGAGCGTAAAACTACCATGAGAGCAGCAACCTACTTGCTTTTCCTTACCTTCATGTAGGTGAGGAAGCTAAAGCCCCAGTACAAATGTTGTTTAATGAGTGCCTGCTTCAATAGATTTCATAGTACAGTTGTTATCTAGTTATAGTTACTCTCTGCATTCATGAATATTACTCCTTGCATTTTGCATTTATGGTTTTATACCCTGCAAAGTAAGACTGATCCTGTCATTCAAATCATGTTTGTGACTATTCATTTTGCAGCAATGTTTTCATGGTCCACTCCTTTCTCCAGGCAACAAACCAGGGAATGCACATTAAGGAGATGGAAATAAATGTACCAAAACCAATCCCTCTTAAAAGTTCATCGCGCTTCTGTGCAATTCCTACTTCTGAAAAATGGAGGGTTTATTGGTACTTATTGCTGTTTGGGCTGCAAAGTCAGCACAGGTAAGACAGCTGGGCTTCCCTATTTATTACTGCCCTTACATGTCTATATGACAACAAAAAGGACTGGACTGCCATTCTATAAGGACTCTGAAAGGTGAGATGAACCTTAAAAACTGAAAGACCACCTTGCATCTGAATGCACCCAGGCAACTGCCTCATTGGAAGTCCTCAAGAGTATTAGTTACAGGTTCCCTGCTTCAGTACATGTACTTAGAGGATTATGATCTAAAAAAGAGCAGTTTGGCTTCCTCACTGTGACTTCATGATGTTATTTGGGCATTTATGAATAGCCAGATCTCCATGCAGTGGAGCTGTTAATAGCATGGCATGAACCAATCACACTGCAAAGCCAGTGACCTCACCTAGGCAGCTTGTGTAAACACAGCACAGTCAGACAAATAGGACAACATTTGGTGTACTTCAGGTTATTCTATGAAGAATATTTACTGTGTTGCCTGGAAACACATAAACAAGGCTTTTGGGGGTGTGTGTCCCCCTTTTTCCATTGAGAAAATTTATGGAAGAAACAAGGATTCCTTCAAATAAGGGATTTGCTACTGTGGTAATTCAGCATTTCATGCCCTGAAGAATAACTTTTCTCAACAGTATTTTGAAACCCAGCAATCTTTCTTTCTGAGTATCCATTTCCATTAGGAAGTATTCTGCTGCTATAAGCAAGAACCTATAGCACTTCAGAGTGCGCTGTTTGAACAAATGCAAGCTGCTGGAACAGGACACGTCCACACAAATGCATTTTAGAGAAGTACTATTTAAAGCTCCCTGGACATGAGAGTGAAACTGAAGTTAAATTCTGAAAAAACAAAAGGTCAAACCCTTTGAAAGAAGTTATTAATATTTGTGCATCTTTTTTTTTTAAACTGATAGTTGTTGCTTACCTGTTGTCAAACTGAGAGGAAAAAATAACCCTTTCATTATTCCCAAGGGCTACTATAAAGTCACTAAACCCAAGAATGGGTAGCTTCAAATGTCTGGGGGTCTCACAGAGAAACAGCTAAACCCTAGTTCTCACCAAATTAGAAGAGAGTAAATCCTATTTACCTGCATTTAGTCTCCCCTATATTGAGTCTTCCATTAATAACACTTAGAGTAGAAATCTATTTCATGTGGAGCAGTGTTACAGAACAGAAATCCCACAGAGTAAATAAGAACACGAAATTTCTGGTTTGCAAAACTAAAGAATTCTGTAAGAAAATAAGGTTTGTTTTTAAAAAATGTATTTCATTAGATCAACTAATGCAGGTGGAAAACTACAGGGGCAAGCTCTACTTCAGATAATGCTTAAAAGCTTACCTACTTTTATTAATAGCATGAGCTCATCTAAGAAAACCCACTACCACTCCCCACAAGTCTGGTTTGCTGTTATCACAGTTACAACAGTATTTTCACTCAAAAAGAAAGAACAAGCTTAGATAGAACATTAGCTAAATGTTTTTAGTTGGTTTTTCTCCCCACCAAAATGGTAATTCCTTCCTTAAAGGCTCCACTGCTACAAATTCCAGAGCAGGAGAAGAAATAGTGGTCAAACAACTTATTTTAAAGATACATGCTCTGGATTAAGTGGGATTTCAGAGAAAAACTGTGGTAGCCAAGTGATAAAGAAGTTTAGCCAACAGCTTTGCTATTTTTGAGGTAACTTTGTAAACTGAGCAGCTGTTTAGTTTCAATATGTAGTTAATGAGTTCTGCCTGGCCTACCTAATGGGTACAGAAAGGTCTATTGGAAAGTAACAGAAAAATATTACATATTCTTCAATAATTTAATCTCCAAAATGAATTTGTACAGCACGCCACGCAGAATACCTGGGAAACAGTCACAAGGAAATTAGAAAATTTGCCCAGCTGTAGAAAAAGGGCAGATGGGACCCTTGAAAGCCTATTCAAGAGTAGCCTCCTTCTTCAGCAGACTCAACTACAGTTTTGTCATCCTGATATACGTTTGCCTAATGTGTTTGAAGGCCTCTAATCACAGATGTGCCATGATTCCCAAGGTAAGGAGTGCCTGAGTATCCTTATTATTAAGATCTAAATTTTACCAGGTACCATTATCTGAATTAATATGTGAACACAGAATGACTCTCCAGTTCTATACAAAAAAAAAATCTTTTTCTAAAAGCCAAAGAATTTAAACATACCACTAGTTCTCACAGAATACATTGCTAAGAAAGACTTTTTTAATGCTCTTGCTATAGGGTGTACAACTGTCTTTTCATCCAGATATAAAGTGAAACAACTGCAAGTCTAAGAGCAAACAGCATCAAATATAATGTATGACAAAGTACAGCTGACAGCAGGTGTTTCAACTTGAGCATGGCTCAAAGCATTATTGTTCTCAATTCTTTTATGGCCACAGTAGATTTGTGACTGAGAAGCAGGGGGACAAGGATAAAGAAAAGGGTGATTTAAAATTTCTAAAGAACAATCACTTTGTGATAAACTTTCCAGAGCAAGGGAATGAATCTACTAGGAAAAGCAGTGGCTCACAATCCTACTGCTGCTGAAAGCAATGCTTTGCAGAGGATAAGGAGGAAAAGAAAAAATAAAAAAAAAAAATAAAAAAAAAAGAGAGTGTTCTTCCTACTCAATAATAAAATCAGTTCCAGTACCCCACTGGGAAGGGTTCTTCGAAAGACTCAGATGCCATCTCTATTCACTCCTGCTATAACCCCACCTCTCGCTAATTTTTGAGCATTTCTTTTTCTCCAGCAGTGGCACTATTAGTTACTGTAACAGGGACAGAAGTTACCTCTTCGGAAACAGATAGCTAATGGCCTCGAACAGCAAGTGTTACTTCATCTTCGCTTCAGAAGACGGGGACAAAATGTTCTACTTGTTCTGTGCAACCCTCTGCTACTGAAGAAGAGAACAAGTAGTAGCTAACGTAGTGCTGAAAACTACTGCTACAGTGAACACTCTTGAAGAGGGAGGAATTACATTCTCCCTATCCTGGAATCACCGGAGGCAGAAAGTCTTCTCCAAGTAGTTTTTCTGGATGGCCAGTTCTAGCTGATCCAAGACATCCACAGGTTATTCACTGGGGAATCAGCTCTTAACAATTCATGTCCTATTCTCCACTCAAGCCAGAGCGTAGACCTTTTCAGACTGAAGCACAGCAGTAAAAAAAGCCTAGCAAGAGGTCCATCATTGTGCATCCTTAACAGCAACTGAAGTTCAGAAGGGAATTTTAACCTCTGTTTGCTTGCGTTGTTTTTTTTGCTGGCAGTTCTGTACAGTTACATCCCTATTGCCTACTCACAACAACTCTGCAAACAGAAAGCAACCCTGTCTACATCCTGGAAGGCCCATAGATACTTTTTTTTTTCCCCTCACACAAACAGTAGCAACCCTGTCATCACATCAAAGAACAGAGATGATTATCAGCAACCCTCTAAACACAAACAAATGAAAACAAACATACATAGCTGTTTAATAAAAGTCTTGTTAAGGATCCTCAATATACTCATGAAAATTCACAAAAAAGCAGGACCAATGAGTCTCCAAGCAAGACTTCACCCCACGTGCATGATGTTCAGATTTAAAAAAACGCGTCACACTTGATTAAGGGAAGGAATGCATGGAAAAGGTTTTCAGGTTTTTATGAGCAGATGTGAAACAGAAATGTGGAAGTACAGACCCCAGCAAGGGTGAGATGTAGGTGATGGATTCATAGCAGTAGGTTTTTACAGGAGGCTTACAGAGTCACTGTGAAAGGATATGTCTAACTAACTCTGTTATGGAGGAAATGTAGGGTAGAAGGGAAAGAGCTTCCATCAAACCTAGACAGGAAAGTGAAAAGGATCCAAGCCACTTTCTAGAACAGGGATGTCAAACTCACAGTTCCCGGCATTCTCCAGCTCCTGCTGCATAATGCACGTCACGCATGCTGCACATACACCGGCAGAAGCGTAGGGCAAGGAGCTCAGTGTTGATGCCAGGTAGAATCAAAGTGCTGAACCAGATAAATCGAGGTGGAGGGCCGGAATCAGCCGGTGGACCGTGGGTTTGACACCCCTGATCTAGATTGAAAGACAGAAAGAAGAGGATACAATGGAGAAGGAAAAAAAAAGGTCTCTAGTTAGTGCTGAGTCAGGTGGTGAGATGTTAAGCATCTATAAGAGATTCCAAGCGTTTTAATTTATGAAAGCCAAAGTAGGCACAAAGGAAAAGGGAAAAGACAGCCTGCTAAGGGAAGGAAACTGAAGGTGATCCAACTTGACAGAAGCAGCACTTCTTGTCAATCAAGACAGCCAGTGCTGCCTTAAAAAGAGCCAACTCAGGCACAGTCTGATCCAAAGGAAAATAAGAGATGCACACCAAGTTCCCAGAAATGCCATTAGTGTGCTCTCTTTCCTGCAGTTGTTTCAACACGTGGCTCTACAGAACATTCTGCTGTGATGTTAAGGGAAGACCTTTTTAAATGTTCAGTGATAGGTTCAATTTGTTTTAGATGTTACCTCCAGTCGATTTCCAAAGCAGGAATACAGATTGGTAGAAACTTGATACGTACCACAGTGGGTATGCTCATTTACATGGATATTCCAAAATGCCAGGGCTGTCTTAGGAAAGCCAAGTATAGTAGGATACTATTCAGCATGTCCAGCCATAGAGCAACTACACTTCAACTGCTCTCCACCTGCCAAGGACACTACTGGTTGCTCGCCTTTTAATGTACATAACAAAAATTAATTGCATTGCAAAAAAATGAGGACACAATGCTGAGTGCAGCTCTGACAGACAGTGGTGTAGCTGGGATGAGTACCTTTCCCTCCACTGGAGCCTCAGCATAATTTGTGAACATTTGCTCCAGAGAGAGGACACATGTACAAGGTGGGAACAGAAGATTGTTGGAAAACTGGAGTTCTCTTAACACACCATGTTACGAGCCCTTTCTTCTTATCCTATTAGTATCTTAAGACGCCCTGCCTCCTTTCAAGAACTTCTTAAATGAAAATATTGTGCCTGTGCTGCTGTAGTCATGCACATAAGATGAATTTCCACTTTTATTTGTCAATTAGTGCTAGGTTTCCTTCTCTGTTAAACTGGCTACTTATTCATCATGATAGCTCAGTTTAAGGCAACGATCAGGCAATTCAATCTACGTGGAATAATTTCCCATGCAGATAAGGTCTTAGAAAAACACTTTCCCCCCCCCAACTTACAAGCTTACAGTCTCATTGGAGAGCAGCAAAAAGAAAACATCATGCCAGAGCAGTTACCACAGTGGGAACCCAGTCAATGACTACAACTTCTTCTAGAAGCTACCATAACATAATAACAATAAATGAATACCTAGGGAAAAAGATTAAAATCTGTTGTTTGTCAAATTATAATAATATGAATTAGTTTTCTAATCCACCAAGGAAATAATCCTACATATGTTATAAAATCCAATGTGATACAAATATGTGATAGATTTATTATTATTGTCCTCTAAATATGTTGATCTTGTTTATCTAAGCACTCTACTTATCTGAAACTGAAAGCTTACTTTATCAAGAGAGGCAATTATTCTACCACAGTTTATGTCTGAAAGAGTTCTTTGACATCTGCTTTAAAACGTAGTTGTGTTCAAGCAGCACTGTTTGGCTGCCCAAGCACTACGTCCCAGTGATTCCAATATGAAATAAGACTTAGCCCATAAACAAGAGCTTTTAAAAAAAAAATTTACATAGCTGTACAGCTGGGCTTGCCAATTCGTCTTAGTCCAAAAGTCTAAAGTGCAGGACTAAAGAGTACAGTCCTAAATTTGTTCTGCCAAGGTAAGAAGGTATCTGAATGCAAGCCAGCTTCAGTGTAGAAACTGTATGACTGTTGTCACCATTTCAGAGCTAATAAACCCGGCCTCTTAATGTGAGAAACAGGTCTGTGTCTCCTGGAAGACACCCAACCATAATGAAGGTCAAGTTACAACCCAGATACATACCTGCAATGTCACTTTGTTTAGATCATTAACAGCCACATAAAACTAGAACAGTGTGGGATTACAAGCAGCTAAAACGGCTTTTGCTGATGATGCTCAATTGTGGACGACCACCACATTTCTTCTTACTCAATTGAGAGTTCACCAAACTAATACACGTGAAAAGCAGCGAGCAGTCATGCAAGTTGCTATGCTCAGCAAGTAACTATATTGTGAGAGGGGACAAGATCCATCGAGAAAGCAGCCTTTTTATAGCTTTAGCTACATGCAATATTTGTAGTTAAACTGCTACTGATTATTTTAAATGAGCTTGGTTAAATTGTCACAAATTATCTGCATACCTCTTTAAACACTGTCTACAAATGGTTTAAACAAGAAAGAGATAAAATCAGATCAATAAGAAGCTTTTACAAGCCAATGTACATTTATTTACATCAGGACATAAACCAGCCTATATTTTACTGATGAGCTGAGGTAGGTAGGGAACAACATTTGCAAAACAAGCTAATGACAAAACTATGTAAACCTATGCTGTCCTTCTTGCAGTACTGTCACATCAGCCTGGGAACAGCTACTGCTGTGGTCTCCTTGTGAAAGTGTAAGCACTTCAAGATCTGATAAGAGACACTGTAGGAGTATATTATAATAAAGACAAATTCAGTTTTAATTCTTCATCCTAATAAATTCACTAGGTTAACAAAAGCTCTGTGTAACATGTGAAAATAATTCTGGGCTTTAAACGAGAAAACTGCAAGTCTAAAGCTTAAATATTTGAACTTGACACTGCCCATCAAATACTGGATAAGCCATGCAAGATTCTAAACTTTGACCCTTTTCAGCTTCAGACAAGTTATTTATGAAACACTTGGGTTCCAAATTAGCAAATTTAAATATGCATAATGCAAATACCTGCACGTTGTTTACTTTTAATTCAGAATTAGCATAGAGTTCTCTAAGTGCATTCAAAAAACTCTGCTGGATTACTGACATCAATTTATTGTTGAAATGCTAATTTCCTACAATGAGTATAAATGGGGCAGGACAGAAAAGAAACTCAAAAATTACTCACTCACAGCCATTACTTGGGCATCCACAAAGTTTGTACGCTGAAGAAAGACTCCCTTATTTCTCAAATATGGTAAAACAAAAAAACGTATTACCTGAACTAGAATAATATAGTTTGCATAAGCAAAGCATGAAGGGGAAATGGTGCTCTCCACTTTGTGTCTTCAGATACAATAAGGAAGTACTAGAATTGTCAAATAATAAATCTCAAAAACAAAGAAACCTGCTTGCTGTATAGCCTGTGTCATAACTCAAAGTAATACAGTAAATTTTAGTGTATTCTGTAATTAATCCTTGGAAATGCTGTCTACAGTAAACACTAGTATAATATTAATACTTCAATGCATGTAAATTTTCAGAACACAAACGGGCAAAGAAACATCAGTTATATTACTCCAAAAATATATGCTGCATTGGTCAATGAGACTAGCAGAAATGTTTAAATGTATCTGGAACAGTCTTCGAAGTAGTTGAGAAAGTCTGTATCTTAAACTCTTTGTCCTCCTTCAAAAAAATAGGAGAGGTGAAGGAAGTTTTATTTGCTAAACTTGGAAATTCAGGTCTTGTCTACCTGAGCCACTTCGAGAATTAGTAGAGCTACACTGCATTTTTAAGCAAGTAAAACTCTGGTCATAAATTACAGCGCGCTCAGCCAAGCCTGGCATGACTCATTAATTTTGCAATTGTTCTTTAATATCTAAAAGGCCCTGCCAATCATCCTGTTTCCAGGAATGCCATATTTTTTTGTACACCTGCCTAACGGTTTACAAATAGAATTTCAAGCTTTTGTTTTCGGTGAGGGAAGCCTGAGCTACAGCACAGGTCCTGACTCCCGAGACCAGTTCCATCCAGCTGTGACACAGGCATACTAGCACGATTGCCTCTGGTTTAAGTGGCAGCCCTGTTGACAAGGCACTTGCCTCCAGACTCTTTGGTCTAGCTTTAGGCCACATGACTTGACTGCTAGAGAATAATACTCATTTGGGTAAGCACAAGGAGAAAACTGCAATAAAGAGAGGATTTCATTCTGGATGAAAAGGAGGTTTACAGAAAATGAAGGAGGAAAGAATCATTCGTAGGCCGCACTCATCTTCCGTTAAGGAAAGATATTTTCTTTTTTTCCTTTATTAAATAAATAGAAATGCATTACAAAGATTAGAGGCAAAATATACAGTTACATCTTAAAAAGTTTAATGTATTTACAGTTCTATCGAGAGTTTAAATTAGCACAATGTAACCATTCCTTTATAAGGGAACTTGTTTACTCACTTTGAACAGGATGCTTCTCTTTTCAACTTAGACAAAAACTGTCAATCTATTACCAAGAAAATTTAGCTCATTTTCAAATTCTGAAAGAAAGATTCACCTTTTCATCTATGCCTGCAAACAAAAAAAATCTAAATCTTTAAATGATTCCTATAATTCATCCGATTGTAAATTACCAGGACTTTGGTAAACAATTCACAGCTATTTGATAAACATAGGCACTACTACACTGTTTAAATGTCATTCATAAATTGAGAAGATCTTCTTCCATAAAAATGGCTAAAAAGTTTTGATTTCAGAGATCTGGCTTTAAACTTTTTGTTAGCCATAATATAATGTTTGAGCATTTTCCTGATGAGGAAGCTGGTCTCAGCTACAAAAGCCATAGCTGACTTCCTGCTCTTTCATTAGACCTAAATAATAAGTCAAGGCAAATAAAGAGTTCACATTGCTACTTCTCAAGGAAAACATTGGTACAAGCCATCTAACAGTCAGTGAGAGAGTTCAAGTATCAAGGCCAAGCTAACCTGATATTATCTTAATAAAAATACTTGCCTGGATTTTTCTCTCCATATTTCAATTAGAAACAACACGATCCTTGTTTGCTTCTCATATTTTGGTCTATACTGTTAACAGTCAAAAATAACTTCAATTATTTGCTATGATCGCTATTGCAATTAGGACTAACAAGATGCTGCGACACAGGCAACACGGGGATACATGGCTGTATCTTGGAGCACATACTTACACAGCCCTGAAAGGTAAAAAGAATGCCAAAACCTCAGAAAATCAGAAGGTCCAGTGTTTCACCATCTATTGTCCTCCTAACCTGGAATTAAAAGCAAAACTTTTGAAATTAGGAGATGAGATAATTAAGTGGAACGGAAAACAACAAAAAGGTAACGTTACTCATACAAAGCTATCTATATTTCCTTTTTTAAACCTCAGACCTCAATATGAACACAAATTGCCAGACCAGACAAAGTCAGGCTAGAGAGATTTTAAGTTACTTTTTAAATTGGCTGGGCTTCTTTAATTTCACCTTAAATACATAAAGATTTGACTGAAATGGCTAGTGTTATTTTCACCAATCTGTGGAGGATGGGTGAACTATCAAAATACAGAGAAACAAGAAACACAGTGCTTTTATTTAACAAAGGAAATAAAAAAGGAACTCATTCAGCCAGCTGAATCTCAATTTCTGAAAAAAACTGGAACAGAACAAAGAAACCCCAAAATTTCAGCAAAACAGTTTGTAAGTGCCTAGATGATAACGTGCAACTGAGTGAAAGCCAAAAACCAGTTCAACACACATGCTGAGGACAGATCCTTAACAAATGTTTCGAACTTGCCTTCCACAAGAGGTTTGAAGAAGGGAAGAAGTAAGTACCTGTTACAACTATGACTTCAAGCTTTTGCTGGAAAAGACTACGACAGAAAAACACAAAACTGTCTTTCACTGAAAGAGCAACCATCCATGGCTCACTGCCAGTAGGAAAAGACATAGCATGTGGGATTTCATGGCAAATGCCCCCTAGACCAGGTTCTACACAGAACGGAGGCTTGAATTATGGAATTTAGAGTATGTTTACATTAATTAACTAGTAATAATAAAATAGAAAGCTTATAATGAACCAATAATACAAAGCCTGTAAGGATGGAGGACATACTTGAATTTCTAAAGGTTCTTGACAAATTGGAGAAATAGTCTAGAATCACCTAAAAAAGGGAACACAATTCTTAGGAAAAAAATTTCAAATTGTTACTCTCTGATAGAAATTATCAACTATACAAAGACAGGAAAGGGAAACAAGATGCTAGAAACACTCTGCTTGAAAAGATTTAAGGTTATAAAGGATTACCGCATCATGAGGTCAACATGAAGAAAACAACAAAACCTTAATGTGATTCACACGCTAATTTAGCTTTCAAGACAGAGGAAGCAAATCTCTCTGTTCTTCTGACAGGGGTTTTGGTAAACGCATATCAAAGATGTGAACTGAATGCTGTCTTCTGTATTCTCCCCAACAAAAGTGATCAGATGCCTAGAAAAGGTGACAAAGAAAGAAAGACTGGGAACAGGGAGCAAAGTCAAAACACCACAAAGACATTTGACCTAAGGAGGAGGAGACTGAGAAGAGAAAGGAGATTCAGTAGAGACTCCACTGCTGGTAGTCTTTAATATGTGCAGATAAATTTCTCATGCACAGCCCAGATATAATAATCGGTTCTTCCCTGGGGCATCTCAACAGATCTCACAGATCTCTTCAGGTCCTTCCCTATCCTGTGGTACTACAAAAACACATTTTAATATAGGTAGCTATCCCACACAAAGAAAATAATCAACATGTACACATGGGAGAGTAATCTGGAAAGCACTGTCTCCAAAAAGAACATTGGGAACTGCAGATCAGGTTCCACCACGCATGGTTCAGCTGCCTGGGAGGTTAATTTAGTCTAAAATGTATAAAAGTAGGAACATCAGGTAGAACAAATGACAACCTTTCCGGTATACACTATGCTGATACGACTTTAAGAACACAATGACTTTTCTGGTGTCAAAAATTATTTGGAAATACTGGAAGGATTTTTAAGATTTCTGTTAGACTTAATAAAGAAAAGAGACGTCTTAGTACACAGCTTAAAAACTTCAGTTTAGGCAAATTACGGAAGAGGAAGTTGAGAGATGATGATTTTTTACGTACATACATACATATAGATATTTATACATACACACACCCCTAAGAGATGTTAAGATGTCTGAAAGTAGAAAGATTGGAAAAAAACAAGATTTTTCAGATTCATACATTAACTCACAGAAAACTATAATGAATAAAAATTGACGTTACATGAATGTATCTTGCAGAGACATCACTTCCTAGCAGTGAAAACAATTAAACCCTGAAAGCTCTTACTACAGGAAAGGGACAACACTGCTTCAATTTTTTAAGCAAGATTACAGATCTTTCAGAATGATAGACTTGTATTCAGCTTCTGGGAGAAAAAACAAAAGTCAATGACCTTCACATACAAGAGATCAAATCAGATTTATCACAATTCTCTAACCTGGCTGAGCAGCCTAAACACTCTGTTCCCTCAACTGTTGTATCAGATGCTTCCTCATCTATGCATTTTGCAGCAGAAGAGAGCCAAGGGGACTGAATACAGAAGTGACCTCATGCAGAAACAGGCAGAAAGAATTCTGTTTCAGGTATCTCAAAGGCAATAGCCATAAAAAAGTCATTCCTTAAACTTCACAAAGCAAGAAAGAAGCTCTAAGACTTGACACGTAGGGCCATACAGAAAGCAAAATAACAAGTAGAAAACCGAACACAGCAGGAGGATGATCCATCAGGGAAAAAAAATGGTGAATTGCCTCTGGAAGGGGCTCTGGTCATGAAATACCTGAAGAGAAATGAAATCTATCTGCTCCTGAAGACACTGAGAAGATAAAAAGACGCTCTGCTTTCCCTAAAGGCTGCCTGACATGTTTTATGTTAATTGTACCTGAAGCTTTCTATTGTCCCTCCAAAGGCTCACAGACTTGCCTCACAAAGCAGTTCGAATCACTTGGCTTTCAGGGATGTCACAAAAAACAAGGATGCATTTTATTGTAATTGCTGTATTGATTAATCAATGTCTAAACCTACCCGCTACCTTACATACAGTCAGAGTTTATATTTTAATTACTGTACAAGCTCTTCCAGAAGAATCTTTCCCTGCCCTATACTAACAACCAGGAGAGAATTTTCCAATAATAGATTATGTTTCCAAGTGTGGTTATTGTCATAACAATTTAACCTTCAGCCCATCCCAACAACGACTGCTAGGACAAATTCCCCCTTTGGCCAGCAATGCATCAAGCCGTACTCCAAAACACTGTCAAGGCTGCTACTGGATGCTGAGCAGGAGACGTCAAAAATGTAATTAATTCATGCTACCTGTCTGCTCAAGAAGAGTTAAGATTGCCAGTACACTGGGATCTTTTCTGTGACAGTAAAATAGCACATTTGACATGCTTATAGCTTACAGCTCCCAGGCTTAAGGTCTCAATATTTTTGTCACAATGCTGTCACAAAAGATTAGTAATAAGGAAATCTGGTATTTCAAAATAAATTATAAAGGGGTTGGAAAACAGAACTTAAGTAAAATATAAACAGTTTTTAATATCTAAATAATGAAAAGGTTTTATTATGCTGCAAACACATAGATGGCTCCAGATTAGCCAAGACAAAATATTTGCTCATAACAGAACGCGGGGAACCTTCGGACTTTTTTGCTGTTTTGGAAGATATGTCAAAATAAGTTAAGTTAAGGGAGTACACTAATACTTTATACTTCAACAAATATATTAGTGACATTAGAAGAGATATATACTTAGATTAAATTATAGTTAAGATTAAATGCATACTAGATCTTGGACAGGAACACTCAGAAAGGAGTCCTAAGGGATAATGACCTGGGGACTGGAAAGTCCCTGAACAAAACAATGAAAGGATGTTATATTGCAGGGTTATCAAGCTTTCATCAACTGCTAACAGATGCAGGGGAACATATGAGGGACACACAAAGAAAAGCAGCCATAGATAGGATTAAGTGCGGTTCATTTTAGACAAGAAACCAGCTACAGAAAGAACTTTGTGATTTGGGGCTGAAGTGATGTGTAGGAAAATAACAGGAGATCCTGAGTTTCTTCAGAGTGAAAATGTGATTTCATAATACCAGCTAGGCCTATGGTTTTCTTACATTAAACTTAGCAATAAATAACTAGGATTTGCAATCTTATAATCTACAATGTGTTTCTGTAGGAGTGCCGTACATCCAGGCACCCATGGAATGGAGTGTGATATGGAAGCAGTCCTAGAGCAGCTCAGTCCTAAAGTCCCTTTTCTGCCTGAATGCAATTGAGTTTCTGGGACAGAAAGGGAAAACTTCATTCTATATAGGACTTGATGATCTTAGAGGTCTTTTCCAACCTTAATGATCCTATGATTCTATATGTGATATAGAAACAACAGAACATGGATGAGTTTAGATATGTGAGGATATGTAAGTATCAAGGATGTGCAGGGAAGAAATTATAATATGGCACACGTTACAGATCTGAATAACGAAGAGAAGGAAAATGTCATCTGTGAGGCATACAAGAATAGAACAAGCTGACTATGTTAAAGCACTTCTGGAGCTGAGCCATCTAACAAACTCAGCAAACATTCCGAGAGATAAAATGCTCCACAAAGCATAGCAAGATAAAGTGTTTCTTTAGGATAAAGGATTTTTCAAAGTTTTGTAAGGTAGGTTCTGCCCATCTTTACAACATTTTGCCACTTAAACAACTGGCAATTTAATACTGTGATCTTCCAGAACCGCTAAGAGTATCAAAACCTCTAAAATCCTGATTTTAAATATTCATAACATTTGAATTGAACTTCAGATGTCTCGTAAACAGTGCTTCCTACGCAGAACAACGCAGTATGACTAAAGCAGAAGTCTGAGCGACAGTTCAGCCTATGACATTAAAACAGAAGTATCACTTACTTAAGCATTTTAGAGAATTGCTTTTAATGTAGATACTTAGCATTAGCTCATATTTACTGAGCTCCAATTAAATATTGTAAACATTTGGGGAGGACTGGGTATTTTTGGTTGGTTGGTGTTTTTAAGGGATACATTAGCAGCCACATCTCCTTACTGAGCTACGATGTATCCATATTACAGGAGAGTACTCATCAGCTGAACAAGGCCAACAAGGAGCTTTCTGCTTCAGTCAATACTTTATGTTCTTAACTTCCATGTGAAAATTTGTGACCTATCTATTAAGAACAACTCAAAACTTTGCAAAACAGTTAGGCTATCAGTTTATTTTTCAGCCCAGTAATAGCTGGGCATAGCTGTTTCCTAGTCAAACTACCTCAACCAGCCAGTTACCTGGGAGATTAAATACTTAGTCCTCCAGAATCCAGAGCAGATTTGAGGTTTCCACTTAACATTAAATTGATGTTGTGACACTGCTATTCTAGTAAGCGAAGTGGCATTTCCTATCTTTTTTCCTAATTCTAAATTGGTCAACAAAGAAGCAGTACTGATAGGCTTGTATTTCAATTGATGATGCAATACTGTTCACTTATTGATTCACAATGCTCTCACAGTCCTAGGAAAGGCTGTAACATATTTATAGTTATGATTTTCATATGTAAATAATATATTAAAATAGGGCTTGATTGCAACTTAAATTCCCCCTCCTCCCATGATGAAGAGATACAGTATACAGCTTTCACTGTAGGATAAAGCTGATGAAAGTGATTAAAATAGAACTTGCTGTACAGTTGCTTAGAACCACACTCTTGTTTTCTGCAGTTTCAGCATTTCCAGAACTTGCAGGAAGGCATAAATAGACTACAACAATGAAACAGAGCTCCACCAGAGATCTGAGACAATGTACGCAAATACAGGAACTTCCCTTTTTCAACTCTTGATAGTGCCTGATTCATATAATGTTCTACATCAAAAAGTTTAGAAGTTGTAACTTGGACACAGGAAAAGTTGCCCTCAACTAAAATTTCAGTTCATATTCTTAGAATTTAAATGGACAGTGACTCTGGTGGGGATCACATTTACTATGTAATTGAAGTGAACGTCAATACTCAAGGGAATAGAATTTAGATTGCATGAATGACCTCAAACACAAACAGCACCCTGCATAAATTCCCACTACGCTTCAATCCCGGAAACTCTGGCACAGCGCACATTGCTGCTGGTGCCCTGGTGTACGGGGATAACTTTACTCACAATTACAAGTTTCTTCACACATCACAGGTTCTTATGACTCCAGAAATTCTAGCAAACAGCAACATTTATACCTCTATTACATCTGTAATGTCCTTTCCCCACTGTGGTTTCAGGGGAAAGGAAGATCTACCATGACCTCCTGACCAGACTGCAGATTTTTGGATAGAGCCCAGTTTTAACCTCTCTGCTACCCTCACAACTCTTCTTCTGACAGCTCCTTCTTATTCCTAGGCAATGCTGCAATTGCTGCAATGTTTTCAGAGGCATACAACTGCACAAAGGGAAATCCTTGTTTTTTAATACTAATACCCCTGACAAATCTGAGTGGTAGTCATGGAGAAAAGAAAAGGTCTCTTGCGTAGTTAAGCTGCTCCTGACAAATATCAAAAGATCTCCTGCATAAAATGGACAGACTTTCTCAATGAAAAGATCATAATCCTTTCCAAGAAAAGGCTAGGGCATATCTATGCAGGTTATGCACATAATAGTGCCTCAGTAATACAAAACAATACTAATTTAGAAAGAAATACAGGTATAGCTATAAAACTCCCAAATGAAGACATAGTAAAAATGAGACAAAACCCCCTTCTTTTGCTACAGTTTATAGCTGTGGATAAAAGGAAGAAGAATTTGTAGTGTGGGAATTTTAGATTGACAAAAGCATTTATGAGCAGTAGCACTACAAAATATTTTTTTAAAAGCCCTGGAAGGTGCAAAAATACCAAATCTTACCTTGATGCATGGTGATTTCCATGTTCTATTCAATCTATAAGCCAACTAACCAAGCCAAATTACTGAATCACGTAATTCTTGCCTCCAAATCAAACCAAGTTCAGTGTTTTCTCCAGCTCTGATTTAGTGATTTCAAATGTTACCTTAGCTCCTAGTATCCCATCTTTTTGTTTCAAGTCTTTCTTTTCTCGTAAGTACATTTACTTTGGGGGATTTAATTATTTTCCTTCAGTTTTTCAATAAGAGGTTACAGTCACCTGTTTGCATAAGTAAAGACAGGGAGGAGGGGGGTTAAGCTACAGTTTCTGGAGCTTTTACAGTGACTAAACAAACTGTTTTTGCCTTAGCTTCCACTTGAAGCAGAATGGTGTAACTCAGTCCAGTCCCTCTGTGCAGGAGACAATTATTTATCAGCTTCCTTTTGGCAAAGATTTGTTTCACCACTTATTTTAAGGCATGGAGGGTATCAAGGTGTTTCCTGCTCAGCCATTTATCACAGCAGGCTTATGATTTATTTTAACAAGTAACCCAAGCGAAAAAAGGATATCACAGAAAGTGTAATGCCCCGCAGTATAGGGAGTATAATTCCAACAGCCACCAAAACAGGGTTCCAACTCTGAATATTCTCCTACCAATGCAAACACTGTTAATGCATGTTTAGCCACAGCACTGTGCAGATAGCTGTTATATTCAGGACTTGCTGCCCCCTTGCCATTCCTCCCAATTAGGATGCAGTATTATCAACAAATTACATCTAAACCCACAGAGATAACTGACAGGGTTTTTAAAATGTATATATACATATATAGACACATGCATGCACGAGGTCCGACAAAAAAAGAGACTAACCTTGTAGCTTGGCAACCAAGAGTAGGAGAGGAGAGACAAAGACATCTTTATAGAACATCTTCCAACTTGTCACAGTGAGGCAAGACTCAGCTCAATCGCTTCACTCAGTGTGAGTGGACACATTCAAATACAGATGTTTTCTTACCCTCCTTCAAAAAATGATGTCAGTGTGCACCAGCCCACAACAGTTTGTGAAGTGTTTTTAAGCTAATAACAACATCATTGTGCTTAAGCACCCACCTTATTCGCCAGACCTGGCTCCCTCTTCCCAAAGATCAAGTCAGTGCTCAAAGGAACCATTTTTTATTGGTAGATGTGAAAGTAAAAACAATAGAAATTCTCAACAGCCTTGCAGAAAACGCTCTGCTTGGAATGTTGGCTGCATCATGTACAGCTGTGTGTCAGCTCAGAAGAGAGTTATTTCGAAGGTGAGCATAGCTCATTTTCTTAATTTTTAAAATAGAGTTATAGGCACAGTTGTGGGGTTGTGTTGGACCTCATATTTATGTGTGTGTGTGTGTGTATATATATACATACACACACATATAAAACACCCTGCAGCATGTAACTAAAACTAAATTTCTTTCATCAGGTCTTACCTTCTAACAAGTGTGTATAAACTAGCTTGAAGAAATTACATGGCTTCCAAGTCCATTTCTAGATTAAGACTCATCATTGTAAGAAGTAGTCAGCACCAGCTGATTAAGCTAATAATGTGAAATTAATACCAATTTCCAAGTAACTTTGAAGTCACTATAGATTTGATAAAATCAATTTCTTTATTTAGTTTTTAGTTGATGATGTAACAAATATTTCCTACTTTCTCCAGGAGACATGTAATTTACAGTAATTCCAGAATTCATTAAATGTTTCTACCCTGCCTATTCCCTGGGATGCATAATGAAAGATCCTGGACAGGGGAGCATAACTGAAACTAAACATTTCCCTCATTCACAGATAAAATTTTGGCCTCTATCTTCTAAAAGAAATCCAAGTTTTTTAAAAAACTTCACCTTTTCTTTGAAGATTTAAAAGGAGAAACTTACACAAAGTGAACTTTTCACTTTTTACCCTCTTAAATTTATCTTTATTATTTGTAAACTACTGCATCCTCTCAGCATAAGGAATTAATCAGTTCTTCTCTGACCTACCCAACCAATCCACTTTCCATTTTCCCAGCCAAACATCTGTACTTGCCCTCCCCCATCTGAGTTTACCATCTCAGTTGCTGCAACTTCCTTTTCGGTTTCACTAGACAATAGATCCATGCTTTCCTAAATAAGGATGCCTTCCGCTTTTTCTATCACTCCATCTTTTCCCCTTCATTAAACTAGAGTGTTAAGATGAAACACAACAAGGCTCATTCCGTTCCACTTAAAAAGAAAAATCTCTTTTGTTTAATTCTGGGTAACTCATACACGCGTTACCCAATTGGCCATTTCCATTTTATTTAATAAAGTAAATGTGATGTGATGCTACAGTACCCAATGTTGTCAATTTTTGACATATTTTAGTCATAGATGTATTGCCCAGGTTATAAAAACCTGTAATTAATACTATAGAAACACTGACCTGCAAAATGAATAGTCCTCCCTATGCCTCAGGAACATAGTTTTCAATCTTGCATTTGCAATCTCCTTTTGCAATCTAAGGACTCCTTTTACAACACTAAGCCTTCTGCATCTTCAGTATTGGAAATAATTGGCGATTGGCACAATCCAGGACTATTATACAAATCAAAAAGAAAAAAAATGACAACATTTAGTTGTTAAAAAGAGATGGATGTTACATTGTTTAGGTCAAAAGTCAGGTGACAGCCGCCCTGAGGAAAAGAAAAACATATCAACACTAAGCTCTTTCCTATCAGCAGCATCTCTAGGTACCTACCACCCACAACCACTAAAGCTACCCTCTTCCTTTACCAATCCTTTCTCTTGGAAGAATTGGTAAATAGTATTTTAGTAACTTCTGAAGATAAAAACCGCCCCAGGCTTTTTGAGGTTGAGATAGGAACAGAAATCAATGTCCTAGCAACTGAATTTCTTAAAATCTTAGGAAAAGTAAAGAAAACCAAGTAACAGAACACAAACTTTCACTTCTAGCTTTGAAAATGGCATCATTTCTTTGGTATCAAAGTCATGAATTTGAGTTGGCTGGAGTTTTGTGGGGCAATGTTGCACTTACGTCAAGTCTAGGGAAACAGCAGCCTCTTCAAACAGTAAAAACACAACTGTGCAGAGATGAGAGTCAACAATCTCTCCAACAAGCACTACTCGTTTCTAGTGGATGATAAGATCCACTAAAGGAAATTAGTTTCAATATAAAGCACTACCTATCAGTATTTTCTTGCCCTGTTCCATTTGCATATATCTTGTCAATACAGCTCCTGCAGCAAACATGAGCATAGAGTATTTAATCAAGTATAAAAGACTGATCTACTTTACTTTCTCCATGAGCAACAGGATAAAAGTCTTAAATCTCGGTAAGATTTTAAGTTAAGCTACACAGGAAAATTAAGGCTTTAACAGGACTGGTTACTTTTACTGAGAGCTAATATACCGCATGCGAGGCACATGAGCTGGAAAGTCCTCCCTCGGGCTGTGGATACAGGCGAGTTCATGGCTGTTCATTGGGTCCTTTTGCAGAAAGAAGAACACAGTCTCTTACTCATGCCAGAAGCATCAGCTTATTAAAATGTCATTTGGAGATTTTGGTTGCACTTCTCTCCGCTTTTTATATATATCCCTCCTGTGCCTGAGGGTCCAAAACACTGGGGTAAATGGTTCTGCTGAACAGCCACAACTATACACGTATCCCAGCAAGTATGGAGTTTTTGTCCCCCACTTCTCAATCCATTTATGCAAGCAGAACACTGATAAAAACCATTTGGCCCTCTGTGGAGGACCTTCAACAATATAACTCCTGTTAACAGGTGCTTTACTCTGCCCCCTCATTTACATTTTTGACCCGTCTTTTTTCTTTCCATTTGCAAGTGCAATCCTGTCCCAGCAGTGTGGTTCAACTACAGTTTTCCTGTGTTTTTGAGGGAGGGCTACTCCTATGTTTGAGACAAGTGCACAGACACCCCTTTAGTGCCAGCAGGAACAGCAACCGATACCAAAGGCCCAAAGAACAGCGCTACGCAGAAGTTTCACGGCCCACTTGCCTTGCTGATGCATTCCTTGCTTGCCCTCAGCGATTTAGCACTCGGACTGATGCAGAGGTGGGAGCAGTGGATTAACTACCTTTTGAAAAACCTCTCCCAGTTTGTATCTAGTTGTCCGCACCAGTATAAGTCACTGGCAGCCATACCACTCCTTCACAATTCTATTCTGATCCAACTCTCAAGTCTGTTTAGCTCAAATATTCTTCATCTTTCTGGTCATCCATGCCCCACTTCTCCATGTGTTCCTGTTATCCCCTCTCTCTCTCTATATATATATATAGACACAAGCTTTTTTTTTTTGTTAGACTACATGTTCAATTAATTGTTATGTTTCTTTATTTCATTCTTTGTCTGCTATTTGACCAAGAATGGAACAGCTCTCAAAAGAAAACCAGGGGTGAGGGAAGCAGACAGCGAAGCCCCTTGCTTTAAGGTCTTCAGCAACCTTTGCACCCATGAACGAGCTTCCCTCCTTCAAACAGCTATCCTTAACTACACTACTCTAACCACATTCCAGTCATCAGTTATTAAAATGAAAATAAAAGAAACAAGTTTGCTGGCTGTCCCATTCCCATACAACAGGAGAAAGGTTTTCTCTACACCAAAAGTCACCTTTGCTTGTTATTCAGCTTAGAACTAACAAAAAAAAATTAGACATCAACAATACAACTCAACTCCACTCCTCCATTTGCAGCTGCTGAATTACAATTTTTATTTTATTTATTTGGCTACCTTTTCTCAGCCACTTTTCTGGTTTCAGAATTTAAACAAACAAAACAGAGAAGTTGTGCATCAGAAAATATCTGCTGTGGTAATTCTTCCATAAGTGCATGTGTTACTTCCTCATCACTTCACTCCAAAGAGCAAGGAATTGCAATACGGAAGTTTATAAAACCATCACTGAGGCTGCAAAGCTTAAAGAATGGAATGTTTAATGTTGGTTAAGCAACACCAATATTGTAGCAAGGCTAGTCTTGTGAAAAATCCTGGAACGTTAATTCTATAGAGATGAGGAAAATATAGGTGCTTATTCAAAAGGTGATTGGCAATTGAAGTATTACCAGCTACTGACTTTATCCATATCTAAAAATATCGGAAGCAAAAAAAATTATTCAGGGGGAAAAAAAGTGCTGAACTTGGCTTTAAAGAGCTTTCTGGTAGTCAGCTATTCTTGCCTTTTATCTTCCCTCTGATCCAGTTCCCTTCTCATTTTCCTATGTATCTTTGCCTCTTCTTCCTGAAGTCAATAACCACTATAGGAAATATTCCCTTATTTAGTGTTTGTCCAAACCCTTGTTAATTGACAAAACCCCACAAGTTCATGCTTCACAAACTATCTTTTCACAGCATTCTGGTTCTGTGTGCATCTCACCTGAACTACAACAAAAACTTGGATGTATTTTCCATATCATTTTCTTCCCTTGGACTTTTTTTGTTTGGAGAGGAAGTAGGTTAATGAGTTCTAATTTATTCAGTTATGCCAGACACTCAGCTGGAACATTCACTGCAGCTGATCAAATATCTACTTCAGTTATGGGCTGAAGTTATTTTATGCAGGACTACACGATGTTTTAATCAAAGAAAATTCCAGATCTATTTAAATTGATTTAAATGAAGAAAAGAAGACATAGCACACTAAACCATGATCAGGAATATTAACTTCATAGTTAAAAAAACAATGAAAGACATTACTGCAAGTTCAAACTAAATTTCAAACAGCATAGATAAAAACAGCTTTAAAAGAATATCTGCTTTCTGTTAAATCTGTGCATTATAAAATCTGAAAAACAACTTTCAGTTCTAGTCAAGATGTAAGAAAGTTCTTCAATATTATATATACCCACTCAGAAAAATACAAACAACAGATCTAGGTAGCTCACACAGGCCTTATTGTACACAGAAGAAAGACCAAAAAAAAATCCAAACAAATCAACCAAAAAAAAAACCTGAATGCATTCCACTCATTTAGCTCAAGTATTACAGCCGTTCCAAAGAAGTTAACTATGTTTGCTCAAGTTTATTTGGCTATTAAATGCAAGATAGAAGATCTGTAAATGAAATGCAAAAGATTATATCTTATATTTAGGAAACAAACAGATTCCAGAGGTGTGTTCCTGCTCAGCCAATCCCGAGGCTGTTGTGCAGTTCTGCCACCTCTCCAAGCCCAATCACAGCTCTGAAGGGAAACTCATTTCGCTGTTTGTCTCGGTGTGCTGCTGATGAATGGCTGCTTCAGGGGAAGGGATCAAGCCGTGTGGTAAATCTTCCTATTTGTTCCATCTGCTTTTCTATTTTAAACAGCTGCAGTCATCAGCCTGGCACCCTACTTTAAGTACATGTGAATTTCATAAGAGAAAACATTTATGTAAGTGAAAACATGGCTTAGATTTGTCCTCCCATTCTCAAACTGAACACTGGGACTTCTGCAAGCAGCTGCAGAAGCTTACTTTTATCTTGTATCTATCTTCCAGAAAAGGTATTTTACAGCTTTTGAAAGATCAGCTGTGCAGTCACAGCAGATTTCATGATGATGGTTTTCTCCACCTTTCTTCCTCCTGCTACCCACCCATTAGCAAAACAACACATGAGATGGCAGAAGTAATACGCGGGCAGAGCATGTTTATTAGAATACAGCCTTCAAATATACAAAGGCCTAACATACAAGCCTTACTTATCTTGCAGTTCTGCTGAGGTTGTGCTAGCATAAAGTAACACAGATCTAGCCGGGCTCCAAAGGTCATGATTTTAAAGGAACACTTTACAATAAAGCCCATTACTGATTTCTAAGCTGAAGAGACTGGCAAACACAACCAGACAAGCAATGAGGGCTTTTTGTTTAGTTTTCAAACACCATTCTTGAGTTAAGTTAAGCCCAAGCTTTCTGGTCAGATCGCAGTTTGGCCAAATCCTGCTTTTGCTTATACTTTCAGTATGTTGTTCTTTGTATCATGACATACCATGCAGCACTGCTGTGCTCTGCTAAACAGCTTCCCCATTTCTCAAAGCTGGCTACATTTCAAAGGCCAGCAAAAAGCAACTCAGTATCTTGATGAGAATATCTGCCCTACCCAAAAATTCATATGTTTTAGCATTCTAAGGAAAGAAAATTCAAGCACACATGGATGCAAAGACTGCCAAACAGTTATTTTCACCTTCTATTACTCATGCTCTATTTCTCTCCCCCAACTTAAATTGTTTCTTTAAAAGTTTGAACATGTTTAGCCACTTTTGAATTAAAGCAAATTAAAACTGAAGTAAAACAGCACAAAATTAAATGACTTTATCCTAGCAGCTTTTCACATAACTTAAAATTATTGTGAGGTTCCACGAGCATTATTTCCATTTTGCAGATAAGCAAATTGCAACGTGCCTGTAACTCATCCAAGATTTCACAGCAGATCAGTGTCAAGCCAAGAACAGAACTCCTCTGTACTCTCAGGCCAGTATCACAAATTTTATGCCCGTTTCAATATTATTAAAGAAGCAGAAGGTACATTTTGGGGAGAACTATCAGAGGAAGATTTCTTAGTACGAAGTCCTGAGAAGTCAGAGAGAACACTCATGTGCCATGTCCTTGAGAGATCAAAGTCGTGATTATACTTCCTTCCTCTCCTTACAAGAAACCAATGTATAAAGTACCTTTTAACAGAAGGACACACAATTGCGAACTTAACACCAAGTTGGCAAGGGGTTCAGAAGTTAAGATAGGATCTTAAAGGTTACCTACAATAGCTTTGAATAGCAGAATTCGAAGCTGACACGTTCATAGATTCTCTCCAAAACTTTGCAAATACAGTGACTGAACAACAAAATAACCACAATCCCAGTGTTAAACTCTTAGGAAGAAATCAAAATTATTAGAGAATTGTCTATACATATACTTTATATTACTTTGTAAACTTCATTTTAGAGAAGACTTTCATCTTTATATCAGTTTTAAGACTGTTGTGAGAAAACTAAGCACCTTTAAGAATAATTCCAGGAGAGGGACTGTCATGTTCTGTATTCTGACAGATTCAAAGAGACAATTTTGAATAATATTCTAACAGTACTACAATACACAGTTCAGTCAGGCTACCAAGGGCTTTTATTTGGTTCACCAGCAAGGACCGGAAAAACAGCACAAAAAGCCTCTGCACAAGCTTCTTAAAAAAGACATGTCAAAGTACCCTAGAAGGAAAAAAAATACATACTACTACACTTACCTGCTTTCAGCTCTTAGAGCTTTATCTTTCATTTATGAAGATGCTACCGAGTTGTCATACTTTGTCAAGAAGCTGCAACACTAAATTGTGACTTCCCACAGGCTGACAGGTTTTCTTTCATTTGGGATTTCAGACTGTTAAATGCTGTTTGCTTTATTTGCTCAAACACTCCCACCCCCTGTCCTGCCTTAGCAGTACCTTCTTCTATTATGCCTATCGTGCATCAGAGGGATGCATTACTGCAGCCCCACGTCCTGCATGATGCAATTACATGCAATCTGGAAGGACTGTTATTGATAAAGGCCCAGTATCGTTTGTGCTTTATAGGCACACAAAGCCAGACAGATCCTGTCTGTGCGCTCAATACAGAAATCAATAGCTTCATGTAGTAATTACCAGTGGAACTGAAGAGATGTTTAAAAAACAACATGTTGATTTCATGACACATCAGTTGGCAGCATGAGATACTGCAGGAAAACAGTAAGATGACAATAAAGTTGTAAACAAGAGCAATGAGAAGACTTGATAAGAGACCAGGGAAGGGAAAGGCTGAAAGGAGTGCAATTTAGGATCTGCTAACTGTGGTGGTCATCAAGTGCAGACATGAATTTGATCCATGCACAGAGTTGAGACAGAAAATGGAATCTGCAAATCAGACAGAGATGGTCTACCTCACGGAAAATCAAGAGGGAAAACACTGATGAGTTTGATGCTGTTGAACAGGTGTAAAAAATGCTACAACAATAATACACTGAAAGTTTAATTAACATGGACATACAGAACTTGCACAAAAACGCTACAGTTAAAAATCCACAGTTATTCAAGCCATAAAGACATTTACTGAATGTTTTTTACCATTCATGTTGCTTTCATTTCCAGATTCTGCCTAACACTTGCAGGTTCCACTCTTTTGTTATGATCACTGGCTATAGAGCTTTGTGAAGTGATCAATGGCTTACTGCCGAGTATTCTTGTGCCTTAGCAGGATATATGCTACTTCATTCCAATAATATGACTTTATTTGGCAGCTGATAGAAAATAGGCATTAGAGTTATGAATCATGACTTGATTGTCTCAACAATCTAACACTGAACTTCTTTCTCCCTGCCATTTGGTAATCAGACTATTAAAAGGCAAGAAGGGTTTGAAAATTTTTTTCTACAGAAGTCTGCATGTTCCATGGGGCACTTTTCAAGGATGAGAACACCAGTCACCCAGAGGTGCCTAAATTCTAAAGCAACTTTCCTAACTTCACAAGCAACTGTGTTGATCCCCCTCACCAACCTGTAACTCTTTCCCACTCCAGAAATGGTAACTAGACTTCATCTCTTGCTTCAGGTCTGTCTTCAAAGGGGAAAGCAAGTAGCAGGCTTTACAATCCCTACTCCGTTCTGAGCATGGCTCCACCTGAAGAGGCAAGCCCAAAAGCCTCTGTCCTCCAAAAGGCTGGACCTTGAGCCAGAGGTGCAAATTGCTGGACTGTCATTAACTGGAAACCACATCTCAAATTCTTCTACCCTAAGAAGAAAAGAAATGACTAGACGCAATGGGATTTTTAGAGCTTAGACCATCTCCTCATTCCATGAAAGACTAACGCCAGATGTAAGTGTCTGTTTTCCCCTTCAGCTTACAACACAATACTTCTAAAAGTTAAAGCTCACAAACCATCACTTGGACAACACAAACCGTAGGAGCCCAAAGAGCCTGTTACTCTTCCTTTAAATCTCTGCTATTCCTGGGCTATGTTTGGCCCAGGCACAGGTCTAACTATACTCACTCAAGCATCTATCAAGCACCCCTTTCCCAACCAACTGGGTCTAATATAAACCAGAAGGCCTGGCTGAGTAAGATCTTAGACCCATAACAGAACAAGCCACTGTGGGTTAGATTAATTTGATAAGTATATTTCATTTAGGCTGGGGAGATTCCCAGATTTCCAGCACGGAAAAATCAGGCACTAACAGTGGATCATTACACAAGCACAGTCTCACCAGATTTCACTCCACACAAACTCCTGCTTTCCCTGGTTCCACACATTAGGTGTTAATATGAATGGAGTCCTCCTTTCAAGGACATTGATAACAGTCTTAAAAGGAAAGTTATCAGGTTTTGTCTTCTGTTGTCATTGCTTGTTTCACCAATTTGATATTTTGAAGATTAAAACTTCACAGAAGAGGGAAAGAATTGCTGCAAAGGAAGCTTGCTAACCTGACAATGAGCCAACCTTCAGTTTTATGCTAGCTATATTCCAGAAACAAAAACAAACAAAAAAACCCCAGACCATTTTGAAGCTCCATATTTATAACTCTAGGCTTCTAACGTTCATAAAAACTTTTACAACTAGGAGGTCACTGAACAGTCACCCCAGGAACTGTGAAACTAATTCATGTCACTTGGGGGAGGTGGGGAGAAAAGCCCAGTCTTGTAGGAAAACAGGGATAGAAGTGGCCATCGTCTGCCTTCTTCTTTAATCTACTGCCAATACAATAAACCAATAATTGCCTACAGCACCACTTCATGTTTGGCATTTGCTACATTTCCTTCCTTTCCAAAATCTTTTAAGAAAAATTTTTGAAGATGATGGAATATATGTCTCTGCGTGCAGGCACGCTTTAACACAGAAGGTGAAATACACATTAATAAGAGTCCTTACCAGAATAAGTTCACAACTGCAAACAATCAATTTATCACTCTTGTGAGTTAAATCTTGTCACTTCAGCCACAGCAACTGGCAGTACAGTCCCTGTTTGACATGTTTTACACACCAAATCAGACAGGTCAGTTTTTACAGGTGAGCCACTTAGAAGTTCATGGTAATTTAGTTCATGTGCAGTCATGTGAAGTCACCCTAAAATCAGAAGGTCTGAGTATGAAGGGAAGTGTACAGCATACCCTGTGAGTTCAGTCACCGGGAGAGACTCAGTTGCTCTTCAGGTTGCTTCACGGTACCATCCACTAGGAACAAGATTCAACTGCACACAGGTCTGTGTTTGAATGAAGTTCTATTAAAACAGAGTTGAAGAAGAGTGTCACTAAAGAGGCATGTGCTTCATCTCCTATTGTTTGATATAATTAAGGGATGGGGAAACAAAAAGGCCTCTGCACATTTAATATATGCTATTATGTCATCTAGTTGCATGTTTGCTAAAGGCTTACTTCATTTGGCCTGAATATAAACTTGGAAGAACTTCAGGTTCTTTTAATGTTAATAATCTAGTTCCTGTATAGTACAGTCAAATGAAAGAGCTTAGCATGGGAAAACTTAAACAGCAGCAAGAGTACACATTTCTCTTCAACGAGAGTTTAAGATTCACCCTGTATTAAACTCAGCACAACATACAGCACTTGTTGACACTGGTTTGTTCTTCCTCCAGACTGTCATGCTGGTTCTGTAACCCTATTTAAGCCACTTAGCTGCAACAGCACAGGCTACCCACATCTTGTTGCACCTGGGTATTGAAAGCAACTTGCAAGTCCACCTGAGACCAATTATGTCCTTTCCACGTGCCAACCTGTACTACAAAGTCTTATACAAACAGTGATATTTTAAAAAATTGTTGTTCTTTTATTTAATGTCAACTTCTAGTTTTGGAAAAAATGTTCTGATCAAAAGATAAATTAAGAGAAAACTCAAAAAAAATATTCAAGAGACATCCAGTTCTGTTTCAAACCTCCACTAAGAGCCTGTAGAGCCACTCAAGTACAAAGGAAGAATGAAAAGAATGAACCTACAGTGCCCTCAAGTGTGAGGGGATGTGAAGTGGAAGAAGTCTGGAGATCTACCGGGAAGACAAAAGCACTCAAGCCTTCAGAAAGGACCCTCACTGAAGAAAAACGTGCTTACTTGTACCGCTGTACCTATGCATTATGAACACACTGTAATATAAACAGGTGCAAGAAACAAATGACAAAACATCTTCACTTTCAATGGCCTTTTCAAATGCTTGCAGGCCGGAAGTTTCCTGTTCATTCACACCAGAGGAACACAACAAAAGCAGTTCAGTTATCTAGTGTAGAAGCCTTTAAATGGTATTTACAGGAAGAAGTATCTAAGTGGAAGGTCAAATTTTACACTGTAGAGACAAGCCCAATGATGATCAAGACAACACCACTTCCTCGGTGTCTGCATCTCTTAGCAAAGATCACACTTCAATCTACCACCAAGGAACATAAAATTTATATTTGCTATATACAGAAATTGAGGAGGGTAATGGACTTTAACAAGCACTCAAGAAAACCTGCAAGTCAAGTTGGAAGCCCCCTAAATGAGCCAAAAGAAAGCAACGAAGCACTGTACTAAAGCTCTGTGCCCACCACCAAAAAGGGTCTGCATTCAAGATCATAACCTCAAGTCCAAGACTGACTCTCTCCTCAGTGGTTAGACCACTTATACAAGACAAGAGGCCAAGTTCAAGTCATTAATAAGCCTGAGGTGATTTCAGCTTCTCCTCCCTAAACAACAAAGTTAAGCTACTTAATGATGGCAACACTGTCAGCACTTCCAACTGCACTAGTCCTGCTTCACATACAATCCTTCAGGGGTTCACTGGCCCAGAAATGGGAGCAAAAGCTAGTCTCATCTTGGAAGCCTAGGCATGTAAGAGGCATAACTTTGAACCACCTCAGGCAGAAAAGGTGCTGAACTTAGAGTCCTCACTCTTCGGGAATGCTCTAACCACAAAGCTATTACTCAGGAGTGGGAGGGGTAGCTCCAGTTTGTTTTGTGCAAAGCCCATCTGATAGGTCTTCTATAAACATGCTTCGAGAACATCATGTTCTGCTAGACTCAGAGAAGACAGAGGGGGAAACATTTAATCCCTGGATCCAGAGTGAGCTTGAGCACAGGCGTGGTCTATTGCCGCTTGCAAAACTGAAACACTGAACCACTCTTAAGCATGGCTGAACATCTGATGAGGTTCTGCCTGCTCACTGACCTTCCCTACAGGGTTAGAAGGATCCTGAGTTTTGAAGCTCCGAGTTAGGGCACAAACATAAGCACTCTGAATTCAGCTACAGTCTTTTGACTGCACAATTGTCTTTCAGTGACTTAGTGAAAAATCAGGACTTGTATCTCGCTGAATAATTGTACAGGACAGAGGAATCTCCGTGTTGCTGACTGTAAGCACAACAAATCTTAAGATACCTTATTCCATTTCTCAAAAAAACCAAAAACCAACCCCTGTACTATAAAAACAATGTCTGAAAATCAAAGTATTCTGATGCTAGGAGCTACCAGAAGTGGGGTCTACCTAGATTATTCCAACTTCTAAGTTTACATTCTACTATAGCGAAAGCTTTTTCTGTTAGGGTTACATATTCCTTCAGCGCCATCTGTTGCAGAAACTCACCCCTCTTACTGTTACTGGGAGTTTTGTATCACATACAAAGCAGGGACAAACTGGTCAATGAAAATACTGCATAGTAAACTGTCACAATCATGACCTCAAGTCATCATCAAGTGTCTGACTTACCATTCAGATCATCTGTAGGAGGCAACCCAAAGTTCACTCAGAGCTGCAACAAGCAGTGCAGTATTGCACGATAAAACACCTCAGAGATGTAAGTTATATACCTATAGTAGGAGAGCTGAAACAACTTGAAAAGTATTTTCATCTAAGATACCACAAGCTCCAACACTTTTTGCCCCTCCTTCTTCTCTGATTAGAAATACCATACATGTTATAATGCATTACAGCCTGGTAGTAAAACTCTGGGGATACGTGTGGTCTGTTGGTCATTGCTACAGCTGGGCTTGAACTAAGTAGTGCAATCTTCCAGCTGGAGGAGGCTGTGCCATCAAGTCATACAGCAGAAGAGAAGCTAAAATGCAGCACAGCAACCAGGAAGTTTTGCCATGGAAGGTCCCTTTCAGCATGCCTGAGCAAGTCCTTTGTAATGGACCGCAGTCACTGAGGAAATAATCTAGTTTCTTCTAGCAAGCAAGGCTCCCCAGTGACAAAGAATAATCCTTTCCACTACCTTTGTTTATAATAGCAGACAATTAACAGTATTCAAGTAGATTTATCCAAAATTCAGCCTGGACAATTCAGTAGTTTTACTCTGCTTATAACAGGAAAAAAAAAGTAGCGAACAGCTGCACTACCATGCTACAGATGATTTTATTTTACAGATAACCTACTTCAGCAGAAAAATCTATTTCATTCTAGAGGTAGCTTAAACGCTTTCTTTAGTTAAGTTTCGTTTAATATAATGTGACAAGCCCCAAAATGTCAGTCCTCTCCCCTCAACCAGAACCTACTCTTTTGTGTTTTAAATTAGCCAGATGCTAATGTAAAATTCTTCATTGGTAACCTCATAAGTAAAGTCAGGAATGCTTCCCCTAAATTCTCAATTTAGTTTCTCTTTTTTTCTCAATTTAGTTTCTCTTGCTAGATCCTTCAGAAAAATAAATCAACCTGATCATGGCTATTTTCTCCTAGTACCTGCACCAGTATTTGCTGATTACACTGGAGAAAGTCTACGCCATGGTCAGCAAAGAAGACACCATCACACATACTCAGAAGACTGGTTTTCTTCACAAACCTGTTTTTTGGTTTTTTTTTTTAACCCAACTGTTTAAACTATTAAGACATCACTATAGTAGGGTAGGATGGTTTTTTTGTTCTTTGGGATCTTTTTTTAATATGTGGGAATGTGTGTCTCCTGTATTTAGAAGAGGTGAATTCTTGCTGTATGTCTGTTCTTTTGTTTGTTTTTTAAAGACATATTGATGCAAAGTCTTGATTAACACCATCGACATCAAACCTGGGAGGTTTCAGTTGAAGATAAATTCCTTATAAAACTGATACATAATGAAAATCAGGAATTAACATAGAAATAGGCATGAACCTTGAATATAACAGTGAAGCATTCATAATTTATCCATTAAGTGCTACAATGATCTGGTTTACCTACTATCATAAAACTTCATATTCACACATGTTTCTCCTTTCCCTCCTGCACAACTTTGTCACTCATCATTGCTTTCATATCTAGGTAGAGAAGTCAATCAGTTACAAGTATATCATTTTTAAATAAAAATAGTATATCACCACCAACAAAAATTACCTAAAAATATGTCCCATCTAAAGAAACATTTGGGTCAGTATTCTGTAACCAGAAATAGCACAAGACAAAAAGTTAAGGACAAAAGTTTTGTTTTTCAGGAGTTTTACAACAATATATCCCAATTCACAGTGATGTTGCTTCAAACAAATCAAAACCTGGAAATAAAACGAGACGTGAAGTCTCCCCCAAGTGTTCCTTCAAACTCATTACATCTTCCTGCATTGAATGCATCAGCTTCAATTCATGTAGATCACCTACATATTAAAACAATCCCGGAAAAATAGCAGGATATGGAGAGTATCCAAAGAAAACTGTTTGCTCCAGTACTGTTATTCCTGTCTCCAAGAAGCCTGGCAGAGCTGAACTGTAACAGGTTGTCATCTCAAGATGCTACATATTGTAAGACGCTTTCAAGGTGGAATTCTGTGAAGTACACTTAAGCGAGCAAGAGTTCGCTCAGGCTAATTTAACTGTAAGCATTGGCACGGACTTTTATCTACTTACTGCGATGGTAATGGGCACACGTGGTAGCCCACAATCAGTGAGCCAGTTTGGTTTTGGAAACACTGCAGCTGCACTCATATCACATTACACTTAACCTCCTAGGCCCTGCTACAAGGTACACCATGACACAAAAACAGAGACGACGCTGTGCTTCCAGGCTCAATACAGCACATCCAAAACCTCCTTCCTATATCTCTCTGCTCACAAGGTAACTTCTCAGATTACAAGACAACTGTGACCATCAGCTTGGCACAGCAGTAACAAGCCTTATGGCTACAAAAGGTCCAGGAATCCTAAAGGAAACACACAATTGTTCATAATAAAAAGAAGTAGTAAGAATGTTTTGAAATGGAATCCTGCAGCAAGGTATCAAGATGCTTTTGGACAAACCAGCCAGCATACAACCTGAGTCCTGCAAACACGCGTAAGCGTACACCTCAATTTACTTTGTTAATTCAGGACTGCTCCCAATAAGAACAATCAGCAGTTGCAATCTATTTCAGGATGTCAAAACTGTTTGTTGCACACAACATTTTTAATGAAGTACTTCATTTATTTGAATCCATAATTCTTTCCTCATAAACTGGTAATAATGTAACTACCCTCAGTTATCAGCTCCCACTCGAATTTGACAGGAGGTTGCCAAAATACTACTGCGAAGACAACAAATACTCCATTTCAATATTAAAATCTTCAGGGGAAAAACCAACCAACCAAACAACTATCCACAACTTCTAATTAAACAGATTTGTTTAATATCACAATAAGGGACACAAGGATACAAACTTTTAATCTGAATAAAGAAAAAAATGTTTTGCCCTTGTAGTACAAGAAAATTCTGAACTATTTCTGTAGAACAACATAATTTATTTTCTTTTCCCTCTCCAAAAAAAGATATGAGTAGCTGAAGTTTAAACAAGCCATATAAACACGTACTTCATGCTTGTTTTCTGAAGGTAACATATTTAGAAGCGTTCTAAGAAAAGAATTAGGCGATAAATACTGAATATTATGATTGGCAAAATTATTTTAGTTTGTTTCAGTCTTTGCCAAAATCCTTGTTTAGATCACCTCATTAACTTAAAAACTGTATTACAACTACTAAGTTGGGTAAAATCCTTCATCCCATCTCAGGGGCCCTTGGAACTTTCACATTGCTTTGGCTTTAATATAAAGCACTTTTGCACTAAGGCAAATGCAGCGCGCAGCACCTGGACAACACGTATTTTTTCTAACTTGAGGAAGTTTGAAGACCTCAGGTACTTATTTCTCCATGTGACATCTTGTCAATAAGCAGGATCTCCTGGACCAGGTTAGGTCTTATATTTGAGATGAGGTGGACCAGGTTTCAAATTCCAGTTCAGTCCAGTCCAGATCCCACTGCTTATGTGGGATACTTGGCTTGAGAATTTAGAGTTAATTCTTTGTTAGATTGCCTGCCTCTTACCATACTGTATATACTTTATAACAACTCAGAGAATAAGCTTTTTCCGATTTGATTTCCATTTACATTTCCTGGAAGTTTTGGACAACAAAGGAACTCAATGCTTTTTACAATTCCCACCTAGCTGGACTGCCTACTCAGTTATTAAATATTCAAGCATTATATAGAGGAAATATTTACATTAGTATTAAATTTTGCTGAAGTTATAAAAACACTCACATGATGATACAGATTCGTATGTTTGCTTTTGTTACAGAATCAGCTCCTTATAGCTGCCTGATTCAACTACTTATAAAGAAAAAAACAATCTGAGTTGTTTTGTAATAGAATTGAAGTACATGGTATTTTGGAAAAATACTCATACCCAGTTCGTGTCCTAACAGAACTGGCATCAAAAGAACTATTTTCATTATCAGCAAGTGATAGAAAATTTGTCTCTGTTCCAAACTGGCCTAGCTCTAGACAACAAGGTAGAGCAAAGCCCACTTTGAAATCCTATGCTTGAACCCAGGAGTACTAGAGCAATCAAGGCAAGACTGTTATATCCAAGGGCCTAAGTCACAACATTTTACTTGGCAAACATAGAAAACGTTTTGTAGTAACCCAGAAGAAAGAGTATATTCCTTTCTAGCCCATCCCTCCACAATAACAAGCTGTTTAGCAAGTGCATTGAAACAAGTTTTAAGCCATTCCAGTGCCAAGTACCAGTATGGCCAGGCAGATTTCTGCTTTGGCTAGACTGCTACTGCCTGAGAGACTAGAAGAACATAGCAAAGGTCACTCTGTCAGATTACCATTCTGCCATCTGGCCCACTTGATGTCCCAACCAAGATAGCTTTCTGCCAACTTCTGTGTGCGAACAAAAAATGGCATTAAGCAAAGTATTAGTACTGCAGAATCTCCACGTACAGACCAGACTTCATCACACAGGACAGAAAAACAGTCAGGTTGTGTTAGCAAAGAATGACCTGAGATAAGTTTGCAGCAAATCCATACCATCAGCACAAGGCCGTAGACCTCCACTGGAATGTTCTGCTTTGGCCCTTCCACACCAGCACTGCTGAATAAAATGCAAATGCAGTTACAACTGCCAACTGAAACAGGCTGTTACAAACGAGGGTTAAATGGGGCTGGCACCAAAAAGTTGGTTGTCATTGCTGCATTGACGGATTTGCAGCATTAGTCTGGTTTATCAAGAAGACTTAAGCACTGAGCCATCTGGGTAATGAGGTCTGAATAACAAAGGTCCCAAACAGTTCCCAGATAGCACACACCACTCAGGCCTAAAATTAAGATGGGATATTACAGGGGGTTGGGGATATGTCTACATTTTGCCCATTTACTTCAAAGAAAGCTTCTCTAATAAGCATTTACAATAACTCCCAGAAATTTCTCACAGGTTGAACTCAGATGAGTTGTCTGTCTGAACCAATATGAAACAGGTGAAGTCTTATTTCTGGGACTGAACAGTCAACTTTAAAGGCCCATTTTGTCTTAGTCACATGAGTCTACAGTTACAGTAAGCTTTTAATTTACAGTTATCTATTAAGTTTGTGAGGAAAAAAAATACATTTTTGACCTGCATTTGACCTTAATGCCACTTATTTTTATTTTAAATAACACTGTTATATAAATCACAACCGATCGAATTGTAAGTCTATCAATATTAAAAATTAAAATCCAAGAATCTTTCCTTCCTGACTGTACACACTAACAGGAAGGAAGGACTTTTTGCCTTGCTTCATATGCAAATTCCTCAAGACAGAACAATTCCTCCATCTGGTCTGCTCCTTACATAAAATCTGATATTATATCTCAGGTGACATGTTTATCATAGAATCAGAATGATTTGGATTGGAAGGAACCGTAAAGCCCATCCAGTTCCAACCAGGCACACCTCCCACCAGTCCAGGCTGCTCAAGGCCCCATCCAACCTGGCCTTGAACACTTTCAGGGAGGGGGAATCCACAGCTTCCCTGGGCAACCTGTGCCTGTGCCTCACCACCCTCAGCGTGAAGAATTTCTCCCCAATGTCTAATCTAAATCTTCCCCTTCCAATTTAAAGCCATTCCCTCTCGTCCTATCACTGCTTGCCTTGTAAAAAGTCCCTCCTCAGCTTTCCTGCAGCCCCTGCAGGTACTGGGAGGCCGCTCTAAGGTCTCCCCGGAGCCTTCTCTTCTCCAGGCTGAACAATCCCAACTCTCTCAGTCTGTCCTCATAGCAGAGGAGCTCCAGCCCTCTAATCATCTTCGTAGCCCTCCTCTAGATCCATTCCAACAGTTCCATATCCTTCTTATGTTGGGGATTCCAGAACTGGACACAATACCCCAGGCAGGGTCTCACAAGAGTTGGAGTAGACAGAAAAATCACCTCCCTCGACCTGTCACCTTTAAACAGAAAATTTGTGAGTGTACATCCAGAGAAATGCTTAGTTTCTGAACCCCATCAAAAACTGGCTGATAAGATAGTAATAAAATCTGAATTTATTCTTTGTAAAGTGCTTTGGGTTTTTTAACCTCACGACATCCTCCCAAGTATTATGTTTTAGCAACTCCTATTTGAGAGAATAGCGAGTCATTCAGCTTTCACTTGACATATTCAGGAGAATCTTCTTAATCATATTAGCATGTTTTTATGCACATGCATGAAGATTTTTTACTACTGGGAACTACTTTTGAGCCATGTGGCTACAGAAGATCTAAGAATTGTACCTCTCTCCCCAACACGTGCAAATGTGTGACACACACTGCACTGCCAAACCCTCTATTGTAGACCTCTGTCTCAGAGAAGAGGAACAGAGGTATAACGTCACATATATGGGAAGCACACCACAGTCTATCACTATAATATTATTTTTTGCAATGGAAGTGCCATGAAACAGCCATATTTTTCATTGCACTTAGCAGTAAGGATTTGCACCCTAAATTCAGGAGTGTACGAAGACTCTGCTTCCCACAGGTCTCTTTCACCAACGTCAGCAAACATACTAAAAAGTAGAAAAAACACAAACCAGTTTGTGCTTCAGTATCAGGTATTCACTTAATGCATAAGCTATTAAGAGTGAACTAGCACTTTTAAAATCTAAAAGTTCAAGATACTTTTTGTATCACAGTGTAAAATATCTTCTCCAACAAAAACCACAGCTTTCATTTCTAGAGAAACCTTACCCAAAAACTTGAATCCTTTAACAGAAAGGCCTGATACCAAGTAATGAAAGGCAGGCAACATCTGACCTCCCCAATTTACACATCTTCTTTTGACCGATGCCATACATCAGCCAAGTGGAGTTGCCATGTTCTGAATAGTTAGAAAAGCATAATGCTAGAAGCCCAGGTACCAATACGCCTTCTAAAAGCCAGACAAAAACATTTCCATTTGGCTGCTTTTCCTGTGTCCTGGAACATAACAGCAGCAATAAAAATTTCAGAATTAAGCTTCTTTTATAGAACACTACTTATACATTAATTTCTAGCTAATCATAACCAACTGTTATAAACATACCCGTTTCGGGGGTTTGTTTGTTTGGTTTTAAAGTGATTTAGGTAAAGTTGCAATGCTTCTAAAATATTTTCTGTAACACAAGCAGGAAAGACAGAATAGACACATAGAAAGTTAGGGCGAATATTGAAAGAAATCTTGTCCCGATAAGGACTTATTTTCATAACACGACGAGTTCCAGAAAACATTACATGCATAACAGCTGCCAATTATTTAGTCCTGCTAAAGGACAGAAGTTCAGAGAAACAGAAAGTTTAACAAAAGCTTTTTCCTTTCTTCAGTCTTTCTTCTACATGGAAATCAGTGCAAATCTAGGTTAGAACTAAAATTTAAATAAATGGAAAATCCAAACAAACAGTTTAATCTGGGTGGAATGTGCTGTTGGCAAACAGGCTGCATTTTAAAGCTACAAGTTTTGTTGCACCAAAACACCAGAAACAGTGGAGGCTCAGAAACAAGCTGCAATGGAAAAAATCTTTCGGAAAAGAGTATCCTCTCCTCCTTCAAAAAATAAAAAGCAAGCAGGAAAGGCTTTAGAGCTGTAAATAAGTTTCCATTTTCAAGTTTGTTCCTCCTTTGAAGAAATATCGTATTATTTCATGTTTACTCTCTAGGAGTTAAAGAATTCTTAACTTAAATACCTATTTCAGAAGAACAACTCTTTAAAACGCAGTTTGATAACAAGCAAGAATATCTGAGGGAGGAAAATTTTACTAAGAAGTTGTTACACCTCAAGTGTCAAATCTTAGGCTCACAGAGCCGGTCAGATACTTATGTAGACAAAGGACTTGCCACAGAAAACTTGCAATTGAGAAAATCTTACTGCTGACTCCAGAAAGCATGGAAAAGTGAAGAAAAGTCACAATTCCTAGTTAGTTTACAATAAAAAACAACCACATGTTTTCAGAAGCACTGTGCTTGCCTTCTAGCATAATGTCTGGATTGAAAGTAAGTTCTCGTAGTTGCACAGAAGGAAGACACATATCAGATTGCATGGCATAAATAGGAGAATGCTTTCTAGCATCACCTCTATTTTTAAAATACCAGCCCAATGTATTTTGGGGTAGTATTCAGCACTAGTACACAACATGGCTGATACTTTTGGCCCAAAATTACTTGAAAGAAAAAGTTTGGTTTCCTACATAAAGCTGGAGTAAGGAAAATGGTTAATTGTTTACTAGAGTTTAAATAGAATTAAACCAGTTCACCTTCCCAACCCAACTTCTGGCAGCAATGTAACTTAAGCTTTCCAGAAGAAAACACAAAGAAAAAAAAAAACAAAGCCAAAGTCATTGGAAACATCAAGAAAGTGGTAAACAAGAGAAAAACCACCACTTAAGTTTTTGGATTTAATTCATGTATGTAGCTCCAAGTGAAGATTTCCATGTTTCACTTGATTTCTGGAGAGAGAGCTAAGCCTTTTTTTTTTTTTTCACACACACCCCCACCCTTAAACTGTAAACAACTTACTGGAATAGAAAATCATACTGACAGCAAACCATATTTTTGGAAATTTAAACACTCAGTGTCCACAGGAAAATATACTCAAGCTTTCAAAACTATTTTTCTGTCCCACAATGGTATATTCAGTACTTTTCCACTATGTTTACTTTAAAAGGATAAACCCTGACCTGAAGAAAAAGTCAAGAGTAGGATGACAAAACAGCAAGTATTTCTTCAATGCTCACTTTGCATTTGTCACAATGAGACAATGTAATTTTCTCTTAAACAATTTAGTTTGGTCAAGCTAATGGAAGATGTATTATTTTACATAACCTAGGAGTCTTTTTTTTTTTTTTCACTTAATACTTTGCATATTGTATGCTAATTTCTAAATCCTTCCAAATTCTTAGTGCTTTTTACCTTGGTTGAATAGCTCAAGATACATAAAATTTCTCCATGTGTGTAAAAAACATCTAAATGCATGCCAACACTCCAAAATGAAGACAGTTATTCACATACCAAATAGGGAAAACAAACTATAAGATTTTTTTTAAAAAAATAGAAAATAGAAATAAGTTGACTTTTTGGCTACCTAAAGCAGAGCAGAACTTTCAGCAAAATCATAGCAGGTACCATTAGTACCAGAGTGAGAATAGTAGTTTAAAATAAAGGACTACATGGAATACGTAAGTATAGATTGGAAAAGACTGTCTCCAGCAAAGAGACTGAAAGACCAGCCAGCTTCTAGAAATACCCTTGAAAGAGAAGCAGAAGCAAAAAAAAAAAAAAATATGTATGTCTATATATCTAAAACAGAACTCATATGACTTAAACTGCTAGATCAGGAGAACAGATGCTGTTATTTACAAAATGCATTCGAGCTGAAGCTTTTCTGGTTTCTACAGATCTCTAGATATTGACTCGTACAAAAAAAAAAAACACATCAGGAAACAAACCTCTTTTTATGTAAGCCAGCAATGCACATCTGACAGTTGCTTACTTCATTAGTAAATAATAAGAGATGAGGAAATATTTGTGTTTGATTTCTTCATTTAAAGTATTTCAACGCACTCACAAGATAAAAATCAACCAAGCCAATATTATCAAATGTGTGTTTCACTCTTCAATTCTTTTGAAAATAAAAATTCTAGTTATGCATTAGTTATTTCTAGTTCTGAAAAAATCAATTCAGCAGAATCACATACTCATAAATTTACAGACCAAGTTATCTCAAATAACTATAAGAAAATGCTGACATAGCAAAGCTTATTTCTGTACAAGAAGGATGGCATACAGCTAACATGGAAAATGATGGAAAGGCTCCAAACACAGAAACAGCATTTGAAGTGACCCATATATCCTACTTTACATCACTGTTTTCAAGTAACTATTCCAACCAAAGACATTCTAGAGTCAGGCAACTCTGCAATTGACAAGCTCAACCAAAGGAAATTCCCCTTTGTCTCTCCCAAGAGGCAGACTGAAGCCTTCAGAAAGGAGGAAAGGAGGCTGAAGGACCAAGAGGTCAGAAAGGCAGCGCCTAAGGACTATTGGCAATTTAAGTTTTTTAAAAAAATACGTTCACACCCGTGCTGAGAACATCATGTCAAGATTAAGTTTCTCCCTTAACTTCTCCAGCCAGCCTCACCACACATGTGATACAGACCCATCATCAGGACACATTTACGATAAATACCATGGAGGTACAGTTCTTTTTGCGGGCCAGCAGGAGCTGTAAATAAGAACAACCATTGAAGTGCATCAGGTTATTACTTCAGTATCTCTTCCAATATTGAGAAGAGCAAGAGTATTTGAATGGCACAAAAAAACCCCAAATCTAGCAGATCAATGTTCTCTACATGACCAATCTGGCAGGGTGACGAAGTTTTTGGAGGGAGCACATTAGTACAAGATGTAATTAAATCCATTCCACCTAATGGCTGGAAGAGGCCCGACATTTTTATCTCTGAAGTGAACTCACAAAAAAAGGATGTTTTCTTTCCCTTTCCATAAGAGTATCATAGGAAACAGAAGCTGATGTGGGTATTGGCATTGTGCAAACAGACTAGTCAGCTTCCAGATGGATGAAATTCACCTCCACCATTGAGGATACTACATTTAAATTTGTAGGCTTGAACAGACTATAGAATTCATCTGAGATACCTTTCCATGGTGACTGACCAACAGTAAGCATCACGGAGCCACACCGCTATCATGCAGTAGAACACAGTCGAATTAACTGGGACAAAAAAAATCCCACAACCTAACAGATCTGCCTAGCTACAGATTTCAAAGATCACTGAAGAAAGTTGCTTCTGTTGTGCAGGAAGGCTAAAAAGCCTAAAGAAAAATACATTGAAGACAAAGTCATGAAGTCATTTATCAAAGATTACGCCAAAAGGAGATTAAGGATTTGGAAAGTTAGCCAGGCTTCTGTAACATTGGAGTCACCAAGATAAACCACTTGAGTGCAAGACGCGTATCTGAGTTTCACTCTCGCTACTCTGAACAAGCATGCAAGCATGCAACATAGAAATCAGACATGGTGCATACACAAAGCAAAGAGTCAGTGAACCTTCTTGTAAGAAAAATCTAGCAATGAAACAGAAAAGTAACTCCTATTTTATCCTTTATGAACATACACAGGGGAACTACTACTTCCTCTCCTAGCAGAGGCTTTATTTGTCCCACATACTGTGACAGAGGAAGAGGACAGGATGCCTGCTCTGGCTGTGACTGGAAGTCTTCCCGTCCCTTCTAGATGCTCATTTAATTTAAACCCATACAAGTATTTTGCCAGGATTTGGAACGGTAAGGGTATTCTATTCCATGTCCCCTAACAAGCAAGCCTAGGTCGCAGGCACTGCCCAAAGGTTGTAATATGAGAATATCTGGCTGCTGGCACGACCCGTCTCTTGTTATGCATCTTACAACCCTCTGCAAACTATGGGATTCTGTTACCTTTATACTATAGGGCAGGCCTAAGAAAACAAGGAGGTGCTCAAAGTCCTCTCAAGCCCGCCTGCTGCTTTTCAGTAACAGCCAGAGGTTCCAGACCCCAAGTTCCAGTGCTACATATCCAGCAAATATAGTACATCCCTTCAAGCGGCTAAAACACAAAACACAAGAAAAAGCAGCTGGAAGGAAAAATCCTGTTAGCAAAGTTCTGCCTTTCCCAGGGAGAGATCAAATAAGCACACCACTCATACCTGATGTTTAAGAACAGTTTGGACAAAGAGTTCCAGTGGTGAACACCACTGGTTAGCCTATGCTATTGTTTTACTATCTTATTCCTTGCAATTCTCTCAAACATCCAAGCAAAATCTTGCTGGAATTTAGATCAACCGATCATTTGTTCTAGCTCATGTTTTCTTCCTCTTCGCAGCAAGCTTTTCATCCTCTCCATCCCCCATTTATTTGGGAAAAATGTTGTCTTAGCCTCCTTTAAAGCTGTCTGCACAACCAGAGGTCTAGAAGATATGACACAAGCTCCCATTACCTATTAACATAATTTTAAGTTCTATGGCTGTTCTCCAGTATCCTTACTCTCCATCCCAGCCTGTAATCTGCAATTCTACAAGCACAAAACTTTTGCTAATCAAGATCGTGCTGGACAGGACCTTGCAGAAACTGTTCTGAGTACTTGCTATCTGACCTTGCTTACTTTCTGGGAATGGCTTTCCATCTAATTTTACTCACTAGATCATATTTTTTTAGTTTGTTAATAAGAATATCATGCGAATACTAACATTATAGCATTCCTCTGCACCACAAGACCTATTACTCTATCATATAAGTAGAAATGCTGAATTTAAAATAATTTATCCTGGATAAATCGGTTTTGGTTGTTGCTCAACTTCTTTTTCTATATACTAGAAGTGTGTTTCATCACTGCTCCAGTATTTTTTTCTTTAAGTTGCAATTAATATGCACCAGTTTCCTCTTCACCCCATCCCACCTAGCCCATACTGAGGAGTATATACACCAGTATTAATATATGCAATATAGGTATACACCAGTAAGAATACATCAGTATTCTTTTTGAGTCTACTCCCCCCCTCTATTATCAGGTCTGAGATTGCTTCAGCTAGGTTGGTTGGGGTTTTTTAAGCACCTCAGAATGAATTTTGTTAGGCTCTATCAGACTGAAAATCTGTTGTTTATACAAGCAACCTATATTTTCTTCCCCTTGCACTACTTATGCTTTTATCATGGCTATTAACTACACTGGCTGGATTAATCATTTCAGAGAACATTTCAATCACCTCAGCGTTATCTCTTAATCCATTAATCCGTGGATCTTTTATTTCTTGTTTTCTTCCAACATCCCTTTTAGCTACACCTCACTATGTATTTGACCGTCCCACTTCTGTTCGTGCATCTCCATGCACTTCATGTACATCTTCAGCAACAGTTTGCCATTTTCTGTATGTTTCCTGTGTTTACATCAATGAAGAGCTCAATAGGGAGGAAAATTCTGCCATTATTAACTTCCTCTTCAATGAAAGTGTTTGGTACTATTCCATGAGTTCTCAAAGAGGCTGAGACCAGTTTCTTTCTTCCTTTCATTTACCTCCCAGTCAAGCTTTACATGCCAAATTCTAAGCTTTTTGACATTTGAGGGTTTTATTCTGCTGTTCTGTCATTGTTTATCCAATGTAGGCCAACAACTTGTGGTCATTCCTGCAGAACCTGCCTCCCACCTCTGCATTCGCTGTTAATCTAAAAGGGTATTTTTATGAATTTACATACCTCAGCAGAGCAGTATGTTCTGCTCAGTCTTTTCCAAAATCTTGTGCTTTAAATGATTCTTCTCCAGCTACTGATGTATACCTTGTATTTAATCCCAGTCACATAGATCTAATTGATCTGATAGAGGTCGAGCAGAATACTTTTAATGACCGCAAGTTAAGACTTTCCACTGCTGTTCATTCCCCACATATTTATGTTGGCTTACAGACACCTAGCATACTAGGTGGAAAGACCTGCTATTCTGCAAGGTCATAGACAATACACTATGAATATGTACAAAATATCACATATGCAAGAATTCATTTAAAAAGCTGTGATATATTTGAGGGTTTATCTCAAAAAACACTCCAAATATTTTGGTACACAAACATTCAAACTCTCTTCACTCGGTTAAAGCACTGCAATCAAAATACCTTGAATATATTTTAAAAACCATACATTTTTGGTCAAAGTGGCTTTAGCAACCTTGCTTTTAGTAATAAAAGCAAGAAAGTCTAAATTAGAAAAAAGGCTAGTTTGCTGATGCTGTGTCTCCAATAGTTCTTGCAAAACCAACTTGTCTAATCTAAATGAGTAATTAGATATATTCTCTTGGGCTAAAAAATATGTTATTATAAATATATATAGCCTACAATAAAAACTCAATATCCAGAATTCAAATCAAATCCACAAGAAATTACATTAAGCAAGAATTTATTTTTATAGAATCTGATATGGGCAATACTATTTATTAATAATAGTATTAATAATACCATCTATTAATAGCAAAAAAGAAAGCTGCACAGTTAGGATTCCACCATATTTCACAGGAATTTTTCTCCGGGAAAAAAAGAAAAAGGCAACCATAACAAAGCAGGCTCAGAGATGCCATGCTGACACAAGCTGCTGCCAAGCCTGCAGCTTCCACCAGCCATATAATGCATTCTATCAACTTGCTCCAGACACAGAGCTGCAAAAACACCAGCAGCATATTGTTCATGACTAAATATTTGTTGATGACCCTAAATGGCAGGAAAGCTATTTCTTTGGGGGGCTAATGCCATCAGACCATGTGGAAAATTCAAGTCTCTTGATTTATTCACTAACCTACCATGGATGCAGGGCAAAAAGATGAAGAAAGCGTATTTTACAATTCTCTATTTCATGGGGGGGTAAGGGGTGGAGCACCAGCTCCCACAAGAACCTTTGGGTTCAAAGTTGCCGCTCCTGTCCTGGGCTCTATGTCATTTAATAACTTGGCAGAGAATAAGATTTAGATAGCATAATACTATCTAAATGCACAGTACATACTGCTGTGGACTTACATACAAGATTGTTTCATATCCCAGAACAGGGAGATAAAGTAATACAAGGGAGTCCTTTAAGTACTAATGCTGTTCTGAAGCGGATTTCACATTTTTATAATGTTACTAAGCTATTTACCTTTACAATCACTGCTGAAAGTCATCAGTTTTATGGGATAATTATATTTAATTTAATAGTTTGCTTTATCTGCCATCTTCATTGTAGAGATTTGAGTAACATTCCTCTTGGCCATGAAATCAACAGAAAATCATTTCATGCCTGACAATAGTCCACAGCATCCAAAATGGAATCCCTGGATTGGATTATTTGTTCCACAAATGCAGATTCAGAGATTACTATGAAAATTTTCATTTATGAGTACAGCCATAAGGATGAAGACTTGCCACTCTATATTCATAGAGCACAGAATAATTCTCTCAGATCTACTCCCTAAAAAGAAAAGTTACAAAAGCAGCTTTTAAAGATTTTCTTGATATTGTATTTGATTTGATTTTATTTAACTTGGTATTAAACCTTTACTGCAGCTTGTGTTTATCCAATCACTTTCATATCTGTTATACCATTCATACCTATTACTATTAATCAACCCTGTCAGGACTATGGGATTTGAACTTGCACTTGCTTTATCAAGATGGACTTAATTTCAGTTTGAACTTTTTGGTCTATTTAAAAATAACAGTAACAAAGTTGAACATGCCAGTAACTTCATATATAAAAACCTAAAGGGAGTCATCAGATTATATATTCTGACCTCCTCCAAGACTTGGGTGAAAGATCACCACCTGTGTGGCCTTTGAATAGTTGGATAACTTGCGCCCGATTAAAGCAAGTCTTCCCTTCTCAGTCAGTTCCAGTGACTCATCACTCTCACTGGTAATAGGCTCACTTCTCATTTGAATAAGAGGGAAGATGCTGATGCAAAGGTGCCAGATTCAGTTTTCAACTTTAATATTAAATTGGTTGGGTTTTTCTTTTTGTTGCATTGATTTGGGGTTTTGAAGAGAAGTATTACAGCTGTCAGGCCTTTCACACAGACCATATGTTGTATTTATAGCTTCTACTGACAAAATCTGCTTTGAGAAAAATGCCCCAAACAGCCCAAACTATAAAATAAATTAAATTACACTGTACTTATGACATTGCACAATACAGAGAAGTAAGACAAAATAAGCAGGACCTCTCTCAATTTCAGTAATCCAAACTCAGAATTTCTCTGAACCACTTCAAAGAACTATAAACTGATATGTAAGTTCCTTTAAAAGACATATATATGTGTATTTTTATATCATAATACATAATCATAATATTACACATATCTGTATATAGATTATTATTTTTCTCCTAGATTCCCCTCTATTAAGCCTGTTTAATGTTCAGGAAGAAAAAGCACAATAGTGGGAATCAGGCAGCTAACTCAAAACACAGCTCTATGTATTCACTTGTGATTAAAAGAAATACCTTAGTTTCCTTTTCCTACTCTGCAGTAACTTGTATTTTTAGCAGTGCTATTGGATCTGTTGATACAAGCCCTGCATCAGGATTTCAAGACCTGTGCAAAAACTTTAGGTGAGCAAGGCAATTGCAATGCCAGTAACTATAATTAGACTGTAACTGTGTAAGACTATAAAGTGACATCTATTTTTGTTAGCATAAAAGTCAGTAAGTATAAACCCCTACTGGCTAAACCATGTATTAACTATAAAAAGTTTGTATCTTACCAATACCAGTGGAGAAACTATTTGCCAATAAACAACAAAAAGGGAATTTAGACAGCCTGTGCTTCAATGCTCCTGAAGCTCAAAAACTTCCCATTCTGATTTACATTTTTAATTGGCAGCCCTGACTGTTTATATCCAAATCTTTCCTGCTTTTGTATTAAAGTCAACTGGTCATATCACAGCACTATTACCAAAAGTAGAGCGGTAAAGCTGTCATTTTAGCTTGTCCTTCAGGATGCCTCAACAATCAGCTGCTTTCCAGTCATTCATCACTAAATCCTTTCCACAGGACTGCACTCTTTTGAGTGCAATCTTGCAAATCTTGCAAAAATTGACACTTTTTTTTCTATCCGTCTCTTAATAATGCTTTTGTAAGTGTTTCTTTGCAGGGAAGGGAAGCATTTAGCATGTATTACCACATGAATAAATCTGATCAGCGTGGAGCAGATGCCCACCTTGTTGCACAGCTGAAAGCCAAGGGTGTCCCGTGTGGGATGGGTCCAGGAAAGCCCGGCAGGGAGAGAAGGAGGGTGATACAAGTAGTTAGTACAGCAAAAAGTGAAATATTTTGAGTTGAGATAAAGTAGAATTAGTTCTCTATAGAATTAGCTTTCTGACTAACTTTAGTTGACTTTCATCTAGGTAACTGTACTTTTTTGAAAGTTAGACAGAATGTCCCTCTGACAGCATGTTTTCTTTATAGCATGTTTTTTTCAAATAGTGTTTCTCCAGACACTGTTCAGAAAGAAAATATAATGTCTTGTGTTAAGTAAGGTCTGTGCTAAACAGATGTGTTTTCCTCTATAATCACAACTGTTTGCAGTCTTTCCCTGTCTGAAACACAAGGTCAGACAGAGAGCTGGCTCCAAAGCTCCAATTAGCAAGAGATTTGGCTGTTGTGAGGTTCACAATAACATTAAAATTAGTCCTTCAAAAGTAATGGAATATGCATAAGATTTCTGGGAAAATTTATATACATGTCTGTAACTGGGAAACATATTACAGAATCACAGAATGACCTGAGTTGGAAGGGGCCCACAAGGATCATCAAGTCCAACTCCTATATAGCTGATAGGCTTTTCAAAATTATTTGCATTACCTCCTCCTAATAATAAAGAATATTTTTGGCCAGATTAGAACTTTAAAAATGGTAAAATATAAAGTCTTATTCATTTACTAATCTGTGTTTAACTCCATACTAGTACCTTCCAGATGCTAGAATAACATCAAGGTCCAACCATATGGCATGTTGTGGCATGTATCATAAGAACTCATGGGATAAATCAGGCTGGAAGAAACCTCAGAACTCTAGATCATAGTAGCTGTGGTATCGGACCAGGTTGCTCAGGGCTTGATCCAATCACGTCTTGAAAAACTCCAGAGATGGAGCCTGCACAGCCTCTCAGGGCTTGTCTCGTTATGCATGATTGATAAGAATCATAGAACGGTTTGGGCCGAAGGGACCCTTAAAGCCCATCCAGTTCCAAGCCCCCTGCCATGGACACCTCCCACCAGCCCAGGCCGCCCAAGGCCCCATCCAACTTGGCCTTGAACACTTCCAGCGTGAAGAATTTCTTCCTAATGTCTAACGCAAATCTTCCTATCACTACTTGCTCTTGTAAAATCCCTCCCCAGCTTTCCTGTAGCCCCTGCAGACACTGGGAGGTCACTATGAGGTCTCCCCGGAGCCCTCTCTTCTCCAGGTTGAATACCCCCGACTCTCTCAACCTGTTCTCATAGCAGAGGTGCTCCAGCCCTTTGATCACCTTCATAGCCTTCCTCTGGACCTGTTCCAACAGTTCCATCTCCTTCTAATGTTGGAGATTCCACAAATGGACACAATACTCCAGATAGGGTCTCACGAGAGCAGAGTAGAGGAGGAGAATGATCTCCCTCGACCTGTTGGCAGTACTTCTTTTGATGCAGCCCTGTACATGGTTGGCCCCCTGGGCTGTGAGCACACATTCCCGGCTCATGTCGAGCTTCTCATCAAGGACGCTGCTTTCTAAAACTCCAGGACGAGTCTTGGGAGAGTTTATCTGCCGGCATTTTCCGTGTCAGCTGCACAGCGGAGAGCCGAGGGTATCCCACAGGGGATGGGCCGGCAAAGACCCGTGAGGGGGCGGGGGGGGGGGGGGGATATCCCGGCTCCAGCCCAGGGCAGAGGTGGGATGCGCTTACCTGCACGCGGCCGAGTATCGCCTCGCTCTTCTCCCTGACGTCAGGGAAGGGGCAGCGCTTGGACAGCATCAGCAGGCGGGCGAGCGCCTGGCTGAGCCCGTCGCGGGCGGCCCCGGGGGCGTCGTCCCCGCCGCCACGGCGGAGCAGGGCTTGCCCGATGGTGTCCAGGGCGGCAGCGCGGGCAGCGGCGTCGCGGCTGCACAGCCCGTCCCAGCGCACCTCGCCCTCCCGCTCCTCCATGGGACCGCGCGGCCGCTCCTCCCCGCTCCTCGACTCAGCAGCGCCGGCGCAGCCGCCCCATGGCGGGGTCCCGGCGGCCGCCAGCCCGCCCGCAAACAGCCTGGACGCGGCGGCGAGCGGAGGCGCCGGCGCCCGCGCAGCATCGGGGGCCGCGAGCGCCCTCAGCGCTGGGGCTGTCGGGGCTGTCGCGTCAGGGCTCTGCGCCTCTCGGGGAGCGCTGCAGCCACCACCCCGTGGCGCCGGCGGCTCCTCCGCCCCACCCCGGGCATGGAGGGAAGGGGGCGGCCCCGGCCCTGCCCCTCCGCGGGGCGGCCCCCCTCCGCCCTACCCGCCGGGGCCCCGCAACGACCCCCGGCCGCCCCCCCCTCCGCCGCGGCGCGGACAGTGGTGGGCGGGAACCGACCCCACCCACATGACGGACGTGCCCAGCAGCCAATCGCCTTTCAGCACTCCCTGCCGGCAGACCAATCGCCGTTCAGCGCCTGCTGCCAGCCAATCGCCTTTCAGCACCAGCTGCCGGAGGGCCAACCGCAACGGGGAAAGGCAGCGCCAGGAGAGGGTGGAGGGAATACCCCCTCCGCCTTGCCGTGCGGGCAGCCGTGGGCGGGACGAGCTCAACAGCCAATCGTCTTTCAGCGCTTGCTGCTGGAGGGCCAATCGCGGCGGGAAGAGACAGCGATGAGAGATGCTGGCGGGATATGTAGTCCGGCCACCTCTTCCTCCACGAGGTAAGGGCAGGGTTGGGAGGGAAGCAGCCCCGCCCAACGTGACGGACGCGCGCATCAGCCTATCGCCTTTCAGCGCCCCCTGCCGGCACCCTATCGCAGCGGAGAGCGATGGCGCCGGAAGGGCGTGTCGGGATGTGTAGTCCAGCCGAAGGGTGACCCCGCGCCCCGCGGAGGGGTGGGATCTACGTGTCCCGGCAGTCAGCGCCAGCGCCCTAAGCACCTGGGTGCGTGGAGAGGGACGGTGAAGGGTAGTGTTCCGTGCTGCTGGTTTGGCGGGATGGTGGTTTTGTGTCTCGCCACAGCAAGCTAGCCAAAGCAGATGGCTGCCAACAGCCAGGTATAAAGCATATAAAGTAGGGGAGAAGCATTCGGGCAATGCCCTCAGACACACGGTGTGGGTGTTGGGGTTGGCGTGTGCAGGGACAGGAGTTGGACTCGATGATCCTTGTGGGTCCCTTCCAACCCAGGTCACTCTCCTGATTCTGTGGTTCAGAAATTTGCATTGGCAAATAATGGAGCATGCAGGCGATTTAAGCAAGTGCCAGGGCTTGTCTGACGTTCGCTTGCACAGCAGCCTGTGATGGAGCCTAAGTGAACATATCAGCAGAAAGGGGGGAAAAACCCCAGTCTTGCAAGCGAAATAGAGCACCTTCAACACTTGAAAGGTGTAAGGGTGGGGGACATCCCTGGGACCTTCAACTTGGGCAACAGTGCAGAGGTCTTTTTATCCAAGTTAATCCAAGAGGGGTTTAATCCAAATTGTGCTGAGTCTGTTCAGTCTGGAGGAGAGAAAGCTGAGGGGAGACCTTATTGCAACCTTCCAGTACCTGAAGAGGCTGCAGGAAAGCTGGGGAGGGACTTTTTACAAGGGCAAGTAGTGATAGGATGAGGGGGAATGGCTTTAAATTGGAAGGGGAAAGATGTGGATTGGACATTTGAAAGAAATCCTTCACACTGAGGGTAGTGAGACACTGGCACAGGTTGCCAAGGGAATTTATCTATAAGCATGTGGAGGGAGGGTGCAAAGAGGACAGAGCCAGGGTTTTCTAGTGGTGTCCAGTGACAGGACCAGAGGCAATGCACACAAACTGAAGCACAGGAGGCTCCCTCTAAGTATCAGGAAACACATTTTTATCATGAGGGTGACCAAGCCCTAGCACAGAATGCCCAGAGATTGTGGAGTCTGCATCCTTGGAGATATCCAAAAGCCATCTGGACTTAGTCTTGGGCAACCAACTCTAGGTGGCCCTGCCTGAGCAGAGGGGCTGGACCAGATGGCAGGTCTGTGCTAACCTCAACCATTCTGCGATTAAGTGTTACCTGCCACTAAATGGGCTGATATTGCTATTTCCCTTGTTTTACCCTGCAAGGGAAAAAAAAAGCAAAGGTGCATTTTTGATAAAGTTAATTTTCAGCGGTCACTTCCTTGATTCAGTTCACCTCCTGGCAGAGAAGAGGAGAGGGAAACAAGGGCAGAACCTCTGGTTTGCAGCTGTCACATTAAAGCAAGCACAAACCTATGGTTTTCAGTATACTGACAGGCAAAAGAACACTTGCAAGTAAATCAGAAACAGGATGTTGGACCTATAGGGTCTTGCATAATTATTTCATGTTTATCATGTGCACATTTCCCACTCTAAAATTCAGACCTCAAAACTGAAGTTAAATGCAGAACAAGCTACTCGCATACCACAGAAAGACACAGAAACTGCTCTGAGTCCAGGAGCAGAGCCTGGGCTGGCTCTGCCAGCACCAGCCATCAACAGCTCTTTTATTTGTACAAAATCTGGTTTCTTCATCTGACATTCGTTTTGTTTGCTGGCACTGTTTCTCTAAAGCTTGCAAAATAAGTGTCATTCTATCATTACCTGTACCTTTCAAGGAAGACCAACCTCTTTTTTCCCATAAAATCCATTCTACAAGGAGTCTGCATTGCCATTGTTTGGCAGCATGGACAGGCCTGGGCTGCTTCATGCAACTGCTTCCTCCAAGGCCTTTGGCAGCCTTGTGAACAATATAGCTACTGAAATCATCACTACCTGTAATAAATGTGAGTAGTGGCTTCTCTAAGCACTCAAGACCTCCACCCATCATAACCAGTGGGTTTAAAGAAAATAATTTTGCCAGTGCCTTTTATGTTTTCTTGTTGTTTTTACATTGGTTACTACTTCAGCTTCCCATCCGGTTCTGTCGTCACTCATTATGGTCTCCTAGTTTGCCTGTGAATGGGCATGTCCTGTCTGCTTGCTTTATTTCTATCTAAATTTTCATCTTCAAAAATTGGATAGACCTCATTTTTCCCATGATACATTTGCACTTTCTGGGTGTCTGTAACAATGCCTACATACATCTGAGATCAATAAAGTGAATCAGAATCAGAACTAAAGCATTGGCATTGGGCTTCGGTATGGCTATATTCCCACACTGAATGCTAAGATTGATTGAAAGTCACGGCACTGCCTTTTATCTTTTAGAAGTAGTTTTTTCCACTGGCTGCAAATGAACTCTGGTTACAGGAAACAGATTGTGAAACTGGCTCCAAGGCCTAAACTTCAGATTTCAACCCTTTGTTTTATAGATTTTAATGTAGCACTTTGGTAATGGAGATGAAGGTGGCTTTATTTTTTCCAATCCAAATCTCTGCTGTTTTCCGATACTGGGTCAAGCTTCTGTATGTACTGCAAGACATTGTGGAAATTAAGGTCAAAGGCTACCAGTGGAATTAATCAGAGCCTGAAGTTAGGGGAATGTGTTTGCTTGATTTGCGTGTTCACTGACTGAAGTTAATATGCTTGGGTTTGATCCCTAAAGAAAGAATAAAAGAAAGGCAGAACTATGAAGGAAACAATCTGGCAAATCATCCAGAATGACAGTGTTTGAGTTTTTAAAATGATAAGATAAAGCAAAACAAATTTGTGGCTGTTTTAAACCCCAGTATTTCCTTCCTTGATGAATTATCAACTTCCCTCTTTTTTTAACTGTATAAGGACTTCTATAGCTATATGGTATCCGATGGCAGAATTATATTTGATAATATAATATATATAGTTGTATTCATGTCCTTTCTAAGATGTAGGATCTAAATTACATTGTATTTACTTTTAAAAGTGTTTCCTGGTTTCTGTATGTCACAAAAGATCACTTTACTGCAGAATACAGTTAGTCAGTTACTGGTGAACTATTAATAGCACAATAACACTCAGAAGGAACTGCTTTTTAAATCAGATTCTTTCAACTGCTTTTATTTACACCTGGTTTTGTTGAGGCTTATTTCATTCCAACTAGTAAATACTTAGGATGGGATTTCTACTTCTAAAAATGCTCCCTCCCCTTTTAGATCTGTGTTTTGGCAAGTTGGTTCAATAAATGGGCACTCCACAACATTTCATGTGTTTTTCTTCACTGCAGCCCTCTGAGGAAGTAAAACTCTGTGACTCCTGTTTAGCAGAGAGACACCAGAATGCCAGAGGCTGCTCCTCTACTGTCTTTGAACCCAGGACCAAGCTTGGTGTCAAGCCCAGACCCATGTGTCATCCCAACAGACTGGCCTCAACGATCAAGCACTCTACAGTGTAAGAGATGGGAGAAAATTTGGCCTTGTTTGACTTCTGAGCATGAGTTTGCACATCTACTGTATGTTCTGGACAACTGCGTGCTGCGTATGTGCATTTGCACCAAACTGCCATCATGCCTCCTTATAGGTCGCAAATGCATCAGGGATGGATAAGTTAGCCACTGGCTTCTTCTTAGGAAACAAATCTTTCCAGTAGGAAGGCTATAGAGTTTTATGCTGAAGCATGGGTTACTTTGAGAAGAGGTGGGCTATAATGTACCAGAACAACAGACAGGCCGCTGAAAGTCCTGTACTCCATTTACCTGTATAAATGTAGCCTCAAAGACTAAGGGCTAGGCCCTAGAAAAAGGCATGAGTAAACTAAACAGTCAGATCTGAAAAGCTCCACTAAGCAGCTCCCTGGATTCAGTCTGTTAGTATGTTTCTGGGTAGAAATATCCAGAACTGCCCTGAGGTGTGCATCTTGTCACCTCTGTCCTCTTTGTGCCCACTTGTGCTCTCAGAAGTAGGTAGAGCCACTCCAAGAGAGGACTAGCTGAGAGGAACCTCTCTGAGCCCAGCAAGTGAGGTTCTTCTGTTACAGCCACAGCTGGCTTCAGTGCGTGGCCACTTTTGTTAGAGTGCTCACCTTCAGTGTAGTAACCCAGTGATCAGAGTTGTCTTTTAGTTCAAAAGCATTTACATCAGCATCTTGTAACTCCCAGGAGAGTGTCCGAAGTACTCAGAAGGACTGCAAAGTGGAAGGGAAGCATCCATCACCTCACCTGTTGGAGTTGTGTCCCTGTCAGAAATGATGGCAAACATATTGCGCTGGTGTGAACTAGAAGGAAGGAGATGAAGCTGTAGGCACTGTAGGTTTCTCGTTTCTGGTAGCTGTTCCCAAGCCAATGCTGGTTTTTATCAAAGAACTATTTACTACAGAAAGGCTTGAATAAAACCTAGGAGTCTCTTCCAATTATTAAACTGCATGAGAGAGACATATCCTTGTTTTACTCTCTCTTTTGCCTCATCTATCTTCTCCTTGCCCTAGACTCTCACACACCTTTCTGAACAGGGTCATAACTTCAAAAGAAAAGGTGGTGACTCCCTGTTTCCTTCCTGCTCTTCCTCCTACCAGTCTAGCATGGTAGTCAGGGATGCAATATGAATGCTTCCCAGGAACTTCCCAGCCAATGCTCTAACCACTGAGTGACAGTATAAAGAAGATGGATACTACTTCCTACAGCTACATAAAAAGAAAACTAACATTGCTTATTGGGAATTTTTTATCTACTGACAGCCCAATAGGCCTTTTAAACACCTTTGTCAGGCTGTCTGTTAACACAGACCTTGGTGTTTTCCAGTAACAACACAAAGAAAAATGCTGTGGCCAGCAGCCATGTGAAATGAAATCACAGACCGGAGAAGCTACAGGGACTCTATTCATTGTTTTAAAAAAACAGATTTTGGCACTCACAACCAGAAGAGGACTCCAAATTCTGACTCCCAGGAGGAAAAAGGTGCCAGGGTGGGACTTCACACATATCTATGTTCATAGACATTCCCTGCACACAGCTTTTGTTAGCTCCTCACTGAGCATGCTGCTTGTTTTGGCTGTATACTTCCAATTCTTTTACATGCAGGGAATGTAAGCCTGTCATTACCAAACTTCGGATTCAGCCCTGAGGCTGGAAGGTTCATGTATCCTGGAACATCAGTCCTTTATCAGTCCCATCTCTCTGTGATTTAATAAGGTCACAGAGAATAGCAAGAATTTAAGTCAAGTCCCTAGAGATTGACTAAATTACCTTGCAGTCAGAAACTGTGCATCTAGTTAATAGAAGAGAAATGTCTCTGAAGCATTTTATAATCAACTGAAGTTAGTTTTATATATGCAACATTATGCTGGATTTTGTAGCATCCTACTCAGGTTTTTCCTGCATCTCTGAAGTGATGCAAGTTTAAATATACCCATTGTGTGAAACAAGTATTCTGTTGCATAGCTTTGAATGTTGTATGTTTTCCCGAACAACTCAGGCCAAAAATAGTGATAGACCATTGTTGGTTTTTTTCAGTACTCATTATACCACATTATCTACAAACTGTTTGGCAATAATTCTTGGGATATTGTGAGTGTCAGTGTAGATGTATTGGAGTTGCTATGAATATTCTGAGTTGTGTAAACAGAAGATATTATTTAAAATGATTGTTCAATAGAATAGGTCTCAAAGGAAGACTGAGGAGTTGTTCTGACTCAGATTTGCTTGCAATTTTTCTGCATCTTTAAAGAGTGAAATTTGACTTTTCCTTGTTAAGTTTTGCGGGGATGGGGGGATGGGGGGATGGGGGGGGGGGAGGTTCTTGTTCTTTTTCTTAGGTTGCCTGAGGTGCAAATGGAGAATAGAGTTCCTGTTCTCTGCCAGGTGTCTAGTTATTAGCAGCACAGGAATACGTCAAAAAAAAATGTCAGGGTGGTAGTAGGTAAAAGGAGACAAATCCTGTGAACAATTGCTCTTTGTGTTTCTCTGCTCACCCATGTCACAGTCTTCTAGTTATCTGGCTAAAAATCTGCCTCCTACTCCATCTGCATGCTAGGTTAAAGGATGTTGGATGAAGAGACTGACACATTCCTGAGAAAGTATTGGTAAAAACATAAGTTTACTTTGAAAATAAATTCTAAGGCAATGGTGGGGACGCAATCTGTGGGTTACATCTACCTAGAGGGCAAGTTGCAGCATTCAGAACCATCTTTCAATTACCACATTAAATATTTGAGACACAAAAGGTAAAAATTATCATGCAGTAGAAGTGGTTACTGTGAATGAGTCAGTACTTGCAATAACTATCTCTTGCCTTGTTATATTTCTTCACTATGATTGTCATGTCAACCCACTGTTACATTTGCCCCTCCCTGCCCTAATACATGTACTCCTTTTTGCATTTGCCTGTCTAATCTCTAACTATTCTGCATGTGCATAGGTACAGAGTCTTCTGTATGGGCGACGGTTGCCCTTGAAACCCTTTCTTTTCCACAAAACCAAAGATTTCCTCTTCTTAATCAAGGGTCAATAGACAGAGCCAGTAATTTCCTCCTGCCTTCCCATCTGTTGACATACGTACTCTGCTTTGCTCTCTAGAAAGCTGTGACAGCAAAAGCAGGTTTTTGAGGGTAAAGAGACGTGACCAAGCTAAGCAAACTACATATGGAAGGTAGTGTGATGGCATCACCAGCAGAGAATAACAGTGAGGAGAAAAAGTATCTTTTCACATTTTTCATGTAGAGTACTGAGGAGAACACCTTTTATTTCCACATCAGTCAGTGTACTAAGTGCAAACAGCGACTGTTGGAACTGGATCCTAAGTGTGAAGGGAAGAAACCTAATAGTTATTCTCATGTGGGAAAAAAAATGGCTCTTTTTACTTTGTTGAAAAATCTGACTTTTTATGCTAGAAGAGGGAATGGGAGAAAAAGAAGACCAAAGGAGAAAAGCAAGGAATGCAGGATAATGTAAATAGAGGGAGAAATGAGGGAGAAATGAGGGAGAAAAAGCAACTATAATGTGGAGGTAAATGGAAGGAGAAGAGGAACAGAGCTACAAGGGTAATGAAGAAGTATATTAGAGGCCATTTGTAGTATTTGGGTTTGTGTTTGATGCTTATTACAAAAAGGTTGTGCTTTGGACTGATTAAAGACTTAGACATGTAATTATTTTGATAATGCTATATTCAAGATCAGATGCTTTCATGCTAACATAGAGATTTTCACTAGACAGGAATTTGCAGTCTTGGCCCTCTAAATGCTAAGTTCAGTTACAATCTGCTCATACAGGTTAAAGCAGTTTGCACCAACTCGATTTCCCCACAAAATATTGAATGTGATTTTATCATGTACTTATGAACAAAGACCCAGTTTAATGAGGGATCTGCTCTGCTCATTAAAGAAAACAGCAAAACTCTAATGACTTTATGATCCAAGTTTGTTTGATAGAATGTCGGGTTAGAACCCATTCCAAAAAAAATTGTCTTTAAAAAAATCTCATTTTCTTCCCTGCCTGGTTATTTCTTTGCTTTGTTCCCATAGTACTTCTATAGCTCATTTTATTTTCTTTTTACCTCTTTTTACTTCTCTTTTATCTCTAGCAAACAGTAACTAGGGAAATATCATTATGAATTCTTACAACGTCTGACACAATTAAATAAAAGGCTTAGGAGGACTGGTTGTTTTGTTTTTGTTTTTTTTTTTTTTTTCGAAAAATGCCAGTTTTTATCGTACTTCACAGTACATACAGTGTCATGAGAAAACATAGCATGTAATTTCATTTCCTTTTCTTTCTAGACTGAAAATAAAAAGTGTGTATGAAAGTTTTGCATAAGGCTTGAAATTCAGGAGTGAATAGGTTTTGCTACAATAGTATCAGAGAAGAAATTGGGCCCTTGCCCTTCATATATCCAGTTCTGAGACTGTCAGATAGTAGCTTGCAGTTTGTACAACAAGCTAACTCCCATGGATTTCCCTGTGTCATTTTTTAAAAAAACTCCCAAGTTCCTTAATTGCTCTAACAAATTGCAGTCATTTGTTCTACATTCATTAAAGTGGGACTCGACGGAACTCAAAACCATATTGAAATGCCTTATTGATTCGGTGAGTTTTGACTTCCTGTTGGTTTTGCAGCTGTGACCACTTCATTTCTACCCCACTTAGATTAAAGAAGGCACCAGTTACTTAGATAGATCCTGAGCAAGGTCATATGTTTCAGGCTGATTAAAGCAGTTGTGTCAGGATGCTGGAGACTGGGTGTTCCCGAAACAACAATGCAGTTTGCCTACAACATTATTTATTTCTTTTTGTCAGTGGAAGGGCTGTTCTTTGTCTGTCGGGAATAAGGCTGAAAGAGCATTGCAGCATAGCTGGTTCAGCTAAGCTTTTCCCTGGTTCTTGAAGGAAAGCGAAAGGGGAAAAAAAATAGACCTATTTGGATTGTGTCACGAAAATGGCCTCTCACATAACCTTTCGCCAGCAAGGCTTGGCTCAAACAGACAAGGCAGCAGCCAACATTCTGGGAGTTTCTTGCTATAGCCTGTGTTGGGGCAATTCTTTAAAATTTCTCTTATAATATGCCAGATAAACAGTGAATCATTCCTTGATTCCTCTGAGACTTTGTTTTCAGTTATGGAAAAAAACACTATAAATTGTGCATGCCCAGTAGGTCAGGTCGGAAGATAGATGGCTTTGTATTTCTTTCTGAAAAATGCTTTGATCTGTTTTTTTCTTTTTTTTCCTCTTTGAAGGTGTTCTGACAGCACATCTTTTCTTTCGTTCTAAAGATTGCCCTCACAATGATTTGAATCAACCAGGACCTCTGTGAGGTAACAAACATCGAGAACTTAGTGGAAGCATTGTTTACATTATCACATTATCTTTCAGAGAACTGTTAAGCCAGCATTGTTCCCTGAATCTGCTATAGTTGACATGTGGAAAAAGCTCTTCCACGTGCTGCTTTACAGTATGGGACATGATTATATATGTGGCAAAACTTTTTTGGACATTTAACTTCAGGAAATATTTTTTTAAAACTTTGTTAATGATGTGGCTAGCAATGGAGGGGAGGAACAGGAAGGAGGATGATGAATAAGTCATAAATGGTCTTTCTGTAACATTTAGGATTTCAGTAATGTTCTGTTGGCATGTTTACTTGTGCTAGGTGTCAGTAATTAAAATTTCAATCTATTTTTATGGCAGCCTGAATCCAGTACTCTAGCACTCAATGCAGGCCACATTCAGCAAAAATAAATATAAATAGTGTAAAGGTATGTCACATTGGTACTTATATGAACATGATGAAATGAAGTGTTCACTGTTTGTCTAAAGGTATCAAACTCCAGGTTGCTTGCTCTTCCCTGAGGCATGAAAGCAGGGTCACCAGGTACGGACCTGAGGATGGGATTGGTCCCCAACAACCTTTGTGCCAGCTTGCTTCAGTGTAATTGCATTAATGAAGTGCTGTCATAGAGCTAATTGGCTCTGCCTGGCACCCTGCACCATGCACAGTATTGTAACTGTGTGGCAATGCACTCTGTGAGCCTCTTGGCTCAGATTTGGAGACAATATAGGAGGCTTAGCCAGGCTGACAGTTAACAGCAAGCCACTGAATTGCCCCATGCTTGATGCAGAGTATGTATTAACTGACTGCTTTGCGGGTTTCTGTGTAAAATAACAGTGGGCATCTGAGCATCACCAGTGTGCCAACCAACACAGGCTGGGTCACTTCTGGTTAAAAAACCCTAAGCGCTGGCAGTGAGTCTGGATTTGACCCACACAACACAAGTGCCCCCACTCCCTGCAGGAGCACAGGCTGCTGGGATGGGAGCAGGGCGTTTCTTCCTCATTCCTTTCGCCTCCCCTCTGCCTGTAACCTGGTTATTTTATCAGACTCCGTTTAATACACATACTTCTCCCCTCCCTTGGCTGTTCCCCAAACTCAAACGAATGTGCCAATTTCCTCACCAAAGGGCTTCTCTAAACAACGGTGATTTAGCTGTTTTAACAAGTGTTGTCCAAGTGCTAAATCCCTCTAAGCTTCATGGAGTTACATTAGTACAAACATCACCATTCGAGAAGCAATATCTTCTTTAAGCAGCTCTCTAGAACTGTGTACCAGCATCCAGGGTAGCATGGAATTAAAGAGCAGTAGGTTAAGCTTGGAACAGTTGTGGTATGTGTAACCCATTTTAAAGAGCAAACCTATCTGTGATGGTTTTATAGAGACATAAATGTTCGTAAGGGAAAAAGTTAATGGTACGACAGTTGACGTCCAGACATACGTCAAGCTACTTAATTATTTCCTGGTAGATTTCTTGTTCTAGTGAGCTGAAAGTGCTCAGGATGTTTGGTGATGTCTTGCTGTTGTAGAATGACTTGGTCCTTTTCCTGGCCTATGTCCTTGCCTGAGGTCTGCAGTGTTGTTGACACTACCCTGATGCAGGATGGTTATTATAAACTGTATTTACCTGCTAAGATATTCATAGAATCAAAAGGTTGGAAGAGATCTCTGAGATCACAGGGTCAAACTGTGCCTGTCTCCCTGCTAAACCATGTCCCTAAGGAACTTATCTCCCCATCTTTTAAAAACCTCCAGGGATGGCAACTCCACCACCTCCCTGGGCAGCCTGTTCCAATTGCTGACCACCCTTTCAGTGAAGAAATTCTTCCCAATGTCCAGTCTAAACCTCCCCTGGTGCAACTTGCGGTCATTTCCTCTCCTCCTGTCACTTGCCAGGAGACACCAGCACCCACTCCGTCACAACCTCCTTTCAAGAAGTTGTAGACAGTGATGAGGTCCCCCCTCAGTCTGCTCTAAGCTAAACAACCCCAGTTCCCTCAGTCGTTCCTTGTAAGGCTCATTCTGCAGCCCCCTCACCAGCCTCGTTACCTTTCTCTGGATACTCTCCGGCACCTCAATGTCGTTCTTGTAGTGAGGGGCCCAAATTAAAGGACTTGCCTACACTACAGCACCTCTACTGAAGTAATTATGCTGGCAGAGCCTCCAAGTGCCATGGCAGCCGTCCCCTCAGCCTGCTTCACACAGCTTCTTTGTCTGAGAAAGATGTGGCAAAGCAAGGTGTCCGTAATCATGTCCACAGCAGGGGTTCTGCACACACAGGTGTCTCATTCATGCAGTGTTGTATTCCCTCAAACTCGTTGCTAAGCCTGGGCTCTTAGGAGTAGCCTGGGGAGCTCCCCCCTCTAGCCACAGGGTGCATATTACCCTCTGCTGTGCTGGCAAAATTGTAGGTCTAAACAAGGTTTCTGGTGCTTTACTCCCTCCCTCTCTTATTCATTATTTGCTTTGGTTCACCGCCCTCCTTACAACTGTCCACAGACTCATCTCCTTGGAAACGGCAGAACTTGTTTATGTGACAGTAATAAGGACGCTAATTGATGCATAGCAGCTGCAGGCATGCAAAGGAGCCATGCTCCACCGGAGGACATCGGAAAAGCGAGTCTTCACTTACGCTGACTGGTGAAAGTTTAGATGGCGTGAGCAAAAACCACCCTTTTCCTTCGGAGTTTCCAAAGTTGCTTTCCTCTGTTCACAGCAGTGGTAGGAAACCTATTGCATGTGCGTATGTGTATTTTTATGGACCTTTTTTGCTAGTCTTTTTCATCAACAGGTAGGGGAAGCAATGGGAAAACTGGTAAGGCTTTCTTATTTCTTATTTTGTGGAATATCATGCTGGTGCATCATGCCATGCCAGGCTCATCTCTCATCCATATCGTGAGAGTTGGGCTGCTCCCTGCTTTGTGCCCTTCACTGCCCCTTGTGCCGTTGGAAATGACTTGACAGGCCTGGCGGTCCTGGCTGGCCGTTAGAGTTGGTCAGGTGTCCTTGTGCAGTGTTTCCTGGTCCTCCAAGAAAGAGGTGTGGAGGCCCATGAACAACTTATCTGGCCATAAATGTGGCAGGGTCACCAGGTGGGACCAGAGATGGCAGCGTGCCTGGCTACCTGCAGCTGCCAACCAAGTGCTGAGAGCCTGTGGCCTGAGCTCAGGCTGGATGGTGGTGGGGTCCCGCAGGCAGCTCTGCGGAAAAAGCCTGTGGTGCAAGGGTAGCCTGGGCAAACCCAGTCTTGCTGGTCTGGGGGGCCATGCCAGTGCCATGGAGGGTGGAGGGTGCATGCTGATGCCAGGGGGTGGGCGGACCACCTCAGACTGTGAGATCTGCTTCAGGGGTGATAGCACATGAAAGCAGCAGTGTCTGGAATGGCCCAAGTCAAGCCAGCCCTGGCAAAGAGAAGCTCATGTCAGTGTCTCTATGATGACAACTGGGAGGAGGAAGGAAATATTTTCATGTACCTTTGTTAGTGTGTGTCTTGAAGAGGTGGTGTGGGTGGATGCTGATTTTTCTATTTTATATGGCTTCTGGAACAGTGCTAGAAGACTTGGTCCTGGAAACTTTTTCCATTATTGAACACTTTCTTCCTTATCCAACCAGTATAAATGGTTTTCCTGGGGTGTGCCTCTCCAGCATGTTCCAGTCTTGGTTCAGGTTTCTTCCTCCTGTGACTAGATATCTCCTTTGTGTGAGTTTCTGGGGAACTAATGTTTGTAAATAGACTGGGCCAAGTGGGAAGCCTGTATTTTAAATTCGAGTAATACCATAGTCGTATCATTGAATCTTCATATAAACTGTTTTTCTATTAGCTGAACCTGTATAGACTCTTCATTTTTTACACTGTATCAGGTGAAATGCTTGGTAGCTGTGGTATGATTTAATTACTTTAACTTCCTAGAGGTTGTATTAGACTAAAGCACTTCTTGCCAGTTTCACTGTCCATATCTGGAGTATTAAGGAAAATCGCTATTTGACAGGGTGTAAACGCTCTTCAGATGTGCTTCTGATAAAATAAAGAATGTGAAAGGGTGGGGCAGAAAGGGAGTGGAGAAAAATGGCTTAATACATATGCCTAATAACGGGGAAAATTCTGGGGATATTGCATGTTAAATATCCTTATGTTATCTCAGCATTAATTGTGGAGAACTATGTGTTCATTATGTAATAAAGCCATACGTAAAAAGTTAGGTGTTAGAGCACCAAGACTGCAAATGAAAGCAGACTGTAAAACTTGGAATGCTTATTCTGCAGGGAGTGCTGAGAGGCAGACACTGAAGTCTAGGTAATAGAAATTGTTGTTAATCCTTGACTTTTAAAAGGATAAGTATCAGTGTAGGTTTTTGGAAAGCACCACAAAAAATCTTAGAAAATTTTGAGAGGTTGAGGAGAGCTATGTTTGGTGTTATGAAAGGCATTGTATTGGAATTGCATTAAAATACAAGGATTCATCTGAGGGTTTTTTTAATTATTATTTTGGTGCACATGATGTGGTTTGATATAAAGAGAGCCAGGGACAAGGCCAGTGACATAATTTGAAAAGTTATATTATCTGTTAAAGAGCTAATGGCATCAAATAGTTCTCTTTACAGGCTATGGAATCTGAATCAAAGAACAGTTTCATAGGAAGCTTCCTTCAGCCACCAGATAAGATGCTTCCTGCAGCCTTTGCTTATATAGATTCAAAGAAGTTGGCAGCTGTTGGTGGTGACAAGCTTTCTCTCCCCAATAACCAAGGTAAAGCCAAAATATGTCCTTATAGTGGTCTTTTTAATTGTTCTGTTTGAAATCTCTTGAACAAACTCCCCATTCATGTTTTACTCAGTTCAATGACTTGCTGTGATTATCAGACTGACATTGAGACAGGATGTACATGTGTCCTGAGGGAGTAGTCTCCTTGAAGTCATACGTCTGGAATGGAAACTGCTACAAGTCTTGTAACATCCTTATAAACTTTGGCTTTGAAAATTGTTTAACTTAAAATCTTCAGACTTCCTCTAAAAGCAAAGGAGAATGCTTCAAACTCAGCGGAAGCAGTTCATGACTTTAAAAACAGCAAAACAAAGATTATTAGTATGGCACACTGACTAGAAATTGGCTTTCATGGTGCTATTTGACTCCCTCTAACTTAAAACCACTTCCAAGGGGGTTTTTTTGTGGTATGATTCTTTGGGAGGACTTCTGAGCGATGCGCACCCTCAGGAAAGTTAGTAGCATGAAAGTTAGTCTATATGAAATATGGGTCCACTGTGATTGTCCTGTGCCTTAATTCATGATTAATCCCTAGAGTTTACAGGACAAATACTTAGTATGTCTGGAGAGCTCAGTGAGTCACAAGCATACCATACTTGGTTTACTCTCATGGACAACTTTGCACTATTACACAGACAGGGCCTATGTGTGCGGGGTGTAATCACTGTTCTTTCTTTGAAGAACCTGTGACTTCTCTAGTACACTTTTGTCATGCAGAGTTTGGGCTTTTTGGATTAAAATGTTCAGTTAAATGCTATCCAGCTAAGTGTTTAAGTAAAGAAACATTTGGCGTGCCAATGGAAGGATGGAAGAAGTGATCCCAGTTCATCTTTCTGCTCTCTAGTGTCTGCTTTCTGCCTTTTTTTTAAGTCTTATTCTAATGGGCTGTGATAAGCTGATGAGAGTTGCTATGGAGCTAGCAGTATTGGCTGGGTATTCCTCTAGTGAGAGAATATGCATAAGGAAACTATCAAGGCTTATAAAATGTCAGAAAAGAACCCTGACTTGTTACAGAACATGTCTTAAACTTCCACAAGTGTGTATAGTTTGGGGGGAGCTAGTAGACTTTTCCTTGTAGCTGAAATCTCAACTTCTAGTTTTGGCATAATTTTGACACATACTGGTTGAAGAGTAAAAGCAAAATCTTTCAGACTTGTTTTTGTGGTTTAAAGAATCATCTGATATATGAGACTAGACATTGAATCATTATCATTTGAAACAATAAAATTTTTAAAATGCATCCTCTACTGCAATGTTCCTTTGTATCTGATTCCCCGCTGTCCTGAGTCCTTTTTTATTTTTTTTTAATCTGTCCATGCCTATTGCATCACACCAAAACTTATGATCTAACTTGGATACCCCTGTGTTCCCTGCTTCTTAATAAGTAGAAGTCCCAGGGGTTGTTTTACTTGATTTGCCACAATTTCTTTGTGCTTGCTACCATTTGGAATGAAAATATGTTTGCTCATAGGACCTGTGCTTAATGTCTCAGTTATGCAGTAAAATATGTCAGTTTTGTCCCAGATATGTTCTGCATGTGTTAGTGTACTGCTGGGGAATATAATTCATTTAGGGGTGATCGTAGGAAGAAAATATAGGTAGTATTTTGCTACTGGAAGTGTTTTGTAAAAGTAGTAGTAGAGATGATAATAATAATAGGAACTGTTACTTAAGCTGTAACTGTTGCATTGTTTGCTAGCTGTGTTGTCAGCCCTGAAAACTCTTCAAGAAAAGATCCGCTGTATAGAGTTGGAGAAGTCACAGGCTGAAGATAATCTGTGCCGCCTCTCCGTAGGAGCAGCTCAGTATACAGAGACCTTAGAGCACGAATCCTGCAAAAAGGACATAGCATGTCAAGAGCTGATGCGACAGAGGAAAGGTATTTCTCTTGAGTGATAAGACCTAGCTGCAGCAGCTCCAAGGCTGCATAATCCAGGGAGTGTGTTTATTTTGACAAGCTGCTAATTAATGCACACCCCCCCCTTCTTTTTTGCTTCAGAATTGGGGAGGCACAGGAGCCTGCTAATTGTGAATCAAGTTGAGATCTTGTTTTCACATATATTAGCTAAAAGTATTGCATAAGCCATAGATCTATTTTAAAGAATAAGCAGATTTCAGATGATAAGTTTAACTCTTATGATAAACAAGCAGCCTCTTACATGTATAACTGCTAATTGATAAAAGTGAGGAGAAGGGATGAAAATAGATTCTGATTAGATATCTGCTGATATAAATCAAAGTAACTGCAGTGCTCACAATATTGGAATTTATATTAGGGAATAGCTCTGGAAAAAATCTTGATTCTCATGTCTTGCATATAAAATGTATTTTAACCACGTGACTTGTTCAGGCTAACAAAACTTTTCTCGCATGTTTTCAAGATAGAGAATTCCTCAGTCAGATAGCAGACTGGCTATACCTGCAGCTCCCTTTGCTCTACTGAATGTCTTTGTTTCTCTCTGTAGATGTAAACGTGCACTTAAATGTGGCTCAATCTCGCTGCTCCCTGCTGGACAAACAGCTGGATTACATGAGAAAAATGGTTGCCAGTGCAGAAATGGAAAATAAAATGGTTTTAGGACAACAGGTGAAGCCTTTTAGCATGGTTAAAAAGTAGTGACGTAGTTAAAAAGTATATACATTTGTAAGATTAGAACTTTTTTGTGGCCATCATTTTTCCTCAGCTCTTCCCAGGGTGGTAGCAAACAGAAGCAATTTACTATCCGAGTGATGACAACCATTCAATAAATTGTATGAAAAGACTCTCTGGGTGGAACTCTTAATGAGCAAACCCACAGTAAGACTCATGCATTTGGTAGACAAAAAGGCTGCTGGAAAAATAAGTCTTCTTTGTTTGCCTGGTATTTTTCATCACCTTGCAATTTAAAAAATATGAAATTTAAACTAATTAAACACCTTTACTGTAGTGCATTTGATTTTTTGCTGTCTGAAACAACTTCACTCAGCTGCCAGCTCCATTCTTTCTCACTTTTTTCCAGGTCCAGCTTCAGAAAGAGGAAGATCAGAACCAGTTAGAACTGCATGCAAAGCTTGAAAAGCTTGAAATGCTAGAAAAAGAGTGTCTTAAACTTACTGCTACTCAGAGAATTGTAGAAGTAAGCATGCATGGAATGACAGTCAGAAAGTCATTCATTTGATTTAATTTATATGGCATACTGTAAATAGTACTAAGTTTGGCAAAAGTTTCCTCTGTTAAAAACTAAAATAATTTTTTCATTCAGCATGTCAAACTGAAGTGTGACTAATGATTCTTGCCTTCAATTTCAGGACAAGATCAAATACTTGGAAGAAAAGCTTTGTAAAGAAGAGCATCAGCGAAAGTTGATACAAGACAAAACTGCTCAGGTAGACTGAAAACACTTTATTTTATCCCTTTTTTATTACTGAAGAAAGATAGTCTCTCTGTCCAAAGTATCCTTTGGCATTTATACCCCACATGTTTATTACCCAGGAAGAGCTCTCAGAATACTATCTAGACCAGTTATAAACTACAAAGCAGAAAGCAGAAAGTGTGTCACATATCCCAGTCAAGGAAGATTCTAGGTTTTGTTTTAATTGATATAGTTCATCAGCCTCAAAGCTCTTATAAGTGATCTGGGTAGAGAATGAATTTCCAGAGAATCTGCAACTATATCAGATAACTTTAACTTACAATGACTGGAAAGTGGTCATATAAGAAACCTTATACCCCAAATAAGGCTGCTTATTCTGTTTGTTTTCCTCTTTTATTGCGATCTGCTGAAATCTAATATATTGAGTTATACTGGGAATAGTCTTTAATCAGTAATACTGGTACATTGTTCATTAAGTGAGAGCTTGAATAATTCATTATTCTATGAAGCCGTTGTGGGTGTGTTAGGCCACCATCCATCAGAGTGAGGAATATCTGCCAAAGAGAGCAAAAGCAAAGAAACATTTTTGTTAAAGGGGCAAAATACCTTCAAGTATTCCAAACCTCACTTCACTGAGAAGCAGCAGCCATTTTGAAAGAGAGCGGTTGTGGTGGCATTCCCTTGGGCTGGGGAGGGGCAATTCAGAGCTGAAAAAATAATATTGACACTACCTAGCCATAAACAAAGCTGACAGCTTAAATTAATTCATCACTGCTGTCAGTTTTTATACCTCATGCAACGATGATAAGCTTTCACCAGTCCAGGAAGCCTGAAATAACATGCAGATTGTAGCCCAGGTATCTGACCACCTCCAGGATCTAGCAGAATGATACAAGTTGAAAACTTGCAGGTTTGGGGGTTTCTTGCTTTCTTGCTTCTTGATGCCTAGAACCGAGATTTTATCTTCTGAGAAACATAATATAAACGACTTTCCCAGAGCAGATGTCTGACCTTAGCACTATTGCAAACATTTGCTCAAGAAAGGACTTAGGTGTAGTAAACTAGTCCTAAACTAGTATTACTACCATCTTAGTTCACTGTAAAATTGATATAGGTCTATTGTATCTGGGTTGGTAAACACAGGGTACAGGGTGGCTCACTTCCTTTTGATGCCAGAAAAGCCAGTATAATCTCACTTTTGTCATGGAGCTCCAGCACTGTTTAGCCAGAACTGTTACACATGACAAAACAAAGTCCTTGTCCTATGTTTATTTGGGAATGGCTATTATCCTGTTTATCGTGGGCCTTTGTATCAACTTTGAACTACAGAGCAACCTGAGGATCGTCCAGCAGGTTTGACCTCAGTGTTACACAGACAGGCTCAGTTCTGTCCTGCCCTGGATTCTAAAATCAAAATGTTTATGTGCTTTGGATTTTATGATCAGATCCCCAGCATGCAACAAGATTGGTTTATCTCAGTTGCTTGTTGACACACTGGAAAAATACAGCTGCTGCAGCTGAATATGGAAATGAGGACTTCTAAGACAGAGCTGCAAGATCTACAGGTTACGTTGCCATCCTAGTAATCATCTGTACAGTTTTTAAGTGTAGCTTATGCCTTCCAAGCAGGACAGTTAATAGTGCCCTTAATTGGTTCTCATCCATGCATGAAAGAGGGAATTAATTAGACCATGTGATTTCATACTGCTAATTTTACATTAAATGGTTGTTCTCTTTTTTGCTTATCCCTATAGCTTCAAACAGAATTTGAGGTAAACAGAATTTTGATGTCTTCAGTAACACCTGAAAATAAACCTAAAAAGGAAAATGGGAAGAAGAAGAAAACTAAGAAGGTAGCATGAAAGCTTTTATTAGCATACGGTTGCTGATAGGATCTGACTCGCACATACAGGAATTTGTGAAAATGGTGATGTAAGAGGCACTTGATTTGTCTGCTAAACTTTTCTCCATTTCACAAGTGAAGAACAGCACTGAAAACCATTTTTTTTTTCCCCTGTTGATAGCTAAAACTGGACTAGGGCTGGTAGCCCCTCACAGGAAAGCTTTCCCTTACCAGTATGACAATAACCTCTGTTACAGCCCTACTGCCATCCCCCATGTTCTGCGTCAGCTGCCTTTCAGTTTATCTGGCAAAATCACTTTCCAAAGCAATTTTACTAGACATCGTAAGATGGTGCGTTTTGGGGGGATTGCTGAAATCAAGATTATTAATTTTGCAACACATAGGTCAGTCAAAATTTTGCAACTTCAGTTTTGCAAACTTAAGTAAGCAATGTTCAGTTTCTTTAATGTCAACATTTTTGTTAAATTATCTGTTAAAGGCACCTGGAATAAAATTTACTTGTCTCAGCCGCTGTAAAGTCCTGCTTCTTCCACATGCAGGAGTTAATTGAGGGAAACTGAGATGATGCATTTCACTGCTTGTTTATTTGATTTTTACTCCTTTTTTTAAAAAAAAAAAAAAAGTTTAAGATTGTGCTATTGGGTCCACAGACTGAAATTTCTTGTCTTACTTGCCCTGTCTATCTTCCGACAGAAAAATACCACAGTGAAGAAAATGCAGCTTTCACAATTATATGTGAAGGCTGGTGAACTACCTTTTGTGGCTGGGAAGGTGAGTGAAATTCTTGCTAAATGTGATCTACAGTTTGAATAAGTCTTTTTACTGTAACTGTTAATCACTTCTGTAAACCACTTAATTCTGCTTAAGTCTGTCAGTTCCAGCCATTCTGTTAGTGCAAATGTACAAAGTGTGTTGCATATTATGAAGCATCACAATCCACGTACCTCATTACGAAGCCAAGGAGAAGCTACATCTGGGATTTCAGGACACAGTGTGCTTTCAAAATCTGCATCCTCTTGTTCCACATCACCTACTGCCACCGGAAGTTTTTCAGACCTTCTGTTGGCCATACAAGATGAGCTGGGACAAATGAGCTTGTGAGTACTCATCCCTCTGCTCCTATGAGTAGAAGTGACTTCAGTGGTAGCTCTGTGAAGCTACAGGTGTGCTATGGTTGAACCTAACCTGTTTCAAGTGTATGACTACTTGTTGACAGTGACCTGAGCAGGCCTGACTGGTAGGACTTCTCTTATTCAAAAAATTTTCTCTATCATGGTGTTTAACTGATCTTGTGAGCAAGCTATGAACTCTTCAGCTGGGTTTTTCTGCTTACACATCCTGTACTTAACCAAGCTTCTACTAAAGTAACAGGTGCAGCAGCCAAAAAATCTTCTCAGGCCCGTGCTTTTTAGAAATTTTAAACATATTCTGAGAGCTACAGAGTAGACTAAGAATGTTCTCCTGGAGAAGGCTGCAAAGGTGCTCTTTATGTTGAGTAGGCCTGCAGCTTGCACTCAGTTTGGGTAGTAGAATAGGTTAGTAGGGCTGTGGCAGGAATAGTCCTGTCACAACATCTAGCCTATTATTTTGTCCTCACTCTTTCTGTGTTCTCTCTGCATGTGCATAACTGATGGGTCTTTGTGTTGAGACAATCTGGTGTTCGTTCCCTTTCCTTGTTTGTAGCAGGAGAACTTGCCAGTCCTGTAAGAGGGTTGTGAAAGATGGGACAGTCTCCTGCAAGAAAAAGGGCAGAGTGTGGAAGAAGCTTATGCATTAGATGGGAGTGTGTGTATCTTTCTAACTATGCAAGTAAATGTGGATTACAGCTTGTCTTGCTCTTCCCATTAATGCAAGCTTGTGGAATTGTAGACCAAAGCTATGGAGCTGGTCATAGTAGACATGTTAATATGGTGAGCTGTGATCTGAAAGAGGAGGATTTGTTAGTTAAATCAGTTAGAATGTTGACATTGGTTTGAAATCCTTGGTGTGGCAAAATATAAACTGGCAACCAATCTCTTCTTCAAAAAGGTTTGACTTACTCATAGCAATTCAAGGATGGGTTTGGGTTTTTTTTTAATAGCAATGACCAATTGCTTCAATTAAACTGTCAAGGAGCAACAGTTACTCAGAAGTCAGAAAAGAAGCCATGAAAAGAAGCCATGCAGTTTGTAAAGAGATTATTTATATAAGAGAGGGTCTTTGGTTTTAACTAGTTCAGATACCTAGGGATCAAGTAGATCTACACAATTTAATTAATGGGGAGGGGCTCTTTATCAGGGAGTGCAGGGATAGGACAAGGGGTAATGCTTGAGATACCAGCTTAGATATTAGGAAGAACTTCTTTACTGTGAAGGTGGTGAGTCACTGGCACAGGTTGCCCAAAGAAGTCATGGAAGGTCCATCCTTGGAGATGTTCAAGGCCAGGCTGGATGAGGCTTTGAACAACCTGATCTAGTGGAAGGTGTCCCTGCCCCTGGCAGAGGAGTGGAAACTGGATGATCTTCAAGGTCAGTTCCAGCCCAAACCATTCTGTGATTCTATGATTCTATAGTTCTATGATTCGAATTTCTTTTAATTACGCTGGTTAATTTGATTAAGTAACACACCTCACTGTGAATTGTTTTTCAGGAAAAAAAATGTAAATTAAATGTACTAGTTTAAACAATGCTTTTCTGTGTTATACTAAGCTTTCAAAGTTTGCACTAAATTGGGCAGGAAGTGAAAATATCACACCACATAGCTGCTGCTTGTTTTCCAAATTCTTATTTTGCACACTATTACACATGTAGTTGTTATGACTGTGGCAAGGGTGAGGAGTAAGGTGCACATCAGCTACAAATTTGGAATGAGGAAATCAGACCCACTGGAAAAACTTTTCTAGTGGAAATATATTCCAGATTAATGCATATTGTGTGAGTGGATAAATAATGCTAAATTGCTGTAATCTGGACAAAATGGCTAGCAACTCCTGCAATATACTGTAAGTACTGGAAGAAATTCTAAAGGCTATATAGTGAATACTTAGTTTGCCATTGTTGTCTTTAATAGTGAACATCAAGAACTTCTGAAGCAGACACAGGAAACTCAAGACTCCAAAGTTCGTGAAGACCTAGAACGGAAGCTGGATTGTCTTGTAAAACAAATGGAGATTAAAGGAGAACAAATATCCAAGCTGAAAAAGCATCAGGCTATTGTAAGAATAAGATAGAGACTCTAGCTATTAGAGCTCTAGTTGAAGGCTGCCACAACTCTGCCTCCTGTTGTCATTAACTGGAATGTCACTGGAATGCTTAAGTCAGGATGTTCCAATACGGGTGATTGTAATTATGCTGCTAGCTCGGAGTTCTTGTACCTCTAATTCCTTCTTTTTATCAGGGTGAAAACTTCCTGCCTCGTGGCAGTTCTGCAATTCAGATCTGGATTGCTCAGTCTCTCACTTCTCAGCGCTGCCTTAAGAAAAACTGTCGAGGTTTCATTTCTTTGTGTCCTGTTCCTCTGGGGAATGAGAAGGAAGCTATAATATCCTGTACAGACTACATTAAATATCTTTTATATTACTGAAATATTGAAGCTTTTTATTAATTGACCACAGCTTCTCTGAAGTCATAGCCAGACAAGTCTTTCAATTTTGTTTAACACCTAACCTGTACTCATTCTGTGAGTATTTGTTTTAGAGTCGTAGGTAACAGCTTTTCATACAGACCCATATAAAATCACTCTGCTGTGGATGAACATCTTAACCCCTTTGTAGCAATTTGGTTTGAAACATATGATTAAAAAATCCAATCCATAGTTCTGTCTGATAACTTTCTGTTCTTCCATCTTATATTTCAGGATAAACACTCACCTAAGAACTTCACTTATATAGCAAAAAACCCAAAACGCAGTGTGAGGCCTTATGAAAAGTAGAGGTGATGGTTGATTTAAACCTGACCAATTTTATTCACGTTCATTCTTTGATAGATTTTACTCACTCAAACCTTTTATTGTCCACACGATTGCAAGCACAAAGGTGCTTATGTCAAAGTAATCTTCTCAGGGTTGCATGTTAGCGATATGGACAAAGGACATTGACTGTTGAGTCCTCACTGCCTCTCTTGGCACTGTCAACTGTTTTTTGAAAGAATCTCTTACATTCTTGAGGAGCCAACAATTACAGTGTTATTCCTTGCCTCAGAATCTTGCTGACTTCATCCTTGAGGAACCTGAGACAATGGAAAACCTCTGTTTCTCCCTTCTGTATCTCTTTATGGCTGCACAGTGCCTTCTTCATTTTGGGATGATGATAAGACGAATATAGCACATACGCTGTGGTGCAACCTTGTTGTCATCCTTGCCTGTTATCAGGGTGCAGATCTGACTGCACATCAGTCATCTGTGCTCTGGTACAGCCTTATCAGAACACAAGCCTTAGGATCATGATGTAAATAGCATATCCTTTGTGTTTGTCTGTTTGTCCATAATGTCCTGGTTACCTATACAGGCTGATCCTGCAACCATTGGTCTATGTAGTTTTTTCTGGTGCTTTTGCACACAGACATTTCTATTTGTATTTTTTAGAGGCCAATCTTAATATTTCTGCTTTTAGAACCTGACACACTAAGAATGCTGTATTCATCTCTGTGTTTCACAGTTAATAATGTGTTCCAGAATGCAATTAAAGTTGGACTCGATGATCTCAGAGGTCTTTTTCAACCAGATGATTCTATGAGTCTATGAGTCTATGATTCATTATTTTTAGAAATGGAATAAAAGCCTAAATAGGCATCTGGAATGCTTGCAGCCTAATTTTATCTTTGAGAGTGACCTTTTCATGCCAAGTGCAAGTCAAGACTTATTATTTGACATTTAAGAAACCATTCTTTAGCAATCAACTCTATTTATTCTGTTTTCTAATTTTGTTATGAGGTTTCAAAGTAAACTGCTGAGATACAGTAAGTGATAATAGACAGTATACATTTTATAGGTTTCTTGGTGTTTTTTTTCCATTCGGGTAGTACAATCTGAGATGGAAAAAGATTGTTGTAAATATTAATTGGTAACAGATGACATTCCTTCTCTCTCAAGCAAACATTTTCACCTTAGGGAGTGATGGGATTCAACAGTCTATTGAGTGTCAATGAGGTCGGTATTCTGTAGTGCTTTCTGTTACAGCAAGACAACTGTGTTCAAGATTAATAGGTTTCAACTTTTTTTTTTTAATGTCCCTTAGACATCTTTAGTTGGGAGTTTGGTAGAAGCTCAGTATGCTCTACTGCTGTAGATCTTTAGACTTGACATTAGGAAGAAGTTCTTTACTGAGAGGGTGATTGGCCATTGGAATGCGCTGCCCGGGGAGATGGTGGAGTCACCATCCCTGGAGGTGTTTAAGGAAAGATTGGATGAGGCTCTTAGTGACATGGTGTAGTTGACAAGTAGGAGTAGGTGTAGGTGTTGGGTCATAGGTTGGACTCGATGATCTCAGAGGTCTTTTCCAACCTTATGATACTGTGATACTGTGATCTTCCGAGTATGTAACATTCTAATTAGTACTATTTTTTTCTTAGGTGCAGAAATTAAAGAGAAAAATTCAGAAGCTGAAGCAAGGGGCAGCTCATGTCAAGCTAGGGTGTGGTGACCGCAAGGAAGCAAAGGATATTGCAGTCACTGTAAGGGAAAGTATGCCTAAACCTTGTCCTGGGCAGAGAAGCAGAAGCTCTCTTCAACTGCTAAAAAATGTGCAGAAAATTCAGTCAACACTGAAAAAAGATGATATTATGTGGGAGCAATAGTTCTGAAGTTTACTGCGTTAGAAGTTTTTGAAGCTGTCTGATAGCTAGTAAATTTTTAATTTTACAAAATACCTTTTAAAAATAAATACATATATAGCATAGATATAGATATACATTCTAAACTACTCACTAGTAGGTCAGTTTGTTCACCTCAGAATTAACTTTCATGTAGGGTAGCTATAATTCAGCTACGCTGAATAAAGTGTTTTAATGGATTAATGAAATGCTTACCTCTTAACTTGTCAAATAAAAATTTATACCTTCTTTTACACTTAAAATAGTATGCGATCTTTGGTGTTCTGTTCCCCTCACTGCCAAGGAGATACTTAGAGCTTGCTTTTCCAAAATGATCTGGGCTAGTGCTTCTGTTAAAATAAAAACAGTGGGTTTCTTTTTACTGAAAATTCAGATCATTGCAATTGAGGCAGAAGAAGAGGTATTGTCTTTTACTTATGTACATTCTTAGTAGTAGTAGTAGTATTACTCTATATGCTTTATTGACAGTGTTATTATTAGAGACAGCTAGGGACCGGAAGCACAACCCATGACTTGATTAAACCATGACAACATGAGAACGTTCTTGGTAAGTGCAGGGAAGAGGCCACTACCTCTGGGCACTTGTCTTCTCGTCAACAGAACCTGCTTCTACCACCGCATAAAATAACTGAGCTATTATAGAGGAGACCTTGAGCTGCATACCAGTACATGTTGTGTAATTTGTAAGGTCCTCTACCAGAGCTGTACAGTTTTCATGTGTATAGCAGTTTTCTGGGTCTTTATGCTAATGGTGAGTGCTGTTTTCCAACCCCCGCTGTATAGGTATGGTAAAAGACACAACAGTGACTTCCAGTTGCCACTGGTTATTTAGATGTAGATTCTTGTCTTGAGGTTACTGATTGATACTGATTTTCCTGGGTGCTTGCGTATGTCAGAAAAAAAATAGCTTCCCCTGCATGTATCAGTGAAGTTGTCCTGCAAATCTCTGTTATAAAGAGAACATGGTGGTTTTCTCAAGCTCCTGTGCCAGGTAAGAATAAAAATTGGAAGCATGATCTGTTGTCAAGGGTTTTGAATAAAGGGTAGTAATAATGTATGGTCCTATTGGAAAGTTGGGTGTTTGGATCAGTAAGTTTTGCTCTAGCAACCTTTGAGAAAACAGGTTAGGAAAAATTTCCAACTGTTAAGTTAGATTTAGAATAGACTGTCACAGTCTTTGGCAAGAGTTGTGTGTGTGAGCTTTTAGGGATGAGGGGAGGAGTTTATATGCCCTAAACATCTTTATCAGGACCCTGGAGACCAGAAGGTGTTCAGCTGATATTGCGGGGTGGGTCTCCTCCACTCTGTTAAATTGTATAGACATCCTTCTTACTTAGGAATTATTACTGGCTTAGAAAAGCACATCATATGCTTAAAAACACTTAAACACACTTCTAAGCGTGGTGGTTTGCTGGTATAGATAGCGTTTCTGAGGTAGGTTCATGCATTTCTGGACACTGGAATCACTGATACCAGAGACAAAAGGAAAGCAAGCAAGCATTTCTGCTATTTATATTTTCAGATTGCAGGTATTCTGCTGCCATGAGATAAGCCTTTGCCATTCCTAGGGGTAGTTAAATAATCACCGAAGCTCTGTACCCGTGTGTGAGAAAGCAAGCAAGAAGGTCTTAGCAAGCCTCCTTTATTCAAAGGTCCATCTGTAAACAAAAACCACCAGGCATTGGGCAGAGAGATTACAATTACCAACAATTTGCCCAAAATGCATAAAATTGGGTGGAATGACTTTGCATGGCGGCAGTGGCAGGAGCGGGAGCAAGAAGAGCCCCAGGCTTGTGGCTGGAGTCTAAGAGGCCATTGCAGTTCTTATAGCTTGGGGTTGCTGGGCCTGGCAGGGAGCCAGCACATCAATAATCTACTCCCTCTGTGCCTTGACACATTATTTTTATTAACTACAGAAAACTGTGGAGAGAGGGTCATTTTGGTTCTGGAGCTGGAGAAGGAGGGCTCCAGCTTCTACCTTGGACAAGGGGCTGCGGTGGAGGGCAGCAGCTTTGGGTCGGTCAACCAAGTACCGGATGGGGCAGTGTTTAAATGATGACAGCATTGAATAGTCTTCAAAATGTGAGTGCCAACAGAACTCTGCAGTCCCAGATTAAGACTACTCTGCCTTTCTGTGGGGCAAGTGGTTGGAGAGAAAGGGAAGTGGCTGAACCTGGTCCTGTTGGCAGCTGGGCCCTTCGCATCTCTGCCTGCTTCAGAGTGGGATGAGGAGCGAAAGAAACTGTCTTACTCAGGGATGGGAGCTGTGATTTGTGAGGGGAAAATAGGAATGGGTGACATGCAAGCTTACATTAGTTGACAGGGGTATATTACTTGCATCTCAACACAGAAGATTTCATTGTATTTTAATAATACTTTTGTGCCTTTTTTTTTTCCTGGAGCTTTTATTTCTCTAGTGCTTGTGTTTTCGCACACTAAAGCAAAACAGATGTGCTTCAGCATGGGTCGAGAGAGTCAGATCAAATACAAAGGAAGTGTATCCTAAACAAATTTTCTTGCTTGAAGAAATGCAGAAAACCTGTTTTCAGATTGCATCTTGGGGAGGGTAGGAGATAAACTTACATACTTATTTATTAGCATATTAGCAGTTTGAGGCAATTGTCAATCACAGTCTTCAAAGAAATATACAGCAATGAATAATGCTGCAGAAACTGTGCTGGTGAAGTTAAGCTTGTGCACAAGTGTTGGTGATGTTCAGCTCCTTGAGAACTGGGCACGCAAATCGCAGATGAGTTTTGCTGGGATCTGAATGCTTCATGTCTTATACTCAAAAAAAGTTCTGGCCTGTAACTCCATAGACATACATTTGGAGAAAGCACAGTGGTGAGAGCAGTCTTCTTCACAAGAACGATATATTTTGGCTGAATAAGTACTTACCCTACTCTTCTACAGACACTTGTTTTGATTTATGTCTTCCGTGTTTTTGCTTGTCTTCTCAGATGGAACTGTGTATTTCCTTTTTTTTAATGAATATTTTGAATCTAGCTATAAAGGGCAGCAGGCAAAACCACGCAGTGATCCCAAAAAAGACTAATTGGTTTATTTACTCAATCTGGGTTCCTTTATGCTGAGTTAGGCAAAAATGCCACAACAAGTTTTGTTAGTATTTGGATTGTGGGTCATATTTTATGGCTACACATTAAGGAAACTGGACAAAAGATGTAGGTCAAACAGTATAATTAAAAATACAGACCAGTAAATTGTATCCAACAATAGTTCACTTTCCTGCTCCTAATGAAATATGCTAGCACAAATTAATGGCTTGTTACTTCAGTTTTCTGGAAAGACTTTGTCCTAGTACAAAAGACATTCAGTTTGAGCATGTGTGTTACAATCTTCTAACCAGCAAAGTTGAAGGTTGGACATAGCTATAAATCCAGTGTATTCTGGGAATAGAAGCTGGCAAAAACACTTCTAGCAAAATAATCAGGGCAGGATCTCACTGGGATTTGGATACTGGCTGACATAACTAAGAGCAGATGTTTATGTGGACTAAAAGACATTCCCAGAATAAGAATACTATATAAACACATGGTAATTTTTATAGCAGAAAAAAACCAAGGAAGTTGGGATAATAAAACATATGCTTTTATTTCTGATGAAGTATTTTCTGTTTTCGGCGGCTTGCCTGTACTGAAGTGGATAAAGCTGCCTCTACCATATCCCCTGCTGGGGCCTGTTGAAGCTTCTGCAAGTCGCTAGGGTTGTGGCTCTGGTGCTTATCTGAAGGTCTCTACAGGCTCCCAGTGTGGGTACCCTCGTCTCTCTTCCATCAGCAGAGAGAAGCAAGCATTTCTGAAATTACCCTAAGGTAGCAGCTAAAACGGGTCAGATGAATCTTGTCCCAAATGCCTGGTTCTCTCCACTGACTACAAAGGGTGGGGTGATTGGTGAGCTTAAATGAAGTTATTTTATACTGTACAAAGGATTTGGCCAGATAAATTCTCATGAAATGTGGAGATCTTCTCTCATTTCTGGGGATTCTGGGTTAGGTCTTCAAAATCTTCAGAAGTACTGAGTAAGTCTTGAGCTGCTGACAGCCTTGGAATACTGTGTATTGCCCTGCATACAACCATTTTTCCTCTTGTTTTCTTGTCAGCCTCTTGTGCATAGGCCTAAATGTAGATGCCTGTCCTGAGAATACACTTACTGTAATTCATCCATGATGAGTAGTCTCACTGATCCCCATTAGGAAATGGGGAGCTCTGTGGTTCAGGAAGACACAGACTACTATAGGATTTTATTTTGCTGGTGCTTAAGACGAATTCTTTTTGCAACCTGAATTTATTTATGGGAAGCTTTCCTATTTTGCCAAACGTTTTTCTTTATATCCATAAATGGTAAATTTGTATTTCCACAGCATCACTGCTGACCTAACTTCTGTGTTCTCAAAAAGCTGAGCTAAGTAATTCCCATTAGTTTTACAGTCATATCTGAATTATTTTTATCTGAACTCCACTGCCTGCATAGTGTCATCCGTTCTTTTTTCTTGGTTCCTTCTTCCACATAAAGCTGAAGAACTGCCCTCTCTTTATTTTCCTTAGCAGTTCTTAACTTAGCTGGTATTTCTTGCTTTACTTCTAGGCTCTCCCAGCTCTCTGAATACTTTTTTTTTTTGTTTGTTTTTTTTCACCCTGTTTTGGTTCTCTGCCTACTCTTTATGACATTTTGGTCAGCTCCACCATCCTTACTTCCCAACTATTTCCCTTGCTTTTATTTTGTAGTCAAGTTCCAGTTAGTTTTAGAAATTCTCACAAATCAAATTTTTCCCATTAGAATGGAGAGACTTCACTGTCAAGCAGTCAAGCCACACCACTCAAGACACAGAAGGCAAAGGCAGGGACTGGGAAATCAAAGAGCTGCCCAGCGTAGGAGGAGATCAGAGTTGAGACTATCTAAGGAACCTGAAGTTGCACAAGTCCATAGGACCTGATGGGATGCATCTGTGGGTCCTGAGGGAACTGGTGGATGAAGTTGCTAAGCCACAATCGATCGTATTTGAAAAGTCACGGCAGTCTGGTGAAGTCCCCACTGACTGGAAAAGGAGAAACATAACTCCCATTTTTAAAAAATTGGAAAAGGGAGACCCCAGGAACTACAGGCCAGTCAGTCTCACCTCTGTGCCTGGGAAGATCATGAAGAAGATCCTTCTGGAAACTCTGGAAAATAAAGAGGTGATTGGTGACAACCAACACAGTTTCGCTAAGTGTACAACATTGGTGGACAAGGAACAGTAACTAACATCATCTACCTGACTTGTGCAAAGCATTCGACACTGTCCTGCACGACATTCTTGTCTCTAAATCGGGAAGATGTAGATTTGATGGATAGACCACTCAGTGGATAAGGCATTGGCTGGATGGTTGCACTCAAAGAGGAAATATTGCACTCAATGTCTCAATTTCCAAGTGGAGACTGGCAACGAGTGGCATTCTGCAGGGGTTAGTATTGGAACTGGTGTTGTTTAACATCTTTGTAGCAGACATGGGCAGTGGGATAGGTGGCACCCTCAGCAAGTTTGCTGATGACACCAAGCCATGTTATGCATTGGCACACTAGAGGAATGCCGTCCAGAGGAACCTTGGCAGGCTTGAGAGGTAGGTCTGTGTGAACCTCATGAAGTTCAACAAGACCAAGTGCAAGGTCTTGCACCTGCGTCAGGGCAATCCCAAGCACAAATACAGGATGGGTGGAGAGTGGGTTGAGAGTAGCCCTGAAGAGAAGTTCTTGGAGTACTGGTGGATGAGAAGCTTAACATGAGCTGGCAGTGTGTGCTAACAGCCCAGAAAGCCAACTGTATCTTGGGCTGCATCTAAAGAAGTGTGATCAGCAGGTCGAGGGAGGTGATTCTGGCCCTCTACTCTGCTCTCATGAGACCCTACCTGGAGTACTGCGTTCAGTTTTGGAGTCCTCAGCACAAGGACGTAGATCTGTTAGAGCCATATTGGTGGATTATTTGCAGACAGTACATTCGTCAAAAAATGGCATTTCTTGCAAATTCTTTCATTCCTTTTACTCTACTCAGCTTCACAGAATACTTTCAGTTGAGAGAAATGGGCAGAAAACAGATTTTGAATATCAGCACATTTTGTTTTGAAAAAAAACGAAAGCAAAAAGTTTCAATTCTTTTTTTGTGAAATATTTAATTTGGTGTATCAAATTCAATGTTTAACTACCTAAATTTTCTCAAGTGTCCTTAAGAAACTGGGTGAAGGAGTGAGGAGATACCATATGTTGGTGGGATGCAGAAAGATGAATGAAAAATTTTGACCCAAACCAGTTTTTCTCCTATTCTCCTCAGGTTGGCAATCAAAATGGGAAAAATCTCATTCACCCAATTCCGTTTCTGATATTAAAAGAAAAGTCTTGTTAAATGAGATGTTGAATAAATAATTCTTCAGTGAAGTTGCTAAGTATTATATATTGTCTGTACCGGAGTGGGAATGTATGCTTTGTTCGTAGACAGTTCTCCAGGTCCAAAGTTCACAAGTGATTTGCTCCTGAGAAAGGATCTTCTCAGCTACTTTGTCTTTTGGTCTGCCAAACTGAAATAGGCCAAATGGATGAAGCATAGCAGATCTCTTCTATTGAGAAGGTCCAGCAGCTGGAACAAGAACCAGCAGCACTGCTGGTAGAGCTGAAGGCAGAAACAGAAGACAAGATACTCCATGGAATACTGTGAGCACACTGCTGACAAGAATTTCCTGAGGAATGAGGGAGAGAGTGAGCTTACAGCAATGCATTGTATCTCATTTTGGTACAAATGTCATGCATCTATATAACTGTTGGATTTCGAGACCTGAATACACACATGGGAGCCAGGAATGGCAGCTTTTCCATTGCATGTCTACCACAGAGCTACAGTTGAAATGGAAGTGAATGTCAAAACATAAACTAAATTGATGTCGTATTGCGTATCGCAAACAAAACTTTAAATCTCCCTTGCATGTCAAGTATTTCCCTCTTACAGTGAAGAGGAAGTAGCTCAAACATGACACAGGGATGTGTAAATGAAATGGTCCCATATAAGCAGCTGCTCTTACTTGCCCCAGCGATAATGAGATTCTAGGTATGACAATGTGCCCAGGTTTAGCACTATGCTTCAAGGAAGCTGTAGATCACCTGAACAATATTTGGAGGAAATCAGAGGTCAAGAACACTCGAGACAAAAAAAGGAAAGGAGCTGAACTTAAGTGTCCACTCCATTTTCTCTGGGTATTAAATCTTCAGGCACAAAAGAAATAGCTGTAAAGTTGAAGAGAATAAACTTCTGTTTGTATTTAGGAATATGACAGAAAATAATGGGCTAGAATTAAAACTTTCCAACTACTTTGTTAATTAAACACTGATATCTGGACAAGAAGGTTACTGACTGTCATTGGTTGGAGGTCTTTAAGAAGAGGAATGACAAACTCGTTTAGGGAACTGATGTAATTTTCTCTGCCTTAGAGCAGTGGAAGTCATAGACGATGACGAACCCCCTCCCTGGCTTTACCTCTTCAGGGCTCTAAAACGTGTTTCCAGTCTATTGCTCTTGAACAAGACTCAGGAGCACTTTTCCTAATGGTCCAGTTTTCACCTATGTTTTTAATTTGCATACATTCTTTTTATTCAGTTAAATAAAAATTTTGTACAATGTGCTTGCTGTAAGTATCTGGATATATGAGAATTAAAAAATAGTTCTCCTCCAGAAGTTTTCTCAGCCCCTCCTTTTGTGATACAGGCGTACTATGAAGGAAGATGTCTAAATGTGAAGGATGCTTGTCGAGGAGATCCACTGCTTAGCTGTGGGCTGAAATAAGTGCCCATGGAACCAACAAACATTCGGATGGACTTTTTAAGGGTTCTGACTAACAAATGGAGGCAGAAGAAAACAGTCTACCAAAAAATGTCTGCTATTGAAATAAATTCTTCTGCTTTATTATAGGGTTTTCATACCATTCAACTTGTTTACTCTTAACTTCACCATCTGAGTCATGTTGGGGCTGACAAATGGTTGGTTTCTACCAGATTTTATGTAACATCCTATTAAACGCTTTTTTTCTGCAGTTCTGTTCTGATTCCAAAGGATGCCTCTCATTTCAGAAAAGAAAGGGAGGTAATACTGAAGAAAGGCTTACAGGTAGCTAAAAGGTACACTGTCTTAAAAAAAAATCTCTTTGCTCTTTACCACGTAGTAACTGAAAATTAATATCGGAGAAAGTGATATGATTTTTTGGAATCTGGGCCTGGAAAGACAGTATTGGGGAGGGCAGTAATGTTGTTTTCACATTAGTAAAATAGCATAACCTTTCTTTTATTTGAATAATAATGTGAACCTGACTCCGCAGCGTTTGTTTATGTGACAACTCCTAACTAAATTCAAAGCCTAAACATTTTTCTGTAGTTAACACTTTTTTTAAAAAAAAAATATTCTGAAAAAGAGATCTGTTCCACATGTTCTCCGTTTGCAGGTGACATCATCAAAACCTCGTGCTATTCAGGCTGATGTCGTGCAGAGGGAGTTAGAGAGCTGTTGGAGAAGGGAGCATACAGCCTCTGCTGCTTGCTGAAGAAATCCAGGAGCTCCTCTGGCCCAGCAGGTTGCACTATGCACATTGTAAAATAAAACCAGGGTGAACCTGCTTCCTGAAAATGTGCACGAAACTATTAGTTCTTGTGGTTTCCTTGTACAATGTGAAAATTTCCTCTTCTTCTCTTTCTTTAAAGGACAAGAATCTAAGCCAGGTCAGATGGGCTGGGGCAAGGTTCTCCTTGTCCCCGATTGCTTTTGTGCTGGTCTAGTAAATCTGTGGGTTATTTTTATTTTCATTTTTAAAGTGGAGTTCGAATTTCTAGATTCAGTGGACTGGATTCTGCCATTTTCCTTGTACTAACTGCTTTTTTTCATTGCCAAAATAATAATTCCACTGACTCAACTTAGGGGAACTACTCTTCCTGGATAAATATAACAGCACAGTGGTCTTTGGTGACTAATTGGCAAGTTCATTTGGTGTTATTCTGTGATGTTAATGATGCTTTACATACTGCTTAAGTTTCCTATAATGTTAAGCTGCTGTTGTTTACAAATGTGTGATTTGCTGGTTATTTCTGATTTTATTCAAGTTTTTTACAGATAGAATTACTCAGCTAGCTCAGAGTAAACATTTGCAGATGCTTAGATGGGAGAGATCTCAGATGCACAGCAGTGCTATTAAACAGCTTTATCCTCTTTATCATGTAGGAGCCAAAACCTAGGATCTAGCATGTATATGTCTAGCACAGTAGATGCTCATGAAAAATAAAGTGTTAGCAATGGCTTCCTCCCATCCCAAAATAAAAAGCTATTAACGTTCATGGTACTTTGTCTCTGGGTGCTCACTCTCAGCTGTCTGCTTATGGTCATTATTAGCTGCTCAGAGAGATTCACTCTTTGGACTGAAATTCCGTTTTCTTCACTGGGTTGAAAATACCATTCATAAATATTTAGGAAGGAAATAAACCTTTGAGATTGCTCTCAAACTATGATTTCTGCAGTGGGAATGCAACTGCTGATAAGGGAAGAAGATGCAGAAATGCAAAAATGGCAGCGTCTCTTTTATATAAATAAATGGAAGCGAATCAGTTATATCATGGAGGAATAGAGAGCTAGAAGACTTTCAGCAGCAAGGAAAATCTTCCGGACAGGAAAGAAAAATGCTCTCAATGTAGCGACACAGGAAGATCTGATGATTTATACCAGGTGCCCTCTAAAGGTCATTCACTATTTTCTCCAGGTAAAATGAGCATTTTTTGAGCAGATATGTATAATTATGAATTATTCAAGTCTTGAATAAGAAAGTAAACCGAGGAAAATAAAATTCAATGTAAGAGAAATATGGAAGTTTGTAGGTAATGAGTTAGACTGTGCACATATAACTTTCAATTCTTTTAGCAGATTGATTTTGCTGGAAAGGAAATACTACAACAATAAAGCTGAATTTATGTAAGTGGGATAATGAGCTCCCTGGGTGCAGTGTAATTAGCCTTGGGCTGCTTGGATTTGAGGAGATCTATGATGAAAAGGAGAAAGCTTGGAGAGACTTTCTTCTGTATTATTACTGTGATGATGTTTTGATAGAGCAGGACTCTGTCAAGAGGCTGAGTCGCCTCAATGAATAGTCTGTAAACTTTAGAAGTGTTTGTTTAAGCATCACCTTTTGAAAACAAATCTGAATCCTTCCTTATTTTATCCAGTTTCTTGAATGATTTTAATATGTGAATGATACAAGTCATTGGCAGTGAATTAAATTCTGGAATTACACACAATGGATAACTATGGATTGTTTGGTTTCTCTTTTTTGTTTTATTTTTGTCATGGCTTAGCCTTGGCCCAGCCTGAATTGGCAGCTTAAACTGAGTGCTACCGTGCAGGCATGAGAAAGGGTCCTGGGCTAGGAGGGAGCTGGACCCAGTAACTGGATTCAGGAATGCACAGATCCGGGATCAGAGGCAAACAGACAGATGAGGTTCTCACTGGATGCTGGCCATCAAAGCAGTGGGAGATACCCTCATGATCCCTCACTTTTATACTGAGTGTGACATATACAGGATGGAATACTCTGTTTCTCAGTTTGGGGTCACCTGTCCTGTCCGTTCCTCCCTGCAGATGTGACCCTTTTTCACCTCTTTGATTTATGGCATTCCACCAGCTCAAGGATGGCCTTGGTTACTATAGGAATAAGTATAAACAATGGACTTTCTACATACCAATGCTCAGTGTTATCACTTCTGGGGAAAACCACTGTCTAAATAATATGCCATTAACTTTTAGAAAATGAAGTTACTTAGCTGAAGTTAGAAAACTGATTCTACTTTAGCTCAAACCAGAACAATTTTATTACTAAATTTGCAACAAAATAGTTTGTTCTACTTTCTAAATTACAAGAATAACAACAGGTATATGCTTAACAGGTATACGCTTAACTCCAGGTCCTCCAGCATTTGCGCATTTCTCACAGAATGAATGTGGCTGATAAACAACATCCTGGTGTCATCCAGGACAAACTAAGGAGTGTTTTTGAGAAAAAATCAGAAATTTTTAATATTGATGTGTTTCCCTGTTCAAGAGTTTTAAGAAGAGATGGTGAGAAATGATCAGCTTTCTTTTAAAATGACAAGTCCTCTAGATAATGCATTTGTTGGTATATATTCTTTGAGAAAGGTCAACAGTGCAGAAGTTGTCATGCTTGGCTCGTATGCTTGAGAAATTTGGAATGTGGCTTTTAAAGCCACCAAGAATACTGGAAATCTGGTGTTGAAATTCCAGAGTGTAGAGCCCTGAATCTACGGTGGTGACTGCTCTGGCCTTACTGAGCTCTGGACTGCAGATGCAGGCATTTCAAAAGGATGTTTGTGGGATCAACTCAATGGAGAATCCAGGATGTTGCTTTGATTATGCCAAACTCTGAAATTCATCCTTCCAACTTTCTGCAACAATATTATTTAAAATATTTCTAAGAGAAGAGAGCTATTGTTATAAGACTTATACGGAGGTAGCTCTAGAAAAATCTCCTTGTGGTTATTTTCAAGTTCTCTTTCTTCTTGAAGGAAGGGAGGGAGTGTTATTGTTTATGTAGAGTTATCCATGTAAGCAGTGCTTAGCAAGCAAGGCAATGTTCCTGTTGCAAGGTGTTTAAATCCTGTGATTTAACCCATGCTTTAGAGTGATAAGAGTGTGGAGCTCACATGATTGTCTCTGGAAAAGCACAGCGCCTCATTCCTTGGGACTAGGCAGGGTGTATGCCTCCTCCTTGCAGTAGAGAAGTGGACTGGCCAGGTTGGAGGAATGAGAAGAGTCTATGACTTGTCTGATCTGTCTCCTTTCTCCACTGAAAAATTCTACCACAAGGGATGAACCTGGGGATCTGCACAGGAGCGCTGTCCTAAAGTGGCACTGCCCAACTGGTTGATAACAGCGCTGAGGGAAGTGATAAGAGGCCTTTAGCCCTTAGTGGTTTAATCAAGCTCTAACTGGTCTAACTGTCTGTGTTCTTTCACTCCTTAGGCTCAACGGGATCCCATGATGGGGAGGTATAACGGCACTGCCCCCAGAGTTCAGCACTACTGGTTTTAAGGCACTGGGAGAGGGAGATTAAGCTCTTCTCTCCAAGTGAAGCCCCTTGAACAGGCCACTTTTATATGAGCAGGAGAGGAGAGTGAAGGACAATCCCTGATCTTGAATACAGTGAACTAATAAGGCACAGAGAGGGACACAAGAGCTGCAATGTTGCAGAGTTCACTGAGCTATTCATTTGCCATGGAGTAGACATTTATTGGTATTAAAAAGCAACTCAGAATTGCTCTAGCTCATTTTGATCTTAAGTATCTATTTATCTAATATTCAAGGAACAATATCATATTACCATCATAAGCTTCATTCATCTGCTATCTAGATCTGAGCTTCATAGATAAAACAACAGAATGATTAAACAAGACATTCAAAACAAGGCTGAAATAAAGCATGGAATAGAAATGCAGATGGCCCTTTATTGCTGAAACAATGAGATAATAAATTAGATTACACGTAGATCCACTATACCCCAGGAGTTTTTCTGAACTTTAGCAGACTGTAACTTACCTGTTAGGATCTTCACCTCTATCAGCAGTACCCACTGGTACTGGGAAAAGGAGAATCAGTTAGTTGACTTTGGAAAGTAGTAGCAGGAAAAGTGCTGCTATTTATTACGACTTGGCCTAAGACAAAAACCAACAAATCAATGAACCAAACAGACCACTAGTGTTAAATATACCTGTCAAAAAGCTGAAAAATGGGAAGAAAAGACGACAAAATTTACAGGAACTTGGTACATGGTAGTTTTGGCTCTTCAAGGATGAAGGAATACCAATATCCTTCAGAACCTTGAGCAAGCCTGACATGAGATAAAGAAGAAGACATTTCAGTTCTTCTGAAAATGGGTGCTATGTTGCCAACACTCCTCAACACTGATACCAGGCCAAACTCAGCCATCCCCAGTATACTTTTGTTTCAGAACCCTACAATAGCAGCACCATGCTAGAATCAGATACTGGGGGAGTGATAACCCTAAAATGGTAACATACTTGAAGTTCTTGTGGCATGTGAAGATTTGGGAGGTGTGTATGTGAGCAGAATGTTGTATACTGCTGAACCAGGACTCCATTTAGGCAGTAGGATTTGTTAGCTGATGTCCTTTCCATGCTAGAAGATAGGCACTCCTCCAAAGACCACAGAGATGCCCTGACCTGCAACAGCTGTTAGTCTTTCACAGTCTGGTGGAAGGCCCTTTCTTAAAAGAGAAATGGAAATAATGAATATCCTTACAATGTGGGCCCTCCGTGCCATCACATTCCATTCCCTGACATACTTCTGCTTCAGGACAAAGAGAGAGGGGAATTACATCATTGTGTGGATGCAAAGCAAAGAGCATTGCTGGCACCATTGCTTGCAGTCGTCTAATGCTCATGTTGCTTAAACTGTTGTTGTTTTCCAGCTGATCTGATTATAGCTTTTGGCAGAATCCTGCCACAAGGACACCAAATTCACTTTGCCCTGGCACAGCACTGAAACCAAGGAGCTTCACGAAACCTCAGTTCCGGCTTCTGCTTTCTCATTTGAGTATTGACTACAGCCTTACAATCTCAGAAATTCAGTTGATGAGATGGAGCTCTTTTCCCCCGTATCTGAAATGTATTTCTCAATACTGAGCGGGAAAAAATATGGAAGGAAGTTCTATTTATCACAGTCAGTGTTTTGCGTCACGGAAAAGTAAGATCGTGGGCATTTTTGCTCTTGACAGGAAGCAGCAGAAAGGCCTGGTTTGCTTTCACTAAGCCATAATAACTGCTGACATTCGTAATGTCAGCATCACGGCACTGAGTCTGTGCCTTTGTTCTCCCAGCTCTCACTCGTGCTTTTTGTGAGCTTTTCTCGAGTTTTCCTGCAGTCATTTGGTTTCTCCCGGAGCTGTGGTACTTCCACTAGAGGTCAGCTGTGACACACCACTGCCTAGGACCTCGCAGCTCAGGGGTCACCTGCGGGAAAGCTCTGGGTTTCATCTTTTCTGTCATCCAAAAGACAAAAACAACCGGAAATCTCCATCGACATTTCCACGATCCAAAAGAAATCCATAACTGTTGAACAGAAGCAGCATCCTTCTTTTAAATACGTGACTTGCCTTACAAATCAGACCTTGTAGGAGGACAGGTGATACAGCTGAAAAGGACAAAGGTTTGGTTGCATAACCTGATCCGTAAGTCCCCCATCAAATTAACATTTGACTCCAGCTGAGCTCTCTGAGCTGTCCGAGATAAGCGCAGGCAGACGTGTTTACACAACCAGGCAGTGATGTAGATTACCTTCATCGTAGGCTGTCAGGGGTTTATGGATTTTTGAACAGGATTTTCAAAGTACATCTTCTAGGCCAATGCTATTTCTACCAAAAGAAGTGATAATAAATTTGCTATTGACTTTGAAAGACTGGTTTTGAAAATCCTGGTCTGTTTTTTTGAGGGTCTAGTGGGGAGTTTCATTGTGTCAGCTGGAAAGGAAAGAAAACACAGGACCAGAACGTCTCCTTTGTCATTTTACCATGCCATTTATTTATTAATTTTGGCTGATATTATGCAGTATTACTTTGCTATAAGATTTAGTATCCAGCTTGGGAAATGTCTAACAGTAACATCTCCCTTTATGCTTTAGGCTTTCAAAAAATGTAGAAGCACCTTCCGCAAACAACAGCCGATGAGAATGTTTCCAGTTTATTGATGCAGAGGTTTCTAGGTCATAGAACTAGGGCTTGCTACATCCAGCCAGGACTTTAAACAGAGAACTAACTGGATCCCTTTTCTTAACACGATAATGAGGAACTTTCCTTTTTCAGTTGTGTTAGTCCTAACCAGTCTTCAGGATGTACTAAGATATATTTCAACGATTAAAATCTAAAGTGTTTCTTTTGATAAATAGAGTGATGGTTTTTTTAATGATTCAGGCCTTGGATATTCAACTACTGTATTTCTGTATAGTCAAGAGACCCTTTTCAGGTTTGTCGAGAATGAAAAGTGAATGCATTTCCTTACTAAATGTTGCCTCCTCTACCAAAAAGATGTAGCAATATTCATAAGTTTGGTGATTACTTTTATCTTAATCAGATTAAGCCTAAAGTAGGTCCCTGGCAGCAAAAGCTTTTGATAAAGCTGAAACAATGGGGAAAAGTAAATAAGCTGGTAGATCTCTGTTCAAAATTTGTATAGGTAATATAACTTAAAGTGATTTAATTTAAAGTGCTTTCAATTTATTTATTGGACACTTCCAGGGAAATTGAAATGTCTAAAGGAAGGTTGCCTCAAGTTTATGTATCACATTTGCATGCCCTAATTCATTAAAGACCCATTACTAAGGTGAGATATTTTCCCCCCCTCTTTCTCAGTTCACTGGTTTCAAAAGGCAGCTTGAACACTTGCATAAATATTCAAAAGCTCTGAAGTTCACTTAAGTCAGGTCAAAATCAGCCCTGGAATTTGTGTCAAAGGGATGGCTCAGAAAAGCTTTTTTTTTAACTTGACCTAGGTTCAGACCCGTGCTCAAAAGACAAGGAAAGATTCTCCAATGGTGAGGTGCAAGTCTAAAGTTTGGCAGGGCACAATGTACAGATTGCCTGTGCCCCAGGGAGAGGTTATTGAGTGTCTCTATTTTGGTTCTAGCTTCACAGGTTCTTTTGGTTCTGGTGATATATTACTATTTTGGACCATTTTGAGGATGCCCTGCAGGACAGCTCTGTCTAGGCTGCCTGCCATCCAGCCTCCAGATCCAGGGATTTGTATTTGCATTTACAGATCAGGCCTCCTGCTTTGCATCCACAATGAGCCTGAGGCACCCCCCCGGACACCTCACATCATTGTCTTGCAAATAGTGGTCATCTGTGAGGAGTAGTATTCATTTGTCCTAATTGCATCTTATTCACTGAATGTACTCTATAACTCTGCTTATTCCTGCCTGCTGCAAATGTGTGGATGAAGTACAAGGTGTGATAAACCGGTCAGGTGTACTGCTCTAACAGGAGCTCTCTGACTCTCAAGGATGAGGAGAACTAATGCAGTTAAGATGGTGAACTACTGCAACAGGACTGGATCTGTATACACAGCCAGCAAAACTGATCTGGCAATCAGAGGATGAGATTACTGCCTCTCATCCCCCAGGTGGGCATGAAACACCATGAACAACAAGGATATTTTTGTGGTTCAACTCCCAGTTTTACACAGGAACTAGAAAATAAATCCCTTCTCTGGAGCTATGGAGAAGTCGAATCCCTGTGCACCCTCTTCTATCAATAATCACATTCCTGCCAAATGCAAAGTCCTTGGTGAGTTGGTTTTTTTCTTCCTTTAGTACTTGGGTGGTGTTGGGTGCACCAAAGCATCCTAAGCTGTGTGGGCAGCTCATGTGAGGCTATTTCAGCCCTGAGATGTCTCTGGGCTCCTTGCTCTTCTCTTCCCAAGCAACAATTGCTGCAGTCCATGCAAATACCTCTGTCCTCTGCTTGAAGATCCCCTGCTGTCTGGAACAGGGGTAATGAGCTTGTCACAGAGCCCCAAATGATGCTTTATGTGTGTTCGAGTTGTGGGTGAGCCTTGATTTGGGACCTTTGAGGGGATTGCTATCTTCCTTGAGGGTGCTAAGCTGGAGAAGGGAGCAGGAGGCTTCACATCTGCATGGGTTCTATGGATTGCACAGGGCAGAACTGTGCAAAAGGTGTCACAAAAGTAGCAGGAAAACACCCAGAAACAGGCAGAAGCAGACAGTGCCAGCTCAGCAGGCTAGAGGTTTCTGTGCTGTGGCCATGGACCACATGTGGGGATGGCGGCTGTTCTGCTGCCCAGCTGTCTCAAGGTTGCTTAGCATCCCATCAGCCTCCTGGATCCTCCTTAGGTGGCTGCTTGCTTTGCCTACATCTGAAGCTGACCTCAACCAAATGGCAACGGGAAGCCTTCATAAGCAGCTTCTGTTGGATGGAATGCAAGAGGATGATAAGGCTGTTCTGGAGCAAGTGATCATCTGGCTTGAGAAAGGGAAAATGAAAGCTCTTGGCTTCCCACTCTGCTCATCTTCCTCAAGCCTCTTTCCACTGCCTGACTTCTGATTTTGTGTTTCAGTGTATAACAAGCCTAAAAATAAATGTAAGGAAGTGTATGAGGAAACAAAGGTGCTTGACAGTGGAACACCAGGCAACGATGGTGTTTAGTAGAGAAGCAGTAAAGAATCAGAAGTTGTTGACTGGTTGGGAGATCCCTTCCAACCCAGACTGTTTGGTGATTGTGTGATCCTATGACTCCTAACAAGTAAGAAAGTGAATGAAGGATATGCTTGGGAAATGAATGGAAAAACCATTTCCATGGGTTGTGATATTTAATTTACGTTTTTATTAAAGGCTGCTTGCTCCTCTGACCCCTCCTTTTTAATGATTATGCTTTCTTTTCCTCCTGTGTTAAGCAAGGTTTCATTTGTTTTGACTTTTCAGCGTCCTGGTTCAGAACAGAAGATAAAGAATCCTGTAGAACTCCTAGGCTTAATCCCATTACCAGTTCTATCAATGCTTTGCTAGAATTTGTATCATCAGAATTTTACTGATGCAAGTAATTGCTACAGCATGACCATGATCTTCAAATTATACTTCCAATACAGGTGGCAATTTAAAAAAATCCTGCAAGGTTAGATGTGGATTTTAAAAATTACTTTTGTACTACTTGTAATTCTGTTTAACCTGATTTTGGCAGGAGTCTCTATGTACTTAGTGATTATTTACTTCCATGGATCACACAAAGCTTTTGAGAGAGAACCTTTCTAAATTGCAGAGACGATGTGTAGACTTTGCAGCTGCAGCCATTTAAAATAATTAAATGGATTTTAATACTCTTAGAAAAATTAGCCATTTACGGTCTTTTTTTGGTTTTATATTTGGGTTTTTTTAAAAAAAAAGTAGGACTAAAATGAGCTTTCTTTTATGAGCCGTGCTTTTAGACATTTTCCCCATACCAGATATTTGACAAATAAAACATTCTTTCAAATATTGCCACAGCATGTAATTTTTCTGGAAATCTTGGGCAAAAGCCATCATCACCACTAAGAAAAGTAAAAATGGCTTTGCAGCTCACTGAGGCAATTAAAAAAAAAGGCCACTCTCCTTCTTCTATCTGTAGTGTCTTGCTCACCAAATACAGTATGTTTGGTTTTGATCAAGAAACACATACCCATCCTCAAGGGTGTGGGATAACAGGAAAGGAGAGAGGCAATTACCAGGTAGTCCCTCCGCCCATAAATATCAGTTAGAAAAAAACCTACTATCATATTCTTTCTTATCCGGTGCCTTCCATCTCTCTGCTGTGGCAGGTAAATCTATTTCTACATTTTCAACTTAGGGGCAACAAACAATTTCCCCAAATGAAGGAGAAAAGGAGAAGCAGTAACAAGCGGTGCTGCAGATGCTCCCTCACTTGGTGCTCTGCACTGACCCTGTCTCACTGTGGGATGGGGTTGGCACATTTTTTTCTGTGTTTAGTGTGGTTTAAAACAAGGTCTCAGACATAGAGAAGGATGATAGAGGGTTTTCAGGAATAGGTGGCAGCAGAGTTTGAACCACATCCTGTGCAGTCAAATTCTAGCACTTTTGCTCATGCCTCAGGACCACAGAGCTTCAACTGGAAGGAGATCTAAACCCACATTGAGCTGTAACAGGTACTTAGAAGGGGAAATGATGAAAAATGGTCAATTAACATGTCTAGCAGGTGTTTCTCAGCTCTGGTAGAGGGCTTCTCTAAAAGATTTCTGATTGGATAACAATGTTCCCCTTTTTAAAATTTCAGTCTCCTGCTACTGCTGCTAAGCAGAACCTGCCCAGCTGAAATGATGTCCTGTCCCCCTTGGGTCTCACTAGTTGTTGTGCAGTCAGAACACAAGCACTGTGAGATTTCACCCACCAAAATATAACATGTGCACCCACCTGTGGCAGAGCTGGGGTGTGAATCTGGCTGCAACTGTGCCCCATTATTTACTGGAGGTTGTACTGGGGAATGGGGTAGCATGTGTGTACGGAGCAGAGGGGAGGAAGGATGATGAGATGTCTTCCTGGAAGCTGGAGGCTGTCCAGCAGCTGGGCGCCTGTAAACCTGACAGCAGAAGCCTGGTCCATGCAGGGGCAGGTGTGATAGCAAGTTCCTCCTCTCGGGGAGGAAGTGGCTTTTGTGGGCATCGCTTCATGGAGGTTCAGAAGCTGTGAGAGCAGAAGCTGTGAGAGATCTTCGAGTTTGAGAGAGGGGAAAAAACCCCACAAGTGATCTAACTGGCGGGGTAGTAATGAGAAGTAGGACCTACCTCTCTCGTATCTGGGGAATCTGTAGTAACTGTGCCATGCCTTATGTGGTGAGCTCTCTGAATTTGAAGGTATCCCTTTGGTGGAGATGGACTTTGATTCCCTGTTTCTTCACTGTTGTTCTGACTCAGAAGTTGTTCAAAACTGCTGCTTTGACAAATGTAAAAATATTACTCACAGAACTGTTTTATTTCAGAAGTTTCCGGTGTTTCATTTGACTCACTCTACCTGTGTCTACCCGCCCGCACCCGTGAGCCCTGGTGGCAAGTTAAGAAAGGACTGAACAATCTCATTCCTCTGCGTTGTTTTTTAAAGAGGAAAGGTTTCAGCTGCTGGAACTGGATGCACCCCCAATATTAATAAGTTCTTGCACTCCTGCTCTTGGCCAGGACCAAGCAGGGCAGGGAGTGTTAAAGGAGCAGGAGAAAGGGGCCAGAAGGAGAGAAACAGCATTTAGACTCTCCCGTTTCCTCTTTCCTGCTGATTAATTGGCCTAAAGCCCAACACCAACTCCATGCTAAAAAATAAACCTGCATTTTTGCGTCAGGAGAAGTTCCCGCATGTAAAAACATACAGTTCTTCCTACCTCAGGCTGATCCTGACCAGGAAATATTTGATTACTTAGCTAAGCTTTCAGGAAAAAACACCACTGAATAGACTCATGCAAACTCCATGATGATTAATGGAAAGAAAAAAAAGAAAGGAAAAAGGAAAGGAAAGGAAAGGAAAGGAAAGGAAAGGAAAGGAAAGGAAAGGAAAGGAAAGGAAAGGAAAGGAAAGGAAAGGAAAGGAAAGGAAAGGAAAGGAAAGGAAAGGAAAGGAAAGGAAAGGAAAGGAAAGGAAAGGAAAGGAAAGGAAAGGAAAGGAAAGGAAAGGAAAGGAAAGGAAAGGAAAGGAAAGGAAAGGAAAGGAAAGGAAAGGAAAGGAAAGGAAAGGAACACTGTACATCTTCCATCAAGTGCACTGAGTTCATGACTGGATTGGGAAAGACCACCTATCTGGGGGCAATGCAAGGGATATGACTGATCTCAGCAGCATTAGGTTAATTAAAAACCTAATTTTGAAACAGTCTAGGCATGACGGTGTAGCAAAGCTAGAATTAGATCCTTCACAAAAGAAGTGCTGTCCATGTCTCACTATTTTTAAAATAAAAATTCAGCTGCTACCCTCTTTTCCGTATTTTATTGGCATTTTTTCAGACAACATTGTCTGTATCTTTTTAAAGTGGAATATTTAAATGGAAATACTTCATCCTGTGATTAGTCCATGTACTTATTGTGATATTTAATAGCAATTAAAGAATAAATGCTGTTAATTCAGGAAAATATATTTCAGTTCTATTTGACCTCACATTATTTAAAGTAATAGAGATTTAAGGGCCTAGTTTTTCTAAAATTTAAGAAATTAGATCTTTGAAGTTAATGAGGGCAGGATGAATGAGCATGATCATGCTTAGTAAGGATGGAGAAATCAGTCAAAAGATAATCTATCATTGCAAGGGTAATGTAGAAAATTCATTATTTGAGTTTGACATCAAGATTTGTTTAGCTTGGAGGAACTTTTGGAGACAATACACTCGTGTCAACTTGCAAATCTATAGAACAGCCAATGTAGTCCTGAGTTTATCTGCGTCACTTCTAAGAGTAGCTTTGTTAGGATGTCTCATGTTGAGTAGGATAAATTTGGCAAGCACTGATTTGTAAAGCTGCATTAATAGGATCTTCTCTAATCAGAAAAAACGTTGCCAAAATCAATGCTATAAAACCCTTAACACACTGAAAAGTATTCCACCTTATGCCATCCAACTTCAAATGAAGTGGTAAAAGTTAAGAGGACAAATTTGTCTTATATACTTGATTGTCTGAGGGAATTAATTGGGTAATGCCTGGTAAATCACTGTCCATAATGTTCCATAATTAATAAATACTGTGTGATCTACAGTGACCTTATTTACACGGCTACTAATACCATTTTAATTTTAATGATGGGCTAACTCCTGAGGCAAGTGAGAGAGTGAATAGACAGGTATAGCTGTTTTCCTGCTTGCTGCTCTTCTGCTACTCTTTGTACTATGTTGCTGAGTGTGCTGGAAAGGAGTGAGTTAAAAAAAAGGTTTGAGTTTAATTTTACGGAATGTTAACTAGAGCCTTTAATATGTGCTTGTGTTGAGGCTGTTGTGTGCACAACACAGCAAAACTTTTCTACAGCCCAGTCTGATTCTTTGTTGCTACATTGAGCTTTTGCTGCGTGTTCAGCCTTTGATCAGCTGGAGTCCAGAAATCAGTTTTTCTTTTTTGGCAGGAGGAAAAAGGGTAGACTAGGAGGTCAGACATGTCACTAGCCGTGGCTGGGTTGAGGTTTCGATGAAACAGATGTTATGAATTTCTTTGGAAATGTTCCTCAATCTGACCCTTGCCGCAGTCTTGTCTTTGGAACAGGGATAGCTCTTTCATGCAGCTAAGGGACTTTACAAGGATAAAGCACAAAGGACTGGAAAGCAATCAAATAGTGTGGAGTTATATGCTATGATAATTTTGCTGCTGGCTAGATTATGCGTTTCATGCGGTACAGCACTTCCTTTTCTTTCTTTTTCCTTTTGTTATGATAAAACTTACGCATAAATCCGTCAAATAAGAATCATATGTGTATTTACCACACCAATTTTTAACTGTGTGTGTTGAAAGTAGGAACTAACTATAGAGGATGATAACACAGCTGTGTTTCACAGTGGGGAGGATGTAGGAAATATCAGCCTGCTAAGCCTCCAGCATCCTTCAGAAAGAAGAATGAAAGAGAGTAAAAAATTGTTTTTAAGTATATATGTGAGTATATGTTTAATAAAACCTGGAGGAAGGAAGAAAAGTGATAACGACCTACTGTTTCTCTGACAGAAGCTGTAGTGCCACCCTTTTCCATTATTCCATACTGCAGTTTTCCATGACAGTCAGTCCCGTAGGCGACAGCAGCTTTCTCTTAGACGACAGAGATAGCAAACTGTCTGCTTTGGAAAGGTTTATACATCTCTTGGAGTAGCAAAAATATAATTACACTTTTTCTGTCTGGAATAAGGTATCATTATATGGGCAGCTTGCAGCTGGTAGGATTAGAAGAGGGCACAGAGACTGCTCACAGGGAGCACATGGTGAGGAGACGAGCCTACTTGTCTCTTTTCTTGTGTCATCTGAGACTCTGAGAAATAAAGGTGTAAGAACTCGACATAAAACCTGCAGAGATCAGAGTTAATTTTTTTTAAAGGGAGACTGTTACCCAACTGAAAATGCAGCTGTGCATTTTCTGTAGTTTTTTTCAGTGAGCGTGCCTTAATTACTGGAAGTCCACGGAGAGAAGCCTGGCCATTAGTACTACTGGCCTCTCCCTCAAGGCTGGTCGCCTAATTCCCAGTGCAGAAGAAACCTCCTGAGTCCGTGCTGCCAAGGGAGGCACTGGTGGTTTTGGTAATCTGAGTTGACAGCTGCATATTTACTATGCGTCAGCTGACTACAAGGTGAGATACCACCTAACCTTTTGTCTTCCAAAACGTGCGCTTCGACAGGAATATCTGTTCTCTCTTGCACACAAGTTAATCAATTGCTGAATCATTTGAAGGATTCAGTTTAGCTTGTTCCTCAGAACCACGTGCCTTATCAATCTGAATACGTGTATCTACCAGCGGTCTGCAGCAAACCTCTGAGAAACTTCGGGCATGTAGAAGTGTAATGTCAATACTGCCTGACGGATAAACATTTACTTAGACTGGTGTTGCCAGCTGGGCTTCACCTAGGACCATTTAGTTGTGGGATCATCCAAAAGAGTAGATGCCCCTGAGAAATCTGAGGCATTTTGCAATTTATGAAAGTGTTTGTTAAAATAACTCATAATGTCTTCTAAAATGTATTATTTAGATTTAGGTAGAGGTTTTTAACCTTGGATGAGGGTATGTAGTTGAAGTGATGTAATTAGTACAGTTAGCTTCACAGATTGGAAAATTAATAATTTAAATTAAATTCCTGGGGCTTATCAAACTTTGAATCCTCCATTTTTTTTCTTGTAAAATATACTAACAGACACTATATCATGCCAAGATTAGCAGTTTCATGTGATACAGTATTTTGTCTTTTGAGCTGTAGAATTTCCTTGCAGTTTGGCTACCTAACACTCATCACAAAGTCCTTGTGCAGAAAGCCTGAAGAAGCACTGTAGTATTTTAATGGGAGTTGTTTCAATACTTACTGAGAATTGTTTGTGTGGGTTTTTTTCTTTAGAAACACATAGAACCAAATACATAAGCCACTTCATGGAAGAATTGTTGCTAGAACCAAAAAGGAAGTAGGCTTCCTGCCCCCATTTTTTGCTTATGTTATGACTTCAACCCAACCCTCCTCCAGAACAAAACAGAAAAAAACTTCATGTCTCTAAATATAAAAAAAGTCTAAACCTCTTCCAAAATAAAATATGTGGAGAGGACATGGAGTTGATGATATTTTTAACGTATCTTTAGTTTTATTTCTAATATGGTCACAATTATCCTTTAAAAATCTAATCAATTAAAATTCCTAAATGAAAAACTACTTGGAACTACTTGTGATTTTCCACTTCAGAAATGGTGAACTTGGTGTCTTGCATCTTCAAATTCTCAATTCAGAAAATGTAATTTAAAAGCTTGCTTTCCAATGGGAGGTCTCAGTTTTCTGGGAAGCAGGCACTGTGACAAAGTCTCCTTCTGATCTCTGCATAATATCTCTTTATTTTCATTCTCCTTTTTTCTGTTGCAGAAGAAATGATGCAAAGATCAACCCTGACCTTCCATCTAAGCACTCTCCGATATGGAGTTTAGCCCTTATTCCACAGCAGCCTCTCTTTCCTCTGGACTAATACATGGACATGGATATCTATGCCTGAACTTTGACTAAAGCCTAGATAAATATTTACTAATCCTATTACAGTTTAATTGGCAACAAATTTAGAAGCAGGGGAAACAGTATTTCCTTAACAACAGCTTCTAACGTGTTGGGTGTTCTTTTTTAGTATACAGCACAGACTGTCTGTTAAGAACTGAAACAAGAATAAAGCCATTTTACTGGCAAACTAATCGAGACATATCTGACACGCTCATTAGTGCATGCTATAAACCCAAGTTGTAACACATTGGTTTTAAAATGCTTTTAGCATCTAAACTATGCCCAAAGTTGCAGAAGTATCTGTGTTATGAATCCCTCCACGTTGTAAGCTGTGAGCCCGTGTGATGACGCAGCTCGCAATGCATCTGAAACAGATTCTGAGGCAGTTTTGCACCCTTCCTATCAGTCTACTTGGGATGGAGATCATCAGAGACATGAGTTTCAGTAACAGAAGGCCCTGCAAAACAATGCATTACATTAAATGAAAACTCTTGTGTCTCCTGTTGAAATTCAACTTGGAAGAAAGTAGATAAAATATATGTAGATGTGTGAATGTTGCTTTATAACCCAAAAGTACTGCTTAAGCCCAAATAAACCTAGGCAGAGCTAGAGGAGGAAAGCCAAAACCTGCAGGCAAAAAACATCTCACATAAATATCCAGTTACTTGATTTGTTGCTATACCTGCGTAACTGGGTATTAATATTTTTATAGGCTACAAGCAGTATTTAGAAATCTTCGTCACGCTCTTTAAAATATGACTCTCAAGACAAACACTACAGGGAGAAAATCTTAATTTCTTTTTGGTTTTGTTTTGTAAGATCTCTCCAGTGCTGTAGTCACATGCCCCTTCACAGTCTTGAAAGAGATTTTTAGGAGTGGGACAGTGCAGGAATCATCAGAAAAAAATTCAAGATCTCAGAAGTGGAGGTATTTCAGTGAAGTGTTGTCCATAAGGATGTTTAAAAATACAACTGGAACACCCTTCTGTCTGCTATGGTGAGATCAGTCCAGTATTTGCTCAATTATTTACCTAAATCAAGTTGCATTTAGTTCTTCTGTAAAGGGCTTTGATTTAACCTTTAGCAAATTCTGCACCTCATCACTAAGAGCAGTGAAAAAATTAGTTTGTTCAGAAGGCGAAGGAAAGAACGGAGGGTGCAGAACACTGTATAAAAAAAAAGAAAGGGAATCTGACCAGGCTGATTCAACATTATTTTCAAATTAGGTGTACATTTCACAAGGCTGTCTCATTAACTTTATGATAAAGAATGAATTCTGACCCAGCACAGATCTGTGAAGCTGGCAAACTATTCTTCCCAGTACATTTAAATTTTACTAAGATTTCTATAACTAAAGTGAATACATTCTTTCCTCCATCCTTCCTTTTGTTAGGGTTTGAGACATCCATGGGCCAGCAGGTAAAGTTTGGTTAGCACTGGGGATCTTATAAAGGCAGATGTTAAGAGAGCCAGTGAAAGTAGGAAGTCCCAACACATTGTGCGTCATTATTTGGCACTGAAGTGCGAACAAAGGTGCGTTACATACCAGGAAACAGTAAAAACAAACAGTGGAAAATGAGGAGCTTGTATTTGTCTGCTAGCTTCTTACAAGAAGAATAATTTTTAAAGGCATTTATTTACACTGGTTGATAAGCTTCTGTAATTATACACCTAGAGACAGATGTGTGTAATTCCCTTTGTGGCACTCCTAGTCAAGAAACAGTATTTTGAAAGCCAACATCACTTCTGCTGACTGCAGTACTGGATTCTTGCCTGGGGCGTTACCAAGCTTTCTAGTGACTCACTGCCAAGGTAGATGGTTCTCTTCTAAAGATGCTAATGTGGTTTTTTAGGAAAGTAAGATAATTATTAAATTGTTCTATTGAACAAGTGCTGATGTCACAGGAATTTGGGACACCAGCCAATGAGGTTCCTTCTAATCAGTGCTAAAGTCTAAGTCTGTGAGCTTATCTCCAAATCTTGCAAGTGTAACTTACCCAAGAAGGCTTTAAAAAATATGTTGACTTCGCATTTGAATATCAGAATTTAAGGGACTTTTAAAAAAATTTTAGTTTCCTTGGTTGAAGAGCTGATCTTCTCATTTTAATGCCTTCTTGGTGCTTTTTAGAGTAATTATATGCCTGAAGGAAAAACCAGGTCAAATGGAAATTTCATACAGTTTGACTTACTCCATGATAGCATAAATAAAGCCACAGTGTAGGTGTTACCTGTAAAAAATAATACTTCGGCAACACTTTATTTCATTGTTCTTTGCTACTGGCAAAATACCATGCTCCTTGGCCAGGTCCACCCTTCGGTATGTGGATTACACAGAATTTTGCAATGCTAGCAGAGCTGACTGCTTGTATCTCTGAGTTTCTTTTTCACAGCACAGGTTCACAGCACTCGGTTCATGGAGTCTGCAGAGGTGGAAAACAATGACGACTTTCACGCTTGTGAAGATGGACACATTTACACACACAAGACCAGTGAGGGGCTTACATAATATATCATGTGGCTTTAGAGAACCTGAAGGAGCTTGAGAATCGGCTGCTGCTCGTGGCCATCCAGTACCTTGAGGAAGGCAAAAGTAACTTGCCTACAGGTCCAAAACACCTGTGATAATTTGGTTTGTTGTTTTCAGAGTAGGCTGATCCTATGACTTCTTGAATCGTTGCTATACTTCTACAGGACCAAGTTCTTTTTGGATTTTTGGGACCTTTCTTTTTCCTTGTAGTTAGCTAAGTAATGAATGTGTTACAAAGACCTAACTGAGCATGTGGAATTGCTTGTCACATGTTGTTAATGTCACAGGTTTGCACTTATTCAGGGTCATAAACACCAAAGTCATCTTGGAGGGGAAAATAACACAGAAGGGATGTTTACTGATGTAGTTAAGTAATGCAATGAACAAGCACATCTTCAAGGCACAAAGTCAGTCAGAAAAGAAAAATGTTAATTGTTTCTGAATGTGTTTTAATTAATGTATTGGTTTGCTTTCCTGCAGGAATAAATTTACCTCCCACCACTTTTAAACTTAGTTAGTTTAAACTAAACTTACACTAAACTTCTTCATTGTAAACAAGAAGCTGCAAAATATTTGATATTTCAGACTTCCTTTTTTCTCACTGCTTTTTTTTGTATGATAGGAACTGAGTTGAGGCAGACTGTATAACAGATTTATAAAAAGAGCAGCTGTACTTCTAGAAAAGTGAGGAGGAAGAAACTTGCAATTGTAGAAAGTATGGGGGAGGGGCCATTAGAAAACAGCGAATAAATGCCATAAACTCATATGATATTCAGAGAATTGCACAAAGTATCTCTTAAATCACTAGAATTACTTCCTGTATTGATAAGGTAATGTTTTTGATGGTTTCATATGCTTCCCTGAAATTGAATGTTCTGACAGAGAATGCAGGGCAGACCTGAGGATTAAGATGATGAAAAACCTTTACAAACCTGTGAATGCCTAAAGGCCTGCTAGGACCTCCCTTGAAGTCACCTGAAGGTCCTCATTGTGGACCTTTTTCTGCAGTGTCTTTCATTTGAGGAGAGGCTGAGAAAGCTGAGGCTGTGCTGCCCGGAGAAGGCTTAGGTGGGACCTAACAGTGTGTACAAATATCTGAAGGAGAGGCAGACTTTTCTTAGTAGCCCCCACTGACAGGACCAGAGGTAACAGGCACAAACTAAAGCACATAAAATTCCATTTGAACACAAGAAAACACATTTACACTGTGAGAGTGGTCAAAAACTGGCACAGATTGTTCAGAGAGGTTGTGCAGTTTTGATTTGTGGAAATATTAAAAACTTAACTGGTCATAGTCCTGGGCAGCCCACTCTAGGTGACCCTGTTTAGGAACAGGGAGTTGGGCTGGATGACCTCCAGAGGTTCCTTCCAATCTCAACCTTTCTGTGATTCTGTCATGAGAGGAGACAGACTATGAATGAGGGAGGACACTCTGGTAGGCTGGTATAGCAGTTCCCATGTTTATATGTCACTTCGTTATCACCCTCACCCAATACACTTGAGGACTGAGCATGCACAACCTGTCCTAGCTCCTTATGCTCCTTGTTACGGTCTCTTTCTGTGTGCCAGGGACACTAACGCTTTTAATACTGACTTCTTCAGTGATTGTGGACTTCCCATAATTCTCTTGTTCAGATTTTGAAAAATAAGGCACTTAAAGTCTAGAGCTGAAGAGTAGCTGCTGAAGCCTCTTCTATTTGGTGGCTGATTTTTAACTCTGCAGCTCTAAACATTTCAAATTCACTCTACTTGATTTATCATTTAGTGTCAAAACTAGCTCTAATTTAGATAGTAACACAACCAAGAAACCAAAAGCATAGTTTCTTTAAGAATTTCCCATGGGCTACTGATGTAGAAACATTTGTAGGGATTTTTTTTTCCTTCCTTTACAGTAATTTTTAAATTATTAAGACTGGCTTTTCTAATAGCAATCCATCTGAAAAGAAAGGTCTCCCCTGGGTTTGCACTCTGCCCTACTATATCTTTGTAAAATTTATCTTTGATTAGTCTTTACTGCTTTTCTTTAATCTGAGAGTGAAGGTGAGGAGGTGAATATGGTCCCGACATGATTTGGTGCTGTGAAAAGTTAGACTCTCTTCACTTTTCTCCTCTAGTTTTATTGTGCTTTCTTGCACTCTGTATCTTGATGCAGGTCTTTTGAACTCCAGCCATTGCCCTTTATCTCAAGGATTATTTGTTAAAAGGTAATGGAAGAGAAATGTTTCAACCAAATATCTGGTGTGTTTGTTCTTTGCCTTGCAGAATACTCTGGGGCTCTCCAAAGCTTATGGCACTTGAAATATTTTGCTGGCCTGAGAGTTCCCTGGCAAGAAAAATCTGCATCCCTGTGTTATAAATAAAAAGACGTACCACAAGTCCTGGGACCCTAGACATGTGGAAATCCCTCTCATACTCTCATACATGTTTTCTACTTATTTTTTTTTGTCTTTGGTGATGTATCTTATGAGCAATTCAGTGGCAGCAACATCCTGGCTGAGGGCATGCCTCTGTGATTCCATGTTCTGTGCTGCTTGACCTCTGGACCCGTGAAACTGGTCTCTTGGAAAAAAAATATGACAGGTACAGAAGCTTTTCTTGGTTTGAAAACAGTGATTTGTGATCAGTTCGCTTCAGGCTATGTAAGGTTACCTTTCAACATCATTTCCCTTTGTGTATATACACACAGATGCCAGAGCCAGCAACTGTAGGTGGTGGTGTGGGTTTCATTAGGAACCTGGTACTGAGCTGCGCGCAGAGGGTTGGAGCTGCTGGGTACTGTGAGTTGGGTCTAGAGGATTACCTGTAATGGCTTTTGTAACAAAAAAGCAGAAATGCTCTTGTTGTCAAACAGTGGCCTCTGTACCTTCTGTGCCAGGGACTGGAAGCAATTCTAGGAAGAATCAGGTGTGGCCCTGAAGAGGCTTCCCTGCATTAGGAAGTCTAAGATACCAAGTTTTTCTATAGCTGTGGCTGTCCTTGTTTTCTGGGGCTGGTGCAGGAAATGTTTCATGGCTGTCATTAGAACTGTCATCATTGCATCTTTGTCATGGAAGGAGTAACTCAGTCTGCAGCTGGCTATGCCTATCATTTGAATTACCCTTTGTCAGAGGGAACTTGAGAGATATTTTATATGTTACAGCATAAAACCCGACCAATTTATTGATCAAAACTATATATATGATTCTCTGTATGTTATGGATTTATTTCTTCTCTGTTAGTTAAACTTTTTGAGAAAAAAATGCCATGATTTAGTATGGACTCAAAACCAAAACCAAACCATGGCTAAAAATGTATGTTAAGTGATTTGTAGCTTTGCCATTCACAAAAGCTGCTGCGTGTCCTGCAGGCATTCCCCTTCCTTTCTCTGAATCAATCATGTGTCGATATTTTGCCACAGGGAATGAAAGCATAGAGGGGTGGGTGTGTGTGTGTGTGTTTCTGCCCAGAGAATTCGATCTTGAAAGATGAAGAGCAGACGAGTTCAAAGGAAAGGGCCCAGAGGAACTTGGAAGTGTGTTTCTGTCTACGGGACTCACCAGTCCCAAGGATGGTTCTGAGAATGTCAGGAAACAGAAAGGAGCAGGCAGTCCACTTCAGCAGCAAGGAGAAATGGCACTAATTGAGGTTGCCTTCACACACTTGAAGAGTTTTGGTCTCAGTCCTGTAGTAACCCAGGGCAGCTCTCAAAACAGGAATGCCAGAGAGCGTTAGGGAATCTCTTGTGTACCATTGAAGAGGATTTAAATGGAATACCTTTTAAACTAAAATAGTTGTATCTAGTTTAGGAAATCTCGTAAGGCCACTCTCCTGTTTTCACAGAGGGGCTTGGTGTTAAAAAGCTATATAAAATGCTACCTAATTTCCTAGTTCTCTAGGTTTCTGCTCTCATCCCAATAGACTTTTCTTTCCATTGCTCTATGATCATACTGCCTCTGTGAGTCTACCTTTCATTTTTATCACAGGCCTTCTGTATAAGCATACTTGCTTTCTTTTTGGAAGAAAAACTCCCACTGGAGAAGAATGAAACATCTACAGCAACAATACATTAATTCTTTTCCAAAACCATCAAAGAGTATATTCTGGAACTGCTCTCACAGCTCAGGTCTCTGAGCAGGATTAAATGTACAGATGTGCTGTTGCTTGAGGTCTTTCGCTTTTAGCTGAAATAAAATGGAAGTGAATCTTGCTAGCTTTGTTTCCAGCTGGGACAGAGTTCTTTCTGGATGAGGAAACAATAGCACTTTTTCCAGCAACTGAGACAGCTTAGCTTAGCCAATGTAACACTTGCCAATGGCCTATCGCTCAAGTACTGTCGTAGCTTCCGCCAGAACAGTTCAGGTGAGGCAGGTCTAAATCAGAGAACTTGACTGTTGAAACCTAAATTCTGAGCTACTGGGTTACCTCCTCAGCCCTTCTGCATCTTCCTTTTAAACAATCTTCTGGTGTCAGTACGGAAAGTAACACGGATGCTTTTCTATTTCCGTGCCAATGCAAAATAGCCAGTTCTACATCGTTTCACATTGACGTGACCGATTTGCCCAGAAGCAAGGGCACGGGATGTTCACAATTTCAGTCCCCTAATTGCCATATGACCAAAAAGTACTACGATGTCGTCTTGAGAGCTCATGTGTTGTTATGCTTGGCACATTTCTTTTTTCTGTCCTAAGCTATGGGTATGTGTAATTAAAATTTTTGTTTAAGTAAAATTTTAAGGTTATCCTTGCTAGACAAGCCTGAAGAGGGCATGCGCCTTCACACATCTTTAATTACATCTTCAATTAATTTGGAGTTTCTCCAAAAAACATAAAGTAACTGTGACAATCATTGCCAAATGAGATAATGGAGAATCTTGGATGAGTCTGCAGGTTTCAGGTTGGGGCAAATGGAGTTTTTCAACGACAGGAACCCAGTGTGTCTTCCGGAAAAGAAACAGAGAATGGATTAGATGTGAAAAGAAGTAGGTGTTTTTAAAGTAGTAAGTACATTGCTTTGCTATTTTTGTAAAGGAAAAATGTGTAGAATAAAAATTCTTCATGATTCAGTGAAAATAACCCTGTTAACTACGGAAGATTTGGAAGAAATTTCTCCTGTGGGCAGTTTATTCTATGTTCTGGTTTTGAGCCTTCTGATGAAGCACCCAGTAATATCCTGTGCCAGAAACAAGAGGCCATACTGGGTGACTCTTGGTTTGATACAGGTGGCAAACTCCATGTTCAGACAGAATATTTAGGTGAACCACATTTCTAAATGTGCTTCTGAATATCTCTTTGGCTTCTAGATGTTTACTTTGAAGCTTACCAATATGCTGTGGATCCAGAGGAAAGATTGACTTTGAAGGGATAACGAACATCTTGCATAAACGCCCACAGCTTGATCTCAAGCTTGAATATTTTGTCGACAGCTACAAAGACGGATGCATCTGTTTGCAATTTCATCTCCAACTGCTTGAGGGACATCGTGAATCAACAAATAGGTTGGATTTACAGTATATCCATCTTGGACAAGCAGAAAGTGAAATCCAGAATGGGAAGCTTTGATTATAGCCTGCATTGGTTTACAGTGTTAGGATGGGTCATCGATGATTTGACAATGAAGTCTATGGATGCTTTGTAAATTGAGGGCCTGAAGCTCAAGAGCAGAAAGCTATCATTTCCTCAATATCAGAAATAAAAGACTAGAAAGTTCACAAAGCTTCGTATGTGATGTTAAAGCCACATGTGCTGTTGTTTGAGGCAATTAGAAAGACATAGTTAAGCGCTAGTTGAGTGGTATGGAAGCTAAATAAAATTATAACGTATTTTTTTCTGTAATGCAGTGGATAAGGAACTAGGTCTGTTTAGAGTAAAAGAGAAGAGCATATTAACAAAGTTTTTACTTCAAAGTGCACTTTGAAAAGCAATATATTTCAAATAGCTGGGAATTTCTGTACTAATAATTAAAGCATGACATGTGAAAACTTCAGATTTTCCCTCTGGTTTAGATATCTGCCTCAGCTTTCCTCTGTATCCTGCCAGAATACACTGCCTTCCTCTAAGCTTTGATTTCAGAGACTGCAGGTTGGGAAATTTAATTATCTAACCTTTGTAACTTGGCTTTTAGTCCACAAATGGAAGTTTGTGTTTCGATACAAGAGGCTGCCGCCGCCACTAGTGCTACCATTTGATAGCTGCTGTCAGCATCTTCAGAGCTCAATTTTTCTTCTGAAGGAAAAACAAAGATTCAAAATAATTTTAGCAGAAATAATTCATATATATATATAATTGACTTGAAAAATTATATGTATAAAGAGAAATTTTTTCACCTGATGTTTAAATGAAGAACGGTTGGGTTCTAGCTATGCTTGGGTTGATTTCTAGCTATGTTTGAATTTTATGGGCTAGCATTACTTGTATTTAGTGCTGATTTCTAGGTAGATGCCTAGAGGGAATACACCCAGAAGATTCGGTGGGAAGGTCAGAGAGGCAGCATCGGTTAATTTGGACTTATAATGTGACTACTAAGAAGCTTATCTCTCTTAACACTAGTTGGGGAGTAATTATACAGTTTTGAGTTTTTTTAAGAGTAACTCTTTCTCATCTAGTATCCGAAAATAAGACTGTTTTAAATAATTACGATTATAAGGTGAATCAAGAAATAAGTAAATGTCCTGTACCATTTAGACAGCCAGAAAAACACAAAAGTGATTCCTCCCCGACTGCTTTTGCAGTGCACTTTGAAGACAATGGGTTTGAGAATTGCATCTTGCAGGGGTACTGAATGTTAAACAGTAATGATGGAAGTGGTAGTGAGGTCAGCTCGCTTTAGGCTAACTGCGTCGGTTTCCTGACAGAGCTTTACAACTTTCACTGTCCTTTGACCACAGTCCAAGTCTTCTGGGCACAACTGCCCAGTTGGATGTGTGTGTATTGTGTTTTCACACGTGGAATCCATGTACCTGCATGTACCTGCATGTTCCCCGTCCCCTAAGTGTGCAGCACCGCAGGTTATGCAAAGGGTTTACGTAGCAGCTAATATACACGCAGATGCCAAGATCCTCCTGCCTCTGGTCCCTTCTGGTTTCTTGCCTCATTCTCAAGCCCTTTTGACCCTATTCCTCCCCCTACAAACAGTTTGATTTTGTGTTGTTTATCTTAGGGTTTATTTTCAAGTGCAGACAGATTTAATGGGTAGGCATAATAGATGTGAAAATGTGGTTAATACAATGTCAGCTAATGAAAGAGAATTTTAAACATTTTCTGTTTTCATTAGCAAATGAGACTACTTAGATATGCTCCAACTTAATTACTTTTATTACGGCTTCAGTTCTCTTTTCAGATTTGATAATTGATTTCTGATGCTCACTAAATCTGTTACAATTTATTCAGGCAAATTAAGCAATTTCAAGGTTTATTTATATGTACAATTTATAAAAGTTTTATTTGAGAGCTATTTATTCTTCATTTGTTTTTACTGTCTTACCTTGAAGAACACTTGTCTACTGGAGCTCCACTCTTCTCTTGGTCTGGTGTACTTGACCCCCAGAGCTCTTGAGTATGTCTGCCAGGAATTCTATAGACTCTACAGACCAAAACCAGCCAGTAAAGCAAGTGATGCAGAAAAACAAGTGCTTTGAATCGTAATTGGTGAGTGGCTAACTATGGAAAGACCAGAAACTTTTTACTGCTCTTAGATTCAAAAAGGTGTAAGTAGCATTTTTATATTAGTAATGACTCTTTAGAGCAGAATGCCCAAGAGCGTGATCTTGCTAGTTCATTCACACTTGCCGGTTAAAGGTCTATCTATGTGATTCTTAATTTCATTATTTGCTTAAGATTGGTGAAGATCCATTCCATCCATCTTTAAAACAGGATTGGGTTTTTTTGTAAATGAATACAGAAAGGTAGAACTCTTGATCTCATGTCAGTGTAAAATCAGAGCAATCACCATAATGAGAAGGAAGATACACACACTTAAAACTGATGTGAGATCATGGTAAGTGTCCAGGCTTTGTGTTTGTGCGTGTGTACAGTCTGGGAAAAAAAAAAAGAGACTGGACATTAAATCAAATATTGGTTTAGGTCGAGCCGGTTATTACTGTAATGTCCACCATTTCCTGGTGTAGAACTCTGAATTTGGTTGGTTATAATTTTGATAAATGTTAATTATTGTGAATGAAATTATCAATGCAGGATGTCCCTACCAAGTTGATTTTTTTTTTTTAATGAGTCAGCTTAGTTGTTGCTGAGAGCAAGAAATGAAAAATAAATTATTTTATCTATTTTCTCTACTAGATTGTAATACAGCTGTACTTTGGAGCATACTCTTCAAGTTTAGAAAGGCATATAAGGTAGTGGTACTGTGCTTTCATTCCTGCCAAGTCTGGTTGTCATAAATTAAGCTAAAATACGTTGTTGCAACATGCTCAGTAGGAAGACGTCTGAAGTTTCTGAGTGCCCTGGTGTATCTATAACCTGAGGTAAATCAGGACTTTCCAACATGGTAACACCTATGATCTAAGTGATTCATGTTTGATTTGGGTCTGAGCACTGAGAGTGCGTACGAAGAACTGCTAGCCTGTACTGCCACGTGTGTTGCCTGCACTGAAGGCAGTGGAAGAAGCTGGCTGGGCAGAGAGAGACGTAGCAGCTCTGTTAGTGGGGCAGGAGCTGGGCAGGAGTGCAGAGAAAAATATAGCTGGCATGGTAACTGGGATAGCAGCCAGTAAATGGGAATGAAATCTGAGGTAGGTTAAAAGCTGGGAGACAGACACTAGGACTCAGTGGGTTCATTACTTTTGGAAGGAGAAAATATGGGGGGAAAAGCGCACTGCAAATTGGGGCTGGGAGTAAGAAGGTGCCTTGGGTTGGAGTGGAGTGTTGAGAATGGTTTGGTAAAGAGTTTGGCTCAAGCTGCTCAAAATTAGTGGTAGCAGGACTTGCTAATCAAGGAAGTGGGGATAAGAAGGGAAAGTTTGAGGCGTAGAAGCAAAGCTAGTTAGGTGAAGAGACAGTGAAGACAGTGATGGGTAAGAAAGTATAGCAGCAAACTAAAGGCAGAAGGACAAAGCCTCCCAGGATACTCTTCTCCCTGGTCTAGAGCAAAACCCAATAATTACTTATGCAGCGTCTCTTTGCTGCCAATAAAATCCACTGGCAGTATCCTGCCACTCTCTTGTCCAGAGCAGACACAAAATACTTCTTTGCTCTTTAAAATTTAAATCCTAGAAATCGATGGCAGAGTTCTGTGTTGGATCTTAAAGTTGCCACACTGCTGTTGCCAAAGGGGAAAAGGAGGGGGGTTTGTTGTGTTTACTCCTTGCCCATTCCTTTTCCTGCAGTAGAAGCTACAGATGAGACAAACGCATGCAAGCAGCCAACATTTAGAAGGCGCTAATGTTGTAAAAGCGTAGCATTTAAATTTTAGGAAATTTACCTTTGATGAAGCAAATTTCATTTTGCATTGGCATGATAGTGTAGTCACATATTGTTTTTCTTCATGACTTGATGTGCTAAAATCAACAATTCTGTCCTTCCTGGACGGTTCCTGTTGTGATCCTAGACTTCATTCTTTCATGTCTTTCCAACCCTTTCACTAAGGATAGTTTTGCAAGATCCAGTTTTTATTCCCCATCTGACTACTGAAGCATCTCTCAGTGTCATAATAAACAGATTACCCAGGGTTGAGGCACAGATGCCCCCAGCATAAGAACAGGTGCTTTTTGTATGTAGAAATACCAGAGAGGCCATACAAAAAGCAAACTCAATCCTGGAATTAAAAGACTTAAACGATCCCTTCGAAGCTATGAGATCTTTCTTGCTCAACTCAATCCAAGTTCAACTATACTTAATGTTATTCCCATGAGATGAATAGTTGTCCTGTTCTTAAACACATCATGGGATAGACCTTTTCAAGCAGTCTAGCACGTATGTGCTTTACTACAGTCTAAACTTTCTACCTCTTCACTTGTCCTCTTTGAAAACAGGGAAGGTGCTGTTCTCCTTGCAGCAACTCTGAGAAGAAGCACATAAAGACGGGTTGTCCTGTCCCACCCATCCAGAGTCAGAGAATTACAACAGCACGTGGTAAAGCATTGGGGAAAAGGGACAAAATGAAGTTGCACAATTTCTGACGCTTAACTTTGGGGTGTTGTCTGTTAAAACATTTTTTTCCCAATGGGGTGATAAAGGTGTAATGAATGGCAGGTGTTGAAATCTAGACTGTTATTACCAATAACTGCATGGCTGGGTTCAGATCTCCTCACGATCTGTGATTCATTGTTCATAAGCAGCAAAATGTGAGGCCACTCAGCTGTAACCGTGCCCACAGCTATCCTGTCTGACATGAGCATGGTGGCACCATCGTACAAGTTGTGACAGGGAGCATCTTCTCCTGCATGTAGAGCCAGCAGTTGTTCCTGCCACCACTTCCACAGCACAACAGCCAATGGACCATTGTCTTCTTTCCAGACCTCTGCATTACCAACCTGCAGCTTTTTATGGTTTTTTATTCCTGGGGTTTCTGCTTCTTTGGAGAACACTGACATCCCAGTAGAAGAGGGGTCCAGCTCTGCTGAGTTAGCTGACCCCACGAGTTTCCTGATGCCATTTAGGGAGTATCATACATACAGTCTCACAGGTGCTGGAATCTGCACACTCTTTAGAGAAGGAACGGCCTCAGCTTGTAGTAAGTGAACTAAGTTACACAGCCCCTGCTTTAGAGCAGTAAATATAGTACCTCTTGAAAGCCTTCTGAATTTTGATTACAAAAAGGGCAAATATCTTATGTTACATATAAAAATAAATAAAGTAAACTTTGTTAAGTCCTTTGAGGAAAGCCAGGTGTCTACCTTTGAAGCATGTGGCAAAACACCAGTGTATTTTTAGGGGTCAGGGATAGGTCAGGATGGTTGACCTTGTATGGCTTGCAAGTCAGAAGCAAATCCAGTCATGATTTAGCCCTGAATAAGAAAAAGGAGAATGATCCCCTAAAGTATTTAAAGACCTTTGTCATCTATATGTATATGATTTCTCTGTTTCCTTCCCCCCTCTCCCACACTTTCTTTGCAGTTATTTGCCAAGGCATAGATAGAAGACCCTGTGCAAGAGATTCTTTGTCACTTATAGAGGTGGGATCAGATGAAGGAAAAAAGACAGAAGAAGAAAACCAACTCTTTATCTTGGATTCCTTCTCCACACTCCTGGAATTTACCACACTGCCATTAGCTGATACAGGTGGAAGCAGAGAGGATGCATTTAGCCAGTTAGTGGCATGGTAGTGCTGTTTTAGCTATGGTGACCTCAGAGAGGCACGATTTGTAAGGAAAAAGTAACTGGTTTTATATAGACTACTTACTGTGATGGGGAAAAAAAGGCAGTGAGTGGGAGAATGCCTGCATTTGTGTTGTGGGAGATTGTTACGTGGAGATGGAATCTATCTGGAGTTTGCAGATGTTCATTAGTGGCTGAGGCCATACTGTTCCTCAAAGCTTAACAGGAGAGACTCTTTCCCAGTGAAAATACCAAAATTTTGTCAAAAGGAGGGGGAACAGGAGGAATTCATTGATCAAATTAACACAAAGATGACTTCTGCAGAGTTTTACAGAGACAATTATTTTAACTGCCTTCTTATGAAGAGTAGTGCTATATAAGAAAAGGCATGCAAGAAGTACAAGCTTTGTTCATCACCAGCGGTAGGAAAGCATAAAATTGTTCTGGCTATGCTGATTCTTACATTGATAATGAAATAATCTACTCAGGGGAAGTCAGTGTAATGAATTTAGCTGGAGAAAATGACAATTTGTACAGGAAGATGAAGAAGATAAGGACTGAGCTAATGGGGAAACTACAAAGGATAGTGTTGAACGGCTGGTTTGGAGGTAGGTTATTGGTGAAAGTTCCTATTGTTCAGCTCCATGTTACTTGACATTTTTATTAATGATCTCAGCAGAAAACATAAGAGGGTGTTATTAAAATCAGGACATTGTAGTGCTGGCAGATAAAACTGATATGGAAAATAAATGGAATATCCAACAGGAAGAACTCAGGGTTCTAAGGACTTGTGTAGTACAAAGGAGATAAGAATCAATAACACAAAGCTTAAGGTTGCGCATACTAATAGGAAATTCTCCTGGGAACTTTGAGCTTATTAGTTGGAAGCAACAGAGGAGGAGAAAGAACTGGGTGTATAGCTGGCCGTTGGATGATTGTACGCTGCCAACATATTGCAACTGTTGAGCGGAAAAGCCTCAATATCTTACTGTGAATCAAGCAATGAGTTTTGTTAACAGTAGAAAGAGGGAGAACTGATGCTGCAAACATGATTCTGGTGAGGTCTCACCTGGATTATTAAGTGTAATTCAGAGATTTTTGTTCAAGCAAGATAAATTCAGATTGGAATGGGAGCAAAGATGATCTAATAGCTTTCTGGGGGGAACTAGAGAACACATTTTACAAAAGCAAATGCAATATCTTGGCTTGTTTATTCTAGCAAAATGAAGGCTGAGAGAAGATAAGATTATACTTTATAAAGACACCAGGAAGATAAGCACTGGGGATGCAGAGGAGCTATTTAAGCTAAAGGGCAATTTTGGCAGCAGAACAAATGGATACGATCACTGTGAATAAATTTAAACTGGAAATTAAAAGGGGATTTCTAAGAATCAGGCAACAAGGTCCTGGAAGGTAAAGAGCAAAGGGTAGAAAACAGTTTTAAAATGGGGCTTGATTCGTTTATGAAAAGGATTCATGGAACATGATTGCTTGCAATAAAAGTTGTGTGTGTTGGGCAGATGACATTCCAGTCATGTTGTTTTCTTTGTCTTAATCCTTTATCTAGCTTTCTTCTTGAAAATAGAGTCTGTATCAAAAAGTGATCAGCATTTATTTTCAGCATCTTTAAATCTTCCCTTCTTTAAGCTGTGTGAGCCATGACCTTTCACATTTAATTTGGTAGAAAACCTACTTTTCTGTCACAACTCTTTTTCATTCAAATAAGAGCTTCTCAAACAGGTATAATTTGATATCTGGAACTTTCTCAGGCAAACTAACAAACAGCGTAATTTACTTCAATGCAAGCAATGCCATGAACCAAGAAAACCTCATTTCTTGGCATTTTGTATTTCTTGTTTGTGTATTTAGCTAAATAAATAAAATACACATTCTAGGTAAATTTCTTCTGGTCTTTGGATTATCTTTGAGTTATTTCATTCATACACATACATACATACAAACACACATTTTTCTCATAATTTCTGATAATTACTAAAGGTTAAAGTTACACTGTAATTTTCACTTTGATGGAGAATCATTATCAAGTTGACTTTTTTCATGAAACCTGTAAAACCTTAGTATCTCGAAAGCCTTGTTGCTGTGTCAGATTTTATTAATATACCAGTAATACCAACTGATTTAAAAATTATCCAGAAAAAACAGATGAATAGACCGGACAGTCACATGACTGCATTTGGGGGGGGCAATAGCGCTAAAAGGACATCCTCATCTGAGGTGACTTACTTAGAAATCCTCGAAAAGTAACAATAAGTTGTCATTTTTCCAGTAAAGTTATGACAAAAAGTAAGAATGATGCATATGCAAAGCCAGCAAGCTCAACATTATCTTCTTTTCATAGAAGATGATGAAGTCAATCCAAATACAAGCATAAGCATATATTGTTTATTTAATGTGACATTTTGAGGGGCTATTTTTATATCTTCTTTTGATGTGATGAAGTTCATGGTTCATTATAATATCATCTGTTAGAGATAGATTCAGACTGAAACATCAGAAAGGTTAATAATCTTTTTTCCTGCTATGAAGAATAAAATGAAGTGAGTACACCTACATTTGTGGATTTCTCTACCTGATATTACATCATCTATCAGATTTTCAGGAGCGAACTGCCAGAATTTCTTCTGTTACTTGCCTATCTCTCCATTCCCAGAGTGGAAGTACATTTACACCTAGCAGCCCACATTTATGTTGTGTGTATTGTTCCTTACAGTCCTTGCTGCGTCTCTTTGTTTCTCAGTGTTCATCTTCTACCATCTCATGAAGAGGGACATCTAAAATAATCACACAGAGCTCTTTGGTTTAAGATCTTAGAGTTGATTTTGGCTGCACTCCATGTGTTTATTGATTGATGCTCATTATGTTTTTCATATATTATTTTGACTCCTCCCCTTTTCTTTCCCTCACTTTGCAGGCAGGGAATGCTACGTGATATTAAAGAACTATTTCTTCTAGGTCCTATTTGTGTCTTTATCACATTCTCCCCACATAGCTTCTCTGTGACCTGATTTCTTGACTGATAAAATACCTGCCCTGGATGTTAGGTAGAAGCAAGGGATTAACTTATTCCTTTGCAGTCTGTATCAAACAAAGTCTTTCTTTATACCATCTTCTTACACTACATGAGAAGAGCCATCACAGGCCAAATCGGTGTTTCTGTGGTCTTGCCTGTGAAAGAGTGCAGGGGTGGATCCATAAGGATCATCACTTTTCATACAAAAAGCAGAACAGTGGTCAGCTTCAGAAACTTGGCGCTTTAGAGATTTCCCGAGCTGGTAATTGCATCTAGACCATGTGTTGACTGTCTGCTGATGAATTGCCCTTATATTTTGTTATACTGGGGTTGTGTCATACTAAGGGCTTCTAGAATAACAACTATTTCTTAAGTTATGAAGTCACTGTTCTAATGATAAGAAATGTGTGTGAGCTCTGTTTTTCTATTGAAACTTCCTCCCTGGCAGTCAGTACTTTTCCCGATTTCTAGCCTAAAACAATATGCAGTCCTTTCTATATAGCAACAGCATATTTTGCTTGATTTTTCCTTATGATGTTGTAGACTTGCAACTTATCATCCCCCAGTTTGCAGGTGCTGTCTGTGTCAATTGAATGGGTGGTACCAAACAACCATCAGCTATCTGGATGTAATGCTTGTTTGCTTTGTATCCATCACGCTATTTCAGATGCCAAGAAATGTTTTAAGTTGAATGCTGGTGTCTCCTTGAAATCAAACTGACGGATATATGTTTCTAGATGTCCATTGTTTATAGCAAGAAGACAGTTAATTTTTCAAAAGTATCCATGTGGTTTTGTTTCTAGGTTTTATAAGGCTTTTTCAATGGAAGTTGGATTTGAGGAGTTCCATTTATACCTGAGGCCTGTGCACTTTGAATCTGCATTTTACAGGGGGAAAGAAGACCACATCCCACCAATATTTTTTACATCTACCCTGGAAGATGAGAGCTGTGTTGCCAGGTAAACTAAACCTTTTTGTGTGTTTAACAGGGCATAATTGCTTTAGATTGGATGGGATCAAGCTTTTAGTCTGCTTAGGCCAACAACTTCAGTGTGTAAAATACTTAACATTATTTAGGCAGAAAATATAAAATGCTGCATGATTTATTTCCTTTTTGTATAGACACTGAGGCTGAATAACACTAATTTAAAGCTGTTGAGCAGTGAAAGTGAGGAGACTCCAAATTTGTGTGGAGCTCTGGCACTTTTGGGACTAAGGTGTATTTTCTTTCAAAGTGAAGGATAACTAATGAGGCTGGCCTGAAAGTGTTTGCAAAACAGAACCTCAGAAACTGTTATGAATGAAGTCCTTGTTCTTAGCATGAAGAAAGCTTGTTCTCCTAGATCTATACTGCACTTCATGAAGTGTCATCTTTGATCATTGTTTTTCAACTCACTGACTACTAGATCCAATCTCTGCACAAGGAAAACGCTATTTATTATCTTCCCTTTTCCCCTGGAGAAACTAACTGGAACAAGTAGATTTTTGCATTTGCTTTGATTGACTCTTTAAAGGATTGGTAAATATGTGTGTATACACATGCATAAATACACTGGTTTGCGTCTCTCTGTGTGTGTATCTATTAGATCAGAATTTATGAGGAAGAAAGGAAAAAAAATGTGAAGTATCTTACCAGACTCAGGGAGGGCGTCCTGTCAGTTGTATGACTAACACAGGCAGCAGAGCCCCCTTTTGACCTATATTTGTATCACCTGCAGTCCCTGGTTGTTGTTCGCATACTATTCACCTGCATACAGTCTAGCCTGCTGTGAAAATTGGGCTGTTCCAAACGAGTTTAGCAATTGCAAGCAACCTGGAATGAAACTTCAGCTCCTAATTGAATTGGGGCAGTGATGGCTATCAGAGCTCAGAAGACAATACAGCAGCCCCCAAAAATCCATTAGGAACCAATACTTGAAACAAGGCACGATTAAATGGAAAAAGTAGATTTTTCACGAGCTCATCTAGGAGGAGCTAATGAGTCATTTTCACATCAACAATAAACCACCACAGAATATACTGGTTTTCTTACAAAACTACTTCTGAAAACTAAAGTAAAATCCCAATATAATTAAATTAGGAACTAGAGTGATCAATTTGGTTATGTGCTCTAAATTTAAAGGAGTGAAGACATGAAAACTGTTTCTGAATCTATCAGTATTTTCCTTTCATCCTCAATTTGGTTTCTTTCTCTATCCTGCTCATAATTTGGCTTTCATTGCATATATTGTCCATCTAGCTTACCATTAAGCATCCAAGAAACTGACAGTTGTATTGGAAAGTTTAGTTTCCGTACAAAAGATGATGGTATGCAGGTGAATGATTTAATTTGCTGAATAAGCAAAAAAATGTGTATTACATTATTTATTCACCAGACTATGTAAGAGTCTCAATCATGTGTTTATTAGGCACTACAAACATCTCTACTCTCTGTCTTTCTCTGAATGATGATATGATTTAATCTACTGTTTAAAAATTAACTTCATAAAATTGCACTGAAAAATTGATTGTTATTGTGACCTGCTCCAGGAATCCTTACTGGGACGAAACTCTTTAGGTGAGCAGAGTTTTGCCTGAGGAACTTTGTTAAATAAAGCAGGATGTCTATGTGTAGCTGTATGCACACATAATAATAACATTTAGTGTAAAGAGTTCTGCAAAGAAAGCAAATCACCTCAGCCTTCAATGCTGTTTTGTATACTTAGTAGTTTCTTCTTTGTATGAGTGTTAAAGAACGGTATCACGGACTGCCAGGCCATGGAGATTTCTTCTTTAAAGCTCTCTGCAAAGTCTTCTTCTTGTCATCAACTCAGTCATGACCTGTACTAGGCAGCAGAGGGGCACGTAATTAAAAATTGGCCAAGGAGAAACAAATATATTTTATTTTGTGTCTGCTCCTTTCCCAGCCTGTTTGCACTTGGCTGCACTGTTTGGCACCATCCTGCTCTGCAGAGTAAAGCTGGGAATACAACTCACTAAATACAAATGAATTAAATGTATGCTTGATCTCTACGTGCAGTCACGTTTCATTGATAACAATGTATACAAATATAACAGAATGTTCTTCCTCAGCCCTCCTCTAATTAAATTAAGCTGCTAAAGTAGCACAAGACAGAAAGCGATGTCTGTAAAGCAACCTGCCTTTTAAAAGGCAGACAAAATGCCTAATGCATTCTTTTCCCTCTCCTTAGCTCTTGTGTCCATCTGGAGTAAGGAACATGCAACTTATTATGGCCTGTCAATCAGTCAGAAAAATGCTCTTCTGGTGGCTGTTCAACAAGCTGCTTCCTGTTGCTTGGTCCGGCCTTCCCATACCCTCAACATAAAGGTTAGCAGCATCTTCTTCCTCATATTGCACTAGTAATGGGGTTTGTTAGACTTAATCCAAAGCGGGTATCGGTTAATTATTCTTATAATTAATTGGATGATAGTCCGGAGCAACACTTGGAACAGCATCACTAATCACTGCAGGAACTGCAGTGATTGTGTATTAGCATATGACAGAAAAATAAATGGTTTCACTTCAGTGATTTATTTAAAGTCTGTTAGCTGGGTAAGTGATGGAGCAGAGCTAAAAATATACCTCAAGAGAGGACTGAAAGAGGTCGGAGATGAATTGGATTCCAAAGGCATGGGTAAATCTTATAGCCTGTGTTATGCAGTAAGACTAGCAACCGCAACCTGACCTTGAAATATGCATTCTTCTGGGACAACAAAACCAGCAGTTCCTGCTGCTTTCGTTTGTCCTGTCTTCTGAAAACAGAAGCACGGCCAACATTCACATCAACCTGATGCCACAATGACAGTTCAAAAGCTACCTGCCTGGGTCACCAAGCCATTAACTGTTCCTTGTCGTATGTATCTTTTTCTGTTTTCTCCCCGTGTTTAAGATACGGTGTTCAGGAGCTGCCCTTGCCTCATACGTACTAAATTGTTGTAGGGGACTGTTCTGCACTTTCTTATGTAGCTGTGGTGTCTCTTCCAGAGACAGCTGCATTACAGTGATGAGCTAAGAGACCTTTTACACAACTTTGAATTTATAAGCAAATAGAGATTATTTAGGGCTTCTCTTACTTTCTCTGTGCTTATATTGACATCTTTTTCCATGTTCCTTAGGACACTCCATCCTTCCCCACTTAGCTCCCTCTTGTTATCTCTGATGTTCCCCATGCTTGGTTCCTTGCCACCAGGCAGCATCCTCAGCTCATTCTTGTGGATGGGAAGTGCCCACGTTTTGCTGTCTAGCTGGGCAAGAAGCACTGGCTGTGTTTTGTAGCGGGTCCATAGCCATGCACGTGCTGACTGCCTGGTTGCCGTGCTGAGAGTCCAGCTGGCCACTGCCTCATGGGAGCTGAGCAAACCAAGCAAACCAGCTAGGTATCAAACTGACCTGGCCTTTTCCCTGAGCAGGGGTTTCTCCTCACTAGCTGAATGCTGATTTTGCAAAACTGGAAGGAGCTTTACACACTTGAGACCTCTGTTCTTACATTAATTGTATTTAAAATTATTCAGAGAGTTCAGAAGTTTAATGTTAGAGATGGGGTGAACCAGCTAAGGAAATGAGGCTAAGACGTTTCCTGTGTGACACCAGTTTCTTTCTGACTTTAAAAATGAAAAATAGATGTTGTCATGACTCCCTGCTGTCTCATTTTGGGTCACTCAGATCTGCAGTATGGGGAGGGAAAGGAAAGACATCTCATGCAGCTGTGACTTGCAAGTTTCTGAGCACAAATTGATGTTTGTAGACCAGTGTCCCGTACACTTTCGTTCCTTACACTGGAGGTGGAGTTAAGGGAGGTCTGAAGGCAGTGCGTAGACTGTCACCTGCACCAGAACAAACTTGTTTCATCAAAGGATGGTTTGCATCATGTCCCAACACAAGCACGACAGTGATTCTGAACCATACAGCTGAGATCCACTGGCCCAAGCAAACTGACATCCTGATAGCTCACCAGGAAAAAGCCTCGTATTGTGCAGCCAGAGCTGCCTGCTTGCTGCTGAGCAGGAACCCTTTGCACCACCGATCTTGTGCAACTTTTAGCAGCACATGGGCTGTGTCCCAGGGAGATGCTGCACTCTGCAGCCACTTGCTGAGCACCCAGGTGCTGGCAGGAGGACAGTCAGCTGTGCAGCCTCCCAGGTCTGGACATAATCTAGTTCATCCTAGAGGTTGGTTTTCATTCCCTCTTACAGAGAAATCTGAGATTCCAGGTCTTCATTTCTAATCAGATCCTGCAGCACTGAAATCCTCAGTGGAACTGTGCAACCTAGGTTCCTTTCTGAAATTAGTCCTCTGTGCTACTATATGATGTGCTGGTGTTGTGCCTCTCTGCTCACAGCCATGAGCAATCTTACTCTGGAATAGCTCTTCATCCCCTCATTGAAAAAGATTGATCTCCCAGACCTTTGGAGCTCTTTTACTGTCTGAATGCTGAATGGTTTCTTCACCACAGAATGGCAGTGGCTGTATTTTTCATTTTCGGATGTCTCCTCTCCGCTGTAAATCATTTAATGGCTGCTCCATCCATTCTGTATTAGCTTTTGCTAGTGTATAGTCAGTGGGTGTTAGCTAACTAATCAAACTCACACACAGAGAACAACTAAGGCAACCAATAGAGGCAATAAGGAAGACATGCATCTGTTATTCCAGATTAACATGGAAAACCGGAAAAAATGTTGTCTGGTCTTGTTACATAGGAAAGGGAGATGGTTGCATGATGTCACAGGCTGTGTCTGCACTGAGGTACCCCAGTGCCCTGGGTGGTATGGTTGCCCATCTAGCACTGGCCAGAGCTCGTGGCATCTCCATTCGTCCTCTGTGAAGGAGAACTGGTTGTGTGATGCCAAGGGTGCTGTGGGCTCTGCGTAACCCACCGTGGTCTGGGTGGTTGGTAACCAAGACTCATGGGCTGTGCTGTGAAGGGCACAGGGTTAACCGATCCAGTCTGGCTGTGCAGAAAGCCCTCGTGCAGGCCTGTTTGATACTGGTCTAGGACCTTCAAAACGGCAAACTCACGTGTATTTGTAACCTCAGTGCCCAGCTTTTCTGTACTGACTTATTTTTTAGGATTAAATTTATTTAGGATTAAATATTTCTCAGGAACGAAGACACTGCTCATGTCTGCCCATTTGCTTCTAAGGCAGTTGCTGACCACTGGCTTTTTTTTAATACGTGTTGTATGTTCCCTGTGCTCAGCCAAGCAGGAAGAATTGCTCTCTGGGGAATAAGTCCATTTTCTACTACAGCAGAGAAAAGGTGTTCTTTTGTAGATCCGTCCGCAAGCTGGCACTAGCCCAAGCCACACTAGCACTTAGTTAGAACAAGGAGCTCTACTCTCAAAACGTGGCTTTTTTTCCCATCTTGGTCTTTCTCTTTCCCACTATTCACAAAAGACCATAGCTTTCTTTTATTTGAAGGGGAATTAGTGTGCTTTTTTAGCTCCCCTGGACTTCAAAGTGCCTGTGCCACTTTTGAAATGTGACTTCAAGAACTTGGAAAAGTACCACTTTCTCCTACTTGAAAATTAGGATGATTTTTATATACCTATGCAGAAATTTCTGAGGTTATTTCATGCCAGGAGCCACTGGGACATAAATAGGCAGTGTGAGAGGGATGAGTATAGGTTTTTTGCCAGTGTGTGAGGAAGCGAACTGATTTTCCAGACAAGTGACCTAGATATACAATTATTTGTACATATCTGAAAATGTGAATATCTGGGAATATTCATATTTTATTTGCAGCTGATTGAATGTCGAAAATGTTGTCTGATTTATAAATTGAGTACTGCCTCTGAATCTGCTGCTGCTACAGTTCCATTATGCCTTTGCTCAATGAGAAATGTTTTTTCCTGTGACTTTCAGTGATCCCAGTGAGTTATTATATCATAAAGCTAGGGTAAATGAAAGCACACAGAATTGCAAATCTGCACTGATTTAGTAGGAAGAGCTCCCGGTCTTTATGAGAGCAAGCACAGAACTGATATTCATGATATTTTAAAAAGGAAATATAAGTCTAACAAGTTGGAGCAGTTCAGCAACTGGAAGAAATTCAGTGTCTGGTAGGGTAACAGATTCAGCTGCTGTACACAACCACACTGAACATTTCATTTTCTCCTGATTGTTCTCCAGGTTTACTCTGTACCATTAAAAGATATTTGTTACAGTCCCTTCCACTGGGTAAGAGTCAGTCTGGTGGACGTGCAAGTCCCAAGCACTATCTGCTTGACATTGCAGGACTCTGCCAGGTAAAAACATAGCGATGGGTTCTTGATTGTAAGGGCGTGTTCCCAGATGCCCGGGTTCTTGGTGTGAATTGGTGGTCTGATAGTTACGATTGTCTTGTTATACTTTGTCGATGGGACTCTGGCTTCACATTAAACCCCATGGAGATAACCTGTAAATTAAAGGAGGAAATCCAGATATTTCATGGGAGTTTCTAAGCATCAGTGAGTTCAAGGATGAAAACATTGCAAAATTATGACAAATAATATGTGGGCCAGAATATGGCCATTAAATATGACTTTGCTTTTCCTGCAGAACAGCTTGGTCTCAGATCTCATATGCCCACTTACGAGCTCCTTGGCCACTTTTCCTGGCTTTTACATGGGATACTGTGTACTAACATAGTCAGAGCAAAATTTTCATAATATTCCATGCTGATCAGCTGGAAGTCGAACACTGAAAATCTGTGCTAATCGAACAACCTGTGGTTTGAAGATACAAATAAAAAGGCATTTAACAGAACCAGCCCAGTCCAGGCAGCCTCACAATTCCTGTTATTTATGTAATGCCGATATGAGGAGGTACTTTTTTTTTTCAATTTGTCACTATTTCTTTGGCCATTTATTTCACTTGCACTGAAATTAAAAATATGTAGAATGGAAGACTTTCCTCAGAGTTCCTGTCATCTCTGGTAGCTGATTCACAAGATCCAGTATATTTGTTACCTGTTACATATATGCAATGAGTAAACGGAATGTCACCAGAGAAGCCGTGTCTAAGCTGGAGAAGTTATTATTTGAGTCGTTCAGATGTCGGTTATCAGTTTACTTTTTAAGAGCTAATTCTTCTCAGCTCCCATTCTTTTGCTCCCTCATTAGGCTTCCAGAAACTTTTGTATCCATTCAGCTGCAGACACAGGGCCCTGAGACAGGATGCTGAACACTCACTCAAAAGAGAGAAGAACTAGGCAGCAGACAGAAAACCCCTGCACGTGTGTCAGGAGGCTCCTGAGCATTTTTTGAGAGGGACTGTTGGTTTCTGGCATGTGGGCAAAGTGGTAGCTTTGAGTTAGCATTGTACTTGCTCTGTGGTTACTTTAGAGAGAAAGGTGACTCGGTGGCAGGTGCGGAAGCTTGGGCAGAGGGGACATGGCCAGGGTGTGCAGGTTATGCACGGAACTGCAGGTGGTGGCCCGGCTCCACCAGCAGTGGCAGAAGACTCAAGTGGACCTTCTTCCCCTGCACCATCTCTCTGTGGTCACACCATGGGCACAGCTGCAACGTTCATGACAGAGCGGGCCATGGCAAACAGCAGCAGCATGCAGACCCGTGGCTAACCAGAGGCTGAGGATGCTAATGGGCATTGGTCCTAAACTATTTCCAGCCTAGGTAAGGAGGTAAATACAGACTATAGTTATTCTATTAGGTACAGAACCATTCTGGGCTTTTACACATGAAGCATCCAACAATTCTCCTAGCTGGAGATGAACACTATTGGAAGAAGGCTCCTTTAACGAAGATTTCGAGCAGTTTTTTATTATTTTTAATTTTACAAGAAGATGAGAGAGTCATAAAAATAATAATTATAAAGATACCACAATGGCTATAGATTTTACCTTTTGTAAAATTCCTATTTATCCAGCATCTAGATAAAGGTGGGAACATGGATCCTGTATTAAACTGTTTCTGATACTGTATCTTGTGGTGAATACGTTATAGGTATCTACCAGGTAGTAAAAAGCAAACTGCTTCTACACAAACCCTTAGAGGTCATGCTGTTTATGAAATACTTAGCATAAATTATTTAGTTTAATGTACTCATAAGCTTCTTGCCAACTGGGTAGGCTATATGAGTGTATGAGGAAATAACTGCAAACTCTTTGGTGAAATATTACAGAACATGTGAACAAAATTATCTGAACCAGACTTAAATAAAATAATTCTGAATTTATTTACTGCCTGTCTGGCATACTGGTTGAAACGTTTCTTGATTTCATCTTCCTTAAAGTTTCGGAATTTTGTAGTTCAGATATTTGTAATACTGTACATAATCTGGAGGGGTTTAAAAAATTATATTATTAGAAAATGTCACAAGTGTTTTGGATTTGTTAGATTCACAGTACATGTAAGTCTTACATAATACTAAGAAGAAAATATTGTCTTATTGCAGGATGATATTCTGAAACTCAATAGTCACGTTATTGTTGAATATTGCCATAAATATATCTGATATAGATGCTTACTATATGTTTAATATATGTTTAATACAGTTCTACTATAGACATTTCCATACAAACATGTCATGTTTTAAACATAATTCTTGCTCTGAGAGCATCTTTTTCATGTGGATGATATGAGCTTATGGACTTTCTATTCAACGTATTATCAATATATCTGTAAGCCATTTTACAAGCTGAGGATAAGAATGTTTTCAGTGGTTTAATGGGATAACATTACAAGCAGTACAAGCCATGTTGCTGGATGTGTAGGAAATATGCAACATAGCTTTTTTACGAGGAAGGATTGATAATGGGATGCTAAGCAGCGGCATGCAATGCTAATATTTTGTTGATATTTCAGCAGAAATACCAGATAAATGTCATCAACACGGAAACAATATGCAGTGTATCAGAGAATGATTGAGTGGGACATACTGTTCTGCAAATTCAATCTAGTTTGTAAGACAACTTGGAAGAAACCAGAACTTCAAGCAGAGCTGAACTTGATTATTTTTTTTTAAATTCTGTGTTCGTATGTCAAGGTTCAGCATTTTATAGGTTTTACTCCCAGGTAATTTTAGGTTTCTTGGATCTTTACCTTGCACACAATATCATGAGATTGAGCTCACAGGCCAATTAAGAAGGGGGCAAAAGTAAGGGAATTTGCTATTTCTGGTTTTCTTTCACTGAGAAACAGACCAGACTTGATACACTGCACCAGACTAATTTATGTGTTACCTTTCTAGTAGAGTGCATAGCCTGTGGTAGAGCCACCTAAGAGCAGCATGTTTGAAACTGACTCTGTCAAACAACTGGGCAAGAACCTGGCATGTGGCCGGCATCCACATGACTGTTTTCTCCTCCTGGGCCCAAGTATGCAGAGGTGCACCTGAGTAGCCCTGGAAGAGACCACAGCAATGAGCAAGCTGCAAGCCAGGCAGCTGTTTCAGTAAGCCATGTTTCGCAAATGACGTAGATCCGTGTCATGCTGCTGATGCAAGCTACCTTTAACCCAGGTACAGCTTATCGAGTGTGTGGGTAAGGCCAGACCCATGGGTGCAGAGGCAGTGTGGGTCTGCATTTTTCACCAGTGATGATGACTCAGGGTCACACTGTCTAACTCCCAGTTCTGCAGTTAACTCATCATCTCACTTAGCTCCTTCCTGCTTCTGCTTCCTTATTGTAATTGAAGTATCAATAGCTACCACAAAGCGGTTGCTGTATTAATTTGCAGATATTTATAAAGCATTGTAAAGACATCTGTATGAAGAAAAGCATCAAATCTAAAATTTACCTTGGTTCTTAAATGCCACAACTTTTGTCCCTGTGGTTTTTTCAGTACAGAAAAATCATAGCATGTAAATTTTGCTGTAGAAGGTGCCCAAAATGTCCAGAAAGAGATAAGGCTCAACAACAGCAGAGCTTATCTGGACAGATGACACCGTGCACAACACTATACATTTTAATTATGCCTTTTGACGATGAATCAGTTTGTGTCCCAGCATGCCTCGCGAGGTCACCTCATTGGGTGCTGCAGTAGCCTAAGAAGCTTTTTAGACGACCTCCCTGTCATCAGAGAGAGACATGTCATAATTGGACTATCTCAACGGGGAAAAAAAAGAGAAGCAAGACTTCAAGAAAAACTTTGCAGCTGATTCCGAGTTTGTGTTATGTTGGCAAGCATGTTCCTGGGGGGGACAGAGTCCTAAATCAGTGTATATTACTAAGTAAAGTCTGTAAGGGGAATAATAGTCTGAAAGTGCCCTGAACCATATGTTTTGCCAGTCTCCAGGCAATTTTGATGGATGGAGAATATGCACAGCCAGGGTCTCCTGTAAAAGCTGGCACACACAGAAGGAAACTTTAGAAATGCCCTTGTTTCTAATCCCAACACAGCATGTAAGTGGGAAAGAAATGGATAATCTAATTTTCAGGATGTAAATCCCCTGCTTTAATGACTAAGTCTAGGTGGTGAGGGTTGTCTTTCTTACCCTTTCAATTCTATTTATTTAAGATTTAAATGAAACATGTTAATAAGTTGCAGGCATGTGACTTTTTGGAAGTTAGGAAAGGAGAGGAAGAGCACAGAATAGACTTGGGGATGACCCTGTATCATCCGCCTCTTTCAGAAGGGACATTTTTGTGGCCATGTCACGAGGATCTCCTTCCTCAAAACTTGTGGCTAGCAAGGAGAGCCTTTCTACTGACTCTCTGTAAGTCCCTGGGTTCCTCACGTTATTATCAGCAGGCAGAGAAGTTTAGATGTGAAAGTAATCATCTAGCAAGTTTTGCTCTTGATCAGCTTGTTCCCCAGCATTAGAGAGGCTCAGCAGCAAACACAGAAAAAAATTCTTTAAGGTTCAGGCAAAAGTTTTACTTCTGATAACAAAAGTTAGGAGTGTAGTTACAAGCCTAATAAATCATAAAACAGGAGTCACGAGATACTTGAGAAGGTGATCATCACCCCTTTACTGTTGTTAACTACATGCCAACTGCAGACTTGTGGAGCTACACAGGTCCTGGGATAGCTCTTATCTGGCTGGTGGTTGCTCCATAAGAGGTCCACAATAGGGTAACCTCCATAAGAGGTCCACAGTACAGGCCATTTTTATTCCTTAGTTTAGCTACTTCTGTTGGGTGTTGTCTGAGGTACTGTATTTCATACTCCCCTCTCAAATGTCCTCAGAAGCTTTTGAGCTCTGTAGCATTTTGCATATTATCATAAAAGGTTGTACACAGGCCATTCATAACACAATCGCTCTTAGCTTTAGAAGGAGTCTTCTCTGGACACAGTAACAGGAGAAACTATAATAATCCTAGAGCAAAATATTTTAGCAGAGTTACATATGAAGCTCAAGCTGCACCCCTCTGCCCCCAAGATTTTTCAGTTTGGGGTTCATGGGTCACATAGTGCCTGTCTTCTGCCCTGAACTCACTTAGTAGTAAGGACCAAGAGTGGTTAATTTTCATTGCAAACATTTCGGTGTGTTTACTAACATGGACTACATCAAACATGATGGATTTGCACTGAGGAACGGCACTGTAGAACCTATACTTCTGTGGTTCATTCTATGCACTGCTCTTCTTGGTGTCACACGGACATCAACCAAAGGATAAAGCCCTGGTGCATTTCAGCAGTATCCATCTTGCAGACCATTTCCTCTGCTGGAATATTCAACATACAGAACAGCTAGTCCCAGCGTTGTGCATGGTAGTCAGATACTGGGGTTTGCCTTTTGGACCTGTAACTTTTCAACAAGAAAATGTTTCAATACCCTGTAATAGGGTTATACTACTACACTTCAAAAATGTTAGTGCAAGTGTATTAACTTTTAAGCAGCTACACGTTGTCCTTTTACACTTTAAAATGAAACATCTGAAACCATAAAACATCCTAGAAAGTAAGCATGTATACATACATATGCCCTTTTATTTTTAAAATGACCCTGAGGTTGCCTTTTGCCCTCCTTCTGTACTTCGAAGCTTGATGCGTCTCTCCAGCAGCTTGTGGCCCAGCCACACTCACTTTCATATTGTTTGCTATACCATGCTGCTTTTTTTGGCTTGATATACAAAGCAAGCCAAGAACAACTCCTTATCCACCGGAGGGAGGTAGACATAAAGGGATCCAGGGAGCAGTGAGCACTGAGACCGCTGCATCACATCTGTTCAACGTCCCCCTAAGCAGACCGGCATGGAAACTGGCATTCATGCCAGAAAGGGAGCTGCTGGAAGCTGGAGAAAGGATTTCATTAAAATCCTTTTCTCCTGCCCTTACAGCCCCTCTGCCCTTTTTTTGTCCCTGCTTTACCAGTTATTACGAGTTAATGTTTCATTTTCTGTTGTTGTTTAACTGAAGCTAAGAAGCACCTTGCAGACAGCAACTGTCAATTAGTTATGATGAAAGTATAAATTTAGCTTCCATCTCGCCTGCATTTAGAAGGTTATAGCAGGGCATTAATTCAATTGCTTTCTTATCTTCTGAACTAATCTTGTTGCCTGCCTTTGTGGCTGCCAGGCTCTTGGCGGGGAGCAGGTCCTGCCTTCCCCAGTCCTCCCTCCTTACCTCTGAGAAGGACCTGCAGCTGGGTGGAAGAAACCGTGTATATAGTCAGAGGGAGGAAGTTGTCTAGTTAGTGGAGGAAATATAGGGAGGAAAAAAAGGTATGGAATGAAGAGGTGGAAACCCAGAAAAAATAACATTGAATAAAGAAGAAAGAAATAAAGCAAAGCAAAGACTTGCAGGAGGAGCAGAAGAAATGAGAATGAGAATAGTTATAATGAAAATCTTGCTGTAAATATATATGTGTATTTCCATAAACATCAATGGGAAATGTTTAAGAATAGCCCACCTAACTTCAGATGCCTGTATATGACTAGACTCCCCTGGTAATCAATAGATGCTTCAAAGGGATTAACCATTTCAGACTCCTGCTTTAGGGTGAGATGAGTTGTGTCCTAGAAGTACCTCTTTCTCAAACAACTCAAGGGAGGTGCTCATAATTGTTAATATCCACATTTGGCTGGATGAATCCCCAATCCTTCCTGATTTTGCTGTCTTTATGTTATATAAAGTCCATCTATAGCAGAACAAACAGAAGGTTGTGGATACGTACCCTGCATCTACCCTTGCTGGATTACCAAAGCCTTATCACCATCCCTTAGAAAAAGACAGAAGCATTAGGGTGAAGCAGAAATGCTATCTTACAGAAGAGAGCAAAAGATTCCCTCAGCAGCTGCCCTCTTAAAAGTAAATGTTAGAAGCAGGAAAAAAAGGGAAAATGTAGGGCTGTGGTTTCTTTATCGTGGTGCCATCCAGTTCTTCCCTTCCCCCAGCCTTTTTCTTTGTTCCCAGTATTGGCATAGAAAACTAGGTCATAGCTCTTAGCCATACATGTTTTAAAAATACTACTCACTCTGTGAGCATGACACAGCATTTCTCAGATGTTTAGGGAGTGTTTAGGGGTTTTTTTTACATAATGTAGAAAATCTGTTTTATTTGGCATTAAATTGGGTTTTATCCATTTCTTGGTAGATGGCACTTTGTTCAGGGGTTGCTGTGGTAGGTAGCATCTGCACGTCTCCGGATGCAGGGGACTGTCCTTATTTTCTCTCTGAAGAAGTTAGGCACCACATCCTAGAGTGATATAATGTTGGGACCCTTTGCAAATGCAGCTACCGAGAAGCCGCCCTTAATGTTCTGTGGTGAGGTGGTCGAGTACAGCATCTGCAACAGTTCTTGCTCATCAAAATCTGCAAAGACAAAGCGCATCTGCAAAGTATCTGGAGGAAACTCTGGTCACCCGGTATGTTCTCTCCCTGCTGGTTTCATTTACTGGCTGTGATGTAAAGCAGAGGAAACAGAGAGTGTGAACACTAATCACACCCTGAAAAGCGTCACTTGTCTGGTTTTCTTAAGTACAATTTCTGCTTATCATTCTTGTGCAAAAGTTAGTAGGGCTCAGATGGTTAAACAAACACTGACCGAATATAATTTCCGTGCTTACAGCATTTAACCTTTCATTACTCCATCCCACCCAAACCAAAGGTCTTTTTTTTGCACTTAGGCATTTAGCATTGCTTTTTTTTTTCCGGACAAAAGAAAAAAATATTAAAAACCCTTCAACATTTACTGCAGAAAGAGTTGAACTTTATCTCCAAGCTGAATTTATATATCTTACTTCAGAATGTGATAACTGTGTATGGTACTTCATCTTCATGTACATGAAGACAAGAAATGGCACCTTGTATATAAACTAGGAAAATACATTATTCAGGTAATAAATGTTGTAGTTTCATATCTTCTGGCAAAAAAAGTAGGCTGCCTACTAGTAATTGTATGTCATATTTTACAATAATGATACAGATTTTTAATGCCTGTCTGCTGCTTTGCCCTGCCTGTCTCCTGTTCTAGCCAGCAAAAAGAATGTTCCCAGCGAAAGACATCCTGAATGTCCTCAGCACAGCAGCTCATGTCCCTGCTTTGTAAATCAGACACTTTAAGAAAGTTTCTTTTACATTTCTCTCAAATTCAGCAGGTTTTGGAAGTCGAACCCTTACCTTGTGTTCTACACATCAAAGCTGTATCATGTTTTGACTAAAATACACTTGCTCCAACTCTTAAAGGCAAATCCTGTGTTCAAGTAAGAGTTTTATGAAACTTTAAAAGAATGCCTTTCTAGGAACGGACAGACAGAAAGAAACCTCAAAATGCTAAACATCTCTCACTTCTTGCAATACCACAGATCCTTCCATCCCTGACCACTGTCTTTGCTGTCTCTAGATGGATGCACCTTCCTTAACTTGCAGTTCATCCTTCACCTTGCCAAAGTGCCGATCGTGTTCAAAATGCTTCCAGAGAAGGTCAGTATTTATTAACGCTAAAGGAGGTTTTTGTTCTGGGCACTAAGCCACACGCATATTTTCACATGCATTACAGTGTTGCTTGTCATTGGAGATCGGGAAATAAACATCAGTAGTTTTAATGTGGATGCAGCTAGTGTGTGCCATGGATGGAGGGTGGTGGGGAAGAGTGCCTGTCAGGAAGAAGAGAGCTTTTGTCCTCTGGGTTTAGAAGTAGAAATAACAGTAAAAGGAAAGTAAGGATCCTTTAGTTGAATATCTAAAGATCTTTAACAATCAAAAATAATTAAATCAAACCCCAGCCATGCTGTGTTGCCTTTTCCTGTTTGTGGAAGTATTCCTCATGCCAGCAGTTTATCAAGTGTTGTCCCTGTCTTCATGTACACAGAAGCATCAGGCCAGGACCTGAATGTCTTCTGACTTATTTCTGCTGAAATAAGGAGGAGAGGGAACAGGAGGGAGGAAGTACCTGAGCTGGCCATGGCCATATGGGAGCTGGAGCTGGTGCAGCCCAGGAGGGAAGGCCTGCAAGGCGGAGGCTGCCTGGCCATGCTTGTCTGTTTGGATAAATATAAACACTGAAAAAAGCAGCCGCAAGAGACTCTGGGGAAGCAGTTTCTAAGCCAGAAGCTGTGACATCAGGTGGGACAGTGACAGCTGGGAGTGGTATCCTGAGCATGAACAAAATCCAGTGCTTGACCTGACTCTGGGAGATGCTCTACTAGAGGGGTCTTGTTTGGTGTCTGGGGGTTGTTGTGGCCCAGGAAGCAAAAATATCTGCTGCTTTGGTGCGTTTGCTTAGGGACAGTGATCAAAATGGTTTTGTTTTCTCACTTGTCTGCAGGCTGTTCTCAGAGCTCTCCAACTAAGCCTAGAAATTGTTAGCGTATTTCACAATGTGGTTTCATATCTCCTTGCTGTTGCTCAATTAGGAAATTCCCCAAACAGCTTTTGTGCCTTAAATCCAGAGCCTCTGACCCCAGACTGGGGAGGATTTGACAGAATTGGGAAATAAAAAATACCGTGTGCTTAAGGTAGATGTTTCCAGGTGCAAAGGAGTGTGAAATGCTGATGGTGAGAAAGGGACAAAAGAAGCACGAAGATCAATGTCAAATGTAGAATAAAGTAAAGATAAAATTCCAGTCTTATTTTTTTATAATTTTTCCTGCTCCATTTTACTGTTGTGTTTCAGATGCATACTCACAGCACCACGGATCTGTCACAATTGCAGAGAAAAGCAATCTCCCTACCAGGCCTGAGAGGCCAGCTCCAGTGGGGAATAGAAAGCCTGCTCAAAAAATTAGCATCTGCTAACCCATCTGGTCAGCTCATAATGAGTTTATCTTTACCAGAATTTTATAAAAGGCAGACTTAGGTTGCTCTAGTAAATCTGTCACTCGATTCTCTTTCCAAAGGGTAAAACAACTGAGGTGTGTGTCGTCCTGCGTGAACATGTATTTGTGCTGAAATAGTATCAGTTTCCCTCACAGCTTTGGCCTTTTGTTCAAATTAAACTGTACTGCAGGAGTGGGACTTACCTATCTTTCCTCTAGCAGTTAGCAGTGAGGTGTGTAGCTACTGGTATCTAACCACCAGTTAGGTACCAGTTCTGTCACTGGACACTTTGCTCAACACCGTTACAAAGATGATACCTTCAGAGAAACTGCTCGTCCCAAGATAAAATATGTTCAAAGTGAGTGTGATGAAAACCATTTTGGAGGTATCCGAGACCAATTAAGCCTGATGCTTGATAATTAGGCAACTAAAGTCACATGAGCTAATCCTGGCCAAAGTACTGAAGTGCTCTTGGCATTTGACCTTTCAGCCACTGGATTATTTCCACAGTATATAATGAGTTTCAAAGCACGGCACATTATGCATACCTCCTCCCCTGCCTTGTGTGTGCTGCACGGCTGGACTGTTCTCATGCCGCCTAGAAATGCCCACGTTTATGTATCTGTACATTTGGCACTGCTCAGATGCAACCCAGGAGTAAAAACTTTACCTGCACAGCTTTTCTTCTTTCCTGACGCCTTTTAAAAAATGAAATACTGATTATGACAATTTGATAAAAAATATTAGATCCTTCAAGAATTGGGAAAACCATATGAAAGACTAGCTTTGTCTTTTAGTGTCTCCAGATTTTATCCCTTATGTGTTTTTCTTTTTATGTGAATAAGGTTTTTTTATTATCAGTTCTGAATTTGTCTTCTTGAAATTTCATTTTGAAAGGGAAGAAAGGACTCAGTGAATCATAAATACTTGTTACAGCTTTTATTTTTATACTGTGCTCGTGAATGTTTGATTTTGAAGTGGGTTTATTTTCTCTAACAGAAAGCACTGCGTGTTCTGTGTTGTGTGCTCACTGTACCATCAAGTGCGTATTAGTAACTTCATTTGTATATGGCTGAGAAAGCTCTCATAAATTAGCATGTTTGAAACAATCAAGAAGACTGAGCTCAGTGATCAGTGAGAAACCACAAGCCAGATGTAGGAGGAATATTCTGTGCAACGTATTTAAATCTCAGACATATCTAATGTGTGTCTAGCTACCGTAATTTTAAAACAGAAAATATGGACAAGTTGGAGTCCTCAGTACTCTGCGTCTCTACAACACATTTCGTACAGACAATTTAACTCCATTGATCCTGACCAAGAGATCTTTTTTGTTGCTGCTCCTGAGGAATAAGTTCCCTCTCCCCCAAACCAGAACTTTAATTTGCTTAAAGGATGGCAGCCCCTGCAGCCTGACAGAGAGAACATTAGGTTTCCATAACAGGCGTTTCTAAGTTAAATCACTTCTGTGGTGGCTGTGTCTTGGGAGGCAGTCAAGCACTGTACACACATTTCCTACAAACACCAAGGAAGAGCTGATGCTCTTGTAAGGGTAATGACTTGTAGAGACCCATTCCTTTGGGAAATTTTTTGCTAGGCTTAAAGGGAATTAGAACACTGCAGAGCCTCAGCAGAAAAATACTCACTAGTTTGCAGAATTAAACCCCAACTGTTTTTTATTTAATATAGTTGGAAAAGTTGTCCCTATAATTCCTTGACAGGTAATAACTAGTTTAGGTCTTTGGAGCAAGTAAAATGCCATCTCAGAACCTGATTCTGCTCCTGTCTGACAATAGAATCTCAATATGATAATCAGTAAGTTATACAAACGTCCCTGTTGGTATTTTATGGTAATTGCCTGTTTAATGTGAAAGGCCAACAAGGGAACTTCTCTTTTGAAATGCTTGTAACTTTTCATTCCTACATCTTTTCCTCCTTGAACTTACTACATCCTCATAATTCTCCACTTGCCACAGCCTCTTTTCATAAAGCCTGGTTTTGTAGAGCTGAGGGGGATGTAAACATATTCTTCTTCTGATTCCCAGGAGAGGCAGGAAAAGTGGAGAAAATCTTGAAGTAAAAAAACTCCTGGAGGGAAGATGAGTTTACTGAGCTGAGATATTTTTATGTGCATTTCCTGACACCTTACCTAATAAACTTCATAAGATTACTTTAAATTTTGTCCATAGTATCTGCTCCAAGATCATGAAATGTCCCATGTAAGTGCGGAGGTTTTCCTTTCACCAAAAGTGCCGATTTTCCTTTAACTAAAATGGTGAGAGTCTTTACATGCTTCATTGAGAGGTCTCAACACACCGTGTCTGAATACAGCTGGTCTATTATTTAACACTGTATCACCTTCATGTTGTGATTCATAGTTTACTAAATCAGGGAGGTTGGTAGCTGCCTCAGAGGTAGACTTATGAGTTCACATTCTTGTTTTGCCACAGGATCTATGCTTAATTTTGTGTTTTCCTCTATTAAAGAATGCTTAATAAACAGGTACAGGACTTACCTCTTACCGAGATCCAGGTTTACCCTCCTGTAAAATGCTGATATACCAGAGAAACACAACTAAGGTATACTTTTCAGGAGCTTGTAAAAGTTAATTATCTATTTTCTCTCCTCCCATATGTTATCTGTCAATAATGGCCACAAAGAATGTACTCAACACAATAAATTTGGTAGATCCAAAACAAGGGCACCACACACATAAGTAAAGGACATTTCAACTCTCATTCCTTCTGTAGATGCCACATGGAGGCATGATGCAAGACTAGATTTGTGGGTGTAGCTTGTGTGGGGCAGGCAGAGTAGGGAGTCCACCAGAAGAGAAACAGCTCCTGGACTTGCTTTTGGGTGTCACACAGGACTGCTTTCAAAATGCTGCAGTTGAAAGAGCTGTTCTCTGAGAGCGGCCATGATGTGCTTGCATAAGAAATCCTTGATGGAATTGTGAAAGCCAAATAAATATCACCGTAGATGAGTTCAGCTTCAAAATGGGAAACCACATACAAATGAGAATTCTTGCTGAAAAAAACCCCTAGAAGGATTAGCTAGGGGAGTTAAATCTTTGCAGATGGCACTGAGGCTCTTTGGGAACATACTGGAGGCACTCAAGAAATGCATACCACATGTGAAGAAAGACTTAAGAAAGGGTAAGAGGATGCTGGCATCGCTAAACAGTGGGATTAAACAGATTATTAAAGTAAAAAGGCAACCTTCAAAAATCTGAACTTTCATTCACATGAAGAAAATAGAAAGGACTACATAAACTATGATGGAATAAATATAAAAGGATTCAAGATAGCCCAGCAAAGATTTTGAGGAACAATTTTGCAGAAGACATCAAGACTAATAATAAATCTTGTTTCAAATATACCAGAGAGTCTGTAAAGCAGTAGGTAACAAGGAGCAGTCAGTGAGCATAAGTCGATAGGGAGGTTATCCTGCCCCTGTACTCTGCCCTAGCGAGAACCCATCTGGAGTTCTGTGTCCAGTTCTGGGCTCCCCAGCTCAAGAAAGACAAGGAACTATTGGAGAGAGTCTGGTGGAGGGTCACTGAGATTATTAGGGGACAGGAACATCTCTTATAGGGAAAGGCTGAATGACCTTGGCCTGTTTGGCATGGAGAAGAGAAGACTGAGGGCACTTTATCAATGCTGATAAATGTCTAAAGGGTGGATGTCAAGAGGATGAGGCCAGACTCTTTTCAGTGGTCCCCAGTGACAGGACGAGGGGCAATAGGTACAAACTGGAACACAGGAATTTCCACTTAACATGAGGAAAAATATCTTTATTGTGGGGTGATAGAGCACTGGAAGAGGCTGCCCAAGGAGTATCCTGTACAGCTTGTTATAGGTGAATCTGCTTTTGCAGGAAAGATTAGATTAGATGATCTCCAGAGGTCCCTTCCAACTCCGACCATTCTGTGATTCTGTGACTTGCAGTGACTGATGTGCTGCCAGTTTTCAAAAATGATTGCAAAGGGTATCTGGCCAATCAGAGGCTCATAAACCCAATATCCATAGTGTTCAAATTAGCAGAAACTGTAATGAAGTGGATGCACAGGCAAATACGATGTATTTGGGAACTGTCAACACTGCTTTTGGAAAGTGCAGATGTGCCTTACAAACATACTGGGGCTCTTTGAAGGTGTTGAAAAATGTGGATAATGGGTTGATACTGTTTGTCTGGATTCCTCGAAAGTTTTAATAGCCTGAACAGAGGCTCTAGAGTCTAAGCAGCCACTGGATATGTGAGGAGATGGTCACATTTGTAAATAATTTGTTGAGATTGAGGAAGTAGAAGGCTGTAAATGGGCAACTTTTGCCGTGAATAAGGAAGGTTACCAGTGGCTTCCCACAGGAGTTTAAGCTTTCTCCTGGGCTATTCAGGTGCTCACAAATGACATCGAAAAGGGACTGAAGCTGAGGCGCTACAGTATGTATGTGATATTGTGATACTCATTAAACCAGAGGCAAGGGCTTGTTGGAGAAGGACCTTACAAAACAGAGTCACTACAAAATAAAACAAGAGATGGAGTTCAGTGTGGTGGTAACATGAAACAATTGGGGAAAAAAACTCCAGCCCAATCTCAATGTATAAGATGACAGCCTCTGACTTCACCATTACCATGCAGTAATGAAATCTCAGAGTTATGACAGATAGTTCTGTCAAAATTTCAGTCCAGTAGAGATAAAAGAAAGGCAGATTGATTTCCTTTAGGAAATACCACTACACTGCTGAATAAATCTGTGTTGATTAACCTACTCTGTGCTGGTCTCCACCTGAGGAAGGACAGAGAACTTGGAAAGGTTCCCAAAGGAGCCACACAGATGACTAAAGGTTGCTGCGTGGAACAAGTAGTACAGCTTGAGGAAAGCTCTGTAAAATTATCAGTCAAAGGCAGGGTATAAACAAGGAGTGTCTGCTCATGGTCTTTTTCAGCATACGGTGCATCCCAGGTGAACAGCAGGTAGCCAACTCTGAACAAAAGAAAGGACAGCTCTTGAACATGGTTTGTAATTAGGACGTAGGATGTCTTGCTGAGGGATGTGGTGGGTGGTAAAAGTTCATAGGACTCAGAGGCCGACTGCACAGGCTCATGGAAGACAAATCTACGAAGGGTCATTAAACATTCAACAATTCACATTTCCTCTGGCTGAGGAAATGCCCAAGCTACAAATTCTTGGACGCTGTGAGAATATCAGTAGGAAATATCAGCATATGAATACTTTGGAGAGTTTTGTAATCTTCTCATGAATCCACTTTCGATCGTTGTGGGAGACAGGACTCTGAGCTGGATGGACCCATGCTCTAAACTAGTATGACCACTTCTGCTATCCAATGAAGTTGTGATTGTACGTATTTGTAGACTAAAGATTTTTCTGGAGACTTACAAGAAGATAAAACTCCCTTGTACTTTTATATCTCCTTTTCCTGATTAAAATATCAGAGTCAATTGGTGAGGGAAAATTTTTCCTCAGATAATGAATTGTAGGTTAAAAGGAAGTAAGAAGAAATGCAGTTTATCAGATGCTTCATCTTTCTTGTTCCTTATTGCCAGTGCAATTAGTTCTCCTCACCAGGGCTTACAGCGTGACCTAAATCACATTTAATCTCTTGTGAACGTCTCTAGTAATTCGATCCTGGAAGCTGATATTTGTCCCTGTAATTCCTTTGTTATTCCTGCAACTGGTGCTACATGTAATTTGTAAAAGCACTTGTGTGTGTTTGACAAAAACAAAAGAATAAGATCCTTGTCTTAGGGTTACCAATCAAAGGAGAATGTGCAGCTACAGAAAGAGTTGCAGTCTAGATTGCTTCTTGCAATTTAAGAACCAGTTGATCAGGACCTTTTTTGTTTTAACAGCACGTGAATGAAGTACAGACTGCGACGAAATGACAGTCGTGTCTAAGCTTGGTGGGGTAATGTATATACACGACGCATAGACTGTAGTAAAAGGTAGCTTTTTGTGTGGGTTTGCACAGCACGATGTAATCCAAGCATGAGAAGCTGTCTGGGTCTATGAAGCACTACATAGCTGTGTTGGAATAGCACTCTGCTGGCTTAGCTGGGCTCTGGCGTGTCTGTGTGCATTTGCTGTGGCATTTGCTGTGGCATTTGCTGTGTGAGACCAGGTCTCATGAAAATCAGAAGGGAGTTTTGCTGCTAAACCTAGATCTGGACTCCAACACCAAGTATCTTATAGTTTAGGTTCCAAAGCTTCACAAGCACTTTTGGAAGTTTTGAAAAGCTTTAGTGGCTCTCCCACTTTGCACAGGACATTATCCTAATGTCAGGAATAGGAGGCAGTAGAGCTCCTGAATTATTATCCAGTTTATTAGCTACCTGAGCATCCCTCTCCATTAGCATGGAGATACGTTCTGCTGCAGACACTCCAGTCAGATGCATTTTCACACATGCATCTACATCACTAACATTTGTGTCTGTTTCACTGGTCATATCTGCCGCTATCCCTATCGGTCACTGCCATCTTGGGATATAATGAGGAGCAGGTAATTTTGTTGTAGACCATTTGGAGAATTCTGAAGTCAACTTACTTCTTTTTAATACAAACATTTTAGTTCCTTAGAAAGTGAGATATTATTGTCCTCAGGGGATGTTTCAGCCTACCACAGCATTACAGACAGGATATACCACGTGTTGCCTTCACTGAGTATCTTTGCAATTCAGAGTCCATTTGCTTCACAGCAAAGGCTCCCTCAGCTCCTGGATCCTCAAAGCCACAGGGTGAGTAAAGAGCACCCTCAGAGGCACTCTTCCCCCACTTGCACTGAGCTCCTTGGAGAATCCTGTGTGGTTCTTGCTGGAGTGCTTCCCCCTTCCCTAGCATGGTGCAAAGATCCTAACCACTGATAGCTAATTAAAAACAATCCTATAATCATAGTTTATTAACTTCATTAATTTAAGTTCATTAACTTTTTTACAGTTGGACTCGATGATCTTAAATGTCTTTTCCAATCTAAATGATTCTGTGATTCATTCACCATTAGGAATTCTAGAAAACATTCTCTACAGAAGTGACTAATAAAAATTTGAGATGGAATGTAATCACACTGAGGTTACCAAAATGGAGTTCTGCATGATAGATGTTGGCATTTCTACTAACTTTCCTTTTTTGGTAATTATCATTCTGAGCTCTCTCATCACCTGGCAGCAGTTTCGATTGTTCGTTGTGGTTGTGCACAAAGTAGTTAGGTCTAGTGGTTTCTTAGCTATAACACCTCACAGAGCTACATAATGTCAAATTAAATACTGCTTTGCACCTTGAATGAAAACAGCAAAGAAAGCTGGTGTGATGTTATGGGAAGTAAAGACGAGTCTTGCGGGTGATAATAGCATGTTCCAAGGTAACAGGCAGTTTTAAACAATCTTTCTAACTTAATTTCCTCATTTTCATCCCCTCCTGCTAATTATCCAATATCAGATGCTATTGTTTCATCTTTAATAATGCCTTTCCCAAACAATGAGTTACAGGAATACATTTTTCTGCCACTCTTGCCTTCATTTAGGTGACAATGATAGACAGGATCTCCTTAGCATAACTGAGAAACAGGATTTGTGCTGGCATGCAAAATCTGGATGTCTGATGAATAAGAAGTCGTGATGCCTCTGAGATAGGACCAGATCAAAGATGGACAGTTAGCAGGTAAGGAGGTGGGAGATATTCTGTGGAGGCAGAAGTAGCACAGCATCTTGGTAGGAAATGTATTTTGGAATGAATCTTATTGCTTCTTTCCCAAGGAGTGATAATAGATGCTTCTCTCTTTTCTAGTGCATGGCCTGCTTTCAAAGTCAGAGCAGAGTATATTATACATCAAGTGGCAGCCTGGCCTCTGAGTTGCCTTTTCCTGTTCAAATTAGATGGGACTCTCATAACTAATTGAATGTTGTTCTTATTTATGAACAGTCATCTCTATTCTTTTAGACACTCATGCATCTTCCTTGGACGACATTCCTAATGGATGGAGAATTGTTTCCAGTCACTATCAACAACACAATTAATATAAATTACAACATGCAAGTACAGTGAGACAGCAGCCTTGTGCTTATGTACAAAGACATGAAGATGAGATGAACCTATGATGCAGGAGGAAAACCAACTAATACTATCTTGTTTCCTGCCTTTGTTTTTAAAGAGCATAAACAAGCAAACAAAATCTCCCCATTTTCTGTCCAAAAGCCCATTTTACCATTTACTCCTATTTCATCTTTCTTTAAGCAGCACAGAGCGTTTTTATTGACAATGAACCTATAATTATAATTTTCCTAGTATGCTAGAACTAGAGAATTAAATAATTTTTATGCATGGGCATATGTGTTTTAAGACCATGGTGCTAAAAGCTTGAAATGCATTTATGTTTATAACACAAAAAAAACCTGTGCTGAGAATTAATCTGAGATTTGCTATTATTGATTAAGCTCTGTGCAGCAGACTTCAGAGACTCTCCCTTCCTTTCCAGCTGTGCCTGCGCAGCCTGAGTGACACAGACCAAAGAGATGCACATGGGGAGCTGGTGGCAATGCAGTTTCTAACAGGGGATGTACTGCAGAATGGCTTTGGCTGTGCTGTGGAAGATCACACTGTCAAGTCTCACTAACTAAGAGCGAGCAGGTGCCTCTGACAATTCAGTCTGGGACTGTACAGCTTCTGTGTAGGACTCCCTTTCATTTTTGCAACCAAATCTCTGTGAACATAAGCAACCTAGACCTGAGGCGTGCTCTAATGACCTCACCTACTCCTGGCCATCTGCTAAGAAGCAAAGAGAACAATGTTGTCTTCCACAGAACCCGAGTGCTCTCAAGAGAAGCCCAAGTGATAGATGGCCCTTGAGGACCCACTGGCATTGCCAGACTTCTGGAGAAAGTGAAGACTGTCCTGACTTCTTCCCACACCCCAGCGAAGGCCCAGCTCTTTCTTTACCAAGAGTTACTCAGTGCAAAGAGGAAAGGAACAGCCCGGCAGCTGTCTGAAAGCTCATTTAGTCAAGGAGAGGCAAAGTCCTTCCAGGCTGAGTGTTTGCACTGTGGACATCTATGTGAGGAATGGTTGCTGTGGGCACCTAAAGCTTGCCAGAAACTACACAAATATTTCATTCAAGGAATGGGGAAACATTTGAACAGTTTGTGAAGGAAAACAGATACATTGATCAATTTGTAAGGTAAAATTAGTGAGAAGAACAAATTCATTTATTTTAAGGTCTCCTTCCTGCAAGATCTGACCTAAGAGTCTGATTTCTGTAACAGTACTTCTAGTTGAGATCAAGCAGAGACTGGTGCTATAGCAGTGATTTCACTTGAGGAAAGTAGCAATAAAAGAAAGGATTTAACTGCTGTGCAATTGTATCCCCACCTCTGCTATATGTGAGTATTCATTGCAATCAAAAAAGAGCCCATTTGTTTCCTGTGCCGTCCTCTGAAGGACACTGGTGCAAATTCTGATTGCACAATAGCCTGTCTTATGTCTTGTCCCACTGCATATTTCACGAGATGCTATTAAGCAAATAAAATCATGTGAAAAGCTTGTCATAGCTTTCTGAAGCAAAACTTTTCCCTGTGACTTCCAGCAGAATTCAGCAGAAATGACTGACTCAGGTGCTAACTGGGTTGCAGAACAGCAAAAAAGTGTACAAACCTCTGCTGAGGCATCATGATCCGGTCATATCACATAACATGCTGAGATCTGTTCTCATACTATGGAAACAACTAGAAATATTAAAGGCACAATGGGGTCAGTGCAAGCTGAGGAATGAGGTTAACAAGACAGTTCCTCTCCACTAATAGTTTTGTGAGCAGTATGGGTAAATTATCTTCAATGCAAGAATATTCCAGGGTGAATGAATAGGCAAAAAATGAGAAAAGCGTCTGCCTTCTCCAACTCTTTTCCTCTTGTCCCTCTCTTTCACTTGCTGCTTTTCTTTTTTTTTTTTATTTCTACCTTCCTTTATTTTTGCTTAGAATTAACCATGTACTTACACTTGTCTCTAAAGGCTTAAGAGCTACCTTTTGTTTCTTTGTTTCTGTGTGGGGTTTTTTTCCCCTTTCAATGTCTATTCAGACGGTTTGCTGATGATGTTTTCCAAATGCATTCTTCTCAGCTGTGTGACCTGCCTCTGTATTTAAAGCTCCATTAACAATGTTAAATATAGTGCTTGAATAAATGGAATTCTGGAAGCCTGTTAGATGAATTGTGGCAGAACGCTTCCTAACTCTACTACTTGGCTCAACTTTGGGCAGTCAAGAGCAGAAAACTGGAAGATTTCCATCAGAGAGGCCCTTCTGAAAGTAGAAAATGGAACATCACTTTTTAAAAAGCCTGAGCCCCGGAAACCACAGGGGAGGAAGTGAAAGAGCAAGATGACTCAGTGAGGGTGAAATCTGTGCATGAAGGCACTGGAAAACACCAGTCATGCAATGGAGAACAGAGAAAGCAGTGCTCAGTGCACCTGTCCCTAAAAGGCCAAGGCATTTTAAATTGACAAATCTGAATTTGTCACAAAAACTTTATGTGTGCATGAAAAGCTGGCATCAGATTTGCTCCATTCTAGTCTCCATTTATCCATATTCCAGAATTATAGTCTTCACATTGCCACTGGATCAGAAAGGGCACAGTTCAATTAATGGGGTTGATGATCTTTGCCTACAAACTTTTTAAACTCTGCTAGAACAGCAGCTTCGGGGCAGAACAGGACTGGGTTGCAGGAGGGCTGGGAGTCAGGGGTGTGAGTTTGTGCAGAGTGGTCTATAGCCTGCGCTTCCACCCACTGGGCTGGGCAGCTGCAGTAGAGCCCTGGCCTCAGCTTCTCCCAGCTCTTCCACAATCCAGAGCTTTCTTGTGGCAATGCCCGAGATTAACAGTAATTGCCTCCTGGGAGGAGAAGTGTCTCCCCACCTCTGGCTTTGCTTACACTGGCCTTTGAGCAGGAGGAGATTCTGTAGCAGCACCTGTAGCACTTTTGTAGTGGGTGTGGCTGCAATAAGGATAGGACTGGTTTAAAGCAGCTGGGATGTACTGTCCCCAAAATTCCCATTGTGTTGTCCTCCTCCATGTCTCCACCCTTCACTTTCCACAGACGAGAGCTCCCTACTTCAGTCTCTGAGCTCTGTGCTAACCTTTGTGTCATGTCATCAAGACTTTAAAAGGCAGCATGATTAAAGCAATAAAAAGTAAGGAGGTGTATGTGCCTTGCTAATGGCTCCTCTGCTTCTAAGAGAAAAGTATGCGTCTGCCTTGGCGCTTAGCACTGAGAAGCACTTAGGAAACCTATGATTAGATAGGAAGGAGAGCAGGGGGAGGAGGCAGTTTCTTTGTCGATTTGAACAACAGTGACCGTCAAGTTCCTACCAGTGACCAGATTTCCGTGCTTTAACTGGTTGTTTCCTACCTTCAGTTTTAGTTTTGTATTGTTACAAACTTGGAGAAATTACTGAACTATGTATGAAGGCAGGACCAGTGAAGAAGAGACTTATAGGTCAAGTGGGGCTAATTCAGTGAGTTGAGACTTTAGCATATTCTGCATGGATTAGGAACAGGGGCAGGAGAAGAAAAAGGACAGTTAAGGTCTAAGGTCAGTAAAAGTAAACACCATAATTTTGAGACAGAATATGTGAAATAGCCATGTCTTGGTGATTCTAATGCAGATACCCTGTACCTAGCTATGAAAGCCATAGTCAGACAAATGGTCACAGAGCAAGAGTTTGGAGAGCCCATTTCAAGCTCTCAGCATACAATTCTCCTTAGAGAAGCATCAGAAATTGCAGTGAAAATGTACTAGGTAAGGGAAGGATTATTACTGCGGCATTGCAGGGGACCACACAGCGTCATGTTTTCATGCAATTTATTATAAATGAAGTCCAGCAGGGACGTGTGGATGGGGAGAAGTTTGGCAGATATAGCTCTAGATATGGGTCCCGGGAGAGCCCAAAGCAACAGGGCAACCTGCCTCTATCCAGCATATTTGTGGTACAGCACTAGGCATACAATCACCCCCAAATGATATTAACCTTGATACTCTATCTGAAAGCACCATATTTTAGAGAATGGAAAGAGAATTGCTTCGGTTTAGTCTGCTAGTTTTTGCTAGTTGGCAAGTTGCTTTATAAGCAGCATAGAGATTTATTAAGAGCTAAGCATTAAACTTGATTCTATCTTCAAAAGCTTCTGGAAAGCCTATAAATCCACGTGATCCATGATGTGCAGAAGCAAATTAGTCAGGAGAGGACTCTAGTGACATCTGAAAGAGCCAGACAAAAGAACAGTCTCCCCTCTGGTAAGGAGAATTAAAATACTCTTCCTGAGAAATAAAGGAGCCCCAGTCTTCAGTGGGAAAAGTAGCCTTGATGCATAAAGGCAGTAGAGTTGTCCTGTGTGTGAACAGGGGAGCACATTTGCTCTCAGCTCCCCACTTCGCTTTGCATCCATTTGCAGGCCAGGGATCAGCCGAACCATGGGGAAGGTACCACTGATGAAAACCAGTTTATCCTCAGGAAACTCTGGAGAGCCTGTTGTTAGAAATTCCAGAAATATACCTAGCAGGAAGCCATGAAGAATTGTGTACTGAGATACCATATGCCTTTCTGCACGGACCTTTTTATTCTGTTTGTTCAACAGATTCAAATACCCTAAATCTAAGAGTTCACATTCTCTTTATAAAGTGAATGTTTAGCCATAATCATTGCAAAGACAATTGTACAAGCAAGGCTGAACACTAATTATTCTGGAGTTTGCAGGCAGCCTGAAATAGATTGATAGGAAATCACTTCACTGCTACTCTGTGTTGGAGTGTTGATGTTTTAGGCCTCACAGTGCAATTGAAATGCCAGACTTTTTAGTACATGAAGTGTTTGTTTGGTTTGATTACGGCATGGATGCAGGCAATTAGCGTGTTCACAGACACAAACAGTAAAACAAAGAAAAAGTAGAACTAAACGGGAAGAAAAATGTGCCCTACTGCCTCTGGTCGTGTTTGCAGACAGCAATAATTACAGCACAAAAATGTTCAATTTCCCCCCAAAAATGTATTTTTTACTCAATATTTACAGAAAAATCCAATATACAATTGTGAGCCAGGTCGTTATTGACGGAACTGGTCTGTAATGAAATTGCATTTTGGCTTCGATACCAGAGCGAATTTGATATTGCTGCTCAACACAGGCTTTGCAATCTGTTTGCAATGATATTTGCTTTTGGTTGTAAACATTTTAGGAAAGCTGAGAAACCATAAGCTATAAAGCGTACCCAGTGTCAAATCCCAGGGATTACTGAAGGATCAATATTTTGTGACAGTGATACCCACTGATGTGTGGTTTTATTTGGGGGGAGGGTTCTCCCTCTGTTTCTGCGCAGCTCTGGAGACACAGGGAAATATTCCCAGTTGTACGAGCACAGATAGATGAAACATTGTTCAAAGACTGATGGAAAACTACCAAGAATCAGATACAGAGGTACCTATTCTGCATTTCTATCTAAGCAACAGCTATATCATGTTTACAGCTTTATTTATTAAAGCTCTTGTCAATCAGTGACATTAAAGAGAAACACATTTCTTAAGCTTATGAGCTTAGATTCAGATTATGTTGGTTTATAACAGCAGCGTTGGCAGCAAACTTGTGTATTGCCCTGCTGCCTTCTGACAGGTTTATTTCAGCTCTCAGGACTGTAATAATGTGAAGATGAGTTAGGGTTGGAGGTTTATATGCAACCGCAATGCAGGACTGCAGGACTTTATTCGCAGTTTCAGAAGTGAGAACTCTTCTTCCCGAGTCATTGCTAAATCAGGGCTCCAGAAGTATTTTTGTAATTTTTTCCAGTGAAATTTCAAGAAAATATTTATTAAAATATGACCACTTCTGATTAAAAAACACAAGGCATGTTTATTTGAGAGAAGAAATGTTGGGGCTCAACTGCAATCCAGGGAGTATCTGAGCTAGTGATTCGATTTCTCTGCTGAAAATTCTCTTTTAGCTTCAGATGGAAAAAAATACATTATATAGTTGCTGCCATAACCAGTCAAAAAACTGACAAATCTGTTTTCCATTGGTTCAGTGAAACTATAGATCAGTCAAAAATACTTACATTGAATAATTTTGGGTTTGTTTCATTTTGATATTGTAGAAGCATTTTATTTACCATAAGGTGACCATTTTTCATTTTGATGTATGCTGTATATAGCAACTCTCATGACTCAGCCCACCTGTAAGGTTTCTTATTTTGTTTTCCTGGGTTACTTTAAAAAAAAATGCCATTTTACAGCGGTGTCTCACCATACTGGCCTGTGCCATCATGGCCAGAGAGCACAATGACTTTGAGACCATGTTTTATGAAAATATTCTCCAGCAGCAGCATCTACTTTACCAAAAAGAACAAGTAAGCTCAGAGTGTTGATTCTACTCTTTGAGAACAGAGGAAGGTGGTTTCTCTGGGTGGGAGGCAGTTGCTAAGTGAAAAATAAAGTCAAGCTGTTAGGATGGGAATTTGTTAAAGTAGAGCTGGGCTACACAAACATAGTCACCGTGCACCTTTGTGCTTTGCTTCAGGAGCTGCAAAAAGAGCAGTAAGGGCTCTGAATCAGGTTGATGATGATGGTCTATCACTTGGTAGTACTTAGTGATGTCATTTGGGATAGAGTCCCACTGTGCAGACACATGTTGACTGTTTGAGAGGAGAGGTAGAGGGGATCTGGGATTGCTTTTTCTGTGCTCGATGCCAGAAGGGCTTCTAAAACAAAGATAACTTGAAGGCAAAGGTAGTGGCCTGGTGTTCTGTGGTTCATGTTCACAACAGATGATACACTAGTAACATTCTAACTTAAACTTCTACTGACCAATTTCTTTGTTTACATGGCATTTTCCCAGGGCAATTCAATCCTGTGCATTGACTGAGACAGAAAATACAAGAGGTTTAGGCACATAGGCCATATTGCAGTGTAGGTGCCTGGCGTGCTACATCTCAGCTGCATAATCAACTCCCCTTAAGTTCTGAGTACTTGACTTTGCAGCTTCAGTTGTGTTTTTTAGGATGGCTGATACATGTGGGTGGAATTTTTTAAAGAAGTAAACCAGGCAATACAGCAGAAATGCCATCTTCTGGAATCACAGGATATCGATGTAATCTATTAGCTGACTTAGAGGCTTTGTTCCATCAACACAATCTCCACTGCTAGAGGTATGTCAGCTTCTTCAGAAACCTACATTACAAGAAAGGCTGCTTGGTTTTCAGGGAAGTTTGCACAGCAGCATTGGAACACCTGCATTTTAGATTTTTTTCTTTATCTCTCTTCCTCATCTCTCCTCATCACTGACTACAAGATTTCAGTCTGCACTTCTTATAAATTTCTTGCCCCGCTTTCTCAGGATCTTTCCAGGTTTTTTGTCCCTATATCTTTTTCTATACAGTGTCTTGTCAGAAAACTCTCTTCTTTTCTGATTTCACTGTACTGTCCATATGTTTGAGAAGTCTGGAGTGAAAGAGAAAATGAGAAACACAAGGCGTTTCAGTTGGGTGTAAAGATACAGGAGGAGGTGGTAGGACTTAGCTGGAGCCTGTGGGCAGTGGAGTCTTTCCTCCCCTTTGCTAGCTCATCGCCACCAGATCCCTGTCTCATCTGTCACTTCCCTTGGGTACAACACAGCGTATTCCTTTTTGCTGGCCACCCTGGGCAGATGTGTCTTTGGGCTTTGCTTCAACCTCAGAAGAGACTTCCTGCTCCCAGTTTCACTTCTCACTAGCCTAATACAATAAACAGAGGTTTTTGCTCTGAAGAGAGCAAGCTCAGTTGCTCAATAGAGGTTGTGGAAAGTGTGAGAAAGGTTCAGGTACAATCAGCCAAAGTGGAATGGCACATAGTTTCAAACCTAAAAACATCTCTAGAGATCGTACAGGAACCACCTCGGTTTGGGGTTTTTTTTCCGACAAAGTCCTAGGATTTGACCAACTTTTTTCTGATTTTACAAAAAGACATCAAAACCAGAGGAAAACTAGTGCTGCTCTGAATAAAGATCATCAGAGTTTTTCAGCACAGCTAAAATATGTGTATTTTCCCCAATATTCATTTCCAGAAGTCTCTCAGAAACGTTTACTGTAAGACAAAAAAAAAAAAGAAAAAAATGACAGAAAATTTCAGTGAGAATCCAGAGAAGTTATTAGCATTTACCACTTAGATCTGGCATGTGGAGGTGCCAGGCAACCTTGAAAGCAGACTGTGCTGTTGGCTGTGCCTACAGTTTGCAGTTGTGCCTATTTCTTATCTAAATGTAATACGCTAAGAATGATTTTTAGCTTTCCTCCATTGTGTTCGTCTGGTTGCAAATGCTGTTTGGTGGTATGAAAATGACAAAACAATTATATTTAGCAGTGACCTACCTATATTAAAATTAATTTCTAGCACTTCAATCTGTTCAGGTTCTATTACATACCTTCCTTTTTGTGCTAACCTGTGTGCCCTTTCTGAGGGTGTGTTAGTTGTCAAATATTAACAAATGGAACACATAATTGTTTTTATCATACATTAAATGGTCTGTATGTACAAGCTTATCAGCAGACAGCATATTTGCTCTGATAAATGCATTGCCTCACAGCTTACTGAATGAAGCCTGGTCACAATTCTTCTGATTTCCTCTCTGGAGGTAGGGGAGATTATACTATGGGAGGCCAGGCTCACCAACATAGTAGAGCTACGCACAGGAACATCTCATAAAATCTTCCCTAATCTTGCTTCCCAATCTTTCCTCTCCTCTATCCTCTTCACACATATCCTTCTGTCAGTTCCCATATCCATTAGACCAAATGACCGGAAAGAGTCTTTTTAAGGTTACATATGAACCGTGCCTGTCTCCCTATTAAACCATGTCCCTAAGGAACTCATCTCCCCATCTTTTAAAAAACCTCCAGGGATGGTGACTCCACCACCTCCCTGGGCAGCCTGTTCCAATGCCTGACCACCCTTTCAGTGAAGGAATTCTTCCTAATGTCCAGTCTAAATCTGCCCTGGTGCAACTTGCGGTCATTTCCTCTCCTCCTGTCACTTGTCACTTGTGAGAAGAGACCAACACCCACCTCGCCACAACCTCCTTTCAGGTAGTTGTAGACAGTGATGAGGTCTCCCCTCAGCCTCCTCTTCTCTAACTAAACAACCCTAGTTCCCTCTGTTGCTCCTCGTAGGGCTTATTCTCCAGCCCCCTCACCAGCCTCGTTACCTACTTATTTAGGTATCACACAACAGAGCTCTGGATTATTTAATCCTAGGCTATGATGTTTGCTCATCCTTAGCTTTGTTCATGCACTTTGTCTGTTTTGATAGATTGTGGGACTGTGTCATGGGAAGATTATGGAAATAACTGCTCTCAGAGCCCAGCTTGCTGACTTAGAGGAAGAAAATCTTGGTCTCAAAGAGAAGATTAGAAAAGAAGTATGGGATGATTATGAATCATTAGTCCGGAACCTATTTGTGACTTGTGTCCAACTAAAAGTAAGGACAGAATAAGAGGGGATACTCAGTCAGTCTTTTTTGTGCTGCTGTATAATTTGCCAACAAGAGTAGCACTCAAAGAAATAAATTGCTGCAGGGTGCCAGGTGGGTGAATGAGTGAATCATTTATCTCCTGCTGTTAGAAACATCTTGTAAAAATGTCTGGTAGAAAAATAGTGTACCTTTTCCAAGAGAGAAGGCATATTCTCAATGGAACAGGTACCACATTAGAGAGAATGATGGAAGATCTTTTTACTTACAGTGGAAGGAAATTTTTGAATATAATACTTCAGTTTGTAATATTCTGCACTATTTTTCCTAGAAACTTTATGCCCACTGCCTGATTGTATTGCTCACTCTAACAATGTCTTTGTTTTCAAGTAGGTCACTGATTTCTTTGGGGTAACATATGCCATTACTTACAAAAATAAGATACCCCCCCAATCTAGCCTGTAAAAACTGACTGATCATGAATATGTGTATTACAGATCAACTACCTGCACCAGATTCCCAAGGTTTTGACTGATGGTCCACAAGGCCATTAATATCTGTGGCCAGGACAATAGTGACTTGAGGAATGTTTGGATTTCTTTTGCAGTCTTAAGTGCGAGTCCATTTTTCACCAGAAAGCCTCCTTTTTTCACAATGGTGCTGCTATTTCCAATGCGTACATCCCAGGACTGCAAATAGATGGCCTGCAAATGGTACAATTGAAATTCCACTTCTTGTAGTGCCTGAATGCAATGAGATTATTGCTCTGTCTGCCTGATACATTGATTCTAGGAAAATAATTCTGAAGAAAGACCACCTGGTTGAAGTTGAGAGACTTCTGAAATCTTCTGAATGTTGCTTTTCTATATGTGCAAAATTCATCTCCTATGAGTTCTGTTCACAATTGCAAGAAAAGTTGGATGCCTATCATCTTAGCATTGAGCAATGAGTGTTTGAAATCGTCAGTGAAGTGAGAAGTTGACAATATGATTGATCTGAAGAAAACATTTGGCTTCACTAAAAATACAGCTCACTTGAGAGAACATTTGTCTAAAGTAAGGAAATACATATGTGTATCAGTAAATGAACACAAGGATAATGTCCTGGTTAAGCTTGCTGAAGATGGCTTAAGTTATTGTATTCTATATGAGACACTGGTTGGGTGAAGACCATGGAGATAGTCCATTACCAGACGCTGTTAATGACTACTTATTTGTCAGGCTGTCATCTTTTTGTCACAGCTGGTGAGTGAGCCTAACAGGGGTGAGGGTCTCCTTGATCTACTGCTTAAAATAGAGAAGGGCTAGTGCATGGTGTTGTGGTCGGAGGCTGTCTAGGGTGCAGTGACCACAAGATAATAGAGTTCTCCATAAACAATGAAACAAGGAAGGGCATGAACGGGACGTCCACGCTGGACTTTTGGCAGGCAAATTTCGGATTATTTAAGGAACTAGTCAGGAGAGTGCCTTGGAAAATAGTCCTTAAAAGCAAAGGGATCCAGGAAGGCTGGATGTTCTTCAAGAATTAAATCTTGGAGGTGCAGAAACAGGCTGTCCTGATGTGCCATAAGATGAGCCGTAGGGGCAGACAGCTGGCCTGGATGAGTAAGCAACTTCTGAAGGAGCTAAGTGAGAAAAAGAGGGTGCATCACCTTTGGAAAGAAGGGCAGGTAAATCAGGTTATGTTCAAAGATATCAAGTCATGTAGGAAGAAAATTAGGGAGGCAAAAGCCCAGGTGGAGCTCAAACTGGCCACTTCTGTTAAGGATAAGAAGTGTTTTTACAAATATATTAATGGCAGAAAGAAGGGCAGCAATGACCTCCACTCCATATTGGATGTCGAGGGAAATATAGTAACTAAAAATGAGGAAAAGGCTGAGGTGCTTAATGCCTTCTTTACCTCCGTTTTCAACACTAAGGCAGATTGTTCGCTGAACAGCTGGTCTCCTGAAGTGGTGGATGGGGTCAGGATGAAATATAGCCCCCCCTGTAATCCAGGAGGAAGAAGTTAGAGACCTGCTGAGCCACTTGGATCCTTGTAAGTCCATGGGGCGAGATGGGATGCATTCTAGGGTGATGAGAGAGCTGGCGGATGAGCTTGCTAAGCCGCTTTCCATCATTTATCAACAGACCTGGCTTGCTGGAGAGGTCCCGGATGACTGGAAGTTGGCCAATGTGACGCCCATGCACAAGAAGGGCCATAGGGATGATCCAGGTAATTACAGACCTGTCAGCCTGACCTCGGTTCCAGGCAAAATTATGGAGCAGATAATCCTGGGTGCGATCATGCGGCACCTACAGAATGACTGAGAGATCAGGCCCAGCCAGCATGGATTTAGGAGGGGTAGGTCCTGCCTGACCAATCTGATCTCCTTTTATGACCGTGTGACTTGCCTGGTGGATGAGAGGAAGGCTGTGGATGTGGTGTTCCTGGACTTCAGCAAGGCCTTTGACACTGTCTCCCACAGCAGACTCCTGGAGAAGCTGGCAGCACATGGTTTGGATGGGAATGCTCTGGGCTGGGTTAGGAACTGGTTGGATGGCTGAGCACAGAGAGTGATAGTGAACGGTGTCACATCCAGTTGGTGGCCGGTCACTAGTGGGATCTCCCAGGGATCGGTGTTGGGCCCGGTCCTGTTCAATATCTTTATTGATGATCTGGATGAGGGGATCGAGTCGATCATTAGCAAGTTTGCAGATGACACCAAGCTGGGAGGAAGTGTCGATCTGCTGGAGGGTAGGAGGGTCCTACAGAGGGACCTTGACAGGCTGGAGAGATGGGCTGATTCCAATAGCATGAGGTTTAACAAGTCCAAGTGCCGGGTTCTACACTTTGGACACAACAATCCCATGCAGAGCTACAGGCTGGGGACAGAGTGGCTGGAGAGCAGGCAGGTGGAAAGGGACTTGGGAGTGCTGGTGGACGGGAAACTCAACATGAACCAGCAGTGCGCTCAAGTGGCAAAGAAGGCCAATGGTATCTTGGCCTGCATCAGGAACAATGTGGCCAGCAGGACTAGAGAGGTCATCGTCTCCTTATACTTGGCACTGGTCAGGCCGCACCTCGAGTACTGTGTCCAGTTCTGGGCCCCTCAGTTTAAGAAAGATGTCGAGATGCTGGAGTGTGTCCAGAGGAGAGCAATGAGGATGGTGGAGGGGCTGGAGCACAAGCCCTATGAAGAGCTACTGAGGGAGCTGGGATTGTTTAGCCTGGAGAAAAGGAGGCTCAGGGGAGACCTTATTGCTCTCTACAGCTACCTAAAAGGAGGCTGTAGTCAGGCAGGGTTTGGTCTCTCAGGTGACCAGTGACAGAACAAGAGGACACGGTCTCAAGCTTCATCAGGGGAGGTTTAGACTTGATGTTAGGAAAAAATTCTTCACTGAAAGGACGATTGGTCATTGGAATGCACTGCCTGCGGAGGTGGTAGAGTCACGATCCCTGGAGGTGTTTAAAAGGAGATTGGATGAGGCACTTAGTGACATGGTTTAGATGATGAGTAGGTGTTGGTGTTGGGTCATAGGCTGGACTTGATGATCTCAAAGGTCTTTCCCAGCCTTGTGATACTGTGATCTTTGGTGGTGTGTTTATACTTCAAGTGCAGAAATTTGGGCCAATTCCAGCCCTTAGAGTCTGAATAACTATATGTATTTGAATTGAATTTGGTAATAAACTTAGGAACTCTGCTTTCAGTCTGTTCTGAGTGAAACTAACACCTTGCTTTCTACAGAGGTGAACATCAGAGAGGTTGAACTTGGATCTGAAGAAGTAAAAATGTGAACTCGCATTCAATTATATATCAGCATTGTCATGTGTTCTCACTGTCCTTTTTTAGGGTGGGGAAAAAAGAATGTAAAGTTTCAGTGACTCTGATAAATATGTTGATGGGAGTTTTATCTTCTTGACATGCAAGCTGATCACATAAAAGAACAGGAACAGATACTTTTTTCCACTGGAGTTACTTAGAATCAAAAATATATTCAGCTTTGTGTTTTGAAAAGGTGCGCTCAAAACTGGTGTTCTGGGAGTTATAAACTTAAGCCTGTAAAGCCATTTCCAGGCTACAACTTGCAAATCAATCCCTTTAAGAGTCAAACATATTCCTCCTCAGCAAAGTTCAATTTGTACTAAAATTACAGTCAGTGAATACAAATGAGATCAAATAGATAATGGCTAAACACTTCAGTCTAAAGCAAATATGCCTGCAGACCTCTCAAGCAGAGAAGCTTGTGAAGTAGGATATAACTGTAATGCCAACAAAGCGAGAAGGGCTTTCAGCACCCCCAATGGACCTATGGTATAGGGAAACCGAGAAGTAAATGAGGAACCAGTGGAAATGGAAGAGGTTCAAGCATAAGAAGACTGCAGACAGACTTCCTTATCCCCATTTGGAAAGGACAGTGTGCTAAGGCAATGAACAAGGAGAGTGGGGAGCTCACGTGCAGTCGAAGAACTGTTGTTTGAGCAGAGTCATGGAAGCTTGGTGGACCGATGCACGCCATGGTCATGGTGGTTACGGGATGTTTAAGAAGCATCAGCAGGGAAGAATAGGAAGGATAACTGCACTCTGTATAAGACCATTTCTTGCACAGAGCTCTTGTATGAATATTGAGATGTAATACTGCAAGCCTATGAGTCAAAGTCAGAGGTGGGAGACTGATGATTAATGTGATAATTAATGACTCTGGTGGGGATCTGTTACAGACTACCCAGTCAAGAGGATAAAATAGGTGGGGTAGTCTATAGACAGTTAAGAAAAGTGGAGATTTTATCCATCTGGAAATCTACTGGAAAGGGAAACAGAGCATTGTGAAAGCCTAGACAGTTCCTAGACAGCATTAGTGAGAACATCCTAAATGCAAATGCTAGAGGAGCCAGCCATGGTAAATCCCTACTTCTGCTGCTCACAAACAGAGAAAAACTGGTGGTGAGTATCATGACCGAAGTCATCTGAGGCTGCAGTGACTAAGAAATTATTTCAGGATCAGGAGAAAGGTTGCAAAATTATGCTACAGAGCTAGGACTTAAGACTTGAGAGCAGATTATGACTTATTTAGGGAATTGCTAAGCAGAATCCCTGGGAAACAGCCAAGAGGGGAAAAGTGCCAAGGAAAGCTGGTTGTTTTTTAAAGAAAATTTAAAGAGATTTAAAACCCAACTACCCTGTTATGCAAAAAGACCATGAAGTTTAACAGAAACTTGACAAGAAGCAAGGAGCTTCTTAAAGGAACAAAATACAAAAAGAGAGATTGCAAGTAATGGAAACACGGACAGGCAACAAAAGTAGAGTATCGGAGTTCAGACCCATAGTGATGGAATTAGGAAGGCCAAAGCCTGGCTGCAGGTAAAACCAAGACGGGACACAAAGGGTAAGAAGCTGAGTCGACAATGAATAGTAGAACTTCTGTGCAGAGACACCTCTGCCAGCAGGGCCAGGACCTCCAGTGGTCCTCTATAACCTTCATTTCTATGTTTGCATAATGAAACTGCTTTCCTCTGCCTTAAGGACAGTTTTCAGGAGGAAGTCTGCTATATTAAACAAAGAAGAAGAAAAATTGACAACTACGCTTTTCATGAATCCAGTATTTTAAAGACATTGTAATTAGGGTGACCCAGGTTACTGCATATGGCATGAAGCAGAATCCAAATTTGACATAACAGCATTTATCACCATCAACAGTACTTCATTTTGCAGGAGTTTACCTGCTTGCTGTTTTGGATTAAATTTCTTCAATTTTTTTCCCAGATTCTGAGCAATATTCACATTTCTTCTTTCCCTGGAGACAGAGTAATAGAAATATATTACCAAAGGCCACAGTGTTTCAAACTGCAAAGTTTGAGTATTTGAAAACTAAAATTAAATACAAATAGCTGCATGCTTTTACAATTGTATTTACTTCCAAACCACATGTATCTTCCTGGGGAAAGTATTCTTTGCAGGTCTACTTTTACTGATGTCTTCTTTAGCAGGAATATCAGGCTAAGCAAACTGGTTTGTAAGCTAAAGGCTCTGGACTGTCGGAATAAAACCACTCAGAAGGTACAACTCCCTGCAAAGCTTAGAGATGCTGAAAAGGCGATATTTCTCTACCATTTCATCTGTTATTAGTGTTTAATTTTCCACAAAACTAATGGTCAGATTGGGTAGGCTCACTATTACTCAGTGAGTCTATAGGACCTCATGGTAACTGTAGATTTTAGGTAAAAATTCTCAATATTTTTCTCCTCTTTATTAAGGGTATAAGGGTGGTTTTCAAATGTGAAGAGCATGAAACAAATCCCTGATGTCTGCCTGAGCATGGGTCTGGGAAGTATAAGTAGCCCATAGTGTTCCTAATTCTGTTGTTGACTCAGAGGACTAATTATGACATTGTATGAAAATAAACTATTTAAAAACTGATCAAAATACATAAAAAAGAAGACAGGTAGGTATGACGTGAAAATTAACAAGACTGTTGGCCAGGGAGGTGGCCAAGGTTTGTTGTTGATTTTTTTTTTCTAATTGGTATCTGCTTAAACAAAGCAGAACACAGCATGAGGTTTATAAATTTAATTACAGAAACACAAGATGAAGCACAAAAATGACTAAATTAAACTAAAGTGGAGATGGATGGAAAGAAAAGTGCCTCACTGCTTTAAATGAGGCCGATTAGAATGGAACAAACAGGTTATTGACTGTTATATAGGTTAATTAGCTGCACATGTCAAGCAAAGGAAAGGCAGAATGGATCATATTCATTAACTTAAAACAAGTGAAAACAAAATGTTTTTGGTGTGCTTCTTAATTTTAAACCCAAACAAAATTGGATGTGCATACACTTAGTTCAGTTATATCAGAGAGATGCTAAATCATTAGAATATTTTATTAAACAGATTAGTCAAAGATGGATTGAATTATTGCAAATCTGCTGATTTAAATAGGAAACAAGAGCTATATTCATAGGATTTAAAAGTCTGCAACTGAGAAAAATAAATGGGAAAATTTGGCTTTTCTAAATTACTAGACCACCTTACTCAAACAGAGCTTTCATGTGTTTGACTTTGGAATCTTGGAATCATAGAATCATAGAATAGTTTGGCTTGGAAGGAACCTTAAAGATCATCTAGTTCCAACCCCCCTTGCCATGAGCAGGGACACCTTCCACTATGTTGCTCAAAGAACTGAACGCAGTACTCCAGGTGAGGTCTCAACAAGAGCAGAGTAAAGGGATAGAATCACCTCCTTTGGCCTCCTGGTCACACTTCTTTTGATGCAGCCCAGGACACAGATGGCTCTCTAAGCTGCAAACACATTGCCAGCTCACACTGAGCTTCTCATCCACCAGCAACTCCAAGTCCTTCACTCCAAGCGCAGAGGATCCTGCATCTTGCTTTTCCAGTTTAAATGGTTGGGAAAGAGAGAGGGCTGCTAAATATGTGCCTGATGCAGTAATATGTACACACATACACATTAATGTTTGTGTTTAAAACAAAAAGATCCTGCCCAGAAAGAAAACAAGTTAATCAATCACATTTTTTCTTTAGGAATAAACAGATTAGTAGATGGACAGGTCTTTCTGATGCATAAGAAAGATCAAGTTTTGCACTGCTCTGAGCTTGTTTGCACACAAGAACTTGAGTTGTTGAGATGTGAATATGATTGAAGATGTGTAGTTGTACCCATACAGAAGATTATCTTACATTTTGCCCTTTAGAGGACCCCTCTTGTCCATTCTGTCCCCCACTTTGCCAGCTTTTATTAGAAATTAGAAACTAGGAACAATTCAATTCTACTTCAATAAAAATCTCTGATTTACATTTCAAGAGACCCACTGCTATATAAAAGACAGAAAATCACTGTTCTCATCATTGTTCCTGTTATGCACTTTCTGTTCAGTTTTGACATTATTAGTCTTCCACTCAATCATTAAATTTCAAGGGAAAACTCATGGATGTTTTAAATAAATCCAGAACAAATTCATTACATAGGGTTTTTTTCCATTTGAACACCTTCCTGGATATATCACTGCCACAGCAAGCTGCCTCTCACTTCTACATATGGCTACACATGCTCAAATGGCCCATTCCTCAAAGTCAAACTGAAAAGCACGCCCTTCACTTGCAATATCCTTAATGCCAGGCAACATTGTTATATGGGAAATAAGTCTTGTCAAACCAATCCATTTCATTCTGCTAATAAGATTACAAGTTGGACAGATAAACATAATGCTAGAGATGTAATACATATTTGGAAGGGCCTTGTAACGCTTGGGTTAGCAGCACATAACTTTTGTATTTTAAATTTTAGTATTATACAATATCAACAAAAATGCTAAATGGATCGAGAGCTAGATTTTTGACACAAAAATGTGTTATTTTCATTAAATGAAGATGGTTTCTGATGGATTTCTACAGGATCTGGTAGCAGAACTATCAATATTCAATTTTTTTGCCAGTAGCTTGGAAATAAATATAAAATTATAGATTATAAAATTTACTAATGACATATTTGGAGAGGAATGTTAATAAAAAGGTGTAAATAGTGAATCATGACGTAGACAGAGCAGGAGTACAGAATCATACAGATAGCTTGGGAACTTGGTTATCCCTCTGAGAAGTATTTCAGTGCATGAGTGCACGAAGAATGAAGAATGTTCCTGCAGAACAGAGTGAATGCATCCCTGGACGGGACAGGTGTTGCAACAGACAGATGACTGGCCATGTAGTGTGCTACTGGAAAGGATGGATGCTGCAATCTTTTCATTTATGAAATGAATAGTGCAGAACCTTTAAAAAGGGAGTTGAAGCTCTATATACAACACGTTGAAATAGGGTGTATACTTACTACTTCAAAAAAATGAAGAAAAAATTGAGAGAGTGCAGAGAAGAGTTATGAAAATTATTTGAGGGTTGCAGGAAATGCTTTCTAGCAGAAGGCTATTAAAAGGCTCAATCTGTTTAGCCTATAAAAACGAAAAGTGACTTGATTATAGATATTCTTGTTGGGAGAGAATAGCATACATTAAAGGGTTCTTTGGCAAAAGTATAACAAGAGGTAGTGCCTAGAAGTTAAGGTCAGACAAACTGAAAAAGGGAAATTAGAAAAAATGTCTTCAAAATGTGATTAATTGTGGAAATGAATAACTGAGCATCTTGAAGTCAAGACCGGATGCCTTTCTGGGAAAGAGTTTAGCTAAACCAACCTGGATAATTAAAAAAACCCAACAAGGGTAATTAAGGTAAATCTGATACTAAAAAGTCACATCCGATGGCTCAGTTGCTCCATTCTGAGCTTATCTGTTCAGAAAACTTCAACCTCAGTGAAGCTTAGAAAGCTTCCCAATTAAAAATTAAAAATTAAAAAAGGTTGTGACTGCTTTTAGCTCTTTATGTTCAGATTTTTCACCAGTGTGCAGTTGACTTTGGCTGATAAATTTGTTTTCTTCACTGACAAGCTGTCAGTTTACTTCCAGAAGACCCACTGCATCTACTACCTTTCTAGCAGCTGTTGTCACTGATGTTGTTTTCTTGGTTTCAGACATCAACTTCTGGTTCCTTCTCTTCTTCTTAATTCCTTTCATTGATAAGATTGTGATGATGGTGTTTACAAATAACAGACTCCATTTCACAACCCATGGCTCTACAGGAAGGTTTGACCTGATAGGGGTGGCTGGTAATATAACTGCATTCAGTTGTGGTACAGATTCTAAATGTAGCCATACTACTGACTGCCTCTACAAACCACGTATAAACAGCAATGTTTGAAAAATCTGGACTTACTTCCTCTCTCTTTTTCCTTGTTTATATGTTGCATCAAAACCAAGTTCCACATGCAGACCAGAGGCTGGCTGCAAAGGCAAATTACAGCAGATTGAGGAAATTGGAAGCAACTGTCTTGTTTATTTGCAACTGAATGAGTTCTAAACATGAATGTTGTTTCGAGGTTTCTCCCTCTAACAAGTAATGATGTAAATACAGCATTCTGTTCCCACCCCCCCCTTTCTCTCATTCCCACAACCCAGATTTTCTTTTGGGTTTAGGTCTGACTGTGATCCTTTCATAAGATTGAAGGATAATTCAGATTTGTGTACCAATATTCCATTATCTTCAGTACCAAGCCACATGGGACCAGGTCTCTCCTCATTCAGCTCCGCTGGGCATGACATCTGAGGACTGGACATTTGGGCTAAAAAGGAAATCTAAGAAGATGTGTATAGGAACTGGGGAAAATAATCCAAGTTTGAAACTGTCATGCTTGCATGTTGTAAAAGTAAATGTTGTTGGAAGTAGTATAGAGGAAGATACAAGAAGCCAAGAAGAGACAAATACTTGGTGTGATAAAAGCTGAAAAGACAGAGAAGATGCTTTCAGAGATGGAAGAAAAATGGCAGAGAGTGAAATGCTTAACCAAGGAAGATGAAAAATCTAAAATATGCCATCATCAACAAAAAGGTGTCAAAAAGAAATGCAGCAAGTAAACTCATAATGCTGACTTGAAAAATAGAAGCAGTAGGATTTCTGGAGAAGTGCTGCAAGTTTTCACACTGTGACCACATCTGAGCATATTCCTTCAAGTGTTTGAAATTCACAGAGCTTCACTGCAGTCCTCCAAGTGCTCTGGAGGAGGGTCTCGTAGCATGAGCCTTGACATTGTACTGGGCCCTGCCTGCTGGGGCTTAGGGCTGTGTTCCATGCTGTGGTGGCATTTTGTGTTTCTGATGCTTCTCAGAGTCTTCCTGTTGAGCAGGTTCAGTATTTTTGCTCTAGAAAGTGAGTATTTTAGAGGGAAACTGCCTGAGAGTTCATGTAAGGTGCTGGTGCTGTGGGAATAGGTGTGCAGTGCTAGACAGAACATGCTTGCACCTGTGAGGAGAAGTGGTGCAACTGGGATCAGTGGCTCCAGCCACTCGTCCCCTTGCCAGGATGTCTCCCAGTGGCGTGCCCTAGGCCTCTGCTGTAGCAATCATCCTCGTCAACAGATGGAACGGGGGGGCTTTGCAGCCTCACTCGAGCTCTGCCTCGCTCCTGGAGCCACATTTCAGGGTCCACAGTACCTGACGTTTTCTTGGCTCTCCCTGTGACAATTCCCAGGCAGGGCTTTGACACCAGTGCTGCTGACAAACTGTTGGCCTTTTGCTTTATTCTGATCTGCATTTGACAGAAACCCTCTGCTGCAGAAGACTGTTTCCAAAACTCTGGACCATCAAGTGAACACATTGGGAAGGGAGCTGCTTTAATCCAGTTTGGCCACAGAAATGGTGTCAGTTTTCACTACACTGATGCCATCATACTGAACTATTTAGTTTAAATCTGTTATTGCATTGCTAATCACTGATTTAGTGTAACTCAGTAACCAGGTCCACTTTTTAGATTATCTCCCTGTAACATTAAAAAATTATTTGGCCAAGTAAATACAATCTCTGTGTTTAGCACAGCTGGTAGAGTGGGATCTTTGGCTGTGAGACGTGTAGTGCTTCTTTTGTAGTGCAGCCTGCAGAACAAAATATTGTTTGGCAACCACTTGATTAGACATTAACTAGATGAATCCATCTACCAACTGACGACTTTGCTGCCACTGAAACTTCCTTTCTTGGTCTAGAGTGCAAAAAAGCTTTGTAAATGTACTTGAATGCTTCTTATGTAAGCCAAGCAATTTATATTCTGTCTTCAGTCTTCTAAAGCATCAAGGTAAAAGCATGGGCTGTTTGTTTTTCAGAGTCAGGACAACAAATGCCATTCTGCTGGGAATGATTTTTCAGGCTGCTGGCGTGTTCTCTAACCAGAATTGTATGAGAGACACTTACACAGCCCAAGCAATCGGTGCAGACATGTGAGATCACTGATTTTATTGGGCTTTGATGGGGCTCCAAAGTGTTTTGCTGTGTTTACAAGATGACCCTTGAAGAGATGGGAGATGTCAGCTGCTGGATGAGCCTTTGAGGAGAGGAAAAAGGAAAATGGCAACTGCAGTGTGCAAGCTTTATTGCCACACAACAGTCCCTGCTGCAGCTAGCAGCTATGTGGTCATTAACACTAACAAACTCTATATTTAAATGTAGTTAGCAAATTACAGAGTGTGGGGAAAATGAGGGAAGATCTACTGCTTTTTCCATATACTTCTGCCCTGAAAATAGAGGTAGGGTCTTGTCTAATTAGGGTTACATGCAGAGAACAGTGTGAAAAAGCCTCTGTATGCCTCTGTATTGGTTTTATCTTCCTCAAGCAATGCCTGACATGCAGATGCTTATTAAACAATAATGGAAATGTCAATTTGCACTATTTGTGCTGTATTTTGCACTCAGAAAGGATTATAGATGTGTTTAGCAAAGCTGTAATTATGGATTATTTCAACCAGCAAGAAGTGATGGCCTCTCACCCACAAGAGCACGCAGGGCAACAGTACATCTTTTCCTCTAAATCTAGGCACCTGCTTTGAGGCAGTGCTGTCAAATGACTAATTTTTCTTGCTGCCATTAATCCTTTTACCACCTTTTAGGTGAGAAACCAGTTAACCCAAGAGTGCAGTTTAAAACAGGAAGCCTTTCAGCAGGCCGATAAACTGCAGTGTCAAATTTATGACCTGGAAGTTGCAGTTTCCCAAAGGAATGTAACCGCAGGTAAAGACAAGTTGTGCATTGTAACCCATCTTTTTGGGGAATTAAATCTTACGAGCTATCTGTCCATGTGTTTGAAGCCCTCCTTAACCTTCGAAGCAATTGGCAACTTAAGCCAAATATGAAAGAGAAGATTTCTTTGTAATGAAAGCATTCAAGTAGGGTAGAAAGACATAAAACAATCTTGAAGACAAGTCAGACAACTCAAAAGCCATATGCCTTCTTACACTGCAGCTGCTCAAGCAGCACAAGGAACAATGTCTCCAAAGTAAATAACTTTAAACCATAACTTGTGTTGTCTTTGCTTTGTAGGGATATCATGGGATATTTAAGTGGAGCTGCATTTAGGGGAGGAGCCAATTAGGAAACAAAGGATCACAAGTGGTAGGAAATCAGGCTTCATTAGTGGCTCTGGTCTTGGACAGCTTACTTAGAAATTACGTGGGACAGCCAAACAAGACGGTACCTTTGTAATTTGATTAGATACATGTCTGTGATTGCAGGTATTTTTAAGAGGATCTCAAAAGAGAGAGCTTTCTAGCCCTTAATTGAAATAACACGAAATTTGAACAAAAAATCTTTCTTCTCAGCTCTTTGTTAGGTAACTTTTTAATGGAATGCTTCTGTAATTCATTTAGCTTAAAAAGCTTGACTGCAGATTTCTACACTCTTACTGGCCTGAAGTTGCTGCTTTTCCCTGTGGTACCAAAATCTTACAATAAGTCTGACAAATTCATGCAGAAAAATTGACGGATAATACCTAAATTCCTAGCAAACTACATAAACAGGAAAAAACTTCAATGATCTTTCAAGGTGAATTTCTATGCCATGAATAATACAAAAGAACTACAAATTTAATTATAGTTTTCTTCTGCAGGAAAATATTAGTTATTTCTGCCAAAAGAAACTGAGAAATGTTCATTAGCACACTGCTGAAGACATGAACCAAATGTGGGGAAACAAAAAACAGGAAAGTATCTTTAATTAATGCACGAATATACTTGAGTTTCTCTGGCTTTAAACCAATCAAGTTCAGGGGAAAAGTTGGTGCAAAGCTTAAAAGACACATTGACACTACTGAGCACAGGGAAAGCAGCTGCAACAGAAAGGAGATTTATCTTTCCCCCTTGCCTCCTGCAGTGAGTTACCATCGTTAAACATGATGCAGAGCTGGAAGAAGTTGAAAAGCTTGGATTTCCCTATGTTTAATACAGGAGATCCATCAAAATATAGACAACTAGTCCAAAATGTGTTAGAACTCTGCAATGTATTGTACCTATCTTTTCACTTGTGATTTTTTATTCCTATATCTGTAATAGTAAATGGATGTTGTGAGGTTTGGTGGTGGTGGTTTGGGTTTTTTTCCTTCTTTCAAAAGATAGAAGGAAGACTGCAGAGCTGTTGTCCCATAGTACAGCAGTACAAGAAGTAATTTTCCAGATCATAAGTCAATATTAGATAGCTATAATTCGTGATGCATTAATACTAGTACTTCTCATAAAGCAATCCAGACTTGCATCATGTAATCATTCATCATTTTTATTAATCTGAGCTGCACTGTCTCTCAGTAACCTGACTTCAGACCTATAGCACGTGGCCAGACCTGTCTGCATAGGGGTGGCAACTGTTTCTTGCAATGGCCCTGTTTTGACTGTAAAGGCAAAGGTGACATTGAAACGGGTCATGTCAATTCCAGGAATTGCCCACATAGGCTAAGACTTCAGTCAGTTTCCAAGAATAACCTGTAGATGAGCAGTCTGAACCACCTTCTCTAGCTTGTTCTCCATTCCGTCTCCTTCATTTTTGCATCTTCCTATTCTTCCCTCTCCAATGCACTAGGCCATGGCCTGTCCCAGTAACGTAAAACGGGTGCTGCACTTCTTTCTGCACTCCTGTGATTCTTGCATAGCCTATCCTCTCAAGCTCCTGCTTCAGGAGGCACAGACAATGAATGCAGTCTGACCAGATTGGGTAGCTGTGCACTCTGGGCAGCTGCCAGCCGCTCTCCTACTGTTTTCAGCAGAAGGCCAGAGTCCCTTGGACATGCACCCTGCAGCAGCTAACCGGTGTGGTCTGAAACAACTTGGTTCACACTTGAAAGGGAGGAGGAACACCGTCTCAATTAACAAGTGCAGGATTACAGCTACACAGCAAAAATAACCCCACCTTCTTACCTACAGTTAGTAGGAAAGGCTAACATAGGGTTAAGAACTGGTGTAGCTACATCAGCTGACAGCAAGCACAGCATTTGATTCAGTGGGGATGTTTTTAGTGGCTGAAGGGTTAGCATTAAGTGGCTGCATCTCTGCTTTTCGGAAATCTTACAAAGATGAAGACTGGAATTCACTAGAGAACTTAGTATCTCTGAGAACAGATCATTAACACCCACCCACACCTTTTAATCTTAGCTTTCAACAGTTCTTGGAAAGACGCAGTTGTGGGGAAACAGTCACATATTATGAAGTAGACTTAAGGCAGCAAGGATTTTCTGCCTCACTGAAATGCCTCCTGCTAGGGCAATGATTGCTGATCTGCTCATTACTATGACCGAAAAGGGTGTGGAGTGAGCTGCAGAAATTGCAGGTAGTTGCAAGCAGTTTTGTTTTACTTGTGTCAAGATCATACATGAACCAATTTTTCTAGACTAAGCAATCTATTATGCTATTAATTGCTTCCCCCCCCTTAACATTCTGCTTAGAGATCAGAACAACAGCTTTTGCATTTACTTGAGTTCTGCTTTAACTCTGCGTGGTTGATAATACTCCAGGTTCTGCAGCTCAGGACCACAGTAACAAGCTCAGGAACATCCACTCAGCCTGGGGATTACCAGCCGCATCCTTTGATATTGACTCCAGACACAGTAATGGAACAGGAGGAAACATTCAAAGACTAAAGATAATAAATGACAGTGGCATCAGTAAAAAGCTGATATGGTTGCAAAATGATCCACTTCTTTGCTAGTCAGCAAGCTATGATTTGTAGATATAGCCAGACAGGTTTCACCTACACAATAAGCCAAATCCCTTTGAAGATTATCTTTTAAGAGCAAGGTGACCAGTATGTATGGCTAGCAAACAGGAAAAAAAACCCCGTTCCAAATATTCCGCAAACTGACTAAGGAGAAGGAGCAGGATGGAGGTATTTAGTTAGCAATTGTCCAGGAAATTTGGGGGGGTTTGGGTACCATACCATGGTTGGTTACTCTTTTTATATGCGACATATGCTTTCAAGTGCCTAGTGCAGATGGAAGGAGAGAATGGTAGATAGGCTATTACTACTTCTAAAGGAAAAGTCTCTTCCTACTGTGTTCAAGCAGCTACAGAAACAAAGATTGGTCCAGGAGTATATCTAAATGTATTTTTAAATCAATCCAGGGCATTTTAGAAGATGCCACTGAACTGACAACCTTGAAATAAGAGAACAATAATTTATTTACAAATCAAAGGGAGGTATTAATACTCCAGTGCTGTGCATATGTACATATATGCATTGTCCAATACCAGCTCCAGTCAAGTTAATTTGCTAATCCATTTCAGGCACCAAGTGATGCAGATTCTCCTTCTGAGCAAGAGCAGCACACTATGCAGTACAGAAAGGCAAGGATATCAGTCAAAAAACTAAAAGGATTTTTTATTTTTGGTATAGAAAGGCATAGCTAAGTGCTTATAGAAAAAGCATTAGTTCTGATGTTTGGGGTTCTTGTTGGTTGGGGTTTTTTTTTTAACAGCTTTCCTACTGCAACCCCTGAACACCACATCCTGCCCAATGCAATGCTCTCCTCCCCAGAGGTTGCTGTCTGTACACTGAACATTTTATGCCTGTTTAAAGATGACTCATCAGAAGTAGCAGCTTTACCTTCCCTAGCACCTCCTCTCCCTTCCCCTAGAAACAGGAAGAAGCTCCTTGCACAATACTACACTAACTAGAAGGGAAAAGAAAAAAGGCATTAATTTACCTGCATTTCTCTTGCATGGAAAAAGCTTATTTTTATAGCATAGTCAATAAAGGACTCCAAGCTGTCTACGGCAGATGTGTCAAAAAGTATAGCAGCTTTGGTGGTTAGAACACTAACCTAGGTTCCTTTAAAGATTATCCACATTCCTGGATGCTTGTCAACATGAATAATCAAATACCTCAGTAGTCTTATTTATAAAAGAGTAAGACCTAGAATTAAATTTCATCAATCTTTAACAGCACTGCATTGGTTAAACAATGAGTAAAGGAACTCAAGCTTCTGTTAGAAATGCTGCAGTATTTTGAGACAGAAGATACCCAGAATAAAGCTGACATCCTTCACCATTTCTGAAACAAGATTTATTTCATTTAAGCTTGCTGCTACATCAAAACAATTCACAATACACTCAGAATGCTGTGGAATCAGATATAAAGTAATACAAGTTTTTTTAAGGTATGTCTTAAGTGAATGTTCTGATTTGAGCTAAAGCAGAACCAATTCTTTGGCTCTTCAGGTAAGCCTCTTCTTCAGTTTCTGAAAGTTACCAACACAGTCCCCTCTGGAATTGCTCATGTTAAAGAAAGCATACAAACAGATTCCATTCAACAGATTTTATTTATCAATTTGGTTTTGCAATTACAACTGTTTCAGTTTTCTCCCACTGAAGACAAAATACAAACTTTTACAGCAACACTTGCAGAGAACATTCATAACAGCTTGATATTTGCTCAAGTTGGCTTCAAGAAAAAGCCAGGTAACTTGAAGAGTCACTACAGTTCAGTGCCTAAAATTGATTTGGGGTAAATACAACTACAGATCTATGAGCTACCTTCCACTTCAAAACACTAGGCCAAGAAAAACTGCAAGTTGTTACTTTTTTTGCTAGTACACAGCACAGATCAGCTGATACTGCCATTTCACAACGAAGTAATTAATTGCTTTCTACAGTGAGGCAGCCAAGCACATGGCGAAGGTGTATAACCCAGCCTCCCCTCCCCTCAAACAACTGAAAAGGAAACAATCCAAGCCACAACTCTGTAAACTGTGGATTATACCTTGTTGGCAAGGCTAGTGAGTAAGCAGTGTGTAGTGCAGGCCTTCCAGAACATGGTTAAATTGATATAGTACAAGCTCGAGTTTTTCAGACTGGCATCTATACATGTCAGAGATCCTGGGTTTCCTAAAGTCTTGGAAAGTAGCAATTGTTGGCACCAAGAAAAATTCAGTAACTAAGGCAAGGTATCCCTTCTACCCTTTTAAACAAAATCTGAGGCAAAAGATTAAGCAACTTTAAGGCACTTCAAAAATTATTTTCAGTTTGCTTTACCAGCATACTTTATCAGCAACCTAAATCAGTATCAGCATAGCTCATGAACAAGCATTTCAACAACATTTTACAGAGCAACAATTTCTTTGTGGCAGTCTTCCATGCTATGAAGTGTTGTGAAGCACTTCTCTGCAAGTTTACCAAAAGATAGCCCTTTGAGGCCAAAAAAATTATATACAGTTTGCTTTGCTGAGCTGAAGGAGAACTCTGTCACACTTCAGAAGAGTATTTTGCTGACTTCAAAGCACAGAATACAAGCTCATGGATATCTTTTTAAACAAATAAATGTAATAAGATAGCTCTGAGATAGGGAAAGGACAGATTAGGTGATTTCACAATAAGGCCAAGGATATACTATACCATCTGACCCAGACACATCTTGTTGCTGGAAACTGGCTGCTCACTCTGCTGTTTTAATAGACCTGAGCTGATTGTCTTAGTTGTGTTTAGAAAACCAAAAGCTAGTGAATTCAAAGATACAGTACTGGTGAATAATTTCTGTATTTCATTGCAATTTGAGTTTTCTATGCAGCACAAGAGAAACAATGCCATTCAAACTAAAAGAACACAAGAAAACAACACTGTGCACTTCAGGCTTTCAACTTAAATATGAAGCAAATTAAGTGCACTTAAGTTCCACTGCCATGAATATTACCTGCATTAATGCTATCATTTTGTATTGGGTGCCAAATTCCAGTCAAGTAAGAGCTAGTAAGACAGCACAACAGATTATCCTGAAATCGATGACCAAGGGATATCATCACAAGCATCTATGTACTACATGCTACCTCTACCACTTAACTTCCAATTTTCCTGTGGGTTTGTTTTCACAGGTGCCCAAGTCAGTCTACACTGGAGAGGCGTACCTTTTAGATACTAAGATCACAGGGCCAAGGAAAAAAACCCAAACAAACAAACAAACTCCAAAACTATTTGGTGAATAGATTTCCTTAACTACTTCACCGTCAGGTGACACAAGTCTGACGCCGGGAAGGGGAAAATAAAAATAAAAAAAAGGTGTACCCTGGCAGCCCCAGGACTACAGTAATCCTGACGAGGATCAAATCCGCAGATCCTCCGAACTACTTAATTGCTCCTTCAGCAAGCAGACATAGAGGAGGGTAAGAAAACACTCCTGAAACTAATTGTAACAAGTTTAAGAATATGAAAAACTTCAGCATTTCCCTACACCCGTTATTTCAAGTACAAATGTAAGTTTTTGCCTTTTTATACAGGGAGTGAATTGAATTTTATCACTAGTTTTATATTTGTCTTTGTAGGCCAGGAAAAAAAGGTAAGAAAAATTAAAGCTTCTCTTTGTTGCTGAACATTACTGTACCATGCTCTCTCACCCCAAAACAAGGTCAGTAAGGGACAGTTATTTAGTGTATGAAATTTTTAAACTGGAATGCTCAAGTCACATGTATTTCATTCTCCTAAATAAAACTATTAAGATTTATATATCTCTGACATAGGTGGGATGCTTTTGCAGGCTACTGATTTTTAGTCTTTTAAGGCACTAATCTTCATTTCTCCTTTAGAAAGATTATCCCTACATCTCTTCTCCATTACATTAATTGGAAAGGGCACAGGATTTCTGTTTGGAATGCAGTATTTTATCAGGCAATCTATATGCATGTGTGGAAAAAGGTATGGGTTATGTTATTCTGTTAGGACATTATCTACTCCTACAATTTTGTTCACCTTTCTAGCAGCACAAGAGCCACAAGCTAGTATAAATGATATTTCACTCCCTGAAGTCAGTCACCAATAATTCACATCTTGATAAAACTGAAGGGATACTGTAGCAAGCGTTAATTAAACTAGCCTTGACAATGAGTCATCATGAGATTGTCTACTCAAGACAGTGTTGCCACTGAATAAGAATCTCTGAATGTCTACATTTGGCATATCAAAAAACAGTCCCACAGCAGCAGCCACTAAAGGAAAGAAAGACAGCCATTAGAACCCATGCAGCATATTGCAAGTAATCCTGTTGAAGAGATTCATATCACATCTTGCCAAGTATAATGTTGCAAAAATATTCATTTAAAGTCTTCTTTTAGAGATTTAAAGGATATTACGAACTGTCTTCCACGAGCAACAGAAAATATTTTGGTTTAGTGAACTACAGGTGCTGGGCTACTAGTCCATTATCAAGTTGCAGGTCCTAAAGTGTGTGATAGTTTCGGTCTTTCGACTTGCAGAATTTGTACAGAAAGAAAATAACAGCTTGCAGACCCAGAACAAGGACAATTCCACCTATGAAACTTGCAGCATCAAATGTAGATTTCCGTGAAGAAGGTGCAGGAGTCACAGTAGCATTTGTACCTGTTAAACACCACATGAGAGTCTGTGAGTGCGCAACGCTCACAATACATATACAGACTTTAGTACTGGCTTCCTTGTATTAAGATTACTCAAAACATGCAAACATCAATAAGAAAGAAAAAAATAAAAGACATGTCAGCATGCATTTAGATTTAGTGATACAGATTTGGTGATTAAACACTGTTTGTACAAGGCTAGAACTATTTATAGCCAAACTGTTCTGGACCTCAATACTGAGGAAGTCCCAGCTGGACTTTATTTGTACATCAAAAAGCCAAAGCTTTCCCCTTTTACGTAGGAGTACATTACTGATATGCTCACATTCAAAACAGTTTCCAGTCTCTGCTGCTCAATCCAGGTTTTTTGCATAAATTCAAATGGAATTATTATCTTCCATTTACTGTACTCTACCCCAAGTGTTATGCTTAAAGAAATCAGCTGAAGCCATAACACATATGAATCTGGAATTAACAGCCATCTGCTGATGGCTAGTTTTGAAGAGCTCCATTTCATGAGTGCTTTCCATGAAACAGCATATTCAGGACTGACGCTGAAATAAAATACTTCAGCTTATTCCCATCACTGTAGCCCAAACATTTTTATTTTTAATAGGTATCCCATTATTGTGCTCTAAGTGAAAAATGAAATACCAGTCCTCAGAGATAAGTGAGTTAACAACTGAATTCCACAGCCACACTATTAAAATCATTTGACCAATAAGTTTCTATACTTTTAAAGTTTGACCAACTAGTCCTGTTTCTCAGGGTATTGCTACATACATAAATCACCTTAACAAAATCAGACGTGCCATAAAGCAGATACACCAATACTACTGTTGTCACTTGGGAAGTCTTTCAAGGTAAAGCTTTTAAAGCAACACTAATATTTAAGTATTTTATACTCAAATTATGCTAGTAGTAAGGTTACCTGGAATACTGGTTGTTGTGGTAGCTGCAGTACTGGCAGTTGTAGGCTGAGGAGCATGTGTAGTTACATTGGTGATGTTAGCTGTTTGAGAGAAGACAATATGTGCATACCATAAACTTCAAGGGCAAAGTTTGCAAGCACTGAAGTTCTTATGATTTGTCTTGTTTTGCTTAAACAAGGGTAAGCTTTGACCTCAGACTGCACCCCACACAATTTACATGCTCAGCCACATGGCATTTAGCCAAGTTTCTGCAGTAAAGATTTTCTTAAAACCCGCATACCACTGTTATTCAAATATTTCAAGGTTCTCCACAGATCAGACAGTGATTCTTTGTTCAGACAAAACCACTCTTTTTCCAAACACTGATATCAATGCCAGTATTTGAACAAGAATCAAGACAGCTGCTTCAAGACAACTGAGAATCGGCATTAAGGCAAAGAACTCTCATTAAACAGCCCTTAGAATCAGTTGGCATTTATTGTACTAAAAAAGTAACTTAATGTAGTATCTCCAGACAGGAGATAAACACTTACAGGATAGCAAAACTTCTTCTTTCTCCCCCTGTGCCCAAAAAATTAACTGTGAGTGACATCATTGGAAGAAACAAAAACTCATCTGTACTTAGACCATCTCCTAAAAGCTCTTCCAATATCAAGCCAGAACACTGGGTCTCTGACCACCCCTGTTCCTCCCCCCGACCCCAGTTAGTATTACTAAAAATCAATCGGTATTCCATTACATGCCTGGAACAAGTGCCAACATTTGTAGGATTACTCAAAGCTAAACATAACCCCACTGTACATTAGGCTGTTCTGAGCCTAACCAAGCACCAACTCGTTACCTCCCAGCTCCCTTAAGCAACAGACGCTTTTTAAAAATGAGAATTTCTTTTTAAAAAAAAACAAACAAACAAACAAAAAACCTTCACTGTTAAGATGGCAGCACATGCAAGAACAGAAATTCTGAACTGAGCAACAAAAAAAAAAAATCAAACTCGTAACAACTCAGGATTAGTGGAAATGACTAATCTAATTTGAACAATTAAGAGTTAATTCTTATTATACTGGAAAGAAGCCTTTTCTCTGCTAAGAGTTTTATAAAATCCAGTTCTTCCAAATGTTGGGACCATTTATGTAGTCCATATATCAAATGTTTACTAGTCATGCTATTACACTGATCTGTGGAAAAAGCCCTTGTCCTTTATCTTATTCATCAGTCCCTAGTTTACTGCCATTCTATGTTCATTGGTACAGTATTACCTATAGCAGTATGAGCTGTGGTAGCAGCACTGGCTGTGGTAGTATTGGAAGACGCTGTGGTAGAATTGGAAGGTGGTGTAGTAGAATTGGAAGACGGCGTCGTAGAATTGGCAACAGGATCAACCGTAGGAGCTACGGAAGAATAGTTAACATCAAAGATAGTAATGGCAGTATTTAACTTAAATAAACCAACCCAACCAACAAAACAAACACCACAATGGAACAGCAGCAGGTTGAGGTTTAGGGAATTTGCATTACTGCCGTATTTTATTGTAGTTTTGGTTTGAAATTACAAAGCAGTTTGAACATTCAATCTACTACACCAATACAAAAGGCTGCATGAGCGAGTACATGAAAAACCTTGTCAACAGGCAGCCAAATCAAGCCAGTGTTCAACTGACAACTCTAGATTCCTCAAAGCTAACAGAAGGGAGAAGAGTCCTATTGTACAAGCATAACCTGTGAGTGCTTTAGACAACAGGAAACAAGGTATTCAGTACTGCTTCCCAACCTCAATGCAACTAAAACTGAACCTGACCTATCAAATTCAACTAAAAGCAGAGTGGTAGGCAGCAGAAGCAGAATAGGGGAAGCCCCAAGAATTTGAAAGTTCAGCTAAAGCTTTCTGTTCAGAGTGCTCATGCGGGTTGTAGGTCCTCAGCTTCAACATGTGCTATAAAAAAGCCTGTGAAGCCTTCTACAACTTATTGTATCAAATGAGTTAATCACACATGGATAGCTTATCTAAACTGTTGCTTAATCATACACTGCTACATCAGGAAGCTTCCTATTGAAATACCATTATGTCGAGAAACCTTTAATGCTCAAGGTTATTTATACCTTGAAACAATTCAGCAGGGTGGGAAACCAGAGCCAACTGTTTCTACACAGATAGGCTGGATATATCAGAATCTACATTCTCTCAGGTCTCACTTGCAACAAATCAGTTTCAGTCCACCTTGATGTTTTTCCATGTCAATCCAAGGATGTAGTGGTGAGCCATAACACTGTAAGGGCTGATAAGGCATACTAGTTCCTCTCACACCAAGGAGGATCCTCTACTAAAGCTGACAGCCAAGTTTCCTTGAATATTGCAGAAGCTAAAGCACAACAACCCGATAATGTCACTACAAGTTTAACAGAACAGATTGTTGCAATTCTATTCTTAAGATATAAACCAAGACACTGAAACAGCATGCTCTCTCTGGATACTATTAAGAGGTTAAGAGGATATTCTTACAATTTCAGAAACAACACAAGTCCAAGTCAAGTGGAATTATTTCTGATTGGCTGCCACCACCACAAGACAGCCCACAGCAACATGGAAGCTTCATCTCTGTTAGTGTGAGCCACCCTCTGTAGCAGCACTGTTGAACTCATCTAGACAAGAGTATTAAGAATTTTCATTTGCTGTTCCAGATCTTAAGACCAGAAAATCATACTTTGAAGTTCATTTCTTGTCAGCTTTCAGAAAAGCTGAAACTGGGAGGGTTTCACAAAAGTGAAACTCAAGATTTAATCAGGTTACTTATATCCTGCACGTCTGCTTTACACAGCAAGCACAAATTAAGGAAAAAACTGAAGTAGTTATGCAACTGAGCACGTTCTTAGCATGAAGGATTTACCTTACACAGCTTTATAACCCAGACACTGCACTTCAGTATTGCATGAAGAGCTGTGCTAGTTAACAATTAAAACTGGAAGGTTCATAAGTGTTTCCTATTTACTGCATCTCAAATGAAGCAATGGACTTGGCAGGTAAAGCTTTTTCTGTTGATGATGAAGTTTACTGTCTTGAGGCTGCTGACAATTTCCTTAGGATATGCTATATGTAATACAAAGTGTCACCCATTTAAATCTAAGAAACCAAGGCAGTAGGCCAGAGATATGTGTCTAGTAAAATACATAAGGCTTCTTGAAACAGCAACAGCAAGCAGTTAACTGGATGCACAACCAAACTGTATGTTTTAGTATCACATATGATACGTTTAACCTGGAAGCAAAGGTCTTATTTACATACTTGTGTGAGCCTGTGTAAACTGTAGAAGGCATAAAAACTATGACCAACAGATGAAGAAGTTGTAAACACAATTGCTTCATGTTAAACAGTGTGAAATCTGAATATCTAAATACTTACAAGTACACTGTTCTTCAGTTTTACAGTCCTTATGTCTCAAGGCTACTTCTGTTTCATTTACACACATGTAACCGGCTAGAAAAGAAGAGACAAGAATATTTACAGCAGCAGAACATTAACGTGTTTGAGAGACATTGTTCCTAAATACTAATGAACTGTTCACAGGACAAACTAAATGCCGTCTTCTAGTCAGGATAACATTAAAGCCACTTCAACATGCCGGACTTCAGTAATTATATTAAAATTTAGAAATTACAAAAGTTTCAGTATTTTCTTGTCACTACAGTCACTCTACCACTCATATCAACACTTAGGCAACACCCATGCATGGTTATGCACCATTTCACAGTAACAGTATATCTTGATATTTTTTCTTCACAGCCTATAAAATTTGACAATATTTCTACTACTTGCAGCATTTTTCAAGTTAAACATTTTGCATCTCTATGGTAGCATCATAAAAAAAATCTTAAGTCTTAAAAAATTCTATATACAAGCAAAATGTAGTTCCAGCTTTTCAAACAGTTCCTTGACCTTGAAATTGTTGAAGACATCAGTTTCTTGTTCTCTGCCTGCACATCTTTCTCCGTTGACTCAGATTTCAACCTCTCCCTTAAAGAAGTTACACAGACTTCTTGGGTGTTTGCAGTATGTGCCTGTTAGTCGGACAATACATGCAGAATTTGGAAAAAGACCTTCTTGAAAGACACTCTTGTACTGGACAAGTTGGATTCAAAACTCTTTTCATTAGTTCCAAATCATCTTAGTCTTCATATATAACCTTTCTGGGTCATCTACAATCAAGTACTACAATATCACTAGTACAGGCAAGTCATTCTGTCATCTTATTCTCTTTTTCCACCTCACATAAGAAGTGCAAATAATCCACCTGAGGACTACTTATAGTCTTTGTACGACTTTCTCAACAGCAACTACATCAGGACTGAGTACCAGAAGTCACCTATACATAATTACATTCGGCTCTTCTACAAGGTAAAAAACAAGGCTCTGAATGAGAGCAGCTAGTGTTACTTTGGCTCTGTCATGCCCCCTTCAGTGGGTTGCAATTTTCAGTTTCAGGAACATTAGTTTTAAGTAATCTCACTAAATGCACTCTTCTCCCTTACAGCACTTCAGTTCAGGAGCAGCAGTTGTGACCAGGTCTATGACATAACCTCAAAAGGGACTGAATCACCCTACAGGGATGGATGTACCTGCATGTCAGAAACCACTCATGACTCCTTAACAGCAAACACAAGTGATTATTTGTTCTAAAAGCATTCTGAACCATCTGGAAAACATTAGTTTATCAACAGCACAGATTTAAATCTGGGATTATTTCGAATGTGTTCAGCTGTTTCCATATAAGAACTTGAAACGCTTAACAACAGATACAATTTATGACTTAATGCTCCATTTGTGCAATGAACATTAACACAGATGAAGCAGGTCTGGTTGGATTTAAAGTTCTACATGGCATACTACAGATCTGCACTGTGTAATCGTACTTACTTTGACATTTGATCCACTTGCAGCCTGTTACATTTGTGTCATTACTCACACATGAAATGCAGTCAGAAAAGTTTCCACAGGTGTCTGAAAAGGAAAACAAAACAAAACAAAAACCCAAACGCATTGATTAGGACAAAACTACTACTGTCAAAAAACAACTTCACCCACAGAAACAACTCTTAGATCCATACACCTCCTGGGTTAAGGCACAATCCTTTCAACCAAACAAGGTAAAACTGAAAGCTAGAAGTCACAAATGCATTTCAAAAGACACAAACACATTTTCCTCCAAACACTGATACTCCAAAACCAGACCCCCCATATGTACAACAGGATTATGCCTCATGCAACCTCCAACTATAGTAAACTCATATAATGAAGAATATACTACTTCAGTGAAGTTACCAAAGTCCACCAAATTAATTTTGCTGAAGTTCATCGAAACCTCAGATGTCAAGAGCTTTGTTCCTTTTGATTATATTTTTCCTTTACGTAATACAGCCAGCAACCCTACAGTAGAAAGCAAACAAAGTATGGGAAATAAAGCCAAGAACCTAAAGGGCTTCACACACAAACACATTACAAAGGCGAGCAGAAAGAAAGTTAATCTATTAATATTTTGATCACAGCAAAACCCAGCAACCTAACCAGTCCAGCTGCTTTTTTAAGGTCAATCTCAGTCAAACATTGTTGCTTTAAAACCACAACGACAATACTTCCAGTATCTGGATCAAACAGGATCTTCTCCCAATCTACAATTTTATTGCACTACTTTTAATTAAGACTTACTCATACAGTCATCATACTCAGAAAACCCACACACAACCCACAGCCCTTTACACCAAATACTCTCCAGCACATTTCACATCATATCCACCTACTCCAGGCACCTTTCAGTGACCTTTCACTTTTCTCTGCTCTGCTCCCTAGTGAAGAGAACATTGTTATTCACAAATCTTTGGCAATCGGTATGGTAATATACATCTCAAGGTAACAACTCAAATGCATCAACTAACTTAAATATTCTTGGAATTCGAATTAAGCCCGAATCCACATGGCCTTTATCTCGGTTATGGTAGGATCAGGCTAGAAACACTGGCGCTATTTCTTCATTTTCAGGAAAAGTAAGAGATGTAAAACAACCTCTGTCACCTTGCATCAGTGAAGTATGCAACTGACTTGCCCTGTTCCCTTCAGAAATAAGGCACTTAAAGCACTTCAAGGGCTATACAACAGTTTCTGGATAACAGATGCCAGAAAAAGTAATTTATTATTATGAATATACATCTGAAGAACGATAACAGCATACACATTGCTTGCTTCTGATGAATGAGTAACATTCACTTTTGTAAACTGCTCACCAGTACACAGAAAAATTAACACAATACATCTGTGGAGACAGGAGGACAGTCAGTGCAGCCAGCCAGTATCAGGTGCACCAGAACTTCTAGTTTCATTTCAAAACAGCTTTTTCCATGACTAGCATGGGGGAAAAACAGATCTGCAAGAGTCAAGGCACAGGAGATGTCTTTTATAAAAGCAAAAGGTTTCAAGAATGAGCTGTTAACTTCAGAATCAGCAGTAGGGTGTCAGACATCCTCCCAATGTTATTCCTGCTGTGAAAGGCTCTCTTAGGGACTTCACATGGGATAACAGCAAGCTCCTCAGCTCTCCCCATCAGCAGATGCCTGCTCTTCACCAAAAAAATGACTGTTACCATGAACTCAGCTCTTAAGCTTAGGCAAGCTCATATTTGATCCCAAGACAAACCTGTCTGTGCTCTTACACGGGGTATGTTTTCCTCCTTGTGAGGAGGAAACCTGGGAACGCTAACAAAGCCCGCCCTGCTGGACCGACACTGCCCTCTCCCGCTACACTGGAAAGGTTGTTAACCTCTGTCTCAGCAGTTCTCAAGCAGTTCCCGCTTCCATTTCGGTGCCCGATATTGGCCTACATCACGTCGTTGGAGGTAGAGCTGAAGAGGAAATCTGGAAGGACTAAAACAGAGGTTACCTGGCAGCTTCGCACTCAGCTGCACCATTAGGCAATGCGGCCAGACAACATTAAAGTACTTCCAGAACAACTTCTCTCTTCGGCTGTTTTGGGGCATGCGGGCAGATTTTGTGGCTCTTGGCCACGTAAACACTTCAGCCAACAGCTCACAGCACCAGAAAGATCAGACAAACCCACAGGGACGAATAACAACATCGGGATCACGAACAACCGGCGGCGGCAGCGGCAGAACACTGCTTACATAAGCAACTCCCGCAGTTTGACCTGTGCTAAGTTTGCAAGGCACAAACACACCGCACGCGTCTGCCTGGGCACAAAGCTACCTCGACTCGTTAGTCTGGGCACAAAGCTACCCTGCTCACTTGCCTGGGCACAGAGTTCCCCTGGCTCGTTCGCCTGGGCACAGAGCTTGTTCGCCTGGGCGTGAGGCTCTTCTGCCTGGCCGCAGAGCTACCCTGCTCATTCGCCTGGGTGCAGGGCTCGTTTGCCCGGACACAAAGCTACCTTGGCTCGCCTGCCTGGGCACAGAGCTTCCCTGCTCGTTTGCCTGGGCACAGAGGTCTTCTGACCAGACACAAAGCTCGTTTGCTTGGGCGTAAAGCTACTCTGCTCCTTTGCCCGGGAACAAAGCTACGTTTGCCGGGTTACAGCGCTACCCTGATCGCTTGCCTGGGCACAGAACTCTTCTGTCTGGGAACAGAGCTTCCCCGCTCCTTTGCCCGGGCACAAGGTTTGTTACCCTGGGCACAAAGCTCGTTTGCCCGGGCACAGCGCTACGCTGCTGCACACGAAGGGGGACACGGGAAGCGGTGTCACACAGCCCGCACCCCGACACAGAGAGTGGAGAAACGAAAGCGAGAAGCGACAGAGCCGGGCGGGCGCGCAGGATCTGTCGGTCTGTCCGCGGCCGCCCATGCGGGCTCAGTGCGCGCGGGGGTGGGGGGAAGGGCTGCCCCGCCAGCAACCGCCGGGGGGCTCAAGCAAACACTCACCATTGGCCACGGCATCGCCGCCGCTTGTGGACCCTGCGCCCAGCCCGTAGAGCCAGGCCAGGCACAGGGCGGCGATGGGGAGCACGAGTGTCCGACCCATGGCGGCGGGTGGTGAAGCAACGGGAGGGGGGGGTGGCGGCTTTCCCGCTCGCCGGCGCTTTCCCTTCCCCTTCCCTCCGCTCCCGCTGCCTCCGCGCACCGCCCCCCGCGCCACGTGAGCAGCACCGCCCTGCGCCTGGCCACGCCCCCTCCCCCCGCACGCGCGGGCCGGGTAGAGCCACCGGGGCGGGGAAGGGCGGGGGTGTCAGTCCAGCCTCCTCCCTCCCCGGTACAAGAAATAGTTACTGTTACAGAAGTCAATGTTATCATGAAATGGTTTGGGTTGGAAGGGACCTTAAAGCCCATCCAGTTCCAACTCCCCTAGACCACCTCCCACCAGACCAGGCTGCTCAAGGCCCCATCCAACCTGGCCTTGAACACTTCCAGGGACAGGGCATCCACAGCTTCCCTGGGCAACCCGTGCCAGTGCCTCACCACCCTCAGCATGAAGAATTTATCCCTAATGTCTGATCTAAATCTTCCCCCTTCCAATTTAAAGCCATTCCCTCTGATCCTATCACTCCTTCCCTTTGTAAAAAGCCCCTGCCCAGCTTTGCTGCAGCCCCTTCAGGTACTGCGAGGCCGCTATGAGGTCTCTCCAGAGCCTTCTCTTCTCCAGGCTGAACAGCCCCGACGTTTTGTGTTAAGTACGGTCTGTGCTGAACAGATGTGTCTTCTATAATCACTTCTGTTTGCAGTGTTTCTGATACAAAAAGTAGTTACTACTATAAAAAGTGGAATATAATTTTTTTAAGCTGAAGTAGAATTAGTTTTCTACCTATCTTCACACAGAATCACAGAACAACTTGACTTGGAAGTGACCCACAAGGATCACGGAGTCGAACTGCTGTCCCTGCACAGGACAACCCCAACACTCACACCAGAAGTCCGAGGGCATTGTCCAAATGCTTCTTGCATACTGCCAGGCTTGGCACCATCCCTGTTTCCCTGGAAGCTGTTCCAGTGCTCCACCACCCTCTGGGTGAGGAATCTTTTTCTAACATCCAGCCTAAACCCAAACCTTAACATTCCTCTTCAGTTAAGTGTTATCTAAGTAACTATTTTTTGGAAGTTAGACAGATCGACTCTCTGACAGCACGTTTTCTTTATAGCATTTTTTTCAGTGTTTTTCCAGACACTGTTCAGAGAGAAATGATAACGTCTTGTGCTAAGCATGGTCTGTGCTGAACAGACGTGTCTTTTTCTATAATCACCTCTGTTTGCAGTCTTTCCCTATCTAAAAGGCAAGAGCTGGCTCCAAAGCTCCAGTTAGCAAAGATTTGCCTGTTGTGAAGTTCATAACGACATTAAAATTAGTCTTTGGAAAGTAACAGAATATGCATAAGATTTCTGGGACAATTTATACACGTGCCTGTGAATGGGAAATACATTCTGTCCCAGCTCGTCTTGTTACACACGATTGATAGAATGGAAATCATTCCCTCACGCGCCTGAAATAAAGGGTGCTGCTTTCTAAAACTCCAAAACGAGTTTCAGAGAGTTTAGTCGCCGGCATTTTCAGTGTCAATTCCGTCCATCTTCACTGCCCCTCCCTCTCCCCCCCATTCGACGAGAAATGGAACGCTCCCCACAGCGGCGCAGCCTTTCTTCCCCACGTGACCCTTCCCCTCAGCGGGAGCCTTTCCCGCGCGTCACGCACAGCCCAGCCACCTCCACACACCACCACTCACCCCACCCTATTCGCAGAGCGGCGGCCGCTGATTGGCTCAGGGTGCGGGGGGCGTGGTCAGGGCGTGGCGGGACGCACGGTCTCTTCTCGCCGCGGGGGGCTCGCAGGAGGGGCTCGTGGAGCTTCATGCTTCCTCGCGTCACGCGGGAGCTTGGGCGGGTTAAGAGGTGCTTGTGGTGGTCACACTGAGCGGTGGCCCTTGCGGGACGGGATGAAGCCGAGGGAGCTCCGTTACGCCCCTCCGTGTTGGCCAGGTCTGGCCACCCCTGGCGTGGGAGGTGGTTGCCGCTCCGTAGCCTGGCCCTGGATCCAGAGAAGGCTACAAGAGTTATCAGAGGGCTGGAGCACCTCTGCTGCGGGGACAGGCTAAGAGAGTTGGGGTTGTTAAGCCTGGAGAAGAGAAGGCTGCACGGGGACCTTATAGCAACCTTCAATACTTGAAGGGGCTGTAGGAAAGCTGGGGCAGGGAGTGATAGGAGGAGGAACGTCTTTAAATTGGAAGGGGGAAGATTTAGATTAGACATTAGGGATAAATTCTTCATGCTGAGGGTGGTGAGGCACTGGCACAAGTTGCCCAGGGAAGCTATGGTTGCCCCCTCCCTGGAAGTGTTCAAGGCCAGGTTGGATGGGGCCTTGAGCAGGCTGGTCTGGTGGGAGGTGTCCCTGCCTATGGCAGGGCAGGTGGAAGTAAATGATGTCCCTTCCAATTCAAATCATTCTGTGATTCCCTCCTGTGGCTTTCCTTGGAGCTGCTGAGGCAGAGCTGTTTGTCTGTGTTTCCGTGCTCTCCTGGCACCTCAGCCACCAACTCTTGTTCCCCTGCAAGCTCTAGCATGGCTTTTTGTGGTGGATTTCTCTTACAGAGGGATTTTCACTGATGTGGGGTTCATCTTTTCCCCCCTCCCCCTTTTGTACTCCGAAGAAATCTAACAAATAGTACATAGTAGTAGTTCAACTAAATATCAACCGATCATATAATCATTAAGTTTGGAAAAGACCTCTGAGATCATCAAACCATCAGCCCAACACCACTGTGCCATGAAGTGCCATTCTACAAGTTTTTCAAACACCTCCAGGGATGGTGACCGCCACTTCCCTGGGCAGCCTGTTCCAATGCTTCACCACTCTTCTGGTAAATAAATATTTTCTAATATCCAATCTAAACCTCCCTTGGTGCAACTCTTGCCCTGTTACTTCCGAGAAGAGATCAGCACCCACCTTGCTACAGCTTCCTCTCCAATAGTTTTAGAGTGCAATAAGATCTCCCCTCAGCCTCCCGTTCTCCAAACAATCCCAGTTCCCTCAGCTGCTCCTCATAAGACTTGTGCTCCAAACCCTTCACTAGCTTCACTATCACATGATCACGCATGTTAGCTCAACAGCATGCAAGTTTTATGTTGTCAAACTGTGCTCCTGTCAGTGCTGGTGCTGTGGCAGGTGGGAGCAGCACATTGGGTATCCATGATGAAGTGTCTGTGGTGCTGGAGAGGAAGCGTGGTAACAATTGTAACCTTCACCTTCCCTCTTGTCACCTCCTGCTGTGCTGTAGAGAGCACCTGGAGAAGGATGTTGGGGGATCCCATCACGGAGGAGAGTTCCTTTGTTTTTTCTTAATGCCACTTCAGTCAATGTGTGGCATCAACAGTGGATTCCACAAATAAAAATTTGTTTGTGTAAATCTGGCTCAACGTTTTTTGTGATGCTGGCATAGGCAAATGTTGGGAAACCGAGACAAACATTCATGCCTGCTTGTAGTCAAGGAGAGCCAAGCTAGCATTATAAAGCAAATTTTGGTATGGTCCTGCTTTGAGAAAGGCACCATTGGAATGAAAGGACAGATGAAAGAGTTATAATCAGGAAAATTCTCCCCTCCTTCTCCTAAGTGTGAGCTGGACTTGGGCAGTAAAGAGGAAACTGGCAAATAAATCCCTAGCTTAATCTTCCATTTTACTTTCTTTCCTGAAGGTGTTTTATTGCCAAGAACCAACAGACCAATACATCAGAAACTTCAAGGCAAGCTACCTATAATGATTACTGTGTGAGCTCAGAAAGGTCTGTAGAACTGTTGGTAATACATAATTTGGATATAGAGCTTTCTGACAGGCTTCTGTACTGTTATTTATTATAGTGCTTCTGCTAGTGGGCAGGATGGCTAATGCTTTGACTTCCTGCAAAGGAGTCTTAAAGGGAAAATACAAAAAAACAGGCTGCAAAGAAAACAGAGAGAATTGGTTTTGCAACGTGAACAGGAACCTTGTAGCAGCTGCAGTGAAATGACCAAACGTATTTTGTTGAATGGAAATGTCAATGACTCTTCTCCCAGGCAACAAGTGATAAGATGAAAGGAAATGCCCTGAGGTTGTGCCAGGGGAGGTTTAGATTGGATATTAGAAAAGAATTCTTTACCAAAAGATGGTGAAGCATTGGCACAGGCTGCCCAGGGAAGTGGTGGAGTCACCATCCCTGGAGGTGTTCAAAAAACATGTAGACATGGGACTTGGAGATATTGTTTAGTAGGCATGATAGTGTTGGGTTGATGGTTGGACTGGATGATCTTAGAGGTCTTTTCCAACCTTAATGATTCTATCATTCTATGATCTGAATTTAGCTCTGGAAAGTGATAAAGGTTGCTGAAGTCACACGATTGCTTTAGTTGTTTTTCATTCTGCATGTACTTTTTACTGGAGTGGAGTGTAAAACAGTTCAGTTATTCCTACAGTACAATTAAAGTTGTTGGCTTTTCAGTGAGAAGAAATAGTTTTCACATCCATCATTGAAATGCTGTGTGTCTGTTCCGACTTTGAATAAGCAGCATGTAAAGTAAAGTGAGGAGCTGCATAAATAACTATTGCAATGTAACTAAAACTGCAGTGAATATTGGATATGGGTGTTTCTTATGACTTCCACTCATCCCTTCTGGCCACACCTGCAGGAATTTTTATGACTTTCTGGGACAAGGATCTCCAGTTGGGATCAGGGCTTGATTCACAGGATCTCTTGTGATTGCACTAGACGTGGCATTATTTGAACTCAGGTTTTCCTTTTTGCAGTTCTTGTGGGTTATGATGTTAAACATATGTCTTCACCAGATATTGTAGTGTTTTATGAGGGATGAAGTGCAGTTCAGTTACTGTGCTGGAAACACGACGTGTCATGTTGCAATCTACATTTCATGAGGACTGCATACTAAAAATCTCTGCGTTTGAGAAGGAAACCAAGTAGGATGTGTTAAATGTGATTGATAAAAGACAAGGCTTTAATCGGTATGTGTATATATATAAAATATGGGAGAAAATGAAATGAGTGATAAAACAGAGCTAAGATTACCAGCAGGGCAGAATTACAGCTACAGCTCATCTCTACAAGCGAGTGAAAACATGCCTGTCATATAATCCTGGGGGCTGGTGGGAATCCAAGTGGATGATAAATGTGGTTTGTCTTTTTTTTCTTGAAGTCAGCATCTTGGGACTTTGTTGTAGCATATGGTCAGCAGGATCATGGCAGTCTGGGTTGTTGTTGTTGGATTTAAAATATCACATTCATCACTGTATTCATTTTTCATTGCACTGTTATATACTTAGTGGTTAGCAAGGCGTTTACTTCTGGTTTGAATCTATGAGGAATTCCAAGCACTGCATTACTGGAAATCTATGTGAAGTTCTTGGCAAAAGTGAGTAAAAGCTAAGGTTGTGCAGATGCCTGTTTTAGGGAAGCATGTATTAAATGTAATAAATATGTTGTGTCAGTTGGTGCTGGGCAAGATGTGGTAATGGCCTTTTGAAGAGGTTCCAGAGGAGTGTACTGCAGTTTGGGGTGGTGGCAATGAATGAACAAAATATAGTAGATAAACTGAAAAGAACATGTGTTTGGTTCAATTTGTAAACGTTTGCATTAATTTCCAAATTGTCATTTCAATTGCATGGAAAGAGAGGGGTGTGTGGAGTGTGAATACATGGTGGGCGTTTTAGAAACGGAAATACACCATCCAAAGAGGTTTCAGGGTATTTCCTACTGTTACATAATGATGCCTTATTGGATTCTGGTGCCATTCAACACTTCTGTATCTATATTGTTCAGAAATAATGCATTGATTCCTGTGCTCAGATGTTCGTAACCTTAGTTAATCCTTGTATTGTGAGACACGTAGTGTAGTAGGTCCTGTTGTAGAAGTGTGTCTGATTGGGGTGGATACAGCCCCAAGGCATGAATGGGGTGGTACATGCTGTATGACATCTAAGAATGTATTTAAGGTGCCTGTGTGTCTTTCTCCAGCAGAAATTCTGGGTGAGGACATTTGCGCCTGCCTGAGCAAGGGAGGTGGAGCTGTGTCTGATGCTCCCTCATGCATGCTGTGGTACAGGCACTTGCTCAGCTCCACCACGTGGGGTGGAAAGGCTGCTCTTAATGTAAGGAACAGGTAAAAATGTATATGCAGAGTGGTAGTGAGGATGTAATAATGTTAAAAGATTTTTCTTAGCTCTTTTAGAGATACAGGCCAATGCTTTTAGCCTAAGGAAAGCCAAAGAGAGATGTCTTGGGAAGAAGAATGGAAGGCAACAGGTAGAGGCAAGATGGGGCAGAAGGATTAAACATTTCACCTCTGCAGCTGGGGCCAGCCACAGAACAGGGTCAGGCTGGTTCAAGTAACCAAAGACAAGTAAGGCTTATGTTTAAACAGTCTTCCTGCAACAGTAAATCCACTTACATATTTGTAACATGCAATTATCTGTTGGTGTCGATGTAATATAGCAATGGGCTCTGGCCTGTGTCAGGACTGGAGCACGCCCCTGCTCCTAGCAGTTTAGCTCTGTGGTCAAGTCTGGCTGGCTGATAAAGGATACTTTAGCCAGTCTGGGAGCTTTTCAAGAGAAGGACCCTCAGCAGGGTCTCCCCAGCTTTTTCTCGGTAGATGCTTTTAGGCTGAGGCTCTTACATCTGGCTCTCGCATGAGCTGCAACCCCAGGAGTGTTAACAGTCATCCCTGTGCCCGACTTTGGGTCCCACTGGACCGGTCCCTGGCTTTCGCTGTGCCGTGGTGACCTGGACCAGTGCTTCTCCCCCCACAGCATCTGACGTACAGGCACAATTGAGCTCTATTGAACTGGCCACCTATCACTTGCTTCTTAACATCCCAAACCTCGTCAGAATTATAATATTGAGATTCTTTCTATTAGGTTTGTAAAATCATTCCGCTTATCCATTTTACTCATGCAACAGCTGTATTACATCATTCTGATGCATATGCTACAAAATTGATATTTTCAGTAGAGTTCTTTTGAAGCCGATCCTTCGGAGTACCTTTTTTTCTCCCTGGAATTGGTGGCAGGAACTCTTTTGTATCTCTTTTGTATTTCACTTATCACTAGGGGTCAACAGTGGTTTTATGAAGCCTATTCCAGGCAATAAGTATACAAAGGACAATAGCAGAGAGCTGTAGCCATGATGGTCTTAAAAAGCAAGTGAAGCTGGTCTGTAGGAAGATGAAATACATTGTCTAAGGCCCACCTGATATAATTAAAATGAACGTATACTTCAGAGATCTCAGGACTTCCCCAGATCAGTGTGAGGTACTTGGATAGCTGAGGACCCACACTAACAATTTCTTTTGATCTTAGCAGCCCTGTAGCATGAGATTCAGAAACCTTGGTTTAGGTAAACTATGTTGTAGTTAATGACTTTACCCTCCAACTTTCATCTGATCGGTGCTTGAATTAATAAAGGGTAAGAATTGGAGCCTATTGTCACTGGTTTATTAACACAGTGTCCTTGCAGTTTTAACATACACACCTGTATGAAGAAAATAACTTTGTATGTAGTCGGAGGGCTTCTTTCATCACTTTTCATTTAGGGCAGTTTCTAAGAAAGTGTTTTGCTGGAGTGAGAAGCTCAGCATGAAACTAATAAAGCAAAGCTTGAAAGATACCTATTTTTCCTATGGCAGTGACACATTACATAAATAAAACTGTATAATCTGGTAAGATAATAGTTTTATCAGGATACAGGTTGCTGCCATCTGCCCTTTATGGAAGGGAGTTTTTTAATAAGGTTGCTGGGAAGGGAGCTTCTCCAAAACCAACTGTTGGCAATGTCTTCACCTCCCCAGGTGCAGACCACCCCGAATTTCCTGATTTTTTGGAGACGCCATGGTTTGCCTCTAGGCCTGCGTGTCCCTCTGGATGCTTGTGCATGCCACTTCTTGGGTTTGGCTCTCTCAGAGGAGGCGATGCATTTGTAATGACTTGATCAGAGTTGTAAATTACTGAAGAAATTATGGTACAAAACATCATTTTGGATTGACGTTAAGTTGATTCTTCCTTTCCTGTTTCATTGTTCATCTCCTCGGGCTCCTTAAGCATATCCAACTTGCAGGCACTGGACAACCAGGGTTGAAAGACATCTTTTAGGTGACCTCCTTAATACTGGATGAAAGAGTTTACCACATTTTTTCTGCAGAGTGTCCTGACGTGACCAATGCAAATACAGTAATTGTGGCTTGCCTAAAGGATCATTATGCCTGAAATTCAAAATACTTCCTGGTTGCACTCTCTTCTTCTTGTTATAACATTTCCCAGCTGTCGTAACTTCAACCAGTTGCCCCCTATCGAGTCACCTGTGCGATTGTCCTATATCCCAAGTGTACAACAGCCTGTCTGTCATAATTCCAACCATCATACTTGTTACCAGGTCTGTGATTGGCATAGGATCACCTTTCTGATGCTTGACGCGATCAGGCGTTTGTCTGCCTGGAGAATCTTGAACACTGCCCATTGCCAGAGCATGAGTTTCTGTGCTTTGACTGCTGCTCAGATCAGGTCATTTGTACAGCGAAGTACATGCTGTACTCTGGCTTTGTCCCTCATGGGGACACTGGGGACTCTCGGGATACAGCTATGCTACAGAGAACATCTGCCATGAGTGACCAAGCCAACAGCAAATAAAAAATCAGTTAAGTGGTCTTTTAGCATTGTCCTTTGTAACCTGCAGAACTAAAATTACTTTTCTGACTTTTTAAACATTTGAATACAACTTAAAATTCATGCAGGAAATAAGAGTTGGTAACCTGCATCCCAATACTGAGTTTTGAAGCCATATCCTGTCATATAAATAGTCTCTATTTCTTACGGAAAGTAATTTGCCAGGAAATGTGTAATTTTATGAAGAAAATACAACACTGTATTTTCATCTTTGGCACAGTGCTATGAAGTGAAAATAATTATTCTTTAGGCAGTTTGATTGATTTGAAATGTTCTTACAGAAGACTTAACTCCTATTTAATAGTCTTTGTGTAGATTGCAGAATGCTGTAGAAAATTAAAGGAGAAAATGAGTTAAAGGCTCCTTAGCTAGCTACAGACATGTACAGTTGTTTTAGATTAAATAATGTTTTTGGTTTGTACCATAAGTAAAAAAAACCCTAAATCCCCTTGCTAAAAATTAAGATGATCTTTATACTCACTCAGAGCATGTGGACATCTCTCCAGGTCTGTGCCCTCTTCAGGCATTCAGTTAAACATTTAACAAGTAAACTTAAGATTGTTGCTTTTCATTAAATCCATGGGCTTAAGCTCAGACAAAATTACGTCACTCTTAATGCTATTCTAATTCAGCCTTTCCCATCCTGCACTGGTGCAGTTCTGTGGGATTTAGTGACTCATATGATGAGGTCAGGAGCAAAGGTCGCTCAGCACGGCGCTCTTCACAGCACTGGGAATTAGAGGCTTTATGAGGTTCGACATAAAATAAAAATGACTGTGCATGTAACTTTTTATTTAACAAATTAAGAAAATCAACTATGATCACTTTCAAACTAGTTCCCTTCTGAGTTGACACACAGCTGCACATGGTGCTGCCAACATTCAAAGCAACTCCACAGAGCATTTTCTGAAAGGCTGTTGAGGATCTCTGTCATTTTTGCTTTCACATCTTCTACTGACAAAAAAAATGGGTTCCTTTGAGCACCAACTTGATCTTTGGAATCTCTTCACTGTAATCCTCAGTCAATAATTGAAAAGCTTGTGTCGCAGGTTTCTTCAGTTTCACAAGAAACTTGATGTTAACGCGCTGTTCACTCTTGCACACCGACATTTTCTAACTGAGGGTAAGAAAATGTCTGTATTTGAACATGCGTCCACTTGTACTGGAGTGAAGCGATCAAGTTGAGCCTTTTCTCACTGTGACAGGTTACAACATGTTCTATAACCATCTCTTCATCTCTCCCCTCACACTCCTGGTTCCCAAGCTATAGGGTTAGTCTTGGGGGTTTTATGTCGCACCTTGTACGTACACCAATGATGTCTGTGTAGCCCTGGCACAGCAGAGCTGCTTTAGCCTCATATCTGCATCCAACCCTGACAAAGGAATACTCTTTCTTTTGAATTTCCAATGCACATATGGCTAAGGTACAGGTGGACAGATGGATATACACCCATAGGGAGAAATCTAACTGTTCTTGGCTAAATTCTGCCTCTGCCACAACCTCCACAGCACAATCACCCTGCCAGATTTGCCCTGTATAGCTCAGATACCAGATGTAGTCTGCATACAGTAACTGAGACATCCCAGAGGAAAGGAGGAAAAAAGTGTTTGCAAGGCTGCGATGTCTCTGAATGCCATAGATTTGGTCCAACATTGACTACTATAAACTAAAAGCAGGCTGTAGTAACACCATTTCCCATAAACAGTAGACTTGCACTGACATATGTTCACACGTCTCTTTCTACATTCCTGTAAAAAAAGCTTTTTAACAGCTTATGAATATTTTTTTAAGCCAAAAGAACATTTCCAAGCCGTTCATACGTGCAAGTTGTGTTTTTATTTTTGCCTTAAGTGAAAGCCATCAAGGTCTGTAAAATGCCGAGTGGAAAATACTACTCTACGCTACAGCAGGCAGGAAAATCGGCTGGCAATCATGGCTCAAAAGTCCCACAGTTAACAATCTTGCAGGCCACTGTAGGCCTTTCTTTATAAGTGGGTACTGCTTCCAGTCTCTGGAGGACTTCCGTGCCCTCAATCAGTTGCCTACAGGAGGGAGAAAGTGCACATATGGTCTGTCTCTATCTGGAGCCAGCTCCTCAGCCTCTGGCTTGTGCAGTGCCTTAAGTAACCCACGTTTCCCACCAGCAGGCTACACCCACTCTGCTCTTTAAAGAGTTGTCCTTTGCAATGGAGTGACAAATGCCATCAGTTCTTGATTAAGTAGCAGCTAGTTAGCATTTTAAGGGAGAGTAAAATGCTATGGCTTTATGCAGCTACACTTATTTAAAGAAATAAGCATTTTACCTTGTACCTTGGCTACAAATGGCCATTGCTTTTGAGGAGAAAGGAGTCCAGAGACACGCTGTCAGAAGTGACAGTCATAAGAAGTGACTCCTTGACAAATCTTTACTTTCCTTCCTTCACAGCACCAATCTGAATCCTGAAAACAGCCCCACATTTTGCAGTTCTTACAATTTAGAGCCTGACCTGCTCTCATGCTGCAGGACCACAAGTTGTGCTTCTGCACTGGCATGGTGATGGATGCCAGCAGTGCTACAGAAAGCTTCATACCATATCCCATGCCATCCAGCACAGTGGTACAAAGCAGGGAGGACATTGCAGATGGCCCTTGCCCAGATGGGCACATCAGAAGGACTGAGCCTGTGTGGGCTTGGAAAGTGCCTGGCTGTCCTCATCATATGCTGTATCTGCTTTTTGCTCTCTTGGGATTAAACTCTCACTCAGACGTAAGAGGGCTGGCTATAAGATCGTGGATCCTGCATCTTTCAGATTACACAGAGCTGGTGGCAGGGCAGAAACTTGAGGTTAATGCCACTGATTATAAATGTATCCAGCCAGCAATCACTTTTGGTTTGTTCCCTGTAGGTTAGACAGCTGTGAATTTTGCTTCCTTTAAAAATGCCGTCTTTCTCCATGATGTGGTTACATGGAAACTACACTGTGAATTTCTTGCTCCATGGTAATACATACATATTTTACTCTCTTATGTCAAGCAAACTGCTCAGAGCAATAATCTTTGTTATTACATTCCTGAAAATCTAAAAATATTAACAGAGCCAGCCCTATAGGTTAATTTACTGAGAACAAACTCTCAGCACGCATCCACTAAAAGAATTTCTTTCAGATCATGGGAGCACTCCCCTGTCTGTCAGGGCCCAACTTCAGCTGGCACTGAGCTATGCAGCCATGAGTTTGCAGCCTTGGCCCTGAGCTTGGTCCTTGGCAGCTACCTTAGCTTTGCTGTAGGGTTTTCCAGCTTGAGCAAGCCAGGGCAGAGAGAGGAGCGATGGGTGTCATTTGGTACTCCAAATCTGACTTATTCATCCTTCCCCTGGCCAGAGGCATCTGTGGAGGCATCCCCCAGCTGCCATAGAGACTTCATGGATGCTTCCTCCCGGGCAGCAATGCCTGCAGGGCGAGGACAACCTCCACACACTGCAATGGCATCAAGCTTGTGTGTACCTACCCAAAAGCCACGTGTTTTTTGTCCAGGTAGGGAGCTGGCTGCAGGGTGATGTAGAACTGTGAGCCATTGCTGTGGCGGCCCTTGTTGGCCATCCCGAGGACTCCTCTTCCCTTGTGACGCACAGAGAAGCTTTCATCTAGAAAAAGAGTTCAAGGATGAAAGGCAGTAGTTGTATTCCTCCCTGCTGCTATTCACTGTTCAGCTCTTTTTTGCCAGCTCCCACGAGCTTCCCTTCCCTCTTTCCCTGCTCTCCCTCTCGGCTCTCCTTTTCCCCAAAAGGTCTCATCAACTCTCATGCAAGCAAAGTCAGTTTTGAATCCATGTCCTTTCTAGAAAGAGCTTCCCAATACTTTGTACTTAAACCAGTAAAGAACCTAATGAAAAAAATATCCATTGTATTGCCACAGCAATGATGCCTCCAGCTCCCCGTTGTTGATCTGTAATGCCTCTTGCTGGAGGAGCTCAAGGCACTTAGAATGGTGTTTCCCCATGGCTACTTGGGATTATTCCCACTGTATGGATGAGGAAGGCAGGAGGCAGAATGGATGCTCCAAGCACAGCCTCTGCTCTGCCTCCACTCACGCCACTGCCTGCGGTGAAGAGGACAAAGTTCCCTGTGAGTACAGACAGGGCTGTGAGGGCAGGGCATGCCTGGCTGGGGCGAGATGCCTGGCTGCTCCCAGCACCCAGCAGAGGTGGGCAGGAGGCTTCTTAGTCAAATAAAATGAGGAGCTGAATAAATGGAGACCAGATATTTCGATAACAAGGGTAGGGTGCTCCCAGGGCAGAAGCTTTGTTGCAGGGCTAGGAGAGGAGGAAGGTAATGGATGCAAGGCAAGAGCAAGTGGGAGCCACGAGGAGGTGAAAAGGACCCTCTGTGCCAGCTGAGGAAGGACTGGTGAGAGAGAAAAAAGTGGCTCTCAGGAGTGTTGTCTGGGAAAGGATAGACATAAGGTGTGCTAGCATTTAGGGGATGATTTCAAGGAATTGATTCCTTCGCCTCCATGGAGGGGAGCCTAGCTAAGCAGTGGGGAGCAGGAGGTGAACTGATCCTGGCCCTCTCCATTGCTCATTTCTGGCCTGATCACACTAAGCAGCCAAAAGCCCCATTAAACTCTCAACAAGCTTGTAGGAAATTTTAGAAATGTTTATATTTTATTGTTCTCTGATTTATTTTTCTTTTTAATTCTTTCTACCCTGTTCGAGTGCCCTTCTCAGAAATTGATTCATAAAAACGGTAATTAAATTTTAACTGGACAGTTACTCCCTGACTGCTGCCTTGCAGTTCGCAAAATTACTTCAGCAGGCTGGTTTTGGAGTAGGGTGCTTTGTCCTACGCCATGGCACTGCAGTCCGAGTGATTCTCTGTAATTACCTCAGTACTTTCAGCTCATTACAGTAAATTGCAATTGCTTCCCATTAATTTCAGCAGGCATTGCAGTTTCCAGACATGTGCCGAGCATGGGGTCTCGCAGAACATTGCCGCCTGACAGAGGCATCTCTCACTCTTTTCAGATATGAAAGGTATTTGTCCTCTGTCCTCAGTGTAAAATAGCTTGGCAGATAGTACTGGGAAAGCAATCTAAGCCTTAAAATAGAAAGGCGTACCCAATTCAACACCTTTCTCAAGGATGAAAAGCCACTTTTAATTAAAAAGGGGGAGGGGAAAAATTAGCAGTCCTCTCCTTTAATACATCAACATGCGGAGTGTGTGCAATAAGGGTAATAAAACTCTTCCAGGAACACTTTCAGGGTTGACAGATTCCAAATTAAATCCCTCTTAAAATTACTTAAGCAATTTTTGATGCATTGTTACCTTCCCACATGACATGACAGCTTCTTTCCTGGGTAGTACAGGGAAACCACAAGCTTTGCCTGGAGGAGGATGATGGAACTGGGAGCAAAATGTCATGCACTGGGCTGGGGCTTCGTGACACAGCCCAGGCAGCACTTAAGAATCATAGAATAGTTTGGTTTGGGAGAGACCATGAAGGTCATCTAGTCCAACCCCCCTGCAGTGAGCAGGGACATCTTCCACTACATCAGGTTGCTCAGAGCCCCATTCAATTTGGCCCTGAATGTTTCCAGGGACAGGGCATCTACCACTTCTCTGGGCAATCTGTGCTAGTGTTTTGCCACCCTCAGTGAATAAAAATTCTTCCCATATCTAGTTTAAACTCCTCTTTTAGTTTAAAAACATTACTCCTTGTCCTATTGCTACAGGCCCTGCTAAAATTTTTTTCCCGTCTTTCTTATATGACCCCTTTAAGTTCTGAAAGGCTGCAATAAGGTTTCCTCAGAGTCTTCTCTTCTCCAAACTGAAAAACCCCAATTCTTTAAGCCTCTGTTCACAGGGGAGGTGTTCCAGGCCTTTGGTCATTTTTGTGACCCTCCTCTGGACCAGCTCCAAGAGGTCCATGTCTTTCCTCTGGTGAGGGCTTCAAAGCAGTATTCTAAGTGTGATCTCACCAAGGTGGGGTAGAGGCTCAGAATCAGCTCCCTCAAACTGCTGGCAACACTTCTTTTGATGCAGCGCAGGATACAATTGGTCTTCTGGGCTGCGAGCATGCAGTGCCGCTCATGTTCAGCTTCTCATCCACCAGGACCTCCAGGTCCTTCTCCACAGGGCTGCTCTCAGTCTCTTCAACCCCCCAGCTGTATCAGTACTGAGGGTTGCCCTGACCCATGTGCAGGACCTTGCGCTTCCCCTTGTTGAATCTCAAGAGGTTTTCACAAGCCCAGTTCCTCAGCTTGTCAAGGTCCCTCTGTGAGCCGTAGCTCTCCTGTATGCAGAGGTGCCTACACACGCTCAAATTGATTTTCCTCTGCAGATGATTTTTTTCAGACAGAAAGTGCAAAGGTTGTGAGACGCGTACCAGCACAAGTCTATTGGGAAGTATTGCTGGAAAAAGAGTATTTGCAAACTTTTCAGTCCTGCCCGCTCTAGACAGCCCATAGCATTTACTGCCTTAAGTCCTGCGTGCTGTGCTTCTTCTTCCAGTAGCTTTTCTGCCCACCGATACTGCAATTCAGCCAGGCAGAGTGGGCTAGCAGCCTGCCTCTGGCTGGATTTTGCTCTGTCTGTCCCAGGGCCTTGAGGTACAAGTGGCATCTCCTGGTGAGCAGGCTCTTCAGCGTCTTGGGAAAGAAAGTTTTCAGCTACTCTTGGCATTTCTGGACGCACTGTTGGCTGCTGCCCAGCCTGCTCAAATGTCACAGCATTTGCACCATTGGCAGAGGGAAAGCTTTTATGTAAGGGAACACAAATCGCTTTCAAAAGAGCTTTAACAGTCATGAACTGTCATTATGTGTAAAATTTAATCTCAACGCAAGATCCCAAATGTCTGTGTCAATTATACGGTTTGTTTTTCTTAAATACTGTAAGTTATAATGTTCTCTTTCCTTTACGTTTTATTACTTTATACCAGTATGGGGGAACGTTTTTGGTTAAACTTAGCTCGTGTTTGTCATTTCTCGACGTTTAAGGTTTTATGTGAGGTTGAGATGTCACTCCCCTTACATCAGTGGAGTCATGTAGCCTGCTGGCAGTGATACCCATGGAGTGCACAAGCCTGAAAAGCTGCCTGATGTCCAGGAAATTTAGAAAGCTGACTGACTTCCCTTACTCTAAACACATTTAAATGAGTGGTGTTGGGTGCCTGGAGGTCTGTAGCTAATCCACTTCTACATTTCTAAGGTCCTTTCTACAAGGTGAGTATTCACAGTTTTGAAGAGGCAGAGTGAGTGACCACCAGCACTCATTTAGGCAGCGAGAAGGGGCTGGTGGAGCGGAGCCTCAAGCAGGGGATGTCAGAAGAGGGGGCCAAGGTTTACATATCAGAAAGTGACCTTGACAAAGCAGTCTGCTTATGCAAATGCAATCAGATAATAACTGTGACTGAAAAGCAAACTCTTTTGCTTTAGGGAGGTGAAAGGAAATTCCCAAGTTATCCCTGGTAAACAACTTCATTTTTGTGGAAATTTGCCATCTGTGCAGTAAGATAGTTGAGGAACCATACCTTCAAAGGTGGGGCCATAAATTGACTCTCCTCCATCTCCTTTTCCAGTTATGATATCTGCAGGATACATAAAAGTAATAATCAGAGACCAGGTTTATCTCAGGTGTCATTGGGGGTTTCAGCAAGCAGCTCAGCTGAAGTCAGAGACATGGATTAGCGCATCAGCCTGAAGGAATAGCTGCATTACTACTGGAATTTTACCACACTCTTGGGAAAAGCTTTTGCTTCTGTCCCAAGAGGCAGTATCTCTACAGAGAACCATTTTACATGGTGCCTTTAATCGCTGCCCCTCTGAGAAGGTCCAGCATCTCCTATTTCGAGAGCTCCTGCAGAGGAAGGGCTGTCCTGGGGAAGGATGCCTAACAGAGAGAGTAGGGTTAGAAGGAAGGATGAAAATGCAGCCGTGATGTTATGGTGAGTTAAGACTACTAACTTGTTTAAGAAAAGAGATTTGATAAGTGATTCCTATTGAACCAGATTTCTGATGAGTAAAACACTAAAGAAACCTGATGCATCTATTTTTTAAAAATTTTTTTAAAGAAGTCTGGTTTTGACTTTATTTAGACATTGTCTTATACCAGTCAGGTTATGGTTAGTCCTCTACAGTAGCAAGTTTGTAATTTTAGCTTGCTTTTATGGACTACATAGATACCTGCATAGTTATTCATGGAAAGCAGAAGGTATATCTATCTTCAAAATGTAAACTTCAAATGGATTTTTAAGGCAGGCAGGAGAGAAAGATCAGTAAGATGGATGGTAGACAAAACGAGGGTAGTGAAGGATATGCCTTCTGATACACCTAACATCTTGGCTTCCCTGGGGATGTCAGGCAAGCTGTGTGACCCACACTGTTCATGGTGCCTTTTTTTGTCAGTGCCAAACTCCAGGCATAGTACTGATGTTCAAACAACTCACCAGCACATTTGGAAGGGCTCTGACACTTGGCTAAATGCCTCTCTTAGTTAATCTCTCTATAAAACAAGTAATATGTTTTCCTATGGATACCCTTAATGTATTCATGTTTCAAATTAGTTTTCTAATTGCTTACCAAAGAACTTAATGAAAAAGAGTTTTAATATTTTAGTTTCCTAAATTCTTTTGAAAAGGTCTTGGATAATCAAAAGAACAAATTACCCCAACTTTTCCTGTGTTTAGAAAGTGTAATGGTTAAAAGAGAGAATCTTTTCTGTTTTTTATATATATATTAATGAAGAGATTAGCTTTGTCCTGAAGTTCAGTTACATCTCCACAAATGAAGACTCTTACTCATGCAGATCATCCTACTCCCCTTGTGCTGTAACTCACATTTACTCAGGACACCTGAAAACACACCTCCTCCTTGGATCCACCCGTTTTTCACAATGCGATGAAAAAGGGAGTTTTTGTAGGTGAGCTCTCGGCCGTCACGGGAAGACTTTGCTCCTCCAGCACACAGGGCATGGAAATTCTCACAGGTCCTGGGACATGCATCTGAAAAAAGCTGCCAAATGAAAGTGAGATAGGAAAACACGTGTGAAATTCCTAGCTGACATCCACCGGTCAGACTTCTGCCCCTCTCCTTTGGCAGGTGAAACTGTCACGATGGGTGGATTTGTTTGTCACTTTTGCTTTTCTCCTCTGTAACGTACCTCCAAGAGCAGCCTCCCGATGGGCTGTTCCTCAATGGTTATCTCCAGGAACACAAACACGTGCTGTTTGAAGAAGAAAACAAATGCAGTGAGGGAAAGGCCAGCTCTCCATGCTGCACTTGCTTCCTGACACAGGCCAGGTCCAGCTGCCTGGCGTGAATGGTCTCAGAAGACGTCCATGAGATTGTCAATGCACAACAGCACTCCTACTATTTTGTTTAAATAAACAAGAAAAGTAGAGGATGTTTCATATCATTCTGGGCAGAAATAGTCCCCAAAGTGTGTTAAAAGCAAACTACTGTGCAAGGCCTGCTACTTCATCTTGCACTTATTTACATGCTTGTTGCATATAATACAGGCAGAAATAAATGAACCTACAGGAATACTGGCCATCCCACTAAAATGGACATTTCTCACCCTTCCCAGCCAGCCCTAGGTCTGCGTGCCATTAATGCTGTGTCTTCTGTGGTATTCATTTTGGTATGACATTTTATTTTCCTCTGCTTCCAGTACCACGTCAGTGCTGGCCACATTACACCTTGCAACACTGCAGCATCTCAGGAGGTCTTGGATGGGAAAGGAGAGGTTTGGCACTTGGGCTTTTGATACACTAGAGTAAGGGTATCCAAGAATTTTGGGACCCAAGGGCTGGGCAGTTTGGGATTTTGGAGCAGGCATGGTCACAGCTATGTGCTTTTGTCAGACTACTCAGCCCTGAAGCAGTTAGTACGTGTTGGGTATCCATGCTTTCACTTGTCCCTTCCAGGCAGCCGAGAGGTTCTCTACTGTTCTCATCCTCAGCAGGGCATGGTCCCTGCTAGCTGCTCCAGCCCTGCTGTCACAGTGCACAAACCCAAGAAACTGCCACCGCTGTGCTCACTCCCCCTCCTCCTCGTGATATCTGCCCTTTCGTCACCCAGTCTCTCCAGAAGCTTACAGACCTTGTACTCTTCTCGTAAAACAGTGCTACTTGCCTGGCTGTTTTTCAAATATTTGGTGTAGAAATCCTCAGCAATCGCTTGGTAAAGTGCCTTGGGTTTAAAGTCGCGATAGTCCCACTCATGGTAAGACCACTTGAGCAGTGCCTTCTCGTCCCCCAGCAGCTGCCCATCAATGAAGCACATCACTGGGGAGGTGTATGCCCAGACCTCACCCCTCAGTTCCTGCGTTTCAGAGGGACAACATAAGGCCTCCAGAATTAATTATGCACTTAGTAAAGAAACAATGAGTAATAATCCACCATAGGTAAGGTGACCTGTGGTGTTTTTATGCCTTTCCTACTTTTAAGACCACAAATCCCACCAACTGGAAGGGATTGGGCAGCAGATTTTGGTGAGGTGTGCTGATACTGCACACAGACCTGAAGGTCTGGATCCGACTGCTATAGGGCATTATTGTGACAGCAGTTACCTGGGTGTCACACTGGGGGCAGCTCAGACTGAACAGGAGAAGCGCCCAGAGCCCCATCCTACCTCAAGGGTCTCTGAGGGCATTAATTAAGCAAGAATGGAACAGCTCACTTTGACTGCAGATTTCACTGAAATGGGAGAGGCTGCAGCCCTGGGGAGAGGATTTATGTCCAAAACAACCTGAGGAAAAGACAGTTACCTTCTTTTTCTCCAGTAAATATTCATGCCATGCAAATTCTACCAAAGGCTTTATTACAGGATCTGCAAACTTCCTTGGAAATTTCAGCTTCAGAGCCTAGATTTTCAAGGAAAGAAAATAAACTTTGCTTACAAGCAGTTTAATAACCCCCCTCCAGCTTCAGTTTTCCTCATGAACCACAACCTAAGCCATGTTCTGATCCAGTTATTGACCTGCACTCCTCATGTCTTTGGTGTAATTCCTGACACTTGCAGAAGTACACAGAAATCACTCCGAAGCCCTGTTTGTGGATGTAGTGGGTGTCTTTATATGAAGGGCTCTTTCACAAATATTATTGAATTATACTGGCACACCCTCCCCACCTCTCTCCCTCCTATGCGAAATGTTTGTAAGCAGTGAGAGATTCAAAGATGTTGCTGAGCATCATCAACTGCAGTTTCGACTGCACAGGGAGTCAGTCCTCTGCTGTCCCAGGAGTCTGGGCCCAGGGCTTTGGGGCAAGCGAGTGGCTCGTTGAAGGCTACAAGGTGAATGTTTCCAGTCCCCGTTTCTTGTAGCGGTGGATCAGGAGCCCACTGCTAGTTTGATATGGGACATTCCTGTCCATGGATTCAGCCTCATCTCCATGTGGGCTGTTGCACACAGGTGACATAAGCTGAGGCTTAAGCCAGTTCAGCTGGCCTTTCAAAGCATAAAGAAAGAAGCAGCTTTCTGTTCAGCTCATGGTCCCTGTTCCTATCCTTAGGACAGTGGATGGGGGAAAAAAAAAAGGAAAAAAGCCAAGAGGCACATTCCCCCTGCAGGTATGGGCTCGGCTTGCCCTTAGGGCTGCTGATGGATGGCAGAGCTTCGTCAGCTGTGAATAATGCTGGGGAACAAGCCTAGCAGACAAACCCTTAAAGGCAGGGAGGGCATATCAGCACTGTGCTCCCTGTGGTGGGCTCTGTGCTGCGCATCTGCCACGCAGCCCAGCTTCTCATGAAAAGTCTGTGAAACTCTGTGAGGCTTTTGCAGCTTTTTGCTTTCGCATTTGCACCGACAGAGCTGCATTAAGGGACTTGTCATAAGGTTCCGAGCAAGGGCTGCGATGTGCACGACACCTTATATAGCATTGCACAGCTGTAAAAATTGTTGGAGATGGAGGAACAAGGAGGTGAAGATGCTGCCCCAGAGACCCCGAGCAGCACTGAGATGGAAGCCCCTAAAGCCCCTGTGCCTGTGCCTGACAGCGCCGAAGAAGAGCAGAAACATGAACTTCAGAATATTTCCATCCTACAAGCAGTCACCAGGTGCGAGCATTCCTTTGCTTATTTATTTCCAGCCCACACCACTCCCCACTGCTCCCAACCCAGCGCTGGGGGCGCAGTCCGGGAGTTACCTCTGCCGTGCACTTGGCCACGTGGAAAGCTGAGTCCTGGAGCAGCCCCACCACTGTCACCACCACCAGGTCCTGCTGTGGGTCCATGGCGCCCTGGCCACCATGAGTCTGAGTCTGTCAACAAAGCCCGGTTCCATGGCAACGCTGGACACCAACACCGTCTCACCACCGCACACCCCCCCCCCCCCCCCCCCCCGCCCAGTTCTAAGCACTTCCCAAGCCAAAGTAAACAGATTTCAAGCCTGTGGGAGGGTGGGAAATGCTTTGATCTCTGTGTTTCCCTGAAGGAAGGAAAACACGCAGCAGAGCAGAGGACTGAAACCAGCTCTTTCCAGAGCTCATGATGGATGGCATCAGTATGGGATCATTTAAAAGGATGAAGATCCTGTTGCTAACAGAGGCTAATAGCAAACACCCAGCAAAAAAGTAGACTTGAGAGCAGACATGAGAGCAGTGCTTCCCCATTACTCTCCCAGCCTTTGGTGAGCCTCTGCTCAAGATATCATGGAATCTTTGTGTTTAATTCCCCTTGGTGGCTCTTTTTCATGCAAATTTCTTTGCTTTTCAGACAAATGTAAAAATCCCACAAAATCCCACATCAGTGAGATTTATATCTTAATGATTTATAGCTTAATTGCACCCTGTGTAAAGTGTGCCTCTCCTTTAGATGCAGAAGCTCCTACCCGCGGATGTGTTCACCGGGTGCTGCTGAGACATCATTCCCGCCAGGAGCTTGGGCAGAGCATTCCTGCACATCAATGGAGCAGTTTCAGAAGGGTCGCAGCTCCTGCAGCAAAGCTCTGTGCCACCGTGCCAGCTTTGCGTCCTTTTGGCTAACGCAGCCTGTGCAGAAGCAGTTTGTGGGACAGCTGTAGGTTCAGCACAGGCTTCTGTCAGCATGGCTGGGTCAGGTCCCTTTTCTTCTCTGACCACAGTGAAGGAGACAATGGAGTTAGAAGTGAAAAGACTGAATAGTATGTCACATCAGAAATATGCATAATTATTCTGTGACATCACAGAGCAACACAACAATCATCACATCCCCAGGAAAAACAGATCTTTAAAATGTCCAAATGCTACTGGATATGAGACAGTTGTGATTTTCATGGGGAAAATATGTTCTTCAGAATAAACCTATTTTAAATACAATAAAAATTATATATATTTCTCAATAACAAGGTTCACCTTTTCTTTTAATTGTTTATCTAAATGGCTCTATAAAGTGCTAAATTTGTACGTAACTGCAGGATTGGAACCAAAAATCCTCCAGCCTCTCAGCTAGATGTTTCTGATCTACCCATGCCTTTAAAAAATTCAGATTGAGAAAGAAATCACAGGTTGCAGAAGGGCTTCCCCACAAAGCCCTGAAGTTTCTCTCTGGTCCATTTGTGGCTCACTGATTGTTTCTTAGAGTGCTTAATCAGGGTCACACTTCTGTAGATATTTTGTTGGGATTTTCAGCAAGTTGGATTTAAAGAGCTCCATCCTCACATCATCAGAGACCAGGAAGGCGATCAGATTCCGAAGATTTGGCTACCACAGCTGCTCCCTTGCTTGAAAGACCCGTGCACAAGATGTTATCATTTCATTTCATGATGTTGTCCTGCCAAAAAAAATGCAGAAAATCGAGGGAGGTGAAATAGTTTGGACAAGGGGACATATTAAAATTAAAATCCTGTGGTAGACAGAGCAGCTTTAATTTACACACAGGTACTGAGTGGGAGTAGACAAGTCGAGGTGTGACGATAGCAAACCTCAGCAAGCAGCGTGTGCAACTGCTGCTACATTTTGTAGACTGCGACTGAGCGATGCAAAGGAAAGCCCTTTCCTTCCTTCTCCCGGGGGCTGGCACGACAACTGCTGGAGCCTCTGCAGGCTGTGACGAGCAGAACCTAATTTTAGTAGCCAGGCCATATGGCTTCTGCTATAGCAAAAAATCCCCCTATAGCAGCCTTACGTAAAGTCAAGACAAGAAGCAGCACACACGGACTCAAATATGAAATCAGTAACACTTCAGAAAATATTCTCTTTGTTATCTCTTTTTTTATATGTCCATATTTTTAGCTTGATATGGAGTAACACAACTGAAGTTTATTTGGCCTTTAAAATGTCTCTTTCCTTCTTTTTGCACTACAAGACATAAATACTAAAACCAGAGCAATCCCCTGCATATTATTTTCAAAATAACAGATTCATGTCTGCATTTTGTAAATGTGCTTGAATTTACACACAAATTCTGTTTCTGAAATTTAATTCTGCACACACATGACTGGCTCCTGTTGTTCCTTTTTTTAAAAAAATATATTTAGCTGTTTTTTGGGGGTTTTTTTACTGATAATTTCTAGGCATGGAAATTCTTATTGGTGGTGTGGGAAAGAAAGGGAGTTAACTATAGACATGCTGCTAATAGTGAACTAATAGTTGGAGTCAAGAATTAGCCAAACAAACACAGTATTATTAGCCAACAAGCTGGTTATATTACTGGCTGTACAGGACTGGTTTCTGCAGACTTACGATGAACTTTTTTAAAAAGAAAAGCAAGCCAAGAGCCACCGATGACTTCCTGTCTCTATCTACGCTGGCTGTTACTTCTCCCCTTCTTTTCACATTGCTTTGTAACTCAGGTGCATTCAAATCTATTGAACAGGTTATATATCTCAAAATCTTAAATGGAATGACTGTTACTCATTCCAGTCTCTCTCTGCTACCTGTTCATGACAATATGGTGTTGTTCTGCAAGCTTATTAATATTTCTCAGATAAGCATAAATGTTTTGCTGGTGCTGAGAGTAAGAATGGAGTTTGCTGGTACCACTGTGCTCCTCCAGCACGTACTGTGTTGCATTCGGGTTGGAGAAAGCGACGATTGCCATGAAGTATGGAAAGCGCAAGAAGATGTACAGCACATTTAAACAATGATACCAAAACACATTCAGATGCTGGGCAGCGAATACTCTTGGAAACATGAAGCCCTTTGAAATGTATACGTGTGCCCTGACACGAGACGAGAGTTTTGCTTCTGTGGGCTTGTCAGAAATTTTCTTTGCTCCAAACCTCTCCATGTGCTGCAGCTGTGGACGTTTTAGCTCCTTTCAGTCCAAGATAGCATCTGAAGGAGACTAAAAAAGAGAACAGAAAGGCAGATTGGATTAATTAAATAAAGGCAGCATTTGAGAGAGAGCGCTCGTGATGGTACTCTGGCAGGAGGGCTCATGGGAGTCACCCGGCGACACTTTGGTGAAGGGTGAGTCAAATGGCTACAGTGTCACCCTGCCGAAAGCTGCGTAAAGAATCGTGCTGTGCTCGTTGAAGATGCAAGTGCCAAATAACTTCACAGCTTTGCTTTCCTGGAGAGGAAACATTGCACAGCGAAGCTGCTGAACCACAACAGCGTGCTGTGATGATTACGGAAGGCCACCGCTGCTGTTTCACACCAAATCCTTGGGGTGCCAGGGGTTACGGGGAGACAGAATGCAGGGTGAACACAGCTGTTGGATCACCCAGCAGTTGAGGCAAACAACACGGGAGACTTCACAAAAGGTATTCCTATTGCCAGGGAATGAAGGACAGATTCAGCTCCTTTATAAGACCTTTATAAGCTTAGTGTTCCAGGTGGAAGGCAGAAACTGATGCCACTTTATCAAGAAATTCAATGCAAAGTCAAAGGGATAAACTGATTGTTAAGGTGGCAATGTACTAACAGGGCTGTCCACAACAGTGTGAAGTTCTTCAGGTGACTGCTGTAATAGCAAGGAGGCGTGCTACCTGCGAGGGCAAGGGGGATCCAGTGGTTTGAAGGGAAGATCCGTGAACTCCTAAGAATCAGTGCCCTTTAGGAAGGCACAGACAGTGGGGAATACAGTTGCAGGTGTTAGAAAAAATTGCAGGAGAGGGTAGTGAGTTGCTAACTAAAGCAAAACCCCGCACCCTGCTATTCCAAAGATACTTTCAATTAGGTAGGATTAAAATATTCACCAGAAATGAGCAGTAAGCACACTGTGGTGAGATGCTGGTTCACCTAGAATATGTCTGGATAGTTTTCTTCCATTTGGAAGAATTGTTTGGGCCAGCCATCAACAGCAGCCCCTCTGTTTTAGAAAACCATTTACTGTTCACCATGTTTTATGAAGAATCTCAGAAGGGATGGAGCATGTAGAAGTGTTTTAACTCACAGGACTGCAGGTCTGTAAGAAGCAGACTCTTTAATGCCTCTAATGAACAGATGAAAGAGGTCCTGAAATCACAGCTATTGAAAGTATGCCATTACTTGTTTGTTCTCCACTCTTGAAGAACCTGCAATAGCAATAGGGTTGGGAAAAAGCTAGCACAGATGGACTTCTGACCATGGGAAGATAAGCATATCCAGGAAGAACCCTTGATTGCTGCCCAGACACCAAGGCACACCTGTTTTGCAAACTGGTCTCCTCCCAGCCACTCCCAAGTCAGACTCAGCTTCTCCTGGATGTGAACACTTACTGGCTCCAGAGATGGAATCCGTGGGGAGACAGAATATGTACCAGGCTGTTCTGCTTACGTGGACATTGGGTCAATGATGAGGAAGGAATCCCATATTAGCTTTCATTTAAGGTGAAGTGGAAAAGGATTGAAAAAAAATATCGCAGCACACTAGGATAGGTCTTAGCAAACACCAACCATGAACTTGATCATGATGACTAAGCTTTTAAGATAGTAGAGCAAGTATTTTACAAATAGATTCAAGCAAATCTCTTTCCTGAGCAGCTGGCAAAATCGATTCCAGGCTCAGTGTCCCTGACTTTAAGCTGTGAATAGGCATTCAGTTTGAAATGGGAAGGTTGTCATCTCCTGTTCCACTTACATCCTAGGAGGTAATTGCTGTACAACCCCTAGCAGTGCTTTTTTAGTCCCTCTGAGCAAAACCGAGAGCATAAAATAAATATTTATAAAAATCTTTGCAGAGTTACACATGCTGGAATGAAGCTTTTCATATTGGCAGGATAATTTACTTTCACAACTCATACAAAATAAATATTCTGATATTCATCTATCAAAAATGAGATACTGGACTGGAAGGCCCACCAGTCTAATCCACACTGCCAGCATCTCAACTTCCACAGCTGAGACAGCAAACTCTCCTGAACTTTAGTGCCAAGGTCAAGAAATGCTATTTACAGCTAAACCATGAATATAACCAGCAAGCCAAGTGCACACACAATAGTCAAATTCTCAACAGTGCACTTGTTTTACCTCTCAGGGATTTTTTTTCCATTTTCACCTGGATAATCAGCCAAAAATCTTCAGAAAAAAACCAAAATTTCATAAACTTGCATCTAAAGAAAAAGAATAGTAAAATCCTTTGAGAATTCAACTAAGAAGAAACACAGAGTGGTGTTAATCGCTCACAAAAATGGATTATTCTGTAGCCATCTTATTGTTTTGTGTTTACATCTAAAATCCTAATCTCATTTAACACAGTCAACAGTGAGATGGATTTGCTAAAAAGATTAGTCTATGTGGGAAAATGAGAAGTTAAGGTGTACTAGCTAAGGAGTAAAGATATTGAGAGCTGCTTTGAAATGTAGTTTTTAATGGATGCATTTTTTTTGGTAAATAGATCTTGCTGGCAGCTGGACTAAAAAGCAAAGCTGAAGGGGTTTCCTTTCAAATTCAAAGCAATCCTAGGCTTCAGCTGCAGCCTTAAAAATGCACACACAGAAGAGGGATTCATTTTCATCTTTAATAGAAATGCATTCACTAGAAAGGAAGCAAATGGCATCAAAAAAGCAACATTTGTGGCATGAGAAACCACACGAGCTTCTCAAATGCAAGCTACAATGTGCGCTGACTGCTTAAGCAATGCAGGGTGCAAGATGAGTCACTGCTGGGCTACTTACAGAAGCTCATTTCTTCATTAGTAATTTGGTAGAAAAGCATAAAAAAAAAACCCAAGCCCAAAACTTCATTCTTTTTAGTTACAGGGAAAGCATCAGGCGATCACTATATGATAGTGGCTCAAGCATAACTGTAGCATCATACTCAACCCTGCAAGGATAACTTCATAATGAACAAGTCAAAGTTCAAAAAAAGAGGAAAGTATTTAACAAATTACTTTTCTGGTAGTCTTAGAATTTAGCTTGTAACCACCTTTTAGGTATTTCAGGATTTGTAAGTATCCAGCAGAGAAGGAACTCAGTGCAAGGCCCTGTAAGCTTATGACTAGACATTGTTATGGCTGCACATTACAGTACTTCAGATAAAATCAAGATCGTTAGGATAAAACCTCCAGAATATTTATCGTAAACTTATACAATTAATCAGCAAGATTTTCATAGATGTTGTAATGAGGTTTTCTACTTTTTCATCTGTTCTTACAGCACCAAGACTTCAAGCTTCAGAAGTACAACTGCAGCATATGCTGGTTCTTTTTGGTGGCAGAAGTGTATAAACTCTAATTCTCCATTCTGAGAGGAAAAAACAAAAGGTGAAAAGCCCCATGCCCCCCCGGAAGGTAGAAGATTTATATTAGACATCAGGAAGAAATTCTTTATGATAAGGGTGGTGAGGCAGTGGCACAGGTTGCCCAGGGAAGGTGTAGATGCCCCCTCCCTGGAAGTGTTCAAGGCCAGGTTGGATGGGGCCTTGAGCAGCCTGGTCTGGTGGGAGGTGTCCCTGCCCATGGCAGGGAGGTTGGAGCTGGATGGACTTTAAGGTCCCTTCCAACCCAAACTGTTCTGTGATTCTTTGATTCTAATAGGAGGGTGTAGAGAAGACAGGGCAAGACACTTCTTGGAGGCACTGCAGTAGGACAAGAGGCAGCGGACACAAACTGGAACATGGGAAATTCCAATTAAATACAGGAAACATTTTTTCACTACGAATACATTCAAACACTGGAACTGAACTACAGAGGCTGTGGATCTCCATCCTTGGAAGCATTCAAAACTCAACCAACCAGATGACAGTGACATGACCTAGTTAGACCTGCTTTGAGGAAGGTGGTGGATCAGATGGCCTCTGAAGTCCCTTTCACCTTAGATTACTCTATCATTCCGTGCACTGGGCTTTTATGCCAGTGACTCTCTAGGCAGTCAGATAAGCCAAGAACATACAAAGATCTTTAGCTTTTAAATTCACCTTAATTTTTACATTTTTCATTTGTTAGAACATAAAATATCAATGTAAATCACAAGTATGTCATTTTAAAACTGAAGTGATGATTAATCCCACAAAATCCAGATAAAGTGCCACTGGTACTTCATCACATCAGTACACTATGTGAGATGTTACCACTAGCCAACTTGAAAATGCAAAGCACGTATTCTGGCATGGCATTTTATGTCAAGTGTATTTTGTTAGCAGCCAGTTATTGAAAACAATCTGTACACATCTAATCTAGTCAGTGAAAATAGCTGTACAACTTCACGCTATATGCCCCACTTATATAGTCCATTATGCTCTTACATGATTCTATTCATTAAGTCCCCACTGAAACAATTACCAGCTTTAACATATATTAAAAGTAACATCACATTCTGCTCTCCAAAGTACAAAAAATAACACTTTAAATATATATTGGCTCCTAAGCTTAGACCGAATTCTGTCCGGAAGAGAGTTTTGCACTTCAATAGGCTGTGCCTTCAACATCAAGGGCTCTTCAAAGTGCTTGGCAGAGCATGTGAATGCTATCTCCACTCTCTAGATGATGAAATAAGGCACTGAGGTCCACTACCTTGCCCACAGTCACACACAGAGCGAGTGGTAGAACTAACAAAGCAGAATTTGGGCTTCTCAGTTGTCCAGTGTAACCACTGTATCTCATTGCCACTATTCAAGTGCAATGCCTTAGGCATTTCTGAGGAGCAAAACTGGTACAGCGTACAGTAAACAGAAGGGGCAATTCAGGGCCAGTCAAAGGCTGCAACAATTTCAACCCAAACCAAACAAATTTGGTAGTCAGTAAATCAAAATGCACTTCAGGGAATGATCACATATAAAATTATACATTAAAAATAAGACATATGGTGTTAGCTTTTCAAAACGCACTGGCTCCCTTAAGCTTGACAGTAGTTCAGGTAATGCTGACTTCATTAGAGGAGCTGTACTTTTTGATTAGCAGACATCTTAAACTCTATTCTTCTACCAGCAAAGTACATGTCTCTGGAGAGTCACATATATGCAAATAAGGAGCCAAATATCTCCTCAGTAGGCATGGATATGTATGAGGCACAAAAAGACTAAGTGGTAGAGAAATACCAACCTGGAAAAATCAAAACAGTCTAAAATAAATAAGGTTAAGAAAACGAAAAGTCACCCATCAAAATCACCGAGAAATACATCTTCAGATACATTATGCTGCAGAAAAGGAAGTGTGATACGTGTCATCACTGCTTGGATGAGAAGTATGATACAGCCTAGCCCTCTGATGACAAATAAGCATTTCAGAAAGCCTGTCCTTGATCAGGATGCTCATGACGTGACTCATTTACTGACAGAGACTGCTGATGAGATTCAGAAACACTTATGCTTTGATTCTGTTGTTCACTGATTTGATGGGAAGGAACCGTATCTTGGCCAGAGTGAGACTGTTCACTTGATTCCTGAGGCAGCTGCACGTGCTGAGCTGGATGTGAGGATCCTGCTAAGTGGATTTCTTCATTTTGTCCCTGATGAGCATGGAGATGTTCTAGCGCTTCCTTGGAAAGAGTGATGACATGCATTTGTTCACGTTGGGCAGTCTCTATTTGGTTTGTAATCACATTGATACTTTGGATTTGTTCCGCTTGCTCCTGCTGAGCTGAAAGCAACAAGTTTTGCAACTGCTGTTGTGGCTGAGCAAGCAGCGTGAGGTTAGCAGCCTGCTCCGTTGTTATATTTGGGGCGTTTTCTGCAGTCACAATACTAATGCCTTGATTATGACTAGGCATGAAGTTTATGTTATGTACTGCATCTGTAACGAGCAGCTGAATTTCCTGCCCTCCAGAGGTGGCAAGCTGATACTGCTGCAGCTGAAGAATATTCCTCACTTCTTCTGAATTAGTGTCGGTGCTCAGAGCAGCGCTGGCTTCCTGAAACTGCTTTTCTTTGCTATGAATTTTCAAGTGAGACTTCAGGTTGTCCAGACGAGCAAACTGCAGGCTACATTCTGGGCAGGAGAAAGGCTTTTTGCCAGTGTGTAAGATACAGTGTCTTCTCTTAGCACTGGAATCAGAGAAGGATTTCCCACATACACCACAAGAATATGGCTTTTCTCCTCTGCAAAAGAATGTATTCAATCTTATTAAAATACTCAATCTTATCAAAATATTCACTTTGACAGTGCTGCTTTCTGCAACTTATTATAGACTAAAAAAATTGTTTTGTTAAATCATAAGCATGTAAGAATAGTTAAAAATGTTCTCTTTTTGACTTCTTAATTATTTATATACAATTTCACAAACTGTACTTCCAGTAGTATATAATCAAGAACTACAGAGGTAACGTAACTGCCTTCCTGTTATACTAATACAGGTACAATCTCCGTGCTGCTAAGATAAGGATGATCAAAATCAAGAATGCTTCTTGGTAAGAATGCAACAGCCAACTTTGCACTGCTGTAAGCACTGACAATTTAAAGAGCATTTATTAACAGTGTAGGCTTTAAACCAAAAAGTGTCCAAATCCAAACCTGCTGCCCAACTCAAAGAGCCAGAAATTTGATTGGAAACATCTTCTTTTACATAAGGCCCACAGCAGTTCTCCAGTGGTTTAAAATCTGACATGCCTTTATGCAACACATCACACGGACATGGGTAAAAGATAACCACTGCTAATAAAGAAACATGATAGACTACAGGGAAACAGGACAATGCTCCAATAATCATGACTACTGTTCCACTGTCAAACACAAATTCACAGTAAAGTTTTCACATAAATAAAATAGCAGAAAGTACATTGTCATTAAATGGAGACAACACACAAAAGAAGAATCTTACACGTTGTGCAAAGCAGCACAGAATGATCTGTGTGGCTAGCAGCGTGGGAAGAAATCCCACCACCACTCAATGTCTTGGCACACTATTGTTTAACACTGCAGTACTTTTCACTACCAATTATTTCTTCAAATCCAGTAAACAAAAATGTCAATCTTTAACAATCCATTCCAAATGCAAAAAAGCTCTGACCATTCTATAATTGAAGAAGCACTATATACAGATACCAGTTCTGAAGTTACAATTTTAAAGAAGGTAATGAAAATTAGATATACTCTACCTGTGAATTCTAATGTGAGTCTGAAGAGAACTTTTAGCTGTAAAGGATTTGCCACAAATTTCACAAGTGAAGGGCTTCTCACCTATCAAAAAGAAATTCAATGTAACTTTTTATATAGCATTTACCATCAATATATTAACAAACATTTTATATTTTACTATACACAGCATCGTGTGTACTATCAAATCCTCCTGCTTCTGCCATGGGTTGGGACAGATACCTGAAACAGAATGAACTTACTAGTTAAATGAGTATTTTAAATGGACATTTCTGACGTTTCTCCCCTTTGAAAGTAAAGAATTTGGTGATTCATGTCCTCAGATGCAGTTAGTCCACATGGAACAGACAGGTTTGGAAAAAGCTGACCCTGAACTAATAGGCATTAATGCTAAGCTCACATGCAGCACCACGCAGATGAGTATGGCCATATTTCAAACCTGAAAAGTGAGTCCATTATCCTAACAAGTTGGCTCACTTCCTATAAGGCTCCATCCTAGGCTTACGATATCCTGGGAATATCATCTGGAGAAAAATTAAATTACAGTGGGTTGAATAAATTGTGAGTTTGTTCTCGTTTTTATTTATTTATTTATTTACTGCATTTGGAATTCTTGTTTCTAATTGAGTAGAAGCAGAGGAGTCAAATAACAAAAAGGTTCACAAGAAACAGATCCTACCCAGCTAAAGCAAATCCTGACTCACACCATAACATATCTACATATCCTGGTTGCACTGAGCTTCTATAGGACACTAGACATGAGATTCTGGATCACCATTGCAGTAACTGGGGATGGGGCAACAGCCAGTTTCCAGGAAAGCTTCAGATTTAGCATAGGACTGCAACACTTCTCAGCTTTCATACAGCTTCAGAGGACAGGAGCAAAGTATGAGAGAACACAAAACATTTGTCAGAAGGAATTTCACATCATCTAATCCCAGCCTCCTACTGAAAATAGGAGTAACTTCCTAAGTAGACTGTATTCTTATGACATTTTTCTGCCAAAGAACAGTCATATCTATGTTAACATCTGTCACCAACTTACTTAGAACTGCACTACTTGCTCTTGAAATGTGACAGATCAATTGTTATTTCTACATCACTCTGCATCTGGCCTGTATTTTCCAGAAGCAAAATAAACTGCAAGCCCGTTTCCGCTAGAACTCATCTTAACTGATCTATTTTTGAAACTTAACTTGCTACTATGCTTCCTCTTCTCATTTCCCATTACACTTACAGGCTGCATTAGCTTCAGATACAAAACTGCTGTGTGTGTCAACAAACACTATGTTCTTCTCAGTAGAAAATGCGGTATTTATAAATACCGCAAGTTAGCTCTACCCTGGATACACCAAAACCTCCTAAAGGCACAACTTCTGATCTCATCCTATCCAGGGAATTTAAAAACTGTAATATTTTCACTAAAAGAGAAGAAAATGAATGAGATACATAACTTGATCTTGTGCATATTTTACTACAACTGTGGACAACACACTTAATTCGATTTGGGGAAGAAATGATTGCCACTGCTTACAGCTATTTTGAAAGAAAAAATATACTTAAGTCATCTTATGAACTTACCCTTCAAAGAAAACTATTTTAAGAAGCTTATGACTTGTTATCATGAAATGGTAGATGAACATTTTTATCCCTGTTATCCAGCCATTCAAGTACCACCTCATCCTCCAAATCTCATTTTATAACACCCTCTGATATGTGGGCATTAAATCATGCCTCCCAGTCCATCTCCTGCCAACATCTGATTTAATACAGTGCAATAAAAGGTTAATGGAATTAATTACTGTTCTGGTGAGCAGCAGTTTTCATAAGCACTCATCCCTCAAAGACAGTGGTGCTCAGATCATTTAGCACATACGCTTTCTGTTACTACTTAGCTCACTTCAAGACACACACATGCCAGGAGTGGCTCTCCTAATAAACTGAATTCCCAGTCCAGGATTCTATCCCAGAAGAGCTAACCAACGTTTTCTGCAGCAGACTTAATAAGAATGGGGGAAAAAAAGGCTCTTCCAGTAACAAGCAATGCTTCTGTTGCAATACAATCCTTTTTTGTGTACCTGCATTCCCGATGTCAGATCTCTTTGTTATCAATACAGGCACCGTTAGGTATAAGTAAAGCAGAAGTTCATCCCACAGAGACAAGCGTAATTTGCCCAACATTTCATCTGTGTTACTTCAAGAAAAAAACAAACCACACCAAAACATGATGGACAATATTACCTGTATGTGTTCTTAGATGTTTCTTTAACTGAGCTGCATCCATGAATTTGCGACGACACTGGTTACATTCCGGCAGTGAACGGCCTTGTCGCAACAATAAAAAAAGTGTCAGTGCATAAGTGATCCCCTGTATCTCTTCAGTGATCTTTGTTAAAGCACTTTCCTGTAAAATAACCACTTTGATGTAATATAGAGATAAAACAAAAGGTGATTCACTGCCTCCTCCCTATAAATGCCACCCCCCTATTTCTCTCTGTATCATGGGAAAAGAGGGGATTGACACCTGTTCCCACCAAAACATGCTTTCTCTTGAAGCTTTGTAAATTCTGGTTTTCCCCTCTCACTTCCTGTGTATGCAGATTAATCTCCACCCCGCTCCAGATGCAAGAAGGACTCTTCTTAAAGCTCGTTTGCTATTGCCAGTCCAAGGTAGTGGGAAAGTACAAGGCCATTTGCACAACAGGCAGCAGACGCCATTGTTTATACCAGAGGGTTCAAACTCACGGCTCCCGCCGTTCTCCTGCTCCTGCAGTGTAACTCACGTCACACACGCTACACACCTGACCAGTGTGCTGGCAGGAGTGTAGGGACAAGGAGCTCAGCACTGCCACCAGGTAGAAACAAGGTGCCAGGCTGGATAAAACAAGGTGGAGGGCTGGATTCAGCCTGCACGCTGTGAGTTTGACCTCCCTGCTTTATACAGTTCCTAGCTTCCTAGTCCTTGAAAGCAGGGCTAAAATAACTAAGTTGTATGTCAAATACAGCATAACTAATTTTTGATCATCACAAGAGTCCTTCTCAATTAACTACTTTTCTAAACATGCCATTTATTATACACCAGTTTGTCTTTTTCATCCTATTCATTGTTACAGCAAGACACCGCACAATGGGGTAGGAGAGACTAAATACATCACTGAAGAAGAATTTCCAGCTTTCATCAATCTTTATAATGACAAACCAGCACGGACTGTAAGCCAGCTCTTCCATCCAAACTTGTTATACCTGTGTGTACTCGATAATGGCTCTTGAGCTGTCTCTTTTGGCTGAAGTATTTCCCACACTGATCACATGTAAAAGCCTTCTGCCCTGTGAAGAAAACCACTTATTAAAACATAAGCCACATCCAGAGTGTAAGGAAACAAACAAATCAATCAATCAGCACATATGAGAGAAAGCAAGGACACCACTTTTTTCAGAAAGACAAACTCTTGGGGAAGAGAGTTTATGTTTCCTTTGAAATACTTACCTGTATGTAGGCTCATGTGCTCCAGAAGAGAATGTTTTGTTGTCAGAGCCTTACTGCAGACAGTGCACGTGTACGGCCGCTCTCCAGTGTGCATCCGCTCATGGACTTGAAGAGAATGCTTCTGGGAAAAGCCTTTGCCACACTCACTGCACTTAAAAGGGCGCTCCCCTAGAGGCAAAATGTGACATCTGTAAGTACAGATGCATTATTTCTCACTAGCTATTCTAAGCTGAGAGTGAGAAGCACTGCAGTGTAGTAGCTACTAAAAATTACTTTTAAGTAGCAGTAAGATAAATTAAGAGACATGCTTCACACAGCAATAAAATAATTAAGTACTGCCATATAATTTAATATTTAAACAGAGAAATGATTAACTAAACTGCAATCAAGGTAAGACATAAGGACTACAATATCTGACGAGGTCTTGCTGACAAGGATAAAACAAGTGAAAGCAGTTTCGGAGACACACCATAATCATTGGGATCAGCACGCTATTTTGGACAGCTCTTGCTGTAGACAGGAGCCCAAGTGTCAACAACGAGCTTGCATTTAGCAACAAGTCACTAAACCCTAACCCAAACGCCGCATGCCTACCTGTATGACTCCGCTGATGAATAGTTAAGAAGTGATTATATTTAAATACTTTGCCGCAGTCTTTACAGCGAGCTTCAGAACCTGCACGCTTTCTTTTTCCATCAGTTCTCTTTGCCAGTCCTTTTTCATCCTCATCACCAAGAAGCTTATAATCTTTTAGTTTGATTGATCTCCTTATTCTACGTTTGCTATAACGGCTCTGAGTGCACTGTATTCCTTCAGATTTGGGATCATAATTCTCATCTTTCTCAGTTGACAGATCGACAACAGCACCGGAGCCACAAGCAGGTTCAGTTTCTTCTGCGTCTTTCCTTACTGTAGTCTGTTCACTGACAACTGTTTCTTCCTTTGCAGTGTCTTTTTTCATAAAATTTTGCTGATTTTGCATAGAGTTGTTCTCTCTCAGTTGCCCATCTTCAGCAGAATTTGATCCTGATTTTTCTTCTTGGACACTCCTGATTTTCCTTGGTCGCCCTCGTTTTCGCTTTGGTGGATCCTCATTTTTCTTGTCGCTTGCGGCAACGGCTACAGAGGCTCCGCTGTTCACCGAAGCTGGTAATGCATTACTCGGGCTACAGCTGGCCTGATAGTCCGTACAGGCCCACACCAAGTCATTCACTTTCAGCAGCTGTGCAACAGCCAGAATTTGTTCTGTACTTTTTTCACTGGCACGGAGGCAACCAGTGTAGATAAATTCTAGGAGTGCTCCAAAGGTGTCTGCAACCATTCCCTCTAACATGTAAATTGACTGTCCTACTTCACCCTCATCTACAAACATCATTGAGAAGTATTCACTGCTGGCCGCAAGCAAAGCTTTATGGGCCCTGAATTGCACATTCTCCACTATTAGAGTAATGTCACAAAGAAAATCCTTTTTCCTTTGTTCTTCAAAATTAGCTAGAATGGTATCTTTGTGAGCTTTGGACTGGATGACAATCAGATTCTCAGAAGCATCAGGAGCAGTTTCTGCCATTTTTTTTTTTGAGAATATAAAAGGAAGTGCCTAAAAGAACACAGAATCACAGAATCATTAAGGTTGGAAAAGACCGCGAAGATCATCCAGTTCAACTGTCATCCCAACACCACCATGCCCACTAAACCACATCCCCAAGTACCATGTCTACATGCCTTTTGGGCACCTCCAGCGATGGAGACTCCACCACTTCCTAAGGCAGCTGTGTCAATGCTTCACCACTCTTTCAGTAAAGAAGTTGTTCTTAATACCCGATTTAAACTTCCTCTGGCGCGACCTGAGGCCATTTCCTCAGAATACCTTTAACTAAGAAATATTTTAGAAATATTTTACAAGCCACCAAGTATCATTTGGTTTATGAGTCAACAGTCTCCGAAGCAATTCAAACACCTCTCAACTGTCTTTAAAAAAACACACTAATGCTGACACAGACTTTCTTCAAGAAGTGTTTTTAAATCCTAAGAAATGGCTATAGTTTTTTTCAGATCAGAACTGCTGCCAGTGGTTGTTTGTTTACCTCTGATGCACTGCAAACTGTATAGCATCTAAAAAAATGGCCACCTCTTCTGAAAACTCCTTTCACAACTAAAACAACTGACAAAAACAACTCTCTGTTCACAGCTCCTAAGTGGAAATAAATTTCAGATTATTCAGGGACAAGGCTATGAAATCCTGTAATAAAGGAGAAAATTTACTGGTGTCAGTGTGGTGGGACCCTATGCTTTTTTTTAACCTACTTTTGAAAATTTCTCTTTCACAACACTTACTTGCTAAGCTTCAGTCTGAGAAGGTGGGCAATAAAAGCAGAAATTTAGCAGTTTTTTCTAAGAGCTCTGTCTAAAATAGGGTTGACCGTGCCTACAATTAACTGCCAATTTGACTTTCTAAGCTTCTTCAACTGTAAATGTGCAAAAATTAAAAGCAGGCAAAAAAAAAAAAAATTAATCAGGGAATTTCAGAAGAATCCACCAAATGACACTCTGGAAGAGGTATGTCAAAAATATTCATTTAAAGGGGATTAGCTGAGCCAAAAGTGAAACACATCAGCTACCTGCCATTTTAAAACATAAAGCTGTCCTTGTAAATACAAACAAATATTTAAACACAGCTATCAGTAAGCACAACAGTCCTGAGCACAGTAGGATGCCCAAATGCTATGAGGTGACCGAATAGCAATGCTTTAGGATCATAGAATCACTTGGTTGAAAAAGATTGAGTTCATCGTAACAAATCACACCTGTTCGCTACTAAACCATATCCTTAAGTGCTTCATCTACCCATCTTTTAAACACCTCCAGGGATGGTAACTCAACCACTTCCTTGGGCAGCTGTTCCAGTGCCAGACAGCCCTTTTAGTGAAGAAATCTTTCCTGATGTCTAGCTCCATTCAGGTACCAAACAGTTCATGCTGGAGCCAAACTGTGTATCTGGGATCCTTACCTTGAGAAGGATGTGGGGCTGATGTTGCTGGAGCACCCTAAAGCCAACTCAACTCTGCCTTAGAAGGATTACAGGAACCCTAGAGGAGACACTGCTGTCTCTGCCTGCAGGTGTTCCCTGATGTTCCCATGCACCGCTGAGAGGGTGCTATGCATCTCCTGTGGTTTGACCACATAGAATCACAGAATAGTTTGGGTTGGAAGCAGCCTTAAAGATCAACCAGTTCAACTCCCCTGCCGTGGGCAGGGACACCTCCCACCAGACCAGGCTGCTCAAGGCCCCATCCAACCTGGCCTTGAACACTTCCAGGGAGGGGGCATCCACAGCTTCCCTGGGCAACCTGTGCCAGTGCCTCACCACCCTCAGCGTGAAGAATTTATCCCTAATGTCTCATCTAAATCTACCCTCTTCTAACTCAAAGCCACTCCCCCTCGTCCTATCATTACTTGCCCTTGTGAAAAGCCCCTCCCCAGCTTTCCTGCAGCCCCTTCAGGCACTGGCAGGCCGCTATGAGGTGTCCCCGGAGCCTTCTCTTCTCCAGGCTGAACAACCCCAAATCTCTCAGCCTGTCCTCACAGCAGAGGAGCTCCAGCCCTCTGATCATCTTCGTGGCCCTCCTCGCGCGATGACAACATCAACTACTTTGAGTGCAAAACCCCAGCCGCCGCGCTCACCCCGGACCAACAGCAGCACCTCCGGGCTCAGGCGGGGCAGCTCGGGCAGGGGCGCTGCACTCCCTCTCCCGGCGCCCCGCGGTTTGAGGGCTGCCCCCACGTGCTCTCCGACACGAGGGGCGACGGCCCCGCTCGGCTCGGTCCCTGCCGGCGGGAGGACTAAGGAGTGGCCAGGAGACCCGCGACGAGGCTCTGTCCGCCCCCGGGGAGGGGAGCGGGAATTGCGTGGAGAGCCGCCCGCACTCACCACTCAGCCGCCAGCCCCGCCACCACTTCCGGCCCAGGCACCGCCGCCGCGACCTGCGTGCGTGCTGACGTAACGCGCAGCGCACGAGGCGGTGACCGCACCCGCGCACAAGCGCCGGCCCCGCCCCCTCGCGCGCGACCCGGACTTCTGCGGGGGTAATAAAGGTGTAAGGCGGGGTTTGAGGTGTGGGGCTTTAATGTTAAGGTTTCTGGTTAAGAAAAGGGCCCTGGGCAGGGTGATACAGTTCCACAGCCACGTCCCAGCAGTGCGGGCAGCTGGTGGTGAGGCCCCGTGGTTAACGAAAGGAAGAACTTGGTGGTGGTGATAATGATAGTGATGGTGACGGTGGTGATGATGGTGGTGATGATGGTGGTGATGATGGTGATGATGATGGTGATGATGATGGTGATGGGGCAGCACGAAGCTCACGCTACACAAAACTGGGGTTGGCGTCCTTCAGGGACAGAAAAGTCTGCAGTCTGCTGGAAAAGCCGAGGGGCCTGTGCTGTGGCTCCAGGTATGGGCTTGCCATGGCCTCCGCCAGGTACGGGATGAGCTGGCAGTGTTCCATGAAGTGCCCCAGCTTCCTCTGATACACCTGCCGTGCTGGTTCTGGGCTCCGAGGGTTGTGCGCTGCAAGAGGTTAAGAGATTTCTTAGTGTTAACTTTGCAGAATTACATTACACCAATTTTAAGAGGGGTCAAGCCTACACCTGGTATCTTTATTCTTGGTGCAGATAAGACTGTCATGGGCTGTGCCTGTTGACACCAAACCCAAATCAGTTCTGGAATTCCTGAAGTTTCCAACTCCAAAAGGTAACGGTACTCTGAATGATAAAGGCTTCTGTAAACAAACAAACGCATTCAGCTGTACTCAACCTCCCGTGAGGGGCTGGCGATACTCCAGGCGATGACAGATTTAGATGGTGCAGCACACACCCTGAAATGGCGCTGTGCAAGGCTAGCCTAGGCACAGCGTGGCCAGCACTGAGCCCCTGCCTCCCTGGCACAGCTGTTCCATGACCCAAATGCTTTGCCAACAAAAAACTTAAGGGCTGACTGATACTTCAGAGGAGGAAGGAAATGTCAAGGCCAAGAACTTTACAATGAAGACAGCCCTGTTTCTTTTCTTTATTACCTCTCTGACTTAAGCCATATTTTGGTGTTTGTTAGCTTTGAGTGCCTATCCTCAGAGTATTCTTTATTATATTAATTGTTACACCCAGGCGAAGGGGAAGGACAGCCAACTTTTTTCAGACAGCCAACTCATAACCATTTTCTTCCTGTAAATGGTACTTTATATCTCATTACAAAAACTGGACAGCATGAAGAACTATGCTCTGAGACACTTCAGCCCACTAACTTTAAATGGTAGGCAACTGCATTTAACAGCTAGAAGAGTGTTTTTTCAAGCCTAGCTGTATGTAGGGCTCTCACAGGAGTCAAGCCTGAAGAACACTAAATCACTCTAGTGACGTATATTTTCGTACTTTTTTTTTTTTTTCCAGAAATAAATGTCTGCATTTATGATTCATTCCCTGTACCTTCTCTTCTCACATTCTCAAAACTATCCGGTATTGTTGTTAGAAAAGCTGTAGAAGCAACTAAACCACTGTTTCTTGTCTCCTATTTAAATGTGTCTCCTATTTAAATGTGAGGTAAGTTGAAGGTGAGAAAGTCTTACTTCTGATAGAAATAGGATGTAAAAAATTTCCAAGGGACTATAATGTGGAGCACTTTGACAAGATTTTTGATTAGGGACAACATGACTACTCCAAAGAGACACACAATAATAAATAATGATATATTTGCAAAGTATATTTCAGAGTACTGGAATGTTGTATCTTAAAGTTGGAAGCGGTTCTACCCAGTATTAAAGAAGATAACTTGTTTTCCTGGATTCCTATGGTCAAACTGTTTTGTCACTGCATAAGGAGAAGAGATTTATGCACTTGTATGACGTTTCCATTTTGTCATCAAATGTTAGTAATGATTTAATGATGCGATATATGAACAAAGCAGTCCTAGCATGGACATTGCTATGTTAGCAGAGCTGTGATGATAATAGAATGAAAACAGTCTTTGTGGATGAAATAAGCAACAGTATAAAAGTAATTTTGCTGGCTTAAGAACTGTACATTTATGCAGGGGACTATCATGTGCCTACACTGTTGAGTGGTCTTCTGTAAGAAAGCTATGCTACCAAAAATTTCTGATAGTCCAAGAAAATTATGGAGGGCACCAGAAACTGCATGAGGAAATAAAGGATTTGAAGAACTTGAGACAGATAATAATATTTGCCATTATCTAAAACTATAAATAAAAATTTAAAATAAAAAAGGCAAGGTGAAGTTCACCCACTGAACAGGCTGCCTTATAAAAGGCAAAACTGATGGGTTGAAGAAGTAGCAGTTCTGTTCCAGGAATCTATACTGGAAACCAGGCCAAAGTTTCTAGGCTATTGAAATCCTGAAAGCTGGCACTATTAAAGAGCAATTGCTGCAACCGCTATCTTGGACTGCAGGCAAACAAAAATTTTGAGAGATGGCAGATAATGACACAGTAAACTAAGCCTGAACAACATCCCTCGGTGAAATAGTTGTCCTAATGTCTGGCAGCTCCATGAGGTGTTCTACTTTATCATTATTTCTTGGGCTGAGTACAAACCACCTGATTTTAATTTTGGACTGTTTCTCTTTGTTATGGAAAAGTAAGGTGCTTGATTGGACTCTTGATTAAATAAAAAAAGAAGTTAAAATTAACCAACCTTCCGAAACTCTGAGTCACATTAATACTGGCATCGTCCCAGGGAATTTCACGAATAAGCAGGCTGATAAATAACATTTCATTTCTCTGTGCTAAAACTTAAATCTAATTAAATCTGCATGGATATCTATTCTTTTGTACTGTGTCATTTGTTGTATCGGTACTGAACCTGTGCAAAAGGAGGGCTTTTCTTGAAGATGTGTGTTTTCAATACAATTAGATGTCTCATTTACATATTTAACTGATGTGTTGTTGGAGATGTGTGTGATCAGAAAGCTGGTCTTCAGTTTAACTGTAAGGCAAGGTTTGTGAGTAAGTTTTATTTGACCACCTGATATAGCTGAAAAAAAGCAAGCATTCAGGCACCTAAACCATTCCTTAGATAGTATTCCAGCAGCCTTTTATTACAGTAATTTTAGTCAACTTTTAAGAAAATTAAGGTTGTCTATGACTAGTTTAAAACGTAGTACCATCTAGATTATAAAAATTTTACTTTCTGTTTAAAAGGTCCAGCCACCCATGTCAAGGAAAATTTTCAAGGTGATGTCATCAAAGTTTCATGATTTGTGAGAGACCACTTACCTATCTACCTATCCTATTAACCTTATTTTCCTCCCAGATCCTTATACATTTCCAAGAAACTTGGCAGTGTGTACTTAAACTGGTGTGTATATATATAAACTGGTATTTTCCCAAGCTGAACATAAGAAAATTATGAAAATTGGTTATCAATGTTGTGCTGAATGATTTACTGCATTTCTAGAAATTATTATTACAGTGTATTATATTAAATACCTTTTAAATGACAGGCGACAAACAGAAGAGCAGATTTTTTTTCACTTAGGAATGGAAACTTTGGTTTTAAGCAGCCTACTTCTTTCAGAGCTTTTATTAAAGACACTGATGCTCCCTAAAGAAAGAAAAGATTTAGAAGACCATTACAGAAATCCAGAACAAAAATATATCCTAAGTCTGATCCTGTTGTCATGAAATAGAACAATAAAGGATGATATCTAAGTTGATGAATTATAGAAGATAACAAATAGTATAAAACAGGGAGGGAAGTGACCATGAATAATTTTTTTATTTCATACTCGTTTCTCAAAATGTAATCAGCAATCCTCAAATGATTCCAGATGGGCTTATGTCTATCCTGGTGTTAAAAAACCAAAGCAAAATGTAATCTTACAAGATAGGATAAACAAAAGAGTCAGAAAAATCCATCATATAATTTTGTAATTTATTATTCTCCTCTGATGGTCTTTTTTGTATTTTTTCCATTAAAGCTACAAATATCTATTATTTTAAAGATTATTTTCAATTTAATATAATCCCACTAATAACCCTAAGACTCAAATTGCATTAAAAATTAAGTAAACTGTGTGGAAGCTCATTGCAAAATCATATTTTAAAATAGAAAAAGCAAAAACTGGCCTGTTCAAGGTATCCAGGTAGAGGAAGTGCAGTAAGTGGTACAGGCTCCTTTACTGGAGGGAGTTTATGAGGAAGCTTCAGATTCCAGTACTTCTCTGGCAGCCTAACCAGATAAAAAGTAAGCATGTTTAAGATATATAAACCATTACATGATTAAAGATTAAAACACAGTTAATGTATTCACCTCATAAACTTCAGAAGTTTCTCTTCACTTTCAAAAATATACATCTTCTCTTGATATTTCGCTGCATACTCGATGTTGCCAGGCACCAAAGATTCATATCTAAAGAGACAGAGCAAGAAAGACTGTTAATTCACAAGAAATATAAAACATTATTTATGCAGTATAAATTTATGAGCTACTGGGAACCTTCTGGTAATGTAGCAAGCATAGGAACTACAAAAAAGTAGCAATTGGATCATCCATGTTTCCACTACATGACTGATAGTTACAGGGTTCAGAGAGTCCCCACCTCAAAATCTGCTTTTATACATGGCTTTTATAGTGCTTCTTTAGAATTCTTCCAGTTAAAATGCCAATCATAACTGTTGAGGAGATTAAGAAGGGACAATGTAGAACTGAGTATAATAGTTCTACCTTGGTGAGAAATTCCTGTACGCTGAGGAAATCAATGCAACTTTGTGGTGTAGGAGCTGGGTTTGCATCTACTAAGGTTTTGTGAGATTTGTTTTAACTTTCGAAGGCTTATGACAGAGGAAACTCGAACTATTTCCAAGCAGTCTTCATCACAAAAAGACAGTAAGACAACACAGATCCTTGTAGACATATGAGTTTTGAAAGGTGATTTTGCATTGATTTCCGAAGCCACAGGCACAATACAGAGAACTGTAATTGCTTTTTCTGTCCAAACACTGAACACCATTAAAAAGTAATTTGAAGGTGTTTCCTTATTGATGTGTTGATATAGGACACATAGTTTGTAATTCACATTATGAAAACTGCAGTGATGTACCTCTGTTTTCCATCTAGGTAAGTGACTGGACAGTATCCCCGCATTTCAGCGCTTGAAGGGGGTAACGCCTTCACATCTGCTGCAGTCAGTTTCTTTGGTAGCATATCTGGGGGTGGGAGAGGCTGAGGTGCCAGTGGTGGAACGTAAAACTCTGGTCTGCTCAAGAATTTCTGTAGAAAAAGAAATTAAATGTTTTTGTAATGAAAGAAGCACTGTGAGATTGTTAGTCAATTGTTAGTGAACCAGAGAACTGGTTCACGCCATTTAGATACTTTTTTGTTCTACAATACCTCTCAGTGTGCTGGCTCTTCTGCTGCTCTGGGTAAGTAATTTCTTTTCCAGCCCACTCTCAGTTGAAGTCATCACTGTCTGCCCACCATCCATCACTATCCATTGATATCATTAGCCAGTCTTTACCCCCAGTTTTCCCAGGGAGGAAGGAGGAAATGGTTGCTTTGAAATGAATGTCTGATCTATGGCAATTCGTTTTGAATAGACTTTCTGCTGCATGTTGTGTGCTTAAATGTTTGATAGCACAAGTATACAGAACAAAAACTTCAATGCCAACACCACCAGCCTAATTCAGATTACATCTTGCTTGTTTCTGTATGGAATCAAAGAATCTAAGGAACAATATTCCCTTTTCCCATAATCCCCTCCCAACCTGATTTTTGACACTTACATCCAGTTCTTCCTGTGAAGCCATCTTGTAATAATGTCCTCGAAATTCTGCAGCAAACTGCAATGACGACGTTACAGAGCAGTCAACCAATTCACCCTTTTCTGCGAGGCTGACGGGACAGTACTGTCCAAACTCCCCCAGCCGATACTGCAGCTCTTCAGGAGTGATACATAAATCAGCAATGCTGGCTGCTTTTCCTGTTAATAAAGGCAATTAATGATAATGTTGTATTAATGAAAGACATAGACACATCATACATTTCTATTCAGAAATGTTACAGTTTAGATGTTATAATTGGTCATGTCAAAATGCTATGAAATAATGAGAATTAAAATAGCAGGTTTTAGAGATTGATATTAAAATTAAGTTCCAATCCATTTTACCAAATAATTTTAATGGTTTTTTTCTAGCACTTAAAAAATATAGTAATTATTATTGTGGCATATTCTGCATGCTTAACTGTTTTTTGTGGGGCAGTTTTACTTATGATTTATTCGTTTACTTCTTTACGTTGCTACGGAACATTTCAGCTATTTCTTTACATTGGTGAAAAAGTACAAGGCATGATGAAAGCCTTCCGTTTATCCATCCACATCTTGCAAATGCTACTGTCTACCTTGATGAAACATATTCAAAATCTTTAATAAAATGTCATATAGCCCCCAAACTACTTAAAAATTGTGCTTTTCAAGCTCAATGTACAAAAGTGTAATCTTCTAAAATTATGTTTTGGTTTATGACCATTTTTAAGAAAGGTGCAGCCAGAGAGTTGTAAAAGTTAAAACTGAAGGCTGGATATAAGATAAAGTCTGTTTTCCCTTCAGAGAAATTCTCGTTAAACTCTACAGGCATATTTAAAGGGTATGTTTAATTCTTACCAATACTGACACGCAAAAATTCAAGTGGGAACTGTGCCATTTTTGACTAAAGCGATTTTCCTCTCACAGCACAGAAATTAACTGAAATGGCATATTTAACCTTAATTTTGAACTTATAATTAACATTGTCCCCCTTCTTCCCTATTCCTCCACTGGCACTTAAGTGATGCTGCAAGTCAGAGTTCCTCTTGTACGCGTTGGGGTACCCTTTGTGATTTTTCACCCAGTGTGGAGGAATCTCCATGGACCATGAGACCTCTGACCTTTTTCTGCTGTATTGTATTTCCCTGTTCTTTGGAGGATGGTCTCAGACTATCCTGTAGTTGGTTTTGTCTTTGCTCTCCTCAAGAGAGCTCTTCAAGATCTCTGCAGATGAGATGTATGTGCCCAAGAATTAGCTTCATCCAAAGCAAGCTGAAGTTGAAGTGCACTGGCATCGAAATGGACTGTACATTACGTGGCAGCCGCTCAAAGAAATGAATAGTATTCTGAGAAACTTTATTTTTCTTTTACCTTCTCTTATTCTTTCCAGGTATATCTGGATTTCTTTAACAACTGCTTCAACCTCCTGCTGTACTTTGTTCCAGATCCACCACTTGCTCTGGCAGGCATCAATCACACACCAGTTCTGATGCTCCTTCTCGTAGTAAGTCCTGATTGCATCAATGTGCTGTTTATAGCAGGAATTTTTAATAGCTAGAATCTGTGAGCTGTCATGTTCAGGATAGGGAGGTCTGAAGACAAGGAAAAATACAACTGATTTAAGTCTGACTATTAGGTAATTTCATTGAATTTCACATGTCAATTCCAGAGTTCACTTTAAGTCTTTTTTACAAAATCCTTATTTGACAATGTAGAACATATTTGAGAAACACCACTTTCTTTTTAAGAATGTTACCGGTTACGTATGAAAAGCAGCATAGTTACGATCAGACAGTTATGTTCAGAAACAAAGAACAAAACTTTTGCTATTTATGTCAAAGTACAGCTCAATAATTTTGTAAACAACTTGCAATGTATCAGCACATATTAACTGACACACACTAATAATACATCATTAAATGGTACCCTAGACAAAATGCTATGAGACTTTTAAAACGGAAGCCAATTGTTTATTGAAAAAAGGCTTAATTTTGAATTATGCTGTTATTTGAAATCAGGAAGTAGCCATAGTCCTCGGATATATGTTGAAAACTGCCACTCATATTTACAGATACATAAATGAAAATATCTCTGACCTCTAAAAATATTACGCAAGATCAGAAGAGGTATTTGACTAGAACACAGAAGTGTTTCCTGTTTTGATTCATAATTTAACTGATGAAAAAGAAAACCCTCCTGTTTTGGTAGACTTAATTTTTCTGTAAGTTGTACCTTTCAGAAATATCCAATATAGCACATTTGATATGTAATTAAGCCTATGAAATGTAAGTAGTTTGGTATTTCAAATGAAAATTTAAAGTAAATACTTTCAAAAAGACAGCATTAATTTAATTTTTTTTGCAATGCAAATTGTGTTTAGGCTTTCAGTAAACAATTACGCATTGTACTGATTACCTGATAAAAAGAAAGAGACAAAATGAAAGAGACATGCAATAATGCTCTATGCTATCTAAGACTTCTTAGAAACACTTATGGTAATTAGAACCAGGTTCTTATACAATTTAATTTTAAGGTGAATGTTCTCTTCTTTTTCTCGTCTGTTTATAAACTACTTACTGCTCTCCCTCAAGAACAACCAACAGCTCTTTAAAGAGACTATCTGTCTCCGTAGAAGAACAAAGAAGGGAGCAAGCTGAATTGAAAGGTTTAGATGAGTAACTCATAAATTGTATATGTTATTAAAATATACATTGTTTCTATCTTTTAAAAAGAACTCAAGACTTAAAGGAGAGCTTATTAGATGAAGTATCAATTTTTTTTTTTATAATGATAATAATTGAATCGATGAATAATGAAGTGAAGAAGTAACGTTTCTGGTGTATACTTTCATTAAAAGCAATTGAACTAAGCAGCGGGTGCACAGCGTTGCGTATCAGTGACCTCAGTCGTGCAGTCAGAGGATCTGGCCAGGACATGCCACAAATTCCTCTGTCCTCTTATATCTCCTTTTCTGGTCCATGGAAACCAAAGCATTAGAATGTAGAGGGACCGGTGTCCATGTGTGGCATTTGGAGATGGCTGGGTTAAGCGCTAGCTTAGATAGAGCCTCAGGGCATGGAAAAAAAGAAATTACAATATCATGTAGATAAAAATATTGCTATCAGGGAGCATCACTACCTGTTCGGGCTTTCCTTATCCAGCAATGCTCTTCTGAACACTTCCTTTGCATCCATATCTAATTCAAAAATTTTCACTGGAATTATCCTAGCTGATTTCAAGAGGTTAACTTGTTTTTTTGTTACAGGATATCCATCAATTACAACTCTGCATACAAACAGAAACAGAAAGACAGTTTTCCTAAGAAGTCAGTTTCTAATTAACCATAGAGACTAATGTATATTCCTAATATGTTCTCAATAGAGGCAAGAGTCTACACCAATGCCACAATGTCATTGGTGCCCTCACTTCAATAGATACAGTCTTCACTCAATCTGGTTTCCCAGAGTAATGTGAAGAACCTAATGTTGGACAGATTATTTTCTTAATGCATAAACCCTTGATGTGTTTTAGTGAAATTGTTTTACAATCGTAACATGGGAATCATCGCCTATTAAGGGACTGGCACGTCTTGGGAAAAAAAACCCCAAACCCAAACAAGACTCTTACCCGGTGGTATTACACACGTTGTTCATCAGAGCCACATCTAGAGTCTGGATGGCCAGTTCGTCAGGTACGGTCAGTCCTTTGTGAAGATGCCGCTTTAACATAAGTGCCAACTCACTCTCCGGCTGATTGTTTAACACCAGCTGTATGGCATCTCCCATACTCAGGTGCAGTAACCCATATACACTTGCAAATTTCTTGGCAACTGTAAAACATTTTGATTTCAATGTATGGCTTTACATAAGCATCATCACAACACAGCAGTTTGTTTAAGTATGTCCTTAGTCTTAGAAGATTAACTGCTGAGCTCATTCCCTGGGTCATTTCCAATGCATAATCTCTGTGAGTGGGTACCTAACCCTGCTGCCCCTATTACCGAATAGCCTAGCAGTTACATCTTTTATACAGAAAATGAGAAGTATGGTTAACATTTCCTCCTTAATATGATATAATTTGAACCTGTCTCTTCTTTCTCTAACACCTTCATTAAGCTATGGTGTAAGCTGTTTTCTCCTCCTCCTGTTAAAGGCAGAGACCTGTGGATTGAAAGAGTCATGGAGGAATATGGCGAGTGGAGAAAATTGGAAATAATGGGATTTTAATCTGGAAGTTTGGAAACAGCCTGGGTAATGTGGAGTTTGGGGATCCTAGGAATATTTCTTCCTTTTACATTAGATCATGTTGAGTGAAATAAATAAGAATCAGAAAAAAAATAATACAAGGCTTGTAAATAGTGTAAGTCCAGATTTTCTAAGTGCTAGTCCAGGTCACCAACTTCTTAAGAAGCTTGGATAAAACTCAGATGGACAATGCATAAGTATCTGATTGTAAAATGAAACACCAGAGAATGTAGCTAAAAGGATTCTATTCCCAGCAAGAAAAGCCTGAAGACCAACAGTATTAATGGTTTATGACTTTTTAATAGCAGTAATGACAGATACAGCTTCAATCACTGGATGACGTTTTGCTTTATAGATAATACTGGCTCCTACCTGTAGTCTTTCCAGATTTTGGAGGTCCCAAAACTGCAATCTTAACTGGCACAGCTGGTTTAGGTTTTGGCTGACGAATATATTTTATAGGATTTATGATAAATTTTTTTTTATTTTCTTGACTTGAAAAAAAATAAATATATTGTCGATGGATTACAGGAAAGACTGTGTTTTCACCTCTTTGTTGTGGCTTGATTACACCTCCTTCGCTTAGCTGTAGCATATATAAAATGGAAATCAGTTATTAAGTTTGACAAAGCCTCCTCTCCTTCCATCCTACAGAAGTGGCATAACAGGCAAGTAGGGGAGTACCAACTGTATGAAACAAACCATTAAATCAATCTGAAATTCATACATATGGAAATAATATTTTGTCCGAGTGTAAAGAACTTCCATACATATGCAATTCTTGTGCAAAAAGATGAAGTAAACATTGAAGAGAAAAAAAATACTCACTGTTTCCAGTAGGTGGTACCATAACACTTTCTGTCCATCAAGACAGTGTAGTCAGAGAGGTATGGCATAATACTTTTTTTAATTTTCAAAGAATAAAGAAAATAATTTAATTCCTCTGTGAATTAAAACCATTTATCTGCCTGACAGTAGAAGATATACTGAGAATACTGTATTCAGCAGAAGCCATGTACAAATGAAGAAAATGGAAAAGAATATCAGTATTTTCATTGCAGTGAAGTGTAAAACCACAATAAGGCATGTAAAATACATGCATTGCTGATGAAATCTTTTTAAACGCATCGGACAGCCCACTAGAAAGTCTGTAATGTGGGTGGATCATTGTGATGTAAGAGGGAGCACTAATGGCAAAAATGGCCATTGCAGAAATGCTGAATTAATTCCCTGCACCACTACTTGCTATGGAAGAACTTAGTCATGTCCCTTTTCCAGCCTTTCTTGGAGGAACTGCTCTAAAGCGTCAATAAAAGATGCTTTAGAAAAAACTGTTGACACCTGTAGAAAAAAATTGCCCAGACCAGATGGCATTCACTTTACAGTTCTAAAGGGACTCAGACATGAAATTCTTACTGAATAATGTGTAACCTATTGCTTACATTGGCTTTCCTTCCATAAAAAAAGGAAGATGGAGAAAGTGAATTGAAACGACCTTTTGGGATGGATCCTGGCAAACTTAGTCCAGGAAATCTGACCCTATATTCAGCAAATTGAAATGTATTAAGGAAAAAAGCGGTAGTTATAGGCATACGTATGAAATAATGGGAAAGAGTCAACTCTGCTTCTTGTAGAGGGAAATCATACCTCAAAAATCTATTGGTATTCTTTAAAGGAGTCAGTAAATACATAGGTATTTTGATCTGGTTGTTACAGTAAGAGATGGCACTGTTTTACTGCGTTGCATTACGTTGCCAGACTCTTCTCTGATTCTTAGGTTCCTATTTCTGCATCAAGACATTTCAGGGTGCTTGCTTTCAATTTATAAGATGTAAGGAGTGCGTCTGTGTATCTGCTCCCATTCCTCTCTCATCTTATAATTTTTATTCTGTGCTTGTCTAATCAGTTGCATAACTACTTCCGTCCACCCCAAATTTAATCTAAAAGTAACTGGGATATACTTTATCTACCTTTCTACAAAAACCCTCTAGTCCTTGATCAATTTCATCGTTTCTATTATATCCTAAAATACCCGCAAAATGATCCTATTTCTCTTTGATTATTGCCAGCACATACATTTCCACTGTCAGCACACCACTTTGATTTTATCTAATAGCTTTCTATGACTTCTTTCTTCTAACTGAATTGTACTTTTCGGTGGGTAAAAGAACACTATACAGCATAAATGAATCAACTGGAGAAATGGAATGACAAAAATGTAGTGAAATCTAGCAGAACAAAGTGCAAGGTCTAACGTAGGGACTAATAAGAAATTCACATATAAGCTGGGATTCAGTGACTGGAAATGACAGAAGAGAAGAAATATCTACTTCTATTAACATGTCCCTAGATTATTGGATGCCAATTTGATGCAGCCATGGAAAATGCAATTCTAATCCTAAAACAAAAATTTTAAGTATTTTGATTATATAAAGCTATAATAAGAGCTGATCTGTATACATTTCTGATTGCCAAGTTTAAAATAAGATAAACGTGAACTGGTGAAGACCCAAAACAATGACCATACAAAAAGGAATAAAAGTTGCTTCATTAATTAGTATAGTAAAAGGAAGGCCAAAGTAGTGTCCTTCAGGAACTTCCTGTTTTCTATATCTTGTTCACTGTGGTTTTATTTAATCAGTCCTCTGTTTTATTTTTGTTTTACTCACAATCCAACCTGCTTTTATTTCTATCATTAAAATAAAAAGTTTGCAGGCTAACATTTCACTTGCAAACTATAAAACTGTATCAGCTCACATTTGGGGATAGTCATGAGTACTTTCTGACTTCTGCTTTCCAGATGTCTGGTAAAGTAATATGGAATTAGATTTGTTGCTCTTCAAAATGTGTACATTTTGTCAACACAGAATTCATCGCTGATAAATTACATACATTTAACATTTGTTCGTTTACCTTTTTGCCACTGCTAGGGCTGGTGGCCACCTCTGTGGCTTCTTACAAATTCAAACCCCAAATCCTTTCAATTTTTTTCACTGCTTCTGGAAGGCTTGAAGACCTTCTCTGTTGTCCTGGTTTTTGTGGATCACTAAGAATTAGGCATTTCTTACTGATTTGGTGCCACCTTTAATTGTGTCACTAATGCTAATTTAACTGATTTTACCAAATGTCTCTCAGCCTTAATTTAGCAGCACCACCGAAAAGACTAACGCCTTTTATTGTCAATGCTTGCTGTATTTTGTGTATATTCAGTGGTGCAGTTTTGATTCAGTTATGTAGTTTTCAATAAATATTTCTGACATTAACTGCTACTGTCTAATTTATTTTTTTTAGGAAATGTATTTTTTTAAAGTATTACTTCTTGAAAATATTTTTCAGCTATTTGAGAACATTACCTTGACTGGATCCCACTGACCAAAAGAACTTGGAAATTTATATGAGAAAGCTAGCATCTTCTGTGCAAGTGGCAGACTTATTGGGTAACATTTCTCAAAAATGCTTCTACGATTTTCCATTAGAGAATTCAGCTTGCTTTGTATTTGGTAGCGTACGATGTGAGGCTTCCGTTCTCCATCAATCTTGATTTGTGGTATTAAAAAATTGTTAAGTTCTTCCTGGTTAATGAAAACATAATGAAATATTAGAATCATAAACACAATCAGATTTTTAATAATGACTGACAGCATGATTTTCTGTGAACTATCAAGGATTTCTTGAGCATGTTCTCATTCACCGTAAATCAGCAAAATTTGATTTGAAATAGGAATTGGTCTTCCTGCCCATGGAGGTTTAAATTACCCCACCAATATTATGTATCACACTTTTTTTTTTTCAAAAAAAGGCAATTTGACAGCTAACTTTGAAGAATCTACTATGATAAAGCTAAAGCTTGAGAAGTATCTTTCATTAAAAAAATAATCAAATATCATTCTTTCATTACTCCAAACAATTTAGGATGGCTTATTTAGTTACTCTCTAAAAATATTGCTCCTCTCTAGTGACTTACTATTGCTCAGCTTATTCAACTAAAATATAAAAATAATTCATTTTATACACAGTTTTTCCTAGAAACCTGATACTGCTACAAGTGCTACTGTGTTTTAATGTCATCATTTAGTTTTCCATAAAAGACCAAGATTTCACAATGTCAAAGAGGACCCACAATTAAAGAATGAGAGAACAATAAAGAAAAGTCTTGAATAATGTATTGGAATTACTAGGTTATTTAAAGTTATTTATAAATGCATAGATGTTCTTGGAATGAAAAAAATAATAGGAAAAATATTGAGTAAGCTGTAACTAGGGGATATTAGAGTATCTAATCCCAGTATGTAATTCTTTTATTTGATACTACTACTGTATAATTCCTCAACTTACAAGTATCTATATAGATCCACTTACTGTCATAAGCAGAACTCAATATAATAGTAATGAATTCTAAAATACTGGTCACCTCTCTTGTCACTGAGATTTAAGTACTTTTTGAAGGAAACAAAAGTTGCTGACTCTCTTAATTTCTTGTTCCTTTTCTGATCAAATTTTTCATCAGCTTACTAATGCAAAAAAGCGATATACTCTGAAATTACAGAGAGGAAAATGATCCAAGAACTATACTATTTAACTGGCTTTAACTTGAAACATTGTATTGTTCGTGTAAAGGTCTAAGGCTGTTACTAAGATTTCTTGTTTATTGTCTCTCAAGGGACTTATCCTAAATTCATTCCAGCTCTCTTTTACAAATTGAGTTTATACTTAGAAAAGTGAAATTCGCATCAAGCTTCATTCAGAACCCCTGAAATTATTCTTGTTGATTTATCACTGGGACACATGATTATATGCATTGAATAGTTCAATAAAATTATGACATTTTATGGTCACTTTTGAAAGTTGAATTTACTTTCAATTCACCTTCTTCCAAAATTAACAGAAAGGTGAATCTCTGAGCACAAAACATTAATCTTTTCCACAAATCCTATGCTTCCTTGTAGTGCAAAGATTGTTAGCTTATTCTCAATTCATCTGCCATTTAATCCATTAACTATTAAAATAAAGTGAACATTCAATCAGTCACATTTATGGTGTTGTAAAAGTTGGATTTTTGCAAATTTTACATCTATGTTTTGTCTATCTCCTTCCGGAAACTTTCTCCCTGGTCAGTGAACAGAATTTCTTCTAAATCAAGTTTAGTTTCCTCCTGAAATAAGATACTTACTTAGTATATAGTAAACAAATAGCACCAACCTACTTACTGCCTTAGACTTGGGCATTAACGTTGCAGATAACTAAAATTGGATGAAGTTACTTCATGATAGGTAATTGCACTGATTACAAGAAAATTATGTTAATAAGAACTCTATAAAAAATAGTTGTCTAATAAGAATTTTGCCTTAAAATTATTTTGAAATTCTTTTCATATCTTTATGACTCTCTAGTTTTGTTGCCTGCATGAAATGACTTATCAAAAAGGAAATGAGGACCCTGAGACTGAGTAGATCTACCAAAAAGTTTCATATGTTTTTTTCTCCCAAAATATTGATCTCATAAATGTTATGTTTTTAAAGTATATACCATCTCACTACAGCCTTTGTCTGGCTCATATATTTAGATCATGAGTCCAGTAGCATGACTGTTTAAGCACTATAGCTTTTGAATTTGACTAAGTCATATAAAACTGAAAACTTTTCTTGCATTGTGCAATCATATAATTTAACAAAATATGCAGTAGAATTAGTACCTCTACACCTTGTAAATGGTCTATGTCTGAATCATAGTTTTGTGTAATTTCATTTTGTATGCGGTCAACAGCATCAGTCTCCTGTTCTTCTTCAGCCTCTTCTTCTTCTTCTTCTAAAAATTCTGCTTCAAGTATAGCTTCAACATCTTGATTTTCATTCTCATCTTTCTCTTCAGTGACTTTATAATGCTCTTCATTTGCTAAAGCCTAAAAATAGAAAATATTTTGTTGTTCTGTGTCTATAATACAGATGTTTTGAAGGAATGTATGCTATTCTTGTATTTCAGAAGAAAATACAGAGGTATTGCATAGTGCATCAGTGAAGCATTGTACCAGTTCCAAGCATGCTTAAAAACTTGAAGGGCTACACTGCTGTTTTGGTAAGAGTATTTTTTTCATACATGATATTGGAGTTTGGCAGGACTTCATTATAACTGAGCTTGTTAGATGAAAGTGTAGTTGACAGAATTTCATGAGCAGTCAAGTAGAATGTTAATGCACTGATAAACACACTTCGCAATTGAGTTTGGGCAGAAATCCCAGTACTATCCTGTTCTGGATTAACTGTGGATTTCACAGGGTCCCTAAAAACCACATGCCTAATTGCAGTTTATGGGGCTACTTTTACTCTTTTGCTTACAAATTAGATACATTAAACACATTCATATTATTTTTGAAAGCAGAAGTTTCTGGCTGTCTATCACCTTTTTACTATTCTACATTGTCCTGAATATTGTCAGTAAAAGCTCTAGAAATTTTCAAGATATGAATGCAAACACTTCTATATAAATTTTTTTATTAGTTTGTTTTATTACCTCCTGTTTCTTTTGGTTTTGTTCTGCTAAAAGTTCTTCCCTTCGTCTAGCAATCTTCTTATCCTGTTAGTGAAAAAAGTTATAAGAAGACAATTATATTTACTAATAAAAGCTCTCCTCTGAGAACTAGTAATATGACCTAGAATTAATGTTGGTCTTTCCACCTTAAAACTGTTTTGAGTTGCTGCTAACATTACAATATACTCTGTCTGAAGCTTGAAATTTTGCAGTCCTCTCTAGTAGGTGAACATGTAAGTACATTTTAGTAAAACTAACTTGGCAGCCTCTGATATTGAGATTGGTGGGGGAAAAAAGACTGTGATTCTGATCACACTGAAAATATTATATTTTTATTGGTAAGCTACAGAGTTTCTAAACTTATAGGTGGTTTCTGCCATTTGCCAAAGGGGTGACTGAGCATAGTATTAAATGTATGCTGTCCCTATCACCTGTATAAAACCGCCCAATTTTTATCAATTGAAATATAGTCCCCCATAGGTACTTAGTAGATACGTGTCAGATACCTGCTGGCTAACTCCTAACTCACAAGTAATATGCAGAAGCATTCTACTTAGTGCCAGTGGTGTTGAGGGAGATTCAGTCTGTTCTTCTTGCACACTGTAAAACTGTCACATGAACTGAGATCAGAAACACCGAGTATGTCAACATGCACACAATAGTGCAATTTTAGAAATCCAAGTTAACTTGAAGTGGCCTGGATAAGCAAAGCAGCACTCTTGTGACTAAACTCCAGTGTTCCTGAATGACACAGCACTGCAAGTGTACTCATTGCTCTCAGCATCCTTGTGTCAGCTTCTTTCAACAGAGAAGGGAATTCTAGGGCAGCATTCAACAGGTTTGTCTACTTTTCTAGACTCTCTGTATGTCCTCCAGCTTTAGTAATAAAAGAAGGGATAATAGTGCACCCAGCAGCACTGCATTCTCACAGCACCATCTGACTTGCTCACCAATTGGATGCTCTGGAAAAATACTCAAGGTGTAACTAAAAACTATATTGCAATACACATTAGCAGAAATATCAAATTATTGTTACTCACAAAACCCCCATTCTGATCTTTCCTTTATCAATTTGTATCACCGTTTCATGCATGTGTTATAAATAGGAACCTTTGTCATCAAGAGCCATATTGATGCCTACACTGTTCATGGAAAGTCTAGATCCGTAGCACAGGTATTTGCCACTTGAATTACCAAAGTATCTGCTTAATGAGTGAGCTGGTCACTAGAATGCATCTTTTCTAACAAGATTTGCAGCTTGCATCAGGAAGGACTACATTGTAAATACACTTTAACCCTCCTAGATTATATGCATTCTCAGAGCCAACCTCTAGCACAAGCAGTAAACTTAGCAGTATTCTATGAGCCTTGTCCCAAAGTCTGTTGTACTGATGTTTTGCGTGTCAGCTGCTCTCCAGCTCAGACCTTTTCTGATAGTACATCAGAAGTAATTTATCTCACTTTTGTAGAAAGTCAGGAACCTTGAATATATTCCATGTGCCGTTTGTAAATGGCTGCATAAAGGTTTCAGGTTACTTCAAGGTTGCCTATTCAATAGTAGGGACAGCTTTGTTCAAAAGGGAGACTGCACAGCTGCAAGGGCACTGAGACTGTGGTTTAGCGCTATTACATTTGTGTGCAGAGAATCCAGGATGCAACAATAGCACTGTGGATGAGCTGTGTATTTGATTTTTTTATGGCCGTATTTACTCTCTCCCTCTAGTTGCCTTTTGTCAAGGGCTTTCCAGATGTCTGGTATTCTGATAGATGATTTTCTTGGGCTGTGAGATATCTAAACTCCTGCATGAATTAATTGCACAGAGGAGGAAAGGAGCCTTAAGTTCTTTTTCGTTCCTATGGTAAATCTAGGAATGCTGTGAATGTGTGGCGCTGTGTCCTGGCTCCCGTATCTGTTTCTCTGTGTGCCCTTCACTGCTTTGGAAGTCTTAGAATCTGTGTTCAGACCTGTACTGCTGAAATTACACAAAAAAAAAAAACCAGACAGGGATGAAAACTTACCCTTATTTTTGCTTTCAGGTCTTTCAGTTTCTTTTTATTTTCCATTTTTTTATGCTGTCTTTCTTTCCATTTTTTCAGATGTAGAGGGAAAAGACGGTCAAGAACATCACTTTCTTCTACTTGAATATAAACTGCAACATCAGGACAGAGTCCTCGTTGTGACAAATACTGGGCTTCATCTACAGTACGAGGGAAACCCTCCAGTATAAATCCTGTGGACCTGATTGGAAAATAAGATATTTATCATTTCACAATGTAGTTTTAAGTGCAACACTGTGAAATTGCAATTAATTTGAAAAAAAATAACTTAACTCCCTTATTAAATGTATATGGTAAGAGTAAACTTAAAAACTAGTTTCAGGTATTATCTTTTTACAATGTAAAATTGGTATTTCACTATGTATTTTAATTGGTGTGTGAACAAATGTATTTCTTCTGAGGTTTTAATGTGCAGAGATTAATTATTTTAAAATAACTTAATAAACTCCAAATAAATTGTGTCCTCAGTATTGCTTCTGTGACTCTAAAAATAGTACTCCTTAGCCCCTGCTCTTAAAAAGATATGAGGTGCCCCAAATGTTATTCAGTCGCATCCACCACAGAACGTTGTTGCCTGAAAATTTTTTAGGATGGGAGGTAATGGACGCAAGTTGTGCCAGGGAGGTTTAAACTGGACATTAGGAAGAATTTCTTCACTGAAAGAAGTCAGGCATTGGAACAGGCTGCCCAGGGAGATGGTGGAGTCGCCGTTCCTGGAGGTGTTTAAAAGACGAGTAGATGAGTTCCTTAGGGACATGGTTTAGTAGGGAGACAGAATGATGATCTCAGAAGTCTCTTCCAACCTTCTGATTCTATGATTCTGATTCTATGATTTTAATTTGTTTTTCAGAAATGCCTGACAATTTCTTCTTCAGTATAGGATAAGAACTTTGCCACTCAGCATGACCTACATCTCCACCCCCACAGATACTAACCCGGGTCATATATATCATGAAAACCCTCTGCCTTGTTGGAGCTCTTACAGTCTCAAATCAGGTGAGTAGTTTTGTAAAGCTGAATGTTGTGTTAAAAGAAGTTGATATTTCTTTTCATTACTTTAGACCTTAATAGGATACATTGTAAAACTGCAAAAACCCAAAGAAACTACAAGGAGTCAGAGTGGATGAAAAAAAAAGGTGGTCCTGGATGCTCTGGGGAAAAGTTGTACGGAGAATACTGACCATAATGTATATCGTGATGAAGGTTCTCTTCTGCTATACAGTCCCTGATGATACCGAATTTATATAGTATAATATCACAACATTATGTGTAATTATTTGCAATTTTTGTGTCTTGGTGCATTCTTTTCCCTAAAACTAATTTCCCTACTTTTACACCATTAAGAGAACACTGTCCCCTGCCTGTGGGCTGACAAGACAAAGGTTTATTTGAGGAACTTGTTTAGTCTTTTTAAGGCATTTCCCATACTGTTAGGAATTTAAACCTAATGGTCAAGCTATGATCTGGACAGAAATGTGTGAAATAGATAGGACAAGGAAAAAAGGATTTCCCTGCAATTACATGTCCCTGAAATTATGTCCTAAAAAGCCAGTCTGCTTTCTAGGAGTCAAGGATCTTATTTATTTATGCAACAATAATCCACATTTATGTTATGAATGTACTTTCTGATATGAAATGAAATCTTGCAGGTAGATCACTGGAGTGCAGACTGTGATGAGTGCACAAGATAACCTCATTCTGGGTTATTTCGGAGACCACTGATACTTTGCCTTTGTTTTCTACACAATGTTTACAATATATGGAAACCAACACTTACAGCTGGATTCCAACTCTCCATGTTCATTAATTACATGAAAATATAAAAGGTTTATTTACATATCTATCCTATAGGCCTACAAAAACTACCCAGCTATTTAGGAGTTTTAATCCAAGTGCAGTAAGTACTTTTGTCCAGTCCTGTGCAGAGCACATGAGACATTATATTACTGTTAAAATATCAATCAAAATACAGCAACAAAACCAAGGCTGAAACTTGATCATGATACATAAGAAGTACAAGAGCACTGAAATATCTCCACGATAGCTACTTGTAATTGTGAACAAAATAGATTATATGCTTCCTAAGATTAATTAAAGAAGGAGAGAATCGAATTACAGTTACCGGAATGGCTCTTTCTTCCACCAGTCAAGAACAATGTTATCAAGGACTTCTGGAGGCAGTGCTTCATTATTCATTAGATTTGCTTTGATTGCTTCTTCCTTATCAGTTAACTCCACTTCCTTTATATAAAGAAAATCCACAAAAAGAAAAAGCCAACCAAACCCAAAATCAGAATGAAAGAAAGATATACCTGACACATCTATTGGGTTTGTTTGACTAAGTAAGGTACTGTCTTCATTTGATTCAAACCAGCAGAAACAAAAAAAACTCATTTGCCACATTTCACTGAACTACATTATGCATTTTGGGATATTTTCCACGTGCTTGGGGTTGCATAATTCTCTAGAGTTGGTACAGTTGATGCTGTATGAGTTTGAATGAAACCTAAAACCAAGCACAATTGTTAAGTATGTAATTATACATATGCTTAGTTCAGAGGAACAGAAACTGAAATAATCACAGTTTCTCCTAATTGCCTACAAGACATTTTCCACTTCGTTATGTATGTTTTCATGCTGGAAGACTATCTGCTCTATATCAGATTTTTTTTTTTGTACTTTTTAAAAGTAGCTTTTATCTTTCAATGCAATCCAAAGAAAGATGTCAAAGAAAGGTATGTAAGGTTACTGGGTTTTCAGCATATGTAAAATTGTGAGATTGATATGGCTGAGTATGCACTTGTTACAGAATGGCTTTTTGAGATAAACTGCAGTAAAAAAGAAGGAAAAGAGGGTATATATTGTTGATTCTAGATTAGTTTACATCAGTCACCATAAAAAAATGCATATTTTTACAAATATATCAGATGAACAATGACATTAGAAGTCAGAAAATATCACTGCTTCTGACTACCTGCCGTGTTAATTTTTCATCATAATATTCCTAGAAGAAAATGCTATTTTCTAGTTAAGTCCCACTCCCGGAAAACAGAATGGTAAATTTCGTAAGACAAATGTATTTGGTATCCTTTAAAGAATTCAGTACTCCTGTGTTGAAGCATTTGCTCCCAGTATTACTCGTCCTTGTATCATTTCATTAAGAATGCTACCTTTCAGATACCAGGGACTTCCCCTGCTTTTCAAGGCAATACAGAGTGGCCTTGTATGCGCCCTTGGCAGCTTTCTGGGCACCTGTGAACGCACCCCATTGACTTGTTTATGTCCAGATTATATAAATGATCCCAGATTTTATCCTATTCAGCTGTGAGTAGTACCACACTTTTTACCCGTGCTGTCCTATTAGACCCAGAGACCTAGAAGGCCACAGACTAGACTATGTTTTAAAACACCACAGTAAAGAAGGCATTGAGCATCTCACAGCCTTTTCAGTATCTTCCGTCAAAAGGTCACCTGCCCCACTCAGTGACAGATCCATCTTTTCTAGGTCTTCCTTTTGCTACTGTTGTTGCTGGGGAAATTCTTGCTACCCTTCAGATCCTCCACTAGGTTCCCCTTCCACTGAATGCTCCTCTTCCTAACGCTGTGCCTGGATGTTGTTTCTGTACGCTGCCTCTGTAGGCTGCTTCCCCTCCTGCTTCCTTCCTTGGATTCTGTAGTAGGATGACTTGGAAGGTTTTTGATGACCAGTAACTCATAGGAACATGGCAGGTATCAGCAGCACAAAAACCTCCAGCTCTTAGAATGTGATGTAGAAACTTATTTCTTTCTTAAGCTTTGAAAATTGGATAAACTCTTATTTGTATTGTGTAGGATGTAGATTTTCTATTTCTTTGTACTACGCATTTTTGGAAAGATTTATATGCTGTGTACTTACATTGAAACTTCTCCACATAATAAGGGCTTTTGTCATATCCATTGCTGTCTAAACAAGAATTAATTTACATTCACGCTTTGTCTGGTTTTCCCAATATATGACTGTCTGAAAAAATAAATCGCTCTCTCCTGATAAACATTTATGTAAATGTTTATTGTTCAGGGAAATTATACACCATAAGAGGTGTCTGTTTCTACTATTTAGATAAAACTCTCCACATAGTTCTTAGAAATGTTTTGAAGAATATTTGTGGCATTCATAAGAAAACATTGTCAAGAATTATATTTCATCAAGTAAATAATTCATCATTTATTCAGCAGCTCACTTAGATAAAGTAGATCAAGTAGATGGGATTAAGTAGTGTCACATACATCAACTGAGTGTTGCATGAAAATCATCGTAAGTGATTTTTATCAAGCTAAAATTTTATAGGAAATTTCTATCCCATTCTCAAGATGGTATTTTTGTGTATAGACATAAAAAAGGTCAGGTTATTACCTGTTTACTTCTTTTAGTCTCAGTTTCAGTCATGCTCTGAGAGAAGTCTTCTAGTTCCTGTAATAGAATTCGCATTTTATTGTCATCTTCTTCAGGTTCTTCATCAAAATGGGGCCCAACTTTCTTTTTAGTCTTCGGTAAGATCAATTCCTGCAGATATTCTTCAAACTGAATATGAAAAATGCCTAATTTGTCTGCTATCTGTCGTGCACACGTAGTTTTACCTGATCCACGAGGCCCAAGTAAGCACACTCGTAAGGGAGGAGCCTATAGAAAAAATAATTGGAATAGTTTAACAATTTGGAGGCGATAGTGTACCCCCTACTGTTTTGCACTTAAAAAATATCATAAAAATTACATCAAAACCAGTCACATATTATTGCATTTTATTTTTTTCAGGCCTTCTACCACTGTTCCAAACAGACTCCCTGCTCTCTGGAAATACTGAACAAATACGCTACGGTAGTTGATGCCAATAGGTAAAAATGAAATTTCATTAGATAATTCTGGTAAATATTCCCATATTTTACCCTTCTTCTACTTACAAAAAAGACTTAAAGATAGAAAAATATCCCAATATGTGTGATTTTTAAATCACATCTTATGATTATTGTAAGGCTTTATAATTTTCCTCTCTTTTCTGCTTTGTGTCATTAATTCAATATGTTAATTTAAGTATATACTAAAAAGTCACCAGGGAAGCAGTGTGTTTTGTTTGTTCCAAGGGATTGCCTGATATATTTATTGTTACCTAGGAAAAATCAGCAATAGTAAAGAATTATAAATGGGAATGGAAAATAGTGGTTTTAATCCGTTGTAATCTGCTTCAAGCAATTTTGAAGATTCTTACTTGTATTGGTTCACTGTGAGCCACATACTCTTCAGGGTTCTCCAGAAATTTATCTCTGTACTCAGAAGTTGAAAAGTAATAAATCTTTTCTCGATATTTAGCTGCATGTTCAGAGACTCCTGGGTAAAGGACAAAGTTCTCTTTCAGACTGACTGGACAAAAGTGTTTTGTGTCTCCCATCTGTCTTTTCTTTTCCTTAGCTTTTTCTTCATCCTGAAATTATTATGAAAATTTTCAAAAACTATTTGAATTTAGCAGCTGGTATTAAGTAGTGTCAAATACATCGAGTGATGAATGGGAATAGCATTCTCAAAATAGTTTGCCAGCTGAATATAAGTCTATGAAAAGATGCACTTTAGATTCAGAGACAGAAAACAAACTGTCCAACCTAGTGAGATGATTACTGATTAAAGAATGACCATTTTAAATTTGAAATGATAATATAGTTAGCTGTTGAACACCAAAATTAGTTTAGAAGTATCTATAATAAAATATTTTCCTGCTATGTTCTTGAAACTCATTTTCAGTTTCTTCTAAATGTGCAGAAGTAGATCTCTTCAGAAAAGGAAATGAGAGCTGGTGATATGAAGACAGATTACTTATCCAACAAAAACTAACTTCTAAAAAATTTATTTAGTACCACTCCAGTATAGTATATGGATATTCTGTACTGTTAACTTTGGGGATGAGCATCTTCCAATATAGGATGAAAATAAAAGAAAGGCAAAGCCAGATGCTTAATTTAATTAAAGTGGGTGTTTGAAAATTATCAAAAGCTGAGATGAAACAGAGGGTTGCACATTAGGACTCTGCATCTTCTGATGTTTATATGATGGCTCACAGAATCATTGTTAGTTGACAGAAATCAAAGTCATCATTTATTTCTTTAATAAAACCTATCCTTGCCATCTGGCAAATCTGGGTATATTCACTCGCTCTATTAGTACTGGATATTTATGCTTCTCACTGGAGTAAACCTACTGTCTCCCAGAACACAGGAATTCTGTGAAAGTCTTCCTGAAGCCTATGCAATATTCTGTAACAACGTTGCAACTGGATCATACCAAACCAGGTGCAAAACCTGACTTCTCTGGGGTTATGTTCAAACTGAAAACAAATGAGTTATAATAAAAATATAAATGGCCAAAGCTAGTATACTTACTTCTTCTTCTTCATTTTCCTCTTCTTCAGCTTCTTCATCTTCCCCTTCAGCAGTCAGATCTTCTTCTTCCTCATTTATGTCTTCAGCAGATAATTCCCAACCATGATATTTAAAAGGTTCTGAAAAGGTTAAATTTTTTTTCTGTTTCATTTTTCATTTCACCATGCCAGAATATATTCTCTTTGTCCATAAAAGTACGCACATATGTGAAAGCAAATCATGCCAATGAGCTGTTCATAAAACAAAGCATTCTTCCCAGATGTATTAATTAATGTATTGTTTCCTCCAAAACTGGAAATTCTACCATTTTTGATTGAAACAAATTGGTATTTTCAATGGGAACTTGTAGTACAAAAGTATTATACAAACACATGCAGGTAGTGCCATTGTTATTCACAACAGTTTTTTCCCTATTGTTCATTTGGCAAAATCAACAGTAGAATTTTATTTGATTATAAACCTAGCACAATAGATGGTTTGGTCAATAAAACACATTATAGTAAAGATAGGAAAAATGTCACATTAATATTATTTATCCAGTAATCAAAGTTGTTAAAGATTTGAGCACATGAGTGAAGAAAGGTAATGTGCCAAAAAATTACCAATACTGTAACAATCCAGTCTTGAAACACAATATATGCAGGTGGGTAGATTAGATTATTACACACCCTGAAAGTCTCATTGACTTCAATGAATATTGTATATTAGTGAGCTTTTGTTATGTGTCCATTTCTCAAACCAGTATCCTGACATGAACAGACAGAGCAAATAACTGGGGAAATGTGCTGCCTGAATATTTAGGGAGCTATTATGTACATATTTACATATATAGCTATATATGTCTGTTTCAATTTATATATTGAAATATATATTTTTACATATATATTCCCCACTTTTCCTGTGTCATAACGGCTGCTACTGTGCTTTTTAGCTCATACAATATGTCCTGGTCCTACTTCATGTAACTAATACAGAGCTCGGTATAACCTTCCCTCTCCCCCACCTGACGCATTCATCATACAAGCTCTCCAAAAATCCTTCTTGGTAGGCTAAGTGTAACTCACGTAAACAGTATTACTTACTTTCCATAACCAGCACAATTTGGTTAAGCAGACTTTCTGGAATTTGCTCAGCAATCTCTAAAACAACAATCTGAACTTGAGATGACTGCTTGATTTCTGACTCCACTGTTTGCCAGTTGTCCATAAAAAGGTCAATCTTCTCTTTAAATATTTCCATTTCTGGTATATCTGGAAAATCATCCTCTGCAAACTCAGGCAGTACAATTTCTGAAATTCAAATAGCATATAAAAGGCAATGCTCCTCCAAAATGTTTTGCATTTTAAAGTTATTATGCTTTAGCATTATTTTTATGTTCCTCAGATACGGTGACATTTTTTTTTAATGTTGCTTCCTCCCCTCTTTTGTAATTATGAATTATTATATTAATAGTTTACAAAGACACTTCAAAAATATCGAATTATGTTGTTATACTACTGATGGTTCTCCAGGAAAGTAAGCAAGGTCAAATTACTTAACTAAATTTGCATATGGTTGCCTAAATCGTCACACAAATAAATGTAATGACTCTTTCTGTAAATAAATATATAGAATACACATTAATTTTAAAATTGTGATTTAGCGATGAACATTTTTTGACAGGCTATCCATATGTTTATGCCTCATATGGAACCTGCCAGTATAGGAAGAAACAATGAGTAAGGAAACTAGCATATACTACGAAGAAGCAACTTCATACTCTGACCTGGTTTGGGTACAGTTACTGAAGCTGCTGTGGGTGTTCAGTTTTCATGTTAGGTTTCTGTTCTTTTTCAAGCGGAGTATGTTCTCTTTGTGTGCATAGAAACACAATGCATGCTACTAGGTGTTTTTGCTCTCTGGCATAAGAACTCAATGTACAAATGTTAACGAAACTATTTACTCAAACAAAGGCATGTAGATGTAAAGATCAACATGGCAAAATTGCAGAGAAAATAGAAGATTTCAGGGAGAAAGGAAAAAGAAGAGACTAAACAGAGAAGTTCACTTCAGTGTAAATATCAAGGATATGAGGGATTGCATCCAAGTCTGAAATACTAAATTGATAAAGGCAAAGCAGTGAGATAAAACTCTACATCATGCAATATATGAGTTCTTATATTACAACTGATGCTTCTAGCCATAACTAACAAATGAGGCAAGAGCGGTACACAGAGAGTATGACTGTAATGGGAATGTCTAAATTCCTGGATAGCTGATGTTTAATCGTTGTAGAGATGCTGAACATATGCATGTCCTGGAATAAATGGATATTGCCTCTATTCATCCTACTCACTGCAGGGTGAACATGCAGATGTTGAAGGCTGAAGGTCCTCCCAAAAAAACAGAGGAGTCACATCATACTTGAAAGTCACTGTGTTACTCACAGGATTCTCAGGAACAGTGTCACGCTATTGGCAAAACCCCTGCAGGCAGCAGGAGCCGATGATTATCATGTTCTTGGAGCATGACTTTGTGTGCTGTTCCTACTGCACTTTCTTAGGTATATGCTTATAGGGATCTTAAGAATATGCTTACTTTTTCAGACGAAGACATTTTATACCTATGACCTACAGAACCCAAATACTGGTGCTCTGAAGCAATACAGATGCATGTATGTACAAAGTAATTGTAAGTACCCACAATGAGATGCAAAAGTGTAGCCCCTTTCTCTGGAGGCGAGAACCATCTAGAGTCATATAAGGATAAAACCTGTGAGTATAAATCCCGTCTGCCAGTCAATGCCCTCCAGGACTATAAGTATGTAAATGATAATAATAATAGTAATACAAATATGAATGAATAAATGAAAAAAATAAAATGTATATATGATGGCTTCCCTCTGTGGATACTTGAACTGAGAAACTCCCACGAAAAAATCTGGTTTTAATAAAGCCATGTCTGTATACAATAACTTATTTAATGTGTAAAGGAAAGAGAAGTCTTTAATCTCTTAAAATACATTGTGTGGAAACTTATAGTGTAAGCTGTTTAAGATCAGAGAATTCTAATCCTGTCTCCTAACACTGTCTCACAGAAACTAAACAAAAGTTAGAGACTGAAAGAATGCATTACAATAAATAAGAAATTCACAGGTACTACTCATAGTAAACATAACAAACCTGTACAAAATACCCTACAATTCTAGGGAAAATAACAAAGGAACAGTTGCTTCCACTGCCATCCATTTTGCTGAAAAAGCCAGAGGGAATTAAAAACTTCATATTGACACATTAACAGAAAAGGAGAAGGACACTCATTGGCTCCTACGACTGCAATTGGTATCCATTTAGACACTGTTAGGCCCGGAAAGTCCTGAGACAAAGCTAGAAGAAGCTACAGAGGAGCCTAGATGACGCCATCACCACCTTGTCCTTTTTAAACCATGAACAGTTTCTGGCAGCAGCAATGTGGTGGTGGTGCTGCTGGTCCCATTCCCTGCACTCACATAATTCGCAGCCCTGATTTTCTTCTTTATCTTGTAATTTTTCTCTTGTGTTCTGTTTAATAAGTCTGATATCGGCATCTTCAGCTAACAGCCAGAAAACCAGTAGAGAGCAATCCCTTAAGTTTGCTGGGACCTCTAGTGTGCTGTGTTTGTCTTTTGCCAGAAATGAAGCTGCAAGAACGACCTTGAAGAGTGGATGGAGTAATTTTCTACTTTGCTATAATTTTCCCTTCCTCTTTTTGATTCTGTCTTGTTTTAAGCTTGAAAGCGCAGGAACAGATTTTGACACACGAAAAAACAGGTTTAACCTATTCCTATAATCTTTTACTGATTTTTACAAAAAAAAGACCATTACTACTAAATTTCCTTATGTAACTTCCAACGTGTAAAAAGAAGTATTACTAAACATGGAAGCCTTACTTAATGCCTTGTATATTAAAAGCTTTAAGCATTTTCTTAAAAATATAAACCCCCAAAACACTAAAACCATGGTGTTTTGTGCTTACTCCCTGTCCTTAAGTAGGCAAGTGCTCACTATGTGAAATTGCAGCACTTGTAAAGCTCATTTTGAGTTTGCCTTAGTCTGAAAAATTCAAATAACTTTTCTGGATCATGAAGAATTAGATTGCCCTGTTACAATTCTCCTCTTTAAGAAAACTAATATTTCCTCACAGAACTGAATGTCTCTCAATCTTATCTTGTGGATTACTGAAGAAACCCACAAATGCCACATTTAATTTTCCAAAATAGAGACTGATCAAAAAATGCTATTACTAAGTACAATGTAGGTGGATTCCAATGATTAGGTACCAGTAAGATTCAGCAGGGAAGAGCTCTAAACATATTCGTCAGAGTAGAGATGCTGCCTAACTTTTGTCTAACATGCTATCAACTAAAACATCACCTAGAATTGTCAATAGCAGCTGGAATATGTGAGCAGCTGCAGGACAAGGAACACATCTAACTAATATTTCTGACTTGGATGGCTAAGCTACTTATGAAGCTATTATATCAAAGGTCAGTGCCACTACTGTCTTCTAGAAAAAAGCAAGCCAGTGCCCTGCCTCCGCTAAGTTAAACGCCAAAAAAGCTAGAGTTAAGGACTCTCCTTCTTTTGTTGTCGGCCAAAATTTAAAAGATGCAGGGTTTCAAATACAGGCCTCATTTTGACATTCCTTCATGGTTCAAGGTTGGCCCTTTGCTAGTTTTCTACTTGTGCCTATTTCTACAGCCCTTAATTCCATGCCATGCCCACGGCCTAGGACCCCATGTCAGTCCTTGAGGCCGCCAGCCCCTGCCCCAGCAATGCTTTAGCAGTGCCACCAGCCATGCCCAGCCATGGACTCTGCTGAGCTGGGCCCATCTGCAGGCTGACATCCCAGCACCAGCTTTTCTCTGTCCCCAGCGAGGTGCCCAATGCCCAGGGCCAGAGCTGCTCTCTCCTGGCTGGAGCGGTGGGACCAGCTCTGGTTGCCGAGACCTGTCCTGGTGGCCACACTCTGCTCCCAGCTCACTGTACCTTTGGGAGCAGTTGACCCTCACATATGCTGTCCCCAAGATGAACTGCAAAGTTTTATTTTAATTGAGCCACTTTTAAATGATATATTAATAAATAAGCATTTTGGCAAGTATTTTTGTGATGTTTTATAATGAAAATTACTTAAAGCATTTCCTCCCTTCTTTTTACATCTTTGTACACCACTATTAGAGTGACACTTCAGGGGTTAACCTTCCCTCTACTTGAATGATTACTAGTCCAAGCATAAACCAGAAGTGCAAAAGGGCATATCATTAAGCAGAAACACAATGCTAATTTCAAATAGTCTGATCATGAAATAGAAATTATGTTTTTCTTGAAAATGTTTATAAACATTTACATTTTACTAACTTACACATTCATTCTACACATGTCATTATGTCAGTTATCTCCTGCAATGATGTTTCTATCTCTTGCCACGATTCTAAATAGGAACATGAAAATATCTTCCTTTTTATGTACATTAAAAGATGTTGTGTAAATGTCACAATTAATTATGCTGCATTCTGCAGTGATATGTTCCAAATGAGACAGAGATACAGCTAGGTAAAACCTGCTTAAATTTGGGCACCACTAATGCATTATGTAATGATTCCATTAGGAACATAGATTTTAAGAAAACAAATGAAGGATACATTAATAACTAGGTTACGCTAACCGCTTTTTGCACGTGTTATCCCTGGCACATTGATATGGTAGAAATCACATGTGCTGCCTTGTGACCCACAGCCCTATTCAGAGCAATAATGTATGGAAGACAGTAATGGGTGCCGTCCGAGTCTGGCCTTCAAAAGAACGTCTTTTATAGTCCGTCCCTTTAAAAATCTCTCAGTTCTGAGTAGGTCATGAAACCTTGGCAAAATACAGGCAGACTAATGGATTTAAATTAATATTTGACATCATCTGAGACAGAATATTGAACGTGGTAACAAATCACTCAATAGAATGCTTCCCACATGAACCTTAATCTCAGGAACACTTACAATTCATGTTACGCCTCTCCCGAAAGGCTATTTTTAGCAAATGATGGACTAGCACATGTTCCAGCTTTGATTCTCTACTCTAGACACATTATTACATGAGGTGACCTCTGAGAGGGTTTTTTTGATTAAGGAAACACATCCAGCAACATTTACTACATATTTCTGGAGTTTTTTAATAGATTACACAGGCCTAAGCAACCTGGAGAAACTTTCTGCTGTAAAGAGGGGAGAAGTAACAAAACAAAAAAAGAGAATACATTTCTAGGGAAAAGGAACAGCCAAAAAATGAACAACCCAAATATTATTTGGTTTTGGTTCAGGTATTTGAACCTTATTATGAAAAAAATTGTTGTCTCCCTAGCTTTGGCTTTGTTTCAAACTGGGTCTCAGAGCCCCAAAATACTGAAAATTTTAAGTACGTAAGGCATCTGCACCTTTGCTCTTAGATTATGTTACAATAATTCTACTGTGAGAAGATATTTTTAAAGAAATAAGAAACACAGTCAAGAAAAATACTTGAAAAGACAGTAATGATTTTAAAATAAATGGATCTAAAAATGCAAACAAGTTCCCTTCAGAGGAGGTGGTGGTCTATCTAATGGTGCTGCTACTTTTTTTTCCTTATCACAGGGAATGCCTATTTGGCAACCTCTCCTGTTCTTTTGCTCTGTGTGTTTGCTCGTACTGAGCATAGTTACCATAGAGACAAACAATCCCCAAACACTTTCTCTCCCTACATTCTCCAAATGAGTTGCTGGGAAAAGAAAGGCTTTAATAAATTTTTTTCCAGTGCTCTGCTAGTATTAGATATGTCTTGTTCTGCCCTCAGTCCATATTCAGCAATGAAAAATATTTTTAAAATCCTTCTTTCCTCCCTTCTGAAACCCAGCCAAAGCTGAGACAGAGACCTAAGAAACCAGCATGTCTTCTTCATTAGGGTTTAACTATCAAAACAAACAAAAAGGCAAAATGTAGGATATCAGTGACACTTCCATTCCTTGGAACTGATAAGCATTTCATTATGAACATATTTTCATTTGTTTTTTTGAAACAGATCATACTGTTTGTTTAAACAAACTTTTCATTACTTACTTATAAACATAGGCTGCCAAATAATTTGCAGCATATTACAGTGAAATATACTTAATAGACAAACGTATTGTGTGCATTGATTTATGATGTTTGGAAAAAAAAGCAGTTCAGTTTACAGAATAAGCTGATTCTTTCTAATGCACAAAAATTTGTATATTTAACAACTTGCTATTTAAAATAAAATGTTTTATGTTGGATTTATTTACCTTTTGAACTTGACCATATTCTAAAAATTCTAGTAGATAAAAGCTAAAAAGTATCTTTTAAGAACTAAAGTAGACCATCTCCATCAAAGATGCGTTGCCTTCAAACAGAATTTTTTTGAGAGAAGGCTACTACAGGATTTCTTGTATCTTTTCATTAGCTTATGATCCTATGGAGTTCCGTGTGCCACAGAATTTTACCTTATACCAAAAAGAAGAAAACAGGATTCTGTGTGAAATCTAGCAAGCTGTTAGCAGGCCAATGGATGATTAGAGGAAAAGACATCATTCACATCCAAAGTTACAGTTCATCCAGTCCTAGTTTTCCTAAGATCCACAGTGAATGGACTAGCAATTTCTGCTTAATGTGGACATAATATTAATGTTAAAATAGTCTGTAGAGGCAGCATTTGTTAAAACCACATGTATGTGTTTGTGAATAGTGTAATTTGATTATTTCCTGGGGATTTTTCCCCCAATTTTTTCCTGGCATTTTCTTCTTTCTGCTTTTTTGGGGGGACACAATCCATGAGAGTGACTTTCTGAAGGTTTTTTTCCCTCTGATTTCCCTCCCTTACCACTTCATCCTGTAGAGTGTATTCATCAATTTCTGAATGCCAGAGGTTATGTCAACCTGGAATTTCAGCAACACTCTATTTATTATTTCAATAGAACCCTGTACACATTTATTAATGTGGTATTTAGGTAGTAGAGACAATAATGAGGTTTTGTTCTTTTTCAAGTGCAAACAGCTGTTGCATTATTTTTAACATGAAATAACAAAATGCCTTTAATTGCATTTATAACTGTTTAAATAATTTGAGCCTGACTCTTCCATTATAAACTTCTTCAAAAGAAAAGAAGTTAAGGTAAGGAATGATATTTACAGCCAATTTTCAAATATGGTAAAAGTCTGCAGAAAAGGGAAGCATACAATTCTTGATATTAGCAAGTAAAAGAGATCACATCTGATAAAAGGCCAACCTGCAGGTTCAGATTCTTCTTCATAACCTGCAGAGTCACTGGTCTGTTCCTGGGATATTTCTTCAGTTTCAGGTGGAAGCTGCTCACCAGTGTCCTCAGATTCTGTGGGCACAAATAAAATAATTATTAACATTAACAAAACCATTGAGGGATGATGGGAAGCATTATACAAATAAAGATATTTTTGTATCACGTTGCAAAACTTATATTTGATCACCTATAAAAATACGTGTTAGTTTCTTTAATGTTTAGGTATTGCAGACTGCCCAAAACATTTTAAGATAAGCTACATGATCTGCAGGGAAAGGCAGACCATTTATTAGATGCCACATGACTGTGAATAAAGTGGAGAAGTACTCAATTTAATTCACTGCTTTCATGCAAGAGTATTTTTCATTCCTTATAATTTGGGTGTTCTGTACTCAAACTATGCTCAAAAACAAGACCTCCAAAAAAAAGTACTTGTTCTACAGATCAGCCTGTATTGGGCAGAAGTGCTTGTGACTTGAAGAAGGGCTAGTGCACCTGAAGGCTGGTGTAATTTTTCTGACTACATAAGTCAGTCAATAAAGAATACTACTTTTTCCTACAAGCCTTGTTTTGCTTATGTCCTTAGACCATCGTGAGCATAATAAAACATCACTAGTGTATCTCAACATGTTATGATTACCCAAAACTGAAATCATATTAAGCAAGAATGTATTTTAAAATCTGAAATTACATTTGTTTTCATGTACGTCTCTTTTTTTTTTTTTTTTTGCAAAGAAATCATAAACATAATGAAAAGCAGGTTGGAAACACTGAATTTTTGATTCATGTAGAATCAGGAAACTTCATCTCATAAATAAGCATCTGCTTCTTATATGGTTGGCAGACAAAAACGCACGACCTTTAGTGTGTGTAAAATTGAGAAAATTCCTCACTTTATTTTGATATATACAGAAATGCAGTCAAGCAAAAAGTTTTGATGCTCTGTAATAAATAAAACAAGAGTCCATAATATACACAAAGAGGAAAACCATAGGCAGGAAAACCTGTGCAAAATGGAAGACACTTTGTTAAGGCTGTCAACAAGCAAATTTTCACACACATACATAACTTCATCACAGACAGTTCTACAGACTCCACTGCAAATAGCTGTGCCACCGAGGCCAAGATTGGTGCTGGACAGGGTCAAGGAAGAAAGATGGACAGACATTAAACAAAGTAAATGAAGGAGTTGTCCTTTTGCTTATAGGTGTTCAGAAAGTGACAAGAGTTTTCAGGGAAACTGATAGCTCTAATCATAGGCTTTGGGGGGGGGGAGGTTAAGCAAAGGAATGCATATCTGCACTAATCCAATATTCTTATTATTTTATATTCTTAGTTTTTATTTCTCTGAATGAAAGACAAAGAATTTAAGTATTTAAGTATTTGGGATCTAACTGAGGTCACTCATAAACTTTGTGTTCCAAATTTTGAAATATCTCTGCCTAAAATGCTTTGATTATGGATATTAGAATGTAATCATCGTGTCTGGCTTATGAAGGAGGTCAGACAGCAGCTTTGAAGATTGTGCAACTTTGCTCAAAGACTGAACAAAATGTGAAGTTAATATCACTACAGTTTACTTTGAAGTTTGTGGTACGAGTAATTTGGTGTCCCCTGTGTGCAGATTAATAAACCGTCCTTGTTCAGACTCTCACTGAAAAACTTCCAGTCAGAGGTAGAAAAAACCCACCACAGCAAATCAGGATGCAAGCCAGCCAAGAAAAACAAAGGAAATTTATTCAGAGACTGACTGACTGGGCACACATCAACTGCCTGGTAAATGCTGTAATTATAATCAATTCCAAAAAGCATTTCTCTTCAAAGACTGAAAAGGAAATGTCCTAACATGCACAGGCTTAATTATTATTTTTGTTGTGGTTGTTGTTGTTTAAAGTTTCTTAGTTTAACACGAGGATAAAAATATAAAAACAAGAACATAAACCAAAAGTTAAAGAGATGGATATTGATCCAACGCTCCACTATCTGTAATATGAGAAAGGGGGTGATGGGATTAATATTAAAGAGCTTATAACAAACATAGATATCAACAGCTGTGAAGGACAAGCATGGGAGGTGACGGTTGGAATTATCAGCTCCAGCTACCCATTTATTTCTTGCATGAGCATCTGCCCAAATAGCAAGAGTAGCAGAAGAGACACCAGTGAAGATCAGGTTGTACTAAAGACACCACTCTGAGCTACGGTGACTACGACACAGACGTTGAATTCTGCTATAGGAAGGGAGTGATCTCTGGCAGAAGAGCAGGACTGCCAAATACAGTACAGAAAATAAAGTCTTAAACCACGACAACAGTTTGCTTCAGTGGATAAGATAGACTGCATGGGATATTTTGTTGCTGAAATGCAGCAGGTAAGAAAACTGCCAAGTTTTACCTCAGAAGACTGGAATGAACCCACAGATCTACCTGAAGCTGTTTAACTCTTCTACAGTACCTAAAATATATTCTTGTGAAGTCATATAGATGTCTCCTAGCATAAATAAATCCATGTTCATGCGAAACTGCTGCAAAAATGCTTAAATATAATAAGAAATCCCTGAAAATAATATAAGATCAAAATAATTGTGTCAAGGGACATGAAAAAAGATGTGGGGCTATAATTTTCTGCTACACACTACAAATGAATTACCACATAAACTGTTTTGTGTTCCTTCAAGAGACATTTTCAACATTGAACTTAACTTCCTAACTCACTTGAATAGATTTGTTAAACTCACCCCAAGTCTCTTTCTCCACTTACTTTCACTCTCATTAAGGCACGTATAAGTACCTTACTCATTACTGGAACCTTTTTTCCTTTTAAACACAAACATTACTATAAATTTGAATTTGCTCAATCCTGAAGCAATCCCAGTTATTTCAATGTCCCACTGAGGTTACAAAAATTGTAATTATTGAAATGCACATTTAATTATACGAGACATCAAAAGAGTACAATTAGGGCTCTGGAGTATTATTTTGAGTTTTCATTTTTATACCATAACTGCTACATTAAAAAACATCAAACTGTGAACATATCATTCATTTATATTTTTGTAAAGACATGTCACATGGGAGAAAAGTGGCAGTCAATGTGCTGTTGGCACTACAGGTGAAATAAAACAGATGTCAGGCTAAGAGCAGCATGACTGAAGTGTTTGGTGAGTCAGTATTTGATTATTGAAATCAAATGTAGGCATAGGAAAACATGATTTTCTCTGAACAAGGACTTATCACGTGTCAAGAGCACAAGTGTGTATATAACATTATTACTTCTATCATTAGTAATTGTTGTTCTGATATACTCAGATCAAAACGAGTTAGATATTAAAAACCAAGATAGCCTTTGTTGTTTGAGACAGAGATAATAGCATATTTGTGTAGAACCCTTTATATTTGTTACTTTAGAACTCATTCACTTTGGAGAAGGGCTATGTGTTTAATTACAAACTACAAAAAGTTATAATGTAGACTTTTTAAAAAGTTTACACGTAATTTAAAGAACACTACAAAACTAGATCATATTTTTTCAGAGAGTAGGTGAAGCGTTACTTAATTAAAAATTAAAAGGACATTATTATATTCAGTCTATCTTATACTACCTTTACAACTTAGCCCTTGTTTTATGCAAGTAAAATAAATGCCAGACTGGATAATAAAAGAAAGTCTATGTGAGACATATTGACAACACAGAACATAAGCCTGGCCGTAATATTTTTCTACAGAAACCAGTATGTTACATTTGAAAGGAAGACAGTAAAGGCAGTCTAGATCGCAATTGCTGAGAAGAAAAAAAACCATGGGAATTCATGTGCTTTGGTTTTTAATTTCAGCTCCAGGTCTTATATGATAATTGAGGCTACGATGGAGAAGCCCTGAGATCCCATAGCAGATGAAGTAAATACTCTAAAGTCCCCAGCCAAGTTCTGAGTGTAGAGGCAGACACTCACGCGTGGTACGCCATCTTGACAGCAGATCCAAATCAGACAGCAGTGTTCTAAGAAAGTAAGCAGTGACTAAAGAAGGTAAAAAGGGAAGTACAACCCTGCAACTTTTTTTGACTGTTGAGGATTAAAAACATTGCAACTGACTGGAATTAATTCTGAACGTCAACTCAATTGACAGAATTGTCCGAAGCGCAAAAATCCAGCCTGTTTGTGACAGCTGACCTGCTCCCAAAATCTCACTCCTCACAGATAATTCACTCTTGCCAGGACAATGATGTTTTCATTGCTGCAAACTAAGTACAGCACAGATCTTATATAAAAGTAGGATCATTACAGGAAATAAGAGTGGCTGCAGAAAATAATATGCAATTCTGTCAATATAGAAAGAAGCAAAGTGAGAAAGACTTCACTCAAAATGTTTTATTAATATTGTTATTAGCGGGGAAACATTCACGTAATACACATAATTCTGGGAGTTTTTATGTTGTTATTAAAGGCTATTTATGTTATTAAAGGCTAATCTCCATAAGCACAAAGGAGGAGAGGAACAATGACAGGTGGAGAACCCCAATAACCTAATCAGAACAAACATAACCATGACTTGGCTCCCTTCAGCGTCATTAAAAGAGGGTGATGAAGGCATTGCCTGGATGTAAGATTTACTGAGATGAGTCAACCAGAGAGGGGCGTCTGGCTGATGGGGATTACTGCCTACAGGGTATAAGATTCATTGGGGATGCCAGGAAAAGCAGTTTGGGACTGCGAAAGACAACATTATGAGGCATTTCTGAGAAGGGCCAAAGGCAAGGATAAGGAGGGATCCAAGTGGATTGGAGAGGAACAAGCATCAACAATGGAGTATGAAGAGGATGAAATGGGAAATGGGAATACGTGCTTAGACTCATTACTGCATTACTCCATGGGGATACAGAGCTGCAGCAGCCTCACCTCTACTGGGCTACTGGACTCAGCATTTTATAATGTACGTCGCTACCACTTTCAGCAATACTTAATGCATGTTAAGAGAGCCACTCCTGAAATAATTTTCATTCCTTTAACTGCTTGAGGCTGAGCTTCTTGGAGGAAGAACAGAATATCAGACAATTTTGCCATTTTCTTATCAGCTGTTGGCTAAGTTCTACCAATGTTTTCCAACTTGTGAGAGGACACAGATTTTTTTGATAAGTAGGAAGTTTCAATACAATTAATAACCCACTTAGAAAAGTTACTAGAGAAGATAGAGAGGCCTCTCCTTCAGATTTATTGTAAACCATAACTGTACTGGTTGATTTAATAGACATCTCTGTTCCGTAACATCCATTAAGAACGCCACATAGAAATGAGTGTCTATATCAGTGAAGGAAGCAGAGATAGTAATATAAAATCATTTTTCTAGATGCTGAATGTAGAAAGGAAATTAAAACTGTAAATTCTGCACAAGAACAAAATGACAAAATTATTTGAAACATAATTAGATAAAATAGAAGTCAAATAATACACGCTTTCACCTCTGTCTTCATCAGCTTCTAGAGATTGCTCTTCCTCTGATGTCGGTATTTCTTGCATTTTTCTTCTGCAAGTAAAAAATAATTCATCTGAAGACATACAAACACTACTGAGGTAAGTTGCAGATACATTAAATGTAAAGAACAGATATGTAAATATAATGTTGGGGATTGAAATATAATTTGCCTTGTACAAAATAAGAATCAAATATAATTTATCACCTAAAATGTTATTGTCTCACTATATTAAAGGGCTGGACTTCCGAAAGGCTAATGAAAATGCATTTAGCAAGAGAATCTTCTGTGACCTCATTTACTGATCTAAATGAGATATTCCTCAAAGTTAACACATATTGGATTATTTCCTATACACAACTAGTCTTAGTGTACTTTTTTAGTACGTTTGTATTGATCAATGCACTGATACTTTTAACAGAAAGTAAAGTTAGAATTTTCTTTTGCTTATTTTATACGGTTGAATATTTGGAATATTTTACCTTACTTCTTCTTCTTTCTTTTTTAATGCTTCATCAGTTAGTCTTTTCAAAATCTTAGAATTAATTTCATCCTTATTTGCTAAGTATGTTCTGCGTAGTATACAGACTCCTGCAGTACAATTACACAACAGCAATTAGTTTTATGCATCTATATAAATAAAATTATTTGAGTTAGGATCATTATTTAATAAATTACAGGCAACTTTTCTACTTCTTTTTAAAGCCAAGAAAAAGCATATATACCACTGAAATGTTATACTGTCAATTTCTAAGGTTTTAGAGCTTTGTTTCCAATTTCAAGCATCTAATAAACTGTGTCTGGGATATGGGAAGGCTATGATGAAGACTGTAAGGGAAGACAGCACTGAAAGGATTTGTCTTATATTTTTTTATATCATGCTTTACTCTGGAATTTATTCTGTTTGAACGTATAAATAAACTGAAAACAAATGAAAAGCATTCAAATAAAAATATACATAAGGTACAAATCCATTCTACTACAGCTAATTGACAGAAATAAGGAATATGTTGTCTACTTTGGAAATAGATTTATTATGTATGGCTGCATGGCTGAAATCCATTTCCATCAGTGGGGTTATGCCAGTTTAAACTAGTTTATGAAATAATGAATCAAACACTGTGAAAATGTAGACTCCACAACTACAATATTAATTAAGCAACAGAAATACGTGCACAACTGCCTACGTGAAAAAAAAATAACAAAAAGAACAAAAGGAAACAAACCAGCTAAATTCAAGGAAACATATACATAAGCAAAAAGCTACACTTTTAGCCAAACCTTATAGCAGACATTATGATCTTGTCTCTTTCATCTCACTTTATTCATATTTGTTCCTCCCATAGCTCACAAGATCACTATCAACTAACATAAAATCTGTGTTAATTCCATCTAAGGTTAAACTGTGAGAAATATGTTCCTTAACTGTTAGGAACATTGGTGTTGATTTGAAGCAGATGACAAGGTTGCACGAACAGTTTATACTTTAAACCAATACTTTCAATTAAATGTATTTTTGAAAAAGGGAGGGTGAGAGAATTTTTAAAAAAATATACTTGGTAAAACATCTTTACATAATTCTGCTCTGGTATTCTTCTGCAAAAAAAGTTGTGAGAGTTTTCAGTGACTTTGCCAGGTGGCCCAGGCATACGCTGTTCCATCTTTGTGTTTTCTCACAGTATTATGAAAAGCAGCAATGCCAAAGAGCATTAGTTTATAATATTTCATTATTCAGAGTCCAGACGACATTGAACTGAAGTGAAGCACCTTTAATTACAGAATTATGATATGCAGAACATCCAGAAGAATCACAATTACTACACTATAATTAATCATTCTTTCCTTTTTGGGTACATGTGTTCCTCACTAAGAAGATTCAATATTGTTTCATCTGATGAAGGATTTTAAGTATCGCTTGATCAAATTGAGCCAGTGACCTATAAGCCTTTGGAATAATGGATAATAAATTAGCAAAGTCCTAAATGGCTGACCTGAGAATATTTGCTACTGATATTAACCACAAATAAGCTAGCTTGCTATTGGAGCGGGTTTGTAGGTAGGTCAGCCGATTTTGATTGAAATAACAGCATTCTTGCAATGTCCTGTTTTAATGCAACTGGTAGTCTGTTAAGAAAATCTCTGTGCCAGTACTATATTTTAATTTGATTGGTTATGATAGGCTACAAATAGTATAACTTGTATTTAATTTGCATATGACTTGTTTTAGCTGAGACAGTAAAATGATACGCTTTATCATTTGAACTACGTTAATTAATTTCCTCCCACCAGTGAAATCACTGATTCATATGAAAGCCTGATACAGCTCCAGGGATAAAATTAGGGTATAGACTCATGATGATCTCAAGTACAAAATTGGGAATGGCAGATTTTCTTAAAAGCCTGAAATTTACTTAACATAGGGCCGAATGGGTTGTATTATAATTAAGAAAGCAGTATTTTTCTATGTGATATAAAGACTATAACAGTGTTAGTTCAAACAGAGGTACCATGAGGGTTGTGAGCACAAAATTTAAGTTCCATGAAGGACCTCTCTAACTTCTAGGAAAGGTTTAGACTTGTGCTTTAAAGAACCTGCCGTCTATCAGACTAGCGAAACAGAAGGTGATTGCATGGAAGGGATGGCTACCAGGAATATAAAATAGATTGTTCAGATTAGAACAAGAAATAGAGAGCTAGATTTTGAGAACTAGTTGGAATGGCAGAAAGGTATACATTGCAGGAAGGAAGCACATAATTTGAAAGTCCTAGAGAGGTCTTCATTTGAAAGACTCTGCTACGGACTCCAAAGTTGGTCTCTTCCCAAAACAAAGAAATGGACCAGCTACTATTGGCCAGTTTTCAACACAGTTCCCATGAAGATCTGTCCGTTCCCAAAGTGTCTGATATAGAATAAAACTTTTAGGGGATGGTGAGGCAACCTTTTCTTTTATCCAATTAATTTATTAAGTTGTTAAATTCTGAAAAGAGAAAGTTAACATAATTCCGAAAGCATCTCTCCCACCTCAGTCCTCTCCCTGCAGAAATGGTTAGAGCTTGACTCCTGCTGATGGTTACTTCTTACTGTATTAACATTACATTACTGCTTGCCAACTACATGGATAAGGTGCTTTTTGTGGTTTTAAGAAAGGACAGTGTACTATGTCCCAGAAACTAAGTTCATGAACATTTCAATATGCTTGAAATATCTGGCAAGCAAAAATGAGGCACTGAAATGCAATTTGTCCTAAGTTCCTTCTGGAAGAATCTGAGATGAGGTCTTCTTGCATGATAGGAATATTCCTGCTTGAAACAATAAAGCAAAAATGCCTTCCTCTGAACTCATGGGTACTAGGCAAATGCATCAATCTGGATAAGAAATAGCTCAACTTTTTTGTCCTGAGGATGGGCAACAGGATACACCTGCATACAGGTATTTCTCCCCCCTTTTCTCTGAAGCAAAGAATGTTCATATCTATAACCTGACTTGGGAAAACCAATGCGCAGACAGGGAAACTGGACTGAGAGCCACAATCGCAAGCTGGTGGCCAGCCAGACACAGAATACAAAAGTCTGAAATGGCAAGAGTCCAGTGGTATTGAATGCTGATTGTGAATAGGAAGAAATTGTAAATATAAGTAGGAGGAATTTTCTTTACTGCTTTTGTAAAGCATTTCTGTTTTCAATTCTGTGTAATTCCCTTAATTCAAATTGAAAGAAAGCTTCAGTACGCTTTGATGATTCACTGATTTGTTCTTCTCGAGACCCCTGAAACTTTAGAAATGGGACATAACTACTAGTTTTTCTTATGAGTGTACTTTATATATAGATAGCAACACAGGAAAAGATAAGAGTAAGTTGCATTAGTGCGCATTTACTAACCATCTTTCTCTGTATCCTTCAGACAGACAATAGTGTCAGGTAAAAGTTCTTTTTCTGATAAAGCTGACCAGTGATCTACCGATAGAGGGTAGTTATCCACTACCCATCCTCCTCTTTCTGGAGCACCAGGAAACCTGTCTTTGTTCTTCTTCATAAGCTGTTATAAAATGTCAGGTTCAATAACATAAAAAGATTAAGATAAAGATAAAGATAGTCTGAGCTGTTAAAAAAGACCGCACAACACAAAATTATTTTCTAAATGTTATGATTTTTTCCTGTTGTCATTTCAGGTACATAAAAGTAGGACATTTATAACTTCGTATGTCGAAACGAAATAACATTTTAAACAAAAAGAGATTTATGTGCCTGTGATATTTTAAGGCTGTCTATCAAGAATTTATATTCCAATTTCAACAGTTACAAACCAGTGGACAAATTTAAAACAATTCAAGATTCTTGGATAAACCTTCATATACAATTCTTCTCAAACACTTGTAACTGGTGCTGAGCTCTTTAATAGTGACTAAGATTATAAGAATAGGGCAAACATACAGTGGTACTTCCCTCAGATAATTCTCTCAGCCTTTAACAATTTGCAGCCCAGGTATTTTTGCAAGACAAATAATTTCCGTTTATGGTAGTCTTAATCCTGTATAAACGTTCAGACTATGTGACATAAACTAAACTGATCTTTCAAATGGAAAAATTAAGAACATATATCAATACTGTGTTAACTGTTGCGGGCTGCTCTTAGAAAAAAAAAGTGTTTTACTAGATAGTACTCGTTGCTTTACCTCTGCAATAGCTCTCTCTACTACTTCAGCATATATTTCAGGCGACAGTGTAACTTCAGCAACTGATGCACTTTTAACGGCTTCTTCTACCATTGCTTGAACTTCTGGGTGGTCAGCAGTTACCTCTGACATTCCTAACGACAACATAGATTTTTTTGAAGTGCTTCACAAAATCCTGAAATACTTATTTTATCGGGTCAGGAATAACTGCTACGCAATTAAAACAAGTCACTTCATAATTACAGTGCAGCAGTAATTTTCAACAATATTACATACACAATCATACTGAGAAAGAATCAAATACCAGTTCTTCTGAATGCAGTTCTAGAGGGCATTTCATAAAGACAGGTTTTAAGATTTTGGGTTGCTCTCTCATTACACCCCTCCCTTTTTAACTGTACAATATTTTCTACCACTAAGTGAAATATAACATTTGTGTACTAGAACAGTCAGGCATCTGAAGTACCTAAGACTTTCCATTGTTTTGATTTCTTATTCTTAAACCAAAAGGTTGACCAGACTAATAGAACAAATCAATACAAATCATAGATGAAATGGTATATTGTCAACAATCAAGAAGCCTGCATTCCCTAAGATGCCTAAAACATTCATACTGGATCCATATTTTGTTATTAATTGCTGACACAATGGACTGTAATTGTGTAAATTTTTTTTAAGGAACAGTGTTAGTTCACGGTTTACATATTAATTTGGTAAAATGTGGAGAAAAACTGTTTTAAGCAAGTGCAATGCCTATGTGAAGAGTATAATTTGGGAAAATAGCATATTTAATTTCTGCAATTGTGCCAAGATTTGTCACTGAATGTGTTGATATTTTTTATATGCATGCACAATTTTATACATTATCAGGTTATTTTTACCAAGTTACAAGCTCCATAGAAAGTGGGTTTGATTCTGCAAAAAAACCTCAACCCAACCCAAAGCCAAAACCAGACAGACTTCACAGTTATCATAGCTGAAGATACCGTGTACTACTTCTCCAGTTCAAGAAACAGATCTTTCTTTAGTGCTCACTTCAGTATCTTGTGCTGGTATACAATGTCACGAACTGAAGGAAGCATATAATTGAAGGAACAAATGTTTTTCTTTAAAAAGGAAAAAAAAAAGTCAAAACTACCTAACAATCCGCGTTTATTTCATTTCTATTTTAGATCGTTATAAATATATTTTACTAACGTCCATTAATGGGATCTACCTAATAATCTGTCTTCCTTGGTTGAAATGAAATGATAGCCTGGTCTGTAATATACTGAAAAAAACGCCTACTATTTGTAAACCATGTCAGGCTTACAAACATATTTGATTCCTTTAAGTATTTTTCAACAAGTCAATTAAAACTTAGCGTACTTTTAAGTTTCCCATTTTGTTTCAAGTGCCAAATGAATTCATTAACTATTTCATTTTAGGTTTCATAATATAACAGTATCAGCAACAAGGAAAAAAATGAAAATAGTCCTACAAGTGTAAATAAGGAAAATAAAAGGTTATCTTCCACTTTTTAATTTGCAAGACACACTGAAGGCATGGGATGACGTGCATAAAATAGCTAAGTTTTACTTTTTTGGGTGACGACAGATTTTGTAGAACTCTTCTCTTCCAAGTTTACTTCCTCTCTGGTTTCAGTGGTTTCTTCAGAATCATCTGCTTCTTTGACACTACCATTTTCTTGCAAATCTCCTATAGTTATGAAATTGTATGAAATTCACAGAAAAATAATTAGTTGAAAGCCCTTTTATAAAAATACTTGACTACAAAATCCATCTGACTAAAACAGCTACATGTCAGCCTCCTCTTCATCTGCAGACCTCCCAGAAATCACAAGCATTTTTCCAGCCCTAGAGAAAGCAAAACTAGCACCCATCTGTCTGAGAGACACAAATGGCTCTCTAGTAGTACCAGGTTTTATATGCCTGGTTCTCCCCCTAAAAGAAAAGTGATCAAAAATATGACAAAAGCCAGAAAAGGGTTAAAAAATACTCAAGTTCTGAACAGTTCAACAGACGAAATATCCTTCCCTATTTCCCTCCCAAACAGAACCACGTGATTCTGTTTGAGCTGGATGTCATCTGAGCACATTAACAGCCTGGGACACACGAAGCATGTGTACGTCATCTCTTCGGTTTGAATCAGAAGAATGTGTTTTCAGTGAATCTCCTCATCTTTCCCACACTTTGGTGCATACGGCAAAACAGTCTTGGAACACGTGACCTAATTGATTGCTTCCAGGTGCACATTTACTACACTTGAAGCCATGAAGTTTTCAGCCCATGAGATCAGAATACAGCTGGTATAAAGGTTCTCTGTGCATGACATGGATATTGAGTCCTTAGCACAAACTGCTTCTATCTTCTGACAGGAGATAGAAACTCTGCAGACTTAACTGGAGTTTCATAACCTCTCTGTCTATCCCTGAACTGGACTTGGAACACTGAGGACAGTCAGCGGGCCATTTACCTTATAAAAATGATATATATGTTTTGTAGAATTTTAGTGATTCTCTGTAATCCTCCCAAAAGGCAGAATTTAGTAGATAACTAGCTAAATAATTTTATTAGGAATAGGAAATACTTTCTGGAATAGTTACCTCTAGATCTAGAGTCAAGCTTCCAAAAATATTTCATTTTCTGATGCTTTCTTACTTTCTATGACTATTTACATCCTTCATCTGTTCATAGTTCTGTTTTGCAACAAAGTTGCTTAAGCTCTCCAAGCGTATTAATTAGGATTAAGTTCTCATTAATCCTAATATGATTTCACATACCTACCCTCAAAAGTATTTACATAACCAAGGATCTGGAATATGCTGCTGTTTAATGGTTTTAATTTTGGTGTCATAGTTCACAATTACTCTTGCTGCAGTGCCAATGGGTTTTGCATCACTGACAGCTTCTATGTTTTGCAGCATCAGAGGAGTATACTGACTACTTGTTAGATACGCATTTACCCATGAGCAAGTCAAATATGGCGATTCCTTTCTTAGTTGGATAAAGCAAAATGGCCTGACTGTCCATTTGAACCATGACTAAAGATAACTGGAACAGGTAATTCCAATTCAGTGGCAAATTTTCATTTACAAATAAATAATATTGGAACATACACACCCTCCACAAAATTTCCTGCAAAAAAAGAAAATCCTACTTTTGTATAAAAGACATTAGAATAATATGTTGACTTTTTCAAAATATTTTCTGAATTCAACAAGCTACAAAAACCTGGGCAGCTTAAGAAGTCTAAATGTGACCAGAGCTGGAGAGTCGTGCCATCTGAAACAGCATACTTGGAAGGCTGCTCCAAAGTGGAAAATCTGTAGGTTGTGATTTCACATCAGCCTAGCTGACAAGATGCTTTCTTGAAGAAAATTTCAATTTTGCAAAGATTTAACTTGTCACAAAGTCATTCAAATATAAAGTTTCCAACCAGTGTCAGCCAGAACCAATTTATTCTTTCAAGGAGAGCTCACAAAACTCTTTCTTACATACTTGTGGTCCTCAGCTTCAGAGGATTTATCTATAATACATAAAATACTGAAAATTCTACTCAGCTGTTCCCTTCACCACATGTTCTTTTAGTTCATATTTAATGTCCAAAAACTGTAACAATTTCTGTAATATTTTATAAGTTGAAGTGACAGCAATTGCTTCAGTTAAATAACCTAAAGCAAATACGATAGCTCCAAAGACCATGGAACACCTTATTCACCTGATTCTCTTGACTGTATTTCTAATGCCAATCTACTTTTCACTGCTGCTATAGCCTTTTCTACCGCATCCCTTCGCGCTTGCTCAATGTTTTCTTCTTTTAATTCTTCCATACGAAGTTGAATGAGTTTGGCCACGTCAAGAACCTAGTGAAACGATTTTAAAAAACAAAAATATCACATAAGATAAAAATAGCATCTGATCCAACTTCTATACAATGAAATTCATTTGGAAATGAATCTGCGAATTTCAGAAAAAACCCATATAATTCCAGTGCAGGGGTTTTTGGTGGAAAAAATAATTTCTAATTTGTCATTTACATTTAATTATCTCAGATACAAAAGTTATTTGCAATATTCTTATGCTAAGACAAATAACTGACATATAAATATTTGCATTACTTAGAGTGTAAATAAAAATAATTTTGAAATATAGCTTCTTTCATATAAATGAATTTCACTAAATTATTGTGTTTTCTCTGCAATCTATATGTTTGCAAAGTGTGTGTTAATAACACAATAGGAATAAGAATGTGCTTAACAGATTCCCAAGCCCCAGCTGATACCCTTGTGACATAAGACTTTTATAAACCTACCTTTCCTTTATATTTATGTGCAATAAGGTTACAAATAGTTGTTCTTCCAGAGAATGGAGGACCAAATACCAGTACTTTACAAGGAGGGAGTGGCATTGGTGGTAAGAGGTAAGGCCGTGGATTCAACATAAATGTTTTCAGTGCCTCTGGGGATGACAGCATGTACATTTTACCTAGAAAACTTGAAACAGAGGACAAATTAACAGATATATGCAGTTACCTTATAAAATAGAAATAAAAATAAAGTTTTAGGCTGCTAACCTGACAGCGAAGGCTGGGTTTCCCATTACAATATCACCTGCCTTTAGAGCCACAGGACATGCTTGTCCCCACCTGCTTCTACACCATCGATACTTGTGTGCTATTAGTTTGCAAGATGATAGGGCCCGGAGAAGTTCATCCTGTTTATTAAAACAATAATAACAGCATATGACAGTTTTGTCTGGAACTATATATGCCTTGTCCTTAGCTTTTATGAAATATTTTACTGAAAACTAAAACCTAAAACCGAAAGTACAATGTGCTTTTTTTTTTTTATTAAATATAGTTCCTATAGGCTTCACTCACTATTTTCAGAAGTTTAAAACAATAAAGAGGTACAAATCAGCCATTTATTGAAGATAGCAGAAAATGGCCAAGATTTTTTGTAAAGGGTATGAAGGACCATTACCTGTGTGTGGGAATAGCAAGGCTGAAATATCTCTTTTAGGCCTGCTGAAATGTTGGAGTAAATTTAATAGACCTTTTACAGAACATGAATAGTGAGTGAGTCCTAAAGTTTATGGTGACTCTACATTATCTAGGATAGCACAGACAAGTGCTGGTTATGAAGAACTGCAGAAGGACCTTCAGAATCTAGGAAGCCATGCATTAAAATGGCAGTTTTACACAGAAAATGGTGAGTTATTATTGACTGCCACTATTCAGGAACAGACCTTGGAGTTACAACACATACTTCCATGAAAACATCTGGTCAATGCCCAAGAGCGGTCAGAAAATGAACCTGAATGTTAGGCAAGTTTAGCAAAGAGAGAATAGAAGACAAAGGTGTCTTTTTTTTTTTCTTCTATAAATCCTGTCCTCTTCTTCACTACTATGTGCATTCTGCTATCCTAATCCCAAAGAGTATGCAGTAGAATTGGAAAAGTTTCAGAAAAATGTAACAGGACCGATCAATCACACAAAACGACTTTCATGTAAGAAGCAGATGAAGTAGACTTGAACTCTTCAGTCCAGGAACAAGTCGTGTACATAAGAACAGGACAGAAGTTTGAAATCATGAGTTATTTGAGGACAGATACAGAGAACAAAGCTATTTACTGACTTTTGCATATCAACAGCTAGAGGAGACTGAGCTGCAAGGTGACAAGTTCAACACAAAGGGAACTAATTCTGTATGCAATGTCCCGTTAAGCTGCAGAACTCCTTGCCCCAGATACTGTGGATGCTAAAAGCTTACACACAGATTAACACAAACACACAGACTAACTAAATAATAAATACAGATGACCCCGACACAGAAAGTCCTTCACTTGTGAATTTGTCAGGGACTGAGAAAACAGAAAATTGAGCAGGGGTGTGTTTCTCTGAAAATATATAGCAGGGTCTCCCAGTTACAGTACCATTCATATATTCAAAGTATCGTTTAAGAAATAGGTAAGGTGACCACAAATGAATATAGGCGAAGACATTTACGCAGACATCTAGTTTTCAGTCTTATTTGTAAGGGACACAAATTGTAATTGTCACAATTCAGCAAAATTCAGCACTAACTTCTCATGTTTCTAACTAATTACAGGAAATGCAATATATGTGATTTCTGCTGTGCAGGATGTTGTTAGATTTGTATTAGCATATTGTTTCTCATTCAGGAAGAGAGTAAAGACTGAGCTAAGACTCAGCTGCTGAGATTGTTATCCTTTGGCTAAAGTTTCTTTATTTTGTGGGAAGGAATTAATTCTTCCTCTTTTGCTAAAACAATACATTTTGTTCAAAATTTTCTTATCTAACTTTTTTTTTTAAATGACAGATTATTTTTTTTCTTTTCGTACTCCTTTAAGTGGATTTCAACCTCAGAATTATCTTAAATTCACATTTCTGGAAAATCAGGGCTCAAAAAATGCCCTTATTGTCTGGTAAAACAAACAGGTTGCTGTGAAACAAATATATTTGTTCTAAGTTTAAGCAGAAAATAAAAAATATTTTCATAATTCTTACTGTCGATCACATTTTAGATAAGCACACTTACATTTTCCAGTCCCTCCAGTTCTTCTTCTTGCTGACTTTGAAGTCTTGTTATAGGAGCTCCATTTCGAATACCCAGAGACTGAAGCTGAACTGCCACTGACTGAAGAGATAATAACTCTTGACTTAGTACCAATCAAAAACACATTTGTGACATTATTTATATAAAGGCTACATGTACACTAAGATCAAGTTTCTAGCTTGGAGTCATACTAGTTATTGAGCTGAGTTTTAATAAGCTCTTTCATAGATATAGGCAATGCAAAATGCTGGATCACAGCCTTTACTTCTCCTCATTATGTTGCAAACCCCAAGCCTTCTAAAGGAACAGGCTGTGGAGGGATTCAGATGAGCTCCAATCTGAAAAGAAGTAAAGTTTCTTTAGGACATTAGATTATGCACACTTGGAAGTAATACAACTTTGGGTAATATAATTAAAAAGATAATTAAACCTGTCAATGAGATTCAGATGATATTAAATTTAATTAAAGTATTTCCTGAATGTAATCTTGCTTGAATACACATGTTCTTGAAAGGCAAAAGCAAGTTTTGCTATGTTTGGATTAGTTTCATAATAAGTCTTTGCCTTACTTTTAGGTAAAATGGTTGGAATCATTAAACAACTTCATTGCCTTTATTATAAATTTTCTGTTTTAATGTTCACAAACAGATCACTGATGAGGAAATTTTATGTTTCAGCTCTGCAAAACTAGTGGGGGTTTTTCCCATAGGACTACTTTTAGTAGTAAAGTTAAGCATCAATTTAAATAATGCTTACAGAATTATAATTGATTCATTTCAAACAACAGAGGGAAAACTGCAGGAGCAGCTCACTTCCTATATCGCCAAAGACAATCTCTCTCTTCATTTTCAACCTCATACTTTAGGTCTGATTTGAAGCAACTGCTATTTCTGAGGCATAGGATAAGATTATTTATCTTCATTTTTTATCACCATAGATTTTTAATAGGGAAAGTAAGTTGCTATGTTATGAGATAAAAATCTAGACACCAGCACTCAGCAGAATTGTTAAAAGAATGAAGTGTCTTCTATTACACTGCAAAACAATATGAAAGTTCATAAAAATTCTGTCATTATTTTAGACACCAGCACTAAATAAGCCAATTCTGTAAATGTATCATACTTCACATGTTTTAATTTCTCATTTTAATAATGATATTTTACACAATGCACAAACCAAAACATTAAAAACAGATGGATACAATATAAAAGAGTTCGTAGCCTGCCTGAAAATATTCTCATGTAACATATATCTAAGCTTGGGGGTGATGCAGTGCATCTTATAGTTGTTTCAATAGAACAACAAAAACAAGCATTTCAAAGGTCATGTTTTCTAATAGCAACTAAATGAGTTTTACACACAACTTAAAATTTTGCCAACACCTTAATAAAGAAAAAAATCTACAGAATTGAGAAATAATTTTCTAGTGGAGGTTAACTAAGTTGGTTCATAGCCTACTTACTATAAAGAGAGAATCTAGTGGCTGGTTTCCATCCAGTTCAATAAGATATTGACAATCCTGTTCAGCCATCAAATCCTGTTTAAGAACACAGGCATACTCATAAATTGTGTGTAGTTAACCACATAATGACAATGCAACTCATTATGTTCTTATACGTATCATGCTCCTGTAGACTTCAGCAACAGCAAAATCAAAATCCATTGTCCTGATAACTTATAAAATCTTCTGGAGAGAAACTTTTGTTCAGTGATGAATAAATACAGAAAGAACTCCAAAACAGTGGGTTCAGAAAACAGATTAAATATCCTAGCTCAAATGCAACAGCTACAAAGAATCAAGATACAGTAACGTCTTCTGTATGAACTTCTAATTGTCTAAATGGCAACAATGTCAAGTAACAGATTTCTTGGAAATAACAGCCAAGAGACCGATGTTTTAATTTTGGTCCTGACTCTCAATTTCTGTAAAATTTGAACAACACATTTGTTTTTTTCTGATTTTGAATTTTCCCATTTGTAAATAAGATCTTAAGACTAAAATATCCATCCTATGTCTGTTGTTGATGTGAGAACTCCCACTTGATTCCTGACAGATGGTGGACTAATCCCAGTCCTGAAAAAGCCTAATGAAGGCAACTTTATGACTTTGCAGGTAATCTGTTCCGGTTCTCCACTACACTTATGGTCAGATTTCACTTTCTTGCATCTTGTCTAACTTTTCTACTCTATAAATTATTTGTCCTATCTTTGTTAGAAATGGTTAATAACTAATTACTTTGGCAGAAATGGATAATAACCAATTACTTCTTTCTACTGCTCTCCTACAGAGAAGATAACAGGTTGTGTTTTGCTTATGTACAATGGTCTCAATACATCCATAATATTTGCTTTTGTACAATAGCATTGCATTTATTGACTCATTTTATAACTAACTAAAACCCGTCAGATAGCAGATTGACTGCAGTGCTGAGGTGCAGCCAATTATTTCACATGCTGTAGTTGCTGACTACGTTTCCTCCCTAACTGTAGTATTTCACACTTAGTTCTACTCAGTTTCAATCTATTGAATTATCAAGAAATCACAGGCTGCTATCCAAAGTTCTTTCTACCTATTTCAGTTCAAGCTGCACATTTTATAAGCTTTCCTTTTTTCAATTTCATCACCTCTACCAAAGCCGATGTTCTTTTAATGTATTAGTGGAACACTAAGCGTGCTCACTAATACATTCATCATTATTGAAGCCTAAGTAAGACCTAGAAACTAGTAGAAAGTATTGAAAATGCTGAATTTTAGTGTACATCTGAAAGTAATTTAATCTGAACAATTTTACATTAGTTTGTTTATGAGGAATCCTTTTGTTTTCCCCTTCACAGCAGGAACAGGTTTGTGACTCTAGCAAAGGACATTATACAAGTTTTACACAATTTTATCTATAGTTTTTTCTAATCCATAGAGAAATTCAAGGGCACAAATACACAGTAATTGTCAAGTGTGCAACAAACATGAGACTTTCATAGTTGCTTCTACCAGGAGATTAAAAAAAAAAAAGGGAAAAAGAAAAGAACAAATTACTGTTCTGGGTTTGGGGGTTTTGGAGGGGAAGATACACAGTAAATCCAACTTTCCTGAACACAACAAGGAAAGAAAAAAACAATGTCACACCTGCAGATATGAAATAGACGACAAAGCAAATTGATGGGCTGATTATTTGGTATAGAAATCTGCAACCAGTAAAGCAGGTGAGGAAAAGAATCAATTGGAGTGGAAGCAATGGATGCAAAGAACAGATTTCTTACGGGAATGCATGCTAGAATGGACTCTGCTAATGGTGATGATACACTGGGCTCTTCAAATACTTCACTTCCCAGATTTAGGAAGTGCCTGTGGTGGCAGATATGGTTTCACATTTAAAACTCAAAGTGGATCACGTTATCTTGGCTCCAGAGTAGAAAACCACCTAGATATGACAACTTTGTATCATTGATTTCAGCTTAAATTTCAGAACTTGTTGTAGCATGCCTTGAGCCCACCTCCATACAATAAACTCAAACTAAAAAAAAATAATAGTGCAAGATATTTTAAACACTCTTTTGTTATGCATGATCATATGATTTTGCTTTTTTTCTTACTTCTAAAGGACGAAGCATTATATCCTTATACATTCCAACTCTTTCCTCTGCATTTTCAAGAAAATCTTCAGGCCTCTGCACTAATTGATGCAAAAATTCTGCCCTAATCAGTGGATCTTCCACAGTCTGCAGAATGAAAAGTTAAATGTTTCAAGATACAGAAATAAAATATTGCACTAAATTAACTTTTGTCTTAACTCAAAGGTAAATAAAGTAGCTTTCTGGAGTATTGCAATGAGTATTAGCCCAGCAATTTGTGACCACGATCCAATCTTGATAAAATGTAGTTTCTGCAAATTGAGAGGCATGTGTCTAAAACTTGCATTGGTAAGTATCTGGCCAGCACTATAAGCCAGAACAACTCAACCTGAATTCAATATTAATACCTTCATGAAAAAAACCCAAACCATTTGTAGTAGTCTAACACCAAAATCAGAAAACAAGCTAGTATACTGGAAATATTAGTAAAGCTTGCTACAATAAGCAAAAATGATGAACTCATTTATTTGCTTAGACCAAGAAACAGACAACAGAGAGTCACCATTCTCCTGATACACCCTTTTAACTTACAGCAAGAAACAGTTCAGTGACTTATGAGGTAAACACTGAATCCAGGTTAAGCTATACAATAATCACTGTTTGCTGTCTTTTAAGCCTACCATTTAAGTATTTTCCCACATGTCTTAAAGCAGAACAGAAACAGAATTAAGATTGGAGTTCAGCAAAATTAATTCACAATGTAGCATGGTCATACTTTAGAATATTGAAATTTGTTCTACTTTTGTCTGTTGCGCTGTTTAGAGATTAGCAATACTTACCTCTTCTTCTTCCTGCTCGCCATCTTCTTCTTCATTCTTCTCTTCATCCTGATCTTTCTCTTTCTTATGCTTTTCAATAATGTTAGGATCCCACTGGTTCCTCTGATATACCTGCCCCGAATCAGGGTGTTGCCTTTGTCCTGATATTCTTTGCCATAAGTCATAGTCTGAACACTAGCAAGGAATAATTAAATCACGTGTTTATTGTATTGTCATAATAACATTATTTTTCCTGAAACTGAAGAATGGTGGGTAGAAGTGTGTTAGGCAAATATTTAGATTCATAAACTTCTTCTCCAACAACATTCTGAGTAAACACAAGATTTTTCAAAGTAGCAAATACTAAAAAAAGACTTGTATAGTTTTTCCCTGTCAAAATTACACATTCCATACCAGTAGTGTAGCCACTACATGAGCACATTTTACCATACATACCATTCTTTGTAGTATAACAAGTGTAGGTGTAATTTATGGGTACAAGTATTTTATAGGCAGGCTCGTGATTGCTCTTGCAGTTAACGCAATTTGGACTTGAGTAAGTTAATTTTAATAGGTGCCTCTGATCTCTCAGAGCTCTACTATTACCCAAAAGCATAGTGCCATTGTGTCAGAGCCCAAAGGAGTTCAGTATTTTGGAGCTCTGGAAAAGTAAATACTGGTCTTTCCATAAAAAGCCCTACAGATACCAATTTGTGTTGGAGTATCGATCTGCTTGAGGGAAGGAAGGCATTACAGAAAGATCTGGACAGGCTGGCTGGATGGGCCAAGGTCAGCTGTGTGGGCTTCAGCAAGGCCAAGTGCTAGGTCCTGCACTTTGATCACAAACAACCCCATGCAATGCTACAGGCTTGGGGAAGAGTAGCTGGAAAGCTGCCTGGTGGAAATGGACCGAGTGGTGTTGGACTACAGCCAGCTGAATATGAGCCAGCAGTGTGCCCACGTGGCCCAGAAGGCCAATGGAATCCTGGCTTGTGTCAGAAATCGAGTGGCCAGCAGGACTAAGGAAATGATCGCCCCCCTGTACTCAGCACTGGTGAGGCTTCACTTCAAATATTGTGTTCAGTTTTGGACTCTTCAGTACAAGAAGGACATTGAGCTGCTGGAGTGTGACCAGTGAAGGGTAACGAAGCTGGCAAAGGGTCTGGACCATAAGTTGTATGAAGAGTGGCTGAGGAAACTGGGATTGTTTAATTTGGAGAAAAGGAGGCCGAGGGAAACCTTATGCTCTTTACAACTACCTGAAAGGAGGCTGCAGCAAGGGGAGTGTTGGTCTCTTCCTCCAAATAACAAGTAATAGGACAAGAGGAAATTAGGAAAAATTTCTTCACTGAAAAGGTTGTCAAGCATTGTAATGGGCTGCCCAGGGAAGTGATTGAGTCACCATCCCTAGAGATATTTAAAAGACATGTAGATGCAGTGCTTAGGGACATGGTTTAGTGAAGCACTTGGCAGTGTTAGGTTTACTGTATCTTCTAAATGGTAGAGGTGTAAAGACTGTAACTGGTACTGAAGTTTCAGGTAATGTTCATTATTTTACATGACCAATGACTATAATGGAACAAACTAGTGTAATTCCATTCCAATATAAAAAAGAACTATTTATTATTCCACAATAAATACTACAGTTTACTTAAATGCACAGGGCAAAATATTATCTTTTGACTTATGCCGCATATGAATCTATCAATAATTAGGAAAACTACAAGCAATTTACTGAAGATGACATTACCTTAATGTTAATCAGCAAATCCGGTTTTAATTTTAGGTTCTTTATTATCTCTATTTGTTGTGAAACAGTCATGTACTCCTCTGAGAGAGAAGGAAATCCACTGAGAACATAACCTGCCAAATACATTTTATTAAACATATATTTTAGAAGATTATGTCAAATATAGGACTTGTTATACTCATCTCCTTTAAACAAAACATCTACTTAGTGGTGACATTTCAAACTAATTACACGACATATCATTATTTAAGAAACTGCGCACTCATGTCTACTCCAGATGAAATATAGCCAAAAAAGTGTGTTTTCAACTTGATATAGGACTCCCAAAGTGAGAAGAATGGGAGTGTAACATGTGAAAATATTATCCCAGACTGTTTGTTCTCTGAGAGGGTGTTTGCCCCCAGATTGATAACGTTTTGGGAAGACTAATGCTGAAGTTTACCTAAGGTGGCCACCAACCAGATCAGATAGTAAGCAGGGGATTACTAAGAAACTTGAGGAGAAAAGGAGCCATCTTTAAAAGAAGCATCAAAATTTGTGTACTATTTAAGTCAGAAGAATATACTTGGAAATAATCCCTTGTTGTGTAGTGTTTAGAAACCTTTATTTTACAATGTTAAAAAAAAGTTTAAAGTAAAAAACAGCCTATGATACAACGTTTCTAAAACCTTTAATGAATAATTAGTAGCCAATTGGCTGATTGGCTCAAAGTCTACTTAAGCTTTCCAAGGATTATATTAAGATAGTTGCTAAACAAAAAGTGATTAGAACTAGAAAATACTTCATAATAACTGGTTTTGGAGATGAGTTCTAGTTGGTAGGAAAAATAGTGAGGATGTAGGTTACTCTATTCCTTGCTACTTTGGGGCATCTGTAATATAGAAGAGGTTTTGGTTAAAAGAACCAAACTTTTATCAACTTTACAGTCATATGTACAGTCTCTAGGATCTCTGTGGTCGTATGTGACACACACATCTGAGGCATTCACCATCAGACTGACTGAAAGAGTGGACTCAGATGACATAGACTTCTCCGCAGGCTTTTATTCAAGTCCTGACATGTGGATTATGATACTGGCATTTCTGCTGCTGCTTCTTCCCTCAGATTTTTGTTTCCTGATCTTCTCCTTCATCTCTTTTTTTTTTTATTTCTCCCCTATTTCTCTGGGGGTTTGCATGCTGTTTTAAAAGACCAGTTTCACAAAGTAATGCTGCATCTTTGGCAAAACTGATGAGTCCTGGACTAGAGGAGGATCTACCATCTACTGCAACTGAAAGCTTATCGAAGTGTGCTAGTTTTCGAGCAGTAGAAACATTTTCTTGGCACTATACCTGTCTCTCACCTATAATGTAAATCTCAAATAAAAGTCAGCACCAGAAAAAGAAACTACTTTTTCTTAATTCTTCCCACTTAGCAATATATTTGCTTTCACTTAAGTAAAACAGGTTCAGACTGTAGCAAGACCTGCAGCACTAGTCTTAACAGCCTCACTAGTTTTAACAGTCTCAATTCAAAAAGAATTATTATCACTACCAATACTATTCTTCTCTAACCCTAAGTGACAATATGCCAAGGGAATAAATAATGTTGTAAGGAAAAAAAATATCCTAATACTTGCAGTTTAAAGAATGTATTTTCCTATTTTTCCTTATTTTAAATGATTAAAATATTTTTGCTGGTGGTTTTTTGTTGGTGTTACAGAAATATTCAAGAAAAAAAAAAAAAAAATCTGTATTTTAAATCCTAAAACTTTTCCAACCAGATAATAGTGTCAAATGAGAGTTATAGAAACACTTAAAACTTGGGGCAAATTAATTTTTTCAAAATTAATAAAACACAGGATTGGTATGACACTTTCTGACCTCCATTATTGGTAAATTAATCCCTGAATACGTTGTAAGTTTATGTATATTCCACAACCTGAGGAGCACAAGAAAAGGTGCTACCTTCTAATACAAAATAAATAACATTTGAGCAGTAATGGATGCAAACTGTGTCAAAATTATACCTAGCTCATTCTGAGTTTAGGCTATAAATATACTCACCAAAATGAGCTACTTCTGGTGACTCAATCTTTTTCAGAATCATTTTTGTAACCAGTTCTTCAGAAATAGGTTGACCTTTAAAAAGTAACTCTTGACACTAAAGTAAAATGTAAAACATAGTCTTAGATAATAAGTATTTGTCAAGAATGTAACAAGACTTACTAGAAGTTTAGATGTTTACCTTAAGCCCATACTCGGTTTCTTCATCAATATTTGCTTGAATTACTTCCAAAGCTGAGAAAGCACATCAGACAGACCAAAATTAAAATAATTAATAAAAAAAATTTCATATACAGACATGCACATGCAGAGAAACATATGTTCACAAACACACACAAATATGTACATGTGCTCCAAAAAATCACACTACTTTATATGAACAGCCATTATATTTTGGGCCATGATTACATTTCATCCATCCATAACTTGGTTCCTTCTGCCAGCATCTGGTAGATGTTTTCCCTACCATTTAGTCTGGTACATACTAGAGACAAATGCAGAACAGCAGCCTTTCAGAATTATTTTAACTACTGATTTATATCAAATTAGCCTTACTGCTGTGTAATCCAGAGGTATTTGAGCTCAAATACTTCCCAAATTTTAAAAGCAAGTTTTAGAAAAAGAACTGTTTAGACACACAAAACCAGCTGTGTATCTAAAGGGATTTTTTAAAAAGCCCTTAGAAGCTTACTCCTTATGTATTTTAATAATCTAAAATTAAATAAATACTAAATTTGACACCCATCAAATTCTGTGACATCGTAGTAAGATGATCTCGAAGTCTTTTACACTCCCATACCACTGAAATACGCAGACGCGCACATAAGCTTTCAAGAATGGCTCTTAAGGCTATATCTATGTTATTATCAAAGCAGGCCAGGGAAAGGCTTGCTCTGAGTGGAATGTTGGCCTCAATGACCTCTGGAGGTCCTTCCTGAGCTATATTATTCATGTTCGTGTATGCTGAATTTCTTTGATTCTTTCTTTCTTGACACGGAAAATGCAAAAAAACTCTTAGCAAAAGTTGAAGGAATGTGTGTGTACATGTGTGGGTACAGTAGATAAAAGAAGATTAAAAGAAACATGGGCAAAAGAATAATTTAATGCATCTACTAGAAATAAGGTATAAAAATGCAGTAATTGAGATTTACATCAGTCATTAAGAAAATCTAATGGCAAAGACTATGTTAGAGACATAGACTACCTAGAGATTTTTAAAAACAAATTTGATAGACATTTGTCAATAATGGCTTTAATACATTCAAACAGTGTGGATTGGCTTAAGGCCATTCCTAAGGTCCCTTCAAATTTTGGTCTGATCTATGTTTTGGACCAGGTATCATTTTTTTGTTACACAATTTCTATTAATTAAAAATTCTATATTTCTATATTTAACTCAAAACCCCACTTTACTAAAACTGAATTTTACCATATTATAATTCCAAATCTTTAGTTACAGCTGACAAAGTTAGTACAAAAGCAAACTGCCAGAGACAATTATTTCTTGTAGGAACCTACTTTCTTGCTGAAATGCCTTGAAATAAAAAAAACATCTTTAGTGATGTGTTGATAGGGAATAAGGTAATGTTGTAAGCAACAGGCTTTACAGATCTTCAAAAATCTTTGAAAATTTGAAGATCTTCAAATTCCTTTGTGAGAGACTGTCAGAAATGGAGCTGGATAGCTTAGAAAATGAAATGGTATCTTGTATTCCAGTAAATGCATGGTGGGAGAAATTGACTACATCTTCTGAAATAAGCGATTGGATTTTTTTTTAATAGGAATGCGAAAATGCCACCTCCCATTCTTTCAATTATTACTTATACTAATACAAAAGCTACACTTCTGTTTCCTGGACTACATCTCCCTCTTGTATTAGACACTGCACAAAAAGAAAGGACAGATCTTCCTAATTTTTTATGGTCTGTATTAGAAAACCCCTGTGCTTTCTGGAGTTGAATGAGTTGCCTCTATGTGAACAAGAAGGGCCACTTGAATCACCTTACAGGATTGGGAACAGTATTTGATTATTATGCATTACATAGATCCCCTTCTGGAAAAAAAAAAGTGAGAAAAAGAAAAGTGATTTTTTTAAGCCTCTCTGCAACTAAATGGCTATTTTTCGGCAATTGGTTTTCTGGCAAAATGGTTACTTAGTCATTGTGATCAGCCTTTACTACTCTTGGAAGCGTGTCATTTTGAACTACAGGGAATAGTGAGGATATTCTAAACCAAAAGATACTATCACACCAATGCAATGTTACAAATGCAATGCATGTTTACCTTCTATGAAAATCCATTTCCATAATTGTGCTAGTTTTCTAGCTAATGTTTTCTTTCCAGAACCCTTAAAATGAAAAACACAAATTTAAAAGAAAAACAGTCAGAATGAAAAAAATAACCCCAAACATATTACACAACAAAGAACATATTCTCACATGATAAAACCAGTTAGAAGCTACCATTAGGATTAGGGTCTCTTGACTTACGCAATGGGCAAGCACAAATACTCTTTTTAATACCATTCTTTATCTTACACTGCCTAGAATTGCTAATATACTGTTACTGTCCTTTGCAGCTATTTTTTTTCCAAAGTACTTATACAGACTTTGTTTCTGAGTAACTCTATATAAAATTCAGCTATGATTATGAGAAACTCTTTAGGATTTAAATTTGTTATCTTCAGTCTCAAAGAAAATTATAACACAAATCTGCTCAGCCATTTCTAAGATACACAGGGATAGTATTCGACTAAAACAATGAACACATAAAACTTGCTGTTGTTAGTCCACACATCTGGTTTAGATACTGACAAATTGTTTATCCTGTCACTTACACTAATCCTGAGGAACCAACATAATCAAGAGTAGCAAAGAGCACAGGTATCTGAATGGGATTTTACATAACTCACCATCTTCCATCCTTAAGATTATGCTTTTTTTTTTCAAGGGCATACAAGAAGACCTTTTTCTCACAGTCTGTTTACCCTTGATAATTTTGTGATTAAAAAAGAGTAAAATACCACAAAAAAATCACATTCCTAATTAACAGGGTATCAGCAAACACTCCAGCCTACTCATAGCTTACAGCTTACAGGTGTGATGATAATATATGTATTTGGTTTGCGTTTAATGGCTCTATGTTTTTAACTTAAAAGAAATATCTTAAATAAGATAGATGCTCTACACATCAGCCCTATAAATACAATAAATTATCATAAAAATAGAATGTTTGCTTGCCTTCCCTTTTGGCCAGGCCTGTGCAATTTTGATTCTTTGTTTTGCATTAATATCAAGCCTTTACTGAAGGCAATGATTTCAGATGAGAATATAAAATTTCTTATATGGTTTTTGCATTGTCTTTCAAAGAGCATTTTTAGGGGGTTTTATCTATAAAAAGGTAAAGTTACCTTTTTCACCTGAGGTTAGAAATTTGACATTTGTTTAAAACTACATGAGCCAGTCCACTGTAGTTTTCCAGTGAGCTGAATGCACTCTTTCAGGCCTTGTGCTGAACGTAAGGCACACTTGTTTGCCATCACGTTAACACAGTCTCACTGCGATGTCTGCATCTCATCCACTTGCAGAACACCACCCTGCCTCCTTCTCAGTTTGGTCAGAGGCAAAGATTTATAACCAAGAACTATCCAGCAGCTGGAGCAAAGGAACCAAGCAGTAAGAAAGGAGGCAGGCCTGTGCAAGAACCATGGACTGGGAGCCTTCCAGCCTACTGAAAGCCTTTGAAGAAAGGAAACACAGCCGCATCTTGGCACTATAGCATTATTTTGGAGCTTGATTTAGTGGGTCAGCTGGCACCGAAGTTTGGGTTGGTTGACAGTTCTAGGTACACACCATTTATCTCTCCACCTTCTAGGCAGCACAAAGCATATTTCCATACGGTCACTTCAGACTCTGTTCTGGTACTTAACAGAATCACACTCACACACAGAGGGCAAGCTGCTAGAGGACCCATGTTCATACTGAAAGTGGGGTGACCTAAAGGTACATTTCACAGGCAACTGCAATGTTCATGATGAAGGAAGGTCTTGGGGCAGTAGTGGTGTGTTTAAGCACATACCAGATTTAGTATAGATATAAGGCAAACTTGTACCAAAAAGAACCCCCTTCAGCAAACTCATGCACTAATGTAAAACCACTCACAGAGTCTCCTGCATTTGGGAAAGAGAAACCTGAGAAGTCTAGGATTACAAACTATCAATTTTCCTAAGTAAAGGAGGCCACAAATTACCTGAGAAAAAGAGTGAACTTGAATTAAAATATGGTACAAATCTCCTTGTCAGGACACGTTGGTGGATTTCAGTTATTCCCAAACACATGACATATGATTATGTCAAAGTTCATTTAAATACATCATTGTCTCATTGCGTGTCTGTAAATCAGTACTTTAACCTGAAGGTTCTTGTATGCCTATTTATGTCTTTAATCTCTCAAGTTTTTTAAAAAATAGAATACTAAAATAACATTAGAACAATCCAGTTGTCAATGTGAAAAGAGAAGAAACATTTTGAGCAACACGACTTTTAATTATATTAATAACAATTGTAATTGTAATGGAATGGCCCTGCAGGCTGAAAATTGGCCTCATTAAATAAGATCAGAATATTTACCACACTGTGCAGGATTTGCAAAGTGGAAAAGATAAAAAAGTAGGCCTTTGATCTTTTTGGTAGTGTCACTAAACTAATGTTTTGAAAGGAAAATTGTTAACAGAATATCTGAAGAAAAAACTTCCATTAGACATCTTACTGGCTTTCCAAGGACAATTATGCAAGTGGGCTTGGACAACAGGAAGGATTTCTCAGCTTCATCTTCATCAAAAATGTCTGCAAAGGGCTGATCTTGTTTTGCCTCTTGTGAAGCCATGAATTATCTAAGACGGGGAGAAAAAAAGCTTGTTGTAACATAAATATGTGCAAAATGAGACATAGTAAAAATGACACTGCATGATAATGTGCTACAAGGCAAATTACTTTGTAACAAAAGCTGTTAAAAGAAGAAAAAGCATTTAGAGAATATAGAGAATACATCCATTACTAAGAGAAGAGTTGCTTTCAAAGAAGAAAGGATTATCAGAACCACATCCAAATCCCATCTGCAACTATATGGACATTGATAATGCCGTCTTCCTGACTCTCAGATTGCCTGTAGTTTTTTAAACAGTATGTAGTTGTTTCATTGCCTTTTCCTTCCTGTTCCAACTACTACAGAGTTGTAATTACTCTTTGGTCCCAGAAATAATAAGCGATAGGATGAGAGGAAATGGCCTTCAGTTGCGTCAGGGGAGGTTTCGATTGGATATAAGGAAAAAATTCTTTACTGAAAGTGTGGTAAGGCATCGGAACACGCTGCCCAGGGAAGTGGTGGAGTCACCATCCCTGTAGCTGTTCAAAAAGCATGTAGATGTGGTGCTTTGGGACATAGTTTAGTGGGTATGGTGGTGTTGAGTTGATAGTTGGTGTTGATGATCTTCAAGATCTATTCCAACCTTAACAATTCTATGATTCTATATGATTCTATGATTCTAAATGGACCGTGGAACTGCTAAGGCCTTGCCTTGGGAGGTTCAGAAACAGAAGAGCCCCATAATGGTCAGTGGAACTGCTCGCTGTGTCCACAGTTAAGTACATGAATAAGGCTTTGCAGAATTAAATCATTGTTCGTGATCTGTTCTTTAATCATCTCATAAATCTCAGCTCTTCTAGGACTTCATGAGATCACACATCAAGCACTGTGCAACAAAGTGAAACAGAAACAAGCTTCTAGGAGTAATGGTTCTTGAAGGAGTAACAGTTTTAAACTAAGCTAGGCTAGATGTAGACTGGATATAAGGAAGTTGTTCAGCATAGAGAAGGCTCCAGGGAGACCTTACAGCACACTTCCAATATTCAAAGTGGCCTGCAGGAAAGATGAGGACAGACTTTTTAGTAAGGCCTGTTGTTACAGGACAGGGAGTAACAGTTTTAAACTAAGGGAGGATAGATTTAAACTGGATGTAACAAAGACATTTTTTACAATGAGGGTGGTGAAATACAGGAACAGGTTGCCCAGGGAAGTAGTGGAAGCATCACCCTGGAGACATTCAAGGTCAGGTTGGATGGGACTCCGAGCAACCCAATTTAGCGAAAGATGTCCCTGCTCCTGCAGGGCGGCTGGACCAGATGACCTGTAAAGGTCCCTTCCAACCAAAACCATTCTATCATTCTATGATTCTAACTGAGGTGCGCTGGAGTAAAACACGGTGGGCCTTTTGGAAAAATGGAGTTCAAAACCAGAGGAGCTTGATCACGCATGGTTTGAAGAAGGCAAAACAAACCTTCGCATTCTTTTGAGGGTCAATTAAGTCTCACTCCCCTCAAGCATTCAAGCCATTTTTAAATTAAAAAATTCTACCTCTAGATGAAAATCTGAAAAAGCTTATTTTGAAATACCACACCAAAATGTTCTGGCACTTCCAGAATAAGACCTTCTAAATGACAGGGGCAGTGTTTTAATATTGAGTTATTTAGCCTAGAGAAAAGGAGGCTGAGGAGAGACCTTATTGCTGTCTACAACTACCTGAAAGGGGGTTGTAGCAAGGTGAATGTTGGTCTCTTCTCCCAAGTAACAAGTGAAAGGACAGGAGGAAATGGCCTCAAGATGTACCAGGGGAGTTTAGATTAGGTATCAGGAAAAATTTCTTCATGGAAAGGTCTATCAGGCACTGGCACAACTGCCCAGGGAGGTGGTGGAGTCATCATCCCTGGAGGTGTTTAAAACACAGGCAGATGAGCTGTTCAGGGATATGGTTTAATAGTGGACAGGTACGGTTGCACTCAAAGATGTCAAAGCTCTTTTCCAATCAAGAGATTCTATAATTCATTAATATTAAAACCCCCCACTCCAGACACACACCAACCCTCACTGAATCCTACTGGCTGAACTTCACCTGGCATTCCCAGCAGTTCCGTGCCCTTTCCAAACCTTCACAACGCGGGCACAACTTCCCCAATAACAAACCCTCACCCAACCAAACCAAAGAGACAAACCACACACCTCAGCTCTGACTAAAAGCCTGGCGTGGCCCTTCGAGCACGGCCCAGGCCGGCAGCGCCAAGACGGGATCCCCACGGGATCGGGAACTCGGGGGGTGATGCACTTACGCGCCGCCGCCGCCGGTTTGTGTACGCCGTAACCCGGGCAACCGACGAGGCGTCGAACCCCTGCCCCTCCCTTCGTCCCGCCCCCTCGCCCTTCGCCCCGCCCCCTTTGGGAGGTGCCGCTGAGGCCCCCCCGGGGCGGGGCGAGGCCAGGCCCCTGGAGCTGTTCTTGGTGCTGGCCCCGCGGGCGGACGCGCGCCGTGCTCCACAACGGGAGGCGCCCGGCGGGAGCAGCGGCTGCCGGCGCTGCGGCCCTGCCTGCCCCGGTGGCTCCACATTCTCCCTCTTCACGGCTGGGGCTCGGCTTCTCCCTTGGCCGCCGGCGTTCAGCCCCATCCCCGCCCTTTGCCCCGCCCCCTCTGGGGAGGCGCCACTGGGGCCACCGCGGTGCGGACAGGGGACCCCCGGAGCTGTCCCGGGTGCTGACCCCGCGGGCGGACCCCACAGAGCACGGCGGGAGCAGCGGCAGCGGCTGCTGCCCCGCCTGCCCTGGTGGCCCCGCTCCCGGTAGCCACGCTGCCGCGGGGATACGCTTGACACCCTGTCGTCAGGCAGAGGCGCAGGCGCCCTCTCCCTCCCGTCTGTGTTCACGCCTGCGCGGTGGTGTCAGGACTTCCGCCTTCCGCCCGTCCCGGAGGCGGGAGGCTGCGACTGCGCCTCGGTTCTTAGACCCTTTGCGTTCCCTCTGTTCCCGGTTGGAGCTCGGCTTCTCCCTTGGCTGCCGGCGGGCAGCCCCATCCCCGGCCCTGTCCCCGCCGTGGCAAGGCCCGAGCCTTACGTGGCCGCGATGCCGGCGGCCGCCGCCCCCTTGATCAGCTCCGTGCAGAAGCTGGTGCTGTACGAGACCAGGGCTGTAAGTAGCGCCTGCCTCGCCGCTGCTCCCGGGAGCTGGGGGAGGTTGGGAGCCGCAGTGCTGCTGCTGCTGTTGCTGCTATCAGTGTTTGCACAGCTGCCTGCTTGTGGTGTTCTACAGCTGCTCCCACTCAGCCGGGGCCAACAGGGCTGGCTCAGGCCTCGGTGAATGGAAACTGGGCAGCCGAGGCTGTCCAGAGTTCACAGAATCATAGAATGGTTTGGGTTGGAAGGGACCTTAAAGCCCATCCAGTTCCAACCCCCCTGCCGTGGGCACGGACACCTCCCAGGAGACCTCAGGCTGCTCAGGGCCCCATCCAGCCTGGCCTTGAACGCCCCCAGGGAGGGGGCATCCACAGCTTCCCTGGGCAACCTGTGCCAGGGCCTCACCCCCCTCAGTGTAAAGAATTTCTTCCTAATGTCTGAGTTGAAGAAGTAAGGTGTTAATTAAGGACTAAAACAATGTGGGTGAAGTGGTGACCACCTGCATTTCTGTCCACTTTTTCTAAGAGATTACAGTTCTTATCAGCTGAAAGTCTGGTGTGTGGCACAGCTTCCAGAGTCTTCAGTCTGACCTCTGGAAGTAAGCTATTGAAGATTTTTAGCATTCCTTAATATTATGTTCCAGAAACTGTAGGAATGTGCTGTTCACAGTAATTTTGCCATGAGCAAAGTGGACTGGGGGTTTGAGTGGCCCTTGCTTTAGCCATGTGATGAGGTTAGCCATGTGATGAGCATGCTGTCCTGTGTGAGTCACAATCCAGTGTAAATAGTCTGAGATAATACCACTGTGTTTACAATCCTTTACTCCCAGTCAAATTTCTTCGTGTAGTTTCTCTTGTTTTGTACTACATTGTTTTCTCACTTGAGGTAGTTTTGGATGGTGTTAGGTGCCATGACTTTTAAGTGCAACAGTTAGCTCTAGGTCAAAATTCATGTTACCTGTAGTGATAATAGAAATATAGTTTATACACTGAAGTCAGTGTAGCCCCTTGAAAACATACCGAAATAGCAGATTAAAGCATGCAGAATTGTTGGTACCAGTAAATGGAAAAAAAATGAGATTATTCGTGCTTTCCAGAATATTTACGTTCCCCTCCCCATGCCTAAAGGAACTTTGATGTCTGCTCTAATGCATCTTTCTCAGCATTGCTGGAAAATATTTTTTGTTGTTTTATTCATAGCTAAATTATTGCTATATGGGATAAGGCCGATTGGGAAGCATGACTCCTGAATCCAGTAATCAATTACTGAGTTTAGTTGTTCTTGGCTCACAACTCATGCTGCTTTTCAGATAGCTGAGATTTGGCTTTCTGTGACTGGCACATGTAGATATCTGGCTTAATTTTCTCTGAACTTTAATACTCAGTTACTGAGAGACAACCTGCTAACAATGTTATGCTTTATGGTTCTGTCAGCTAGCTACAGTTCTCTGGGCCTCTCAAGTTGATCCAGTTAGTTCAGGAACCACAGCCTTTCACATCGGGCTAGGGATAGCTGTCAGTCCGCTGTTCACCCCTAGGAAGATTTTGGCTCTATCTTATATACACCTTCTTGTTAGATAGTTTTAGACAGCAGTAAGGTACTGCCAAAGCTTTCTGAAAGCTAAACAAACCAAGTTCTCAGTCTCTCCTAGTGCATGATGGGCTCTGTCCTCCTAATCAACTTGGTAGCTCTCTGCTGGGGTCACTCTGGTGTGTCTATTTTTGTCCCGTATTGAGAAGTCCAAAACTGGACTTCAGACTTGATCAGGTCACAGAGAATTTTAGAGGGAAATTTGCTGTTACAGCTGATTTAGTGTCACACTTGGCTGCTGTTAGAAGTTCCCACTTCTTCTCCCCAAGGTACCTTTGCCTACTTTGCATAAAATCTCACAATCATGCAGTCAACAGATGTGACCGTTAGTCACTGACGTGGTGGAAGCATCACCGTGACACAAAATGGAATACCTTTCTCCTGCTTCAGGTTGCTCCTCTGATTTCCCTAAGGCCATACGGCTGCTAGATAGCTTGTGGGACCAGAAGTGGTGTCAGATATGGGATAATGTGAAAATCTGTCCTAAGATTCATTGTGGAGACCTTGAGTGGGCAAAGAAGGGCTGATTTAAGTTGTCAGCAGTGGGAGAAACAAAAGAGTTTATGCTAATTTTACTACTTATTCCTGTAAAACCCATCTGGATTAAAAGAGGAAGAGATGAAATGGATGAGAAAGTGGAAATGGTTTAGTGAGAGGGGTTTTTTCTTGATTTTTTTTTTTTTTTTTTAAATTATTATTTTGGTTAAGACTGCAGTAGCATTATTTAAGTCAAATGGGAAAATCTCTTGTAGTGTTATTGAAGTCAAAGAAGAAAGACTCCTAGAGGTGGGGAGAACTGAGTTCACAGTCTTAACTGAAGCAATAGAGAGCAAAATTCTATATTTTCTATTAATGTTTATATTTAGGGTAGTTGCTGAAACCTGTCTTTTAAACTGATACTTTGGATCAATTAAAATCATGGAGATGTGAATTGCATCTCCTGTTTGTCCTGGGAAGTTGAGGGCTTGTTTAGAAGTAGTCAGAAAAATGAGCTGAAGCAGTTGTATTCAGATCAATGCCAATTATCTTTCATTTTTTGCATACATTTACTGCTGAAATGTGCGCCAGAGGGCAGTAAAGATATTTCAGCAATATGACTAATAAGAAACAAAAGATATTTTCCCTTCTTCTTTGGGAGAAGATGGAACTTTTGTGTATCCCCCAAATGAAGCTGACCTGAAAGCTGTAGTTAGTTCATTGTCTCCCCTGAGACAGTGTGACACTTAACAAGTCAATTTGTGGCATCTCTATAAAGGCGTATCAGTTGCCTATCTTTCAGGATATTACAAGACTTAATTAATATTATTTTATTCTAATCAGGTTCTTCTACAGACTCCATCTCCACAGATTCCAAATGACTTGCACAAGCTTATTAAGCAATGTGACTAGCATAATTACTTGCAGATTTTTCTGCCCTTTCCCCCAGGGGAAGGGGGGGGGGGGGGGGGGTTAGGGTCTTTACTTCTCTGTTTGTTTTTTTTTAGTATTTCCTTTCTCTTAAAAATAACCTGAAAGTTCTTACATTAACAAAATCAAAGTTCACTTATTTAATGCTGAAGTTAGTCAGTGGTCAAATTGAAGAAACTGATGTAGAAGATTAGTTTCACAGAAAAAAAAGCTACAAAATTACTGAATTACGAAATGCACTGATTTGTATAGATGGTTGTCTGATGAATTTAAAAAATGTTTAAAGTAGTGAACAATCTACTGGGCAACTATTAGCTATCATAGTTTTCTAGCTAAAAGTGGCTGTGAAATCTCTCTGTAAGTGATTTCATTAGCAGAAGACAACCTTGCTCAGCTGACTGTCCCATTCCCTCTGAAGTGGTGTTTCAGGAATGACAGTGGTGTAATGAAGCAGAGGATGGAGTTGGGACAAGAGAAGGAGTTTTGTGGAACTCCAGAAAGCACTGTTTCTGTCTTAAATGTCTTGATATAGTGCCACATAGATGGGCAATAAAATAAAGAAACTTAATCAACTTGGAGGGGGGGGGATCTGAGACTATTATTGGGTACCACAGGCACTTGGTGGAATAGCAGTCATGAGAACACCACATGTTTTGAGGGGTATATGATTTTCAGGCTGAACAAAAATAAAGTTCAAAAGCAGTAGTACCACACTGCACATGAAAGATGTGGCTTCAGGTGTCTACCTAAGCTTTTTTTGTGACATATGCTTTATTTCTTTTGTCCTGGGTGTCATCATGTAGTCAGTACATCAACAGGAGAGATACACTTTCTTATACTATATTGTTGTGAATCCACTTTTCTGGATGGAATGGTGATGAGGGATTTGTGTATAAATGATCACAAATTGATACATATAAATGTAATGGAAGCATGAAGAAAAATAGGTATTTTCTATCACAGTTTTTTATTTTCAAAATGAAGTTTGTTATGCCCCAAAAAACTAAATGAGTATTTTTCCTTGTTTAAAGTAAGAATGCACTTCGAGTATGAATGTACTGAAGAAGGGTTGAAGATAAAATCAGAAATGAGGCTGTGGAAAAGTGAACAATCAATATTGGGGTAGAAGTAAATTCACTATATTGTAGATGAATGGTAATATTGTCTCCATCCTGGAAATTTGAAAACGTAGGCATAAACAGTGGAATGACTGTATTTTCAAGTTGTTCGAGTCAGCGGTGGCGCTGTGACTGGAACATGACAAATGGAATATTTCCTCCATTCTGAAGTTCTGTATTTAATTCTCTGTAGGAAAGTGATTAAAAGTAGAGGTAAATGACATAAAATGTAGTCTAGACTTACAAAGATGCTATCAGATTAGCCTACTTGTTTTGCACATCTTCATCTAAAAATCAGATGGCCATACATATTTAAACCAAATCCTCTATGAAGGTGCAGTGCCACAAGGAGAGTCTGTGGCTTTGCTAATGGAAGGAGGGACGCTAGAAGAGAAGTTAGCGTGAATTGAATAAGGACTCATAATAGGGTTGGTTTTTTTCAAGTAATATTTTTAGGAAAAATATACTTAAGCATTTTCAGTAATGTTATTGGCCCAAAGTGTAGGTGAGCTCTGATTAGAGTTTTGAAATATTGCTACTATTACTAGGTTAATGAGAGCATAAGGTAGCAAGAGGTCATGGTGAACCTCGGGAGTAGGTAAAATACATAATTTGAAATAGAGTGGTATTCTATGAAACCTCATGCACCTTAAGACAGGTTATATGCCAATAAAAGTTTGTTGAGAGTTTTATTAATTCAGAATCAGCAGAGGAGGAAGAGAATCTAGGTATTTTATCTGAAGAAGGTTAACCGGGAGGTTGAGCCACTGATGAAGTACAGCTCTGAAAAAGGCAGACGTGGTCTTTTGTGGTGTGGTGATTAATGGGAAATAATAGTGTATCTCTATCATGAGACCTTGTGTACACTTCCTTTCCATATTCATTTAGAGAATTCAACCAGGGACAGGTCTGGTGAAGGTCCAGGGAGGAAACATGGATGCTAGAATTAACTAGGAAGGGGCAAAGGAACAGCAAGATTTCTTTAGTCTGTTGAAGTGAGTGCTGGAAAGGGGTTCCAGTTACTTTCTGAAAGCATTTCAGTAGAAGAGATGCTAAAGAGGGGAGAAGTATTTCTATATAAAAAAAATAGAGATTGATGATTAATAGATTTGACTGAAAATTAGAAGGGAAAATCTTGAGGAACTCGTCAGTGGAGCAGCAAGAGCAAAGTCCTGTTTGGGACAAAAAAAAAAAGCTTTGGTTTCCCAAGAACAAAAGGGAATTAAGAGTGTGCAGCCATTCTTATGTGCCCTGAGAGTGGTACCTGGCAGGGTGCATTCTTAGTATTTCTCATCTTGAGAAAGCTTCTTTTGAAGAATTTCAACAGATTACAGGAAGCAGACAGCATGCCAACTGAATTTTTGCCTTTTTTACCTACCTCTTTTTGCCCCTTATCATCCCTTCTTTTCTTCATGTCATTCTGCCAGTTTCTGCGAGAGGTGAAAAACAGATATTCCCTGAAGTGCTGTAGGATATATACAAAGAAAGAACATATTCAAATTTTTTTGCTGTACCTTACTTCTAGAGGTAATTATTTTTCTTCCCTCCTTTGGTATAGTAGAGAAGAAAGGCTGAACCTGTGCCTTTTTTAACCCTATGTAATATCTTGTTTATGCCTTGAAGATTTCTGTGTGCATTCAAGTTTAGTACATGTTAAAACTACTACCAAAATTTGAGGAAGAGGTTTTTTCTTGCATAGCTTTATGCCTGTTGTGAAGGAGGATAGACATCTGATGGCAGACGGCAGCTACTGTTGTACTGCCCACATGGAGAGATAATAGCGTGGCTGATCCAAAGTCAGAGTTCACATGAAGGTTCTCATCTGGCAACCCAATATGTTTCTTTAGACTGACAGAAATTGTGATGAGGGCATAAATACCTTCCTGCAGTGGGTGCAGGTGCTTGGGTGCTGGAGGCTGCAGGGGCCTCTGTGAGGATCATCCAATATAATAGAATCTTAGAATGCTTTGGATTAGAAGGGACCTTTACAGGTCATCTAGTCCAACCCCTCTGCAGAAGCAAGGACGTCTTTAATGAGATCTAGTTGCTCAGAGCCTCATCCAACCTGATCTGAAATGTTTCCAGGAATGGGATCTCCACTACTTCTCTCGGCAACCTGTTCCAGTGCTTCACCACCCTCATTGTAAAAAATGTCTTTCTTATATCCAGTCTAAATCTACTCTCTTTCAGCTCAAAACTGTTACCCTTCGTCCTATCACTGCACTCCTTGGTAAGGAGCCCCTGCCCAGCTTTCCTGTAGCCCCCTTCAGGTACTGGAAAGCTGCTATAAATTCTTCTCCCAGCCTTTTCTCCAGGATGTCCTCATAGCAGAGCTGCTCCAGCCTTCTGATCATTTTTGTGGCCCTCCTTTGGACCTGCTCCAACAGATGGAGGTGGCTCTGTGGTAACGTATTTGAGAAAGAGTGAAAAATGCTATGTGGCAGCTGTGAGAGAGAGGAGTGAGGAACATTGTAAGAGAAACAGGCATGCACACAGCAAGGCCAGTGAAGGAGGAAGCGGTCCAGGTGCCAGAGCCAGACCCCCTGCAGCTCCTGGGGAGGACCAGGCTGGAGGATGGGGATAGTTGCCAGAAGATCTGCAGCCTGTGGAGAGGACCCATGCTGGAGAAGATGAAAGTGTGCAATGTGGAAGGAGCAGCAGAGAGGAACTGTTACGAACTGATTGCAACCACCCATTTCCCACCCACCTGCCCTGAGCAGGGTGAGGAGAAATGTAGAGGAACTGGGAGTGAAGCTGTCTGTGTGAAGAAGGCGGAAGGGAGGGGAAAAGTGTTCTTTGTTGCTTGATATCAGAACCTATTTTGATTGTCAATAAATTACATTCATTTTCCCCAAGTCAAGTCTGTTTTGCCTGTAATGGTAAATGTTACGCTGTCTACCTGTCCTTATCTTGACACATCACCTTTTCCATCTTATTTTCTCCTCCTGTCCTACTGAGAAGGGGTCAAGGGAGCAGCTGGGTGGAGGTCTGGCAGCTGGCCAAGGTCAACCTGGCACAATGCCATAGGGCTTTGTGGTTTTGGACATATCCATGGGCTCAGCAGGTATTTTGCGTAAGCATTTTGTGTAAGTTCTTGAGAGTTTTCTTTATCCTATTTGCAGGTTTAAAAATTTGCTGGTTTAGTGCACTGCCATATTTTTCAAGTAACTTTTAGTGCATTTCTCTGCTGATTAAGCTGTGTGTTGCTTTTTAACTGATGAGTAAAGTAAGTCCTTTACAGTGCTAACATTTCTTAATGACGATCGATCTATACAAAGAAGCAAACCCTAATTTTATACCAGGAGTTCTAAGAAGTAATCTTAGAGGTAAAAAAAATTGTGGGCAGAATGTTTGATTTCAGAACTGTTATCCTGCTTTCATCAACAACAATTTCTTTATTTTGTTTGGACTCCTTTTAGATGAAGCTATTTTTATTGGCTTGGCTGAATCAAAAGATTGATAAAAGAGGGTGTAAAGCCTTTCAATTAGATTGCTTTGGTTAAAACTCAGTCCCAGGTGGAAGTGACTAATGATTGTTCCCATCTTGCGGTTGCTTAGTGATAATTGTGCAATAAATTAAGCTTCAGTCCATATCTCATAGGCAAGTACCTGCATGGTACATTGCTGTGGTTGGTAAAGTGCACTTGTCAACAAGTTGCAGCAAAGGCCAAGGGCAGACTAAAGCTGGAAACAGCACGTTTCATCTCAGATGATGGTTGGAGGTCTTTGGCAGTGTAGTATGAGGAAGTCTGCACAGTTTCTCCTTGTGTACCGTTCTGTTTGTTGGTCAAGGTTGTTCATTTATCTAAATGCAGTGGCTTTGCTGTGGAGTGGAATTGTTTGAGACATTTGGAAAATGTTTCAATTTATTCGATTTAATTTAGTAATAAATGGAAAATATTTCAATTTATTTGGTTTAATTTAGTAATAAATGGAATAAGAGAATAAGGATAGAGACTCACAGAAAGGTTTCTGTGGCTTACCTGGGGATTCTCATTTCTTTTACTGTAATGATTTCTGTTAATCAAAATAGTTGTAAACAGTAGAGAATATTTTAGCTTTGATTAGTTTTGCAATTATATTACAAGCTCAGAAAATAGTTTATTTGATGTTACATGCTCAGTGTTGTACTGATTTGGTATTTTTCTTTATTTCCTGGTATTCATGTGATGGCAAATTTAATTGGGTTATGTCACTGATATGGTTTTATTTGTGCTTCATATCATCCAGTAAGACAGACTTATTTATTCATTAGATGCATTAATTAGGTAGCAGAAACAGCTAATGCTGAAATGTCTTTTTTCCCCTTTATTTTTGCATTGTTAGTTTTCACACCATCTTTGTTTTCATTTTAGATCTTGAAGGCTGAATATGAGCTGGCCTATCATGCTGGTTTTTAGAGAAATTCTGGGGTTGTTGATTGTTAGCCAACCCTGAAACCTTCACAAGTAGAAGTCTAATTTTGGTTTCCTAGTTTTGAGGACTAGTCCAAATTCAAAAGTTTTTGCAGATGTTTCTTTCTCTGTTACTTCTACAAGAATATCCTCTTAAAATGCAGTGGATAAGATTCCCATTTGATAAACAGATATTTCCCCTTGCCTGGCTTCCCAAGAAAATGGCTTCTTTAAGCCCATTGATGCTGGGTTTTGACTCTGTTCTCAACTGACCTTCCTTGAAACATTACACAGCCTAACTTTCTAACTTGAAACAAACCCACTGAATTGGTCTCTTAGGGGACTTCAGAGGGGGCTTGTGAAGTACCATTCCTTCTGGTGGCTGCTACCACAGCTTGCAGATACAATTGTTATATTTCTCATCTAATCTAACTCTGCTGCTCTTCTAAGCTGGCACTGTAGCAGCTGCCAAGGTGATGTGTGCGATGCATTTGTCATAGTGCTTCCTTATGTTTTATCAGTCTATTAAAATGGAAATGAGGAAGTATCCAGCTGAACTTCTTAGTAATAGCAGTTCCAACTCTATATCCATCTCCCTCCTCTTCTTTGTGTGTCATGTGCCATGCTCCAGTTTTGCATGTGATCCTTGGTTTGAACTGCTGTTTGGACAGGACAAGTGTCTTAAAGTTTTACTGTTCTATTTTAATCAGGATGATTTGTTGGTAACCATAGTTGTCATTTTGGGAAGAATTTACACAATTAATGAGCAAGACATGGAGAGGACATCACTGAGCTGTATTGCAGTATTATGGACTACTTAAAATTGTTTAGCTTTAATTAATTAACAATTTTCTACGAATAGAGAAGCAGCACTCTTAAAATGCAAACTAACTTATCATCTGTGTATCACAAATCAATATGGTACTTCGCTCCTCCCTTTTGCCACCTGAAGAAAAAGCTGGTGTGATGGCATGATGTAAGCAAGTGTCTGTCTTGGTGATTTGGTGTTCTTTTTCTGGTGAGTAATGCCAACAGAAGAGCTCCATCCTCTACCTTGATGCCATTCGGTGCCGTGCAGTGGGAGCACCAACCCACTCCCTGTCGTTATGATTTCCCTCCTGGGAGGCACGGATCTTGGTATTAAGGGATCTCCTGTAGAGTGTACGATGAGGGGGGCAGTGTGTGGAGCTTGGGCTGTGCACAGCAACTCATTGCTGCTGAAAAATCAGAAGGAAACAAGCTTCCTGTGCTAAAGTACTGCCTCAGAGGCTTCTGTGAGGGAGTACTGGGATGGCAGATGACTTTGAAGGGCCTTCTTTACTGTCATTTAGGTGTAAACAGCAAGACTCAGTAAGCACTATAATGTCAGTGTACAAGGTGGAGCCAGGAGTTGGTGGTGTTTCCTTTTATAGCTCTTAAAGTTAAGTATTTTATTTTCTTTTTTTTGAGCTTATTGACTATCTAGATGCTTTTATGATTTCAAGAAAGCTGAAGAGGGGTTTAAGTTCTTCTTGCATCTTAAATATTTTGACAGTAAAGATGTTTCTTAACATCTCATTGGTCTAAAAATTCTGACGTTTGTGTGAATGCTATGATTGATTTTGTCTCTCACATCTCAAATCCATGTGACTTTAAAAGTTAAGAGCTAGCTGCATAGATCCACATGAATTTGCCATGCTTTCCGACTAGGCTGAGCGTTATTAATGAGTTACACCTTGCTGTTAGCACCACACTGATTAAATTAATTAGTAAAATGAGAGCTGCTTATAGCAGGTCAGTCCTGCAACCTGTGCTTACTGTTAATTCCTCTAAATGTAAAAATTCATTTGTAGTTTGATTATCTTACATGAGAAACGTACACGATATGTTTGTCTCTGGTCTTTCTTTCATATTTTAAGTGAGAAATAAAGCTAATATTTTTTTAAAAACCTAGTGTTTTTAACCAGTATGGCTGGTCAAATTAAACTTCAGTGTTATGGAGGAGCACTGGTGGGAAGTCTGTCATAGTAAATAGAACTAAAAAAATGAAGAAAACTTGCAGTAGTAAATTACTTCAATATAGCAACAGTAGTTTTAAATCATGAAAAGTTCCAAACTGGTGTGTATAAGTGGTTAGAATGTGATCTTTAAAGTGGAAAAGTTTGATGGTATACAAATGTACCTACCTAAGGTAGTCATGTCTAGAACAGTTTATCTGCCATATGGGCAGATACATATTTGATGTTAGTTGAAATGGATGTAGTCTAGAAACTCTATAAATAGTATTGTTGATGTCTTATTTTACAGTGGGCTTTTGTTGCTTTATCTTGGATAATATTCTGCCTTTTTTTTTTTTTTTTTTAATGTAGCGATATTTTCTTGTTGGAAGTAATCCTGCAGAGACCAAATACCGTGTTTTGAAAATAGATCGCACTGAACCAAAGGATTTGGTTATAATTGATGATAAGGTGAGTGCCTCTCTCTTTAGGTTTATTTCAGTTATTCCAAATAATGCTGTCTATATTAAGCTGGATTTAAATATTACACATTTAATCTGTTTCAAAAAAGGTGTAGAATCATAGAGGCATATAACAACTGAGGTTGGAGGAGATCTCTGGAGATTGTTTGGTCCAACCGTCGTTCTAAGAGCAGTGTCAACTAGATCAAGTTGCTCAGGGCCATGCCCAGTGGCATTTGAAATATGGCTAGAGACTTATTCTTATGTTCAAATGGAATTTTCTGTATTTTAATTTGTGCCCATTGCCTCTTGTCCTTTGGCTGGAAGGACTGAGAAGAGTCTGCCTCAGACTTCTGTTCTCTCTTCTACCAGATATTTATTATGCATGGAGACGATCCCCTCTGAGCTTTTCCTTGGGCAGGCTGGTGAATCCCAGCTCTCTCAGCCTCTCCTCCTATGCCAGATAGATACAGTGTTAGCATGAAAATAGTTACGATTTGGGAGAGGCCACAAGATCTCCAAACAGCACCTTCACTTTAATGAAATTTTCCCAAGTTTTTCAGTTTATTGTGTATGTGCTCCCGATGGTTTTCTTATGTTCAGCTGTGCTGTTCTAAGTGCAAAATACATTTAGTTACTATCTTGCCAAATTTTTAATGTTTCTGATATATCTGAAGCAAAATAAACTGCAGCAACAAGAGTTTTAATATACACAGCTGACTAAGACTTGATTCCTTTCCAGGAGGTTTATGGTTTTAAATCTTAACACTTAACATTTAGAAATGTTAGAATTTATGTGTGACCATTGCTATTTCTATTGCAGTGAACGGTGAATTTTGTGCATAAAAAACTTGTTGTACTTGTTGGTAGGACTGAAACAGGAGATAGAGGATGTACTGTGACCAGACGTTTGGTTTATTGTATGTTAAGTAAATTCTACTACTCTATGACATGAAATAACATTTAACTACCAAAGCAGTAACTCCAGTGACTTTTCATTTTGAAGCATGTGTATACACAACAAGAGGTGAGGGAACTTCTTGGCCGTTTAGACCTGGGAAACAGAACGAAGATTGGGCAGAAGGGCTCCTCTGGGTTATCTCGAGCTGTCTCTGCTTTTGGTATAGTAGGTAAGTGTTCAATTGATTGTAGGATACAAACCACATGGAACCTGGCCTTCTGAATTCCACAGCTCACAGAATGCTTTTTATAAAAGAAAACGAAAGTTGGCATCCTTTATTAGGTTGTAATTCTTCATCACACACTGTTCAGAAAGATGACTTAATTTTATTTTTGGTTAACTTTTTGCAATATTTAAAGATTTATTTTTCATGTTTGAACAAGTGTAACTGAATAGTTTGCCAACTGAATTTTTAAAGGCTAATCAGCTGTCCATTTGTAGAGAATTGCTTCAAGGATTTAATAGCTTCTAACTTTGTCTGAATGTCACTGCTTTCCTGCCTGTTGTCAGATACAGAAGTCGATATATTGATGGATGATGTCACCAAAGTAGATGTTACTGTGTACTGTGACAGCCCCCAAGAATGCTTTGTGCTTTATTTGCATCATTATACACTTGGACATCTAAATCCAAAGCTCCAGAGGAGGAGGAGAATGCAATTACTTTAGAAGATGATCCTGAATTTTGTGTAACAGCCAAGACATAAGAAAATATTATCAGTGTTCTAGGCTAAAGTGACAGATACTTTTAAAGTATGTGCTTTAGATGTCTTCCATCTTGATCGTATCTAATCATAGCTGTGTAAACACGGTTGTTTATTTCTGCCTCCTGGCGCAGGTCAGAAGACAAGGGCTATTTTTTGTAGAATTGGAAAGGACAGATTTGTTCTATTCTCTGGTTATTTTATTAACCAGAGGCAGTGCACTCAGAACAGGGGTGCTGAAACGCTAAGTTGTGGTTCACTGCATGGTGTTGAAAAGTAGAAATCTCTTTTAATGGAGAGAACCAGGCCAAAGGGAAATTCTTGGTTCCTTATCAGACTTTGGTATAGTATTCGGTAAAATTCAAAGGAGGGAGACTGTTCAGGTAAGTGATTTTAGTACCTAGAAGAGACAGGAGAAACTTTGATTGAAATGTAACAAATGAAATTCAATAATCTGGCTGCTTCAAATGGAAGAACTTTGTTTCTTATTGTCAGCAGGGTCTCCTGTCCTTGTGCAGGTGAGAGCATTTTTCCAAGGGGGGTTAATAAGGCAAAAGAAAAAATTGCAGTTCATTTGATCACATTGCAGCCTCCAGCAGTGACAGGAAGGAAAATGTGTGCTTTGCTTATCCTTCTGCCTTTATTTATAATGCGAAGCTAAGAGAACTGAATGTAAATACAACTAAAAATGTGAACTGTAAGGAGTTTTTTTTCCTCCAATTAATATATTTGTTGACAGTGCAGCTGAGACTGAGTTTCAGGATTTTTACTAGTAGCAACCTATCAAAGCAGCTGCTTCTAAGAGCTAATACATGTAATTTATTAGTTATTAAAACTTAGTACTGCTGTATCATTGCTTATACTGTACTAGAAACAAATTTGGGTTCAATGTGTTATGTATTTCAATTTTTAATTTAATTTATAAATCTGTATTATATTTAAAGGATTGTTGTGGTTTCTCCTAATGATATGTAGTAGAAAAATCCGAAGAAGCAACTCGGTGAAGAAGCATGGCTATGCCTTATAACATTAAGGAATAAAGGAGGAGGTTTCAGAAACATTCTTTTTGTAGGGGATAAAGCCAGACACTGCCTGTATCTCCTTAGCCAGACAGCAACTTATTCTGAATTCTTCATGTTTTAACTCTGCTACCTTATATTAAAAATATGCACAGTGGAAGGGAAAAGAAAGTGAAAACTCTGTAGTTTATTGATTAACACTTACTGGCAGTAAATTGTAAGACTCTGTTTATGTATAGGTATGTTTTTATAGGTGTATATACACGCATATTATACATATAATGAAGAACAAACAATAATTCTTTCAATTCTGTTTTTCTAAATATGTTTGACCAAATCAATGCAAATATCCAACTAATAGCATTTTTATGCTGTTTTACAAGGTTTTGTCAGGTTTTTAGAAGGCTACTACATTGTGTTAATAACAAAAAGACGGAAAATGGCAGATATTGGAGGTCATGCAATATATAAAATAGAAGATACAAATATGATCTACATTCCAAATGACTCTGTAAGAGTCACTCACCCTGATGAAGCCAGGTAAATGTTGGTGGTAAGCAGCATGTACTTTTTGAATGTTTTCTAAGCAATGGTGAACTGCAACTAGAAATTTCAGTCGTGGGTTTCCTTCTGTTAGTAGGTCATTGAAACCCTTTTATCTTTGTTGATAAATGAGTGTGGAAGTACAGAGACAGTGAGCCACATGTTCTGTGGTCTCTAATGTGGAGGGTAAATACAACTGTTAGAGCTTTTTATCCACATGTCCATCTCGCCTATGTGTTAAAGCTACATCCTAGCAAGCATGCACCAAGGAGCATCCAATATAAACATTGCCCTTTACAAGGACAAAGAAATTCTAATACTGGTTTATGTTGTTAGGGGTAGTGTTCTGTTAGTAGCTCTAGCATGGTGTTACTGTCATCTGAAGAGACCTTTTGTGTTCTTCAAAAAGTGCTGAGTAGATTAGCGATTCTGTGCTGTCAAAATCTTGTGAATGTTGCTGTTGTAGAGGGTGATAACTGACTCACTGGTATGTTCAGCTTCTTTTTTCCCTTTCTGTAACTTTTTTCTGAAGCAAAAAATTTGAGCCTTTGACCAGCAGAGAACCTTATATAGTATGTACAACTACATCCTGGTGGTGTTTTTATCAGGATGGGTTATCTTTACTTCTGTGATGTACCAGGCAAATGGTATCAATAAACTGCTTTTAAGTCTGCATCAAGTGTCAACAGTCAAAAATTGGTGGATTATGATAAACTGGTGTCAGGTGATGACAATGGTAACTATTAAAAAAACTTTCCATCTAAGATATGACTGATTATAAACCTCAGTCTCTCAGAATGCAGCAGGACATATTACCTAGCCTATATATTTATGGTGTTAGCTATTTAATCATTCATAGACAGTGTTACAGTTTCTTCAGAGAATCACAGAATTGTTTAGGTTGGAAAGACCTTTAAGGTTGTGTCCAACCGTAAACCTGACACTGCCAAGTCCACCACTAAACCATGTGCCTAAACACCACATCTACACATCTTTTAAACACCATTTTAAATGGTGATTCAACCACTTTCCTGGGCAGCCTGTTCTAATGTGTGATAACCCTTTCAGTGTGGTAATATTCCCTAATACCTAGCCTAAACCTCCCCTGGCACAACATGAGGCCACTTCCAGTAGTCCTAACAGTTGTTACCTGGGAGAAGAGACCAGAACATGGCTTGCTACACCCTCCATTCAGGTAGTTGTAGGTGGCAATAAGGTTCTCCCCTCAGCCTCCTTTTCTCTAGGATAAACAACCCCAGTTCTGCTCATAAGACTTGTGCTCCATGCCCTTCATGAGCTTTGTTGCCCTTCTCAGAATGCGCTCCAGCACCTCAGTGTCCTTCCTGTAGTGAGGGGCCCAAAACTGAACCCAGCACTTGAGATGTGGCCTCACCAGTGCTGAGTAGAGGGGCACAGTCACCTCCTGGTCCTGCTGGCCACACTGTTTCTGATACAGGCCCAGATGCCATTGGCCTTCTGGGCCACTTGGACACACTGCTGGCTTGTGTTCAGCCGGCTGTCAACCAGCACCTCCAGGTTCTTTTCCAGGCAGCTTTCCAGCTGTTCTTCCTCAAGCTGGTAGCATTGCATGGGGTTGTTTGTGACCGAAGTGCAGGACCTGGTGCTTGGCCTTGTTAAACCTCATACTTTTGGCCTTGGCCCATCCAGCCAGCCTGTCCAGATCCCTCTGTAACGCCTTCCTTCCCTCAAACAGATTGACACTCCAACACAACTTGGTGTCATCTGCAGACTTACTAAGGGAGGACTGAATCCCCTCATCCAGGTTGTTGATACAGATATTAAACAGAACTGGCCCCAGCACTGAGCCCTGGGGAACACCAGTGTTCCAGCCACCAACTGGATTTCACCTCATTCACCACAAATCTTTGGGCCTGGACATCCAGCCAGTTTTTTAGCCAGCAAAGAGTGTGCCCATTCCAAACCACGAGCAGGCAGTTCTTCCTGGAGAATGCTGTGGGAAACAGCATCAAAGACTTTACTAAAATCTAGGTAGATGACATCCACAGACTTTCCCTCATCCACTAGGTGGGACTTTTTCATAGAAGGGGATCGTGGTTAGTCAGGCAGGACTTGCCTTTCCTAAGACAGAGCCTTTTACAGTCAGAGCTCTCTGTTCAGCCAGACCAGTCTTCTTTCCTGTCAACTTGTCTTCTGGCACATGGAGACAACCTACTCTTGCACCCTTAAGACTTCCTCCGTGGAGAACATCCAGCCTTCCTGAACTCCTTTGCACTCCAGGCTGCTCCCCACGGGACACTGTTGATCAATCTCTTCACTTTTCCACAAATAAAAAAAAAATATCTGTCATTTCATGATTGCTGTGCCTTATATGGCCTCCAACCATCACGTCACCCACAAGTCCTTCTCTGTTTGTGAACAACAGGTCCAGCAGGATGCCATCCCTGTTAGGCTCACTCACCAGCTGTGTCAGAAGGTTATCTCCCACACACTCCAGAAACCTCCTAGACTGTTCCCTTTCCACTGTATGGTATTTCCAGCAGACGTCTGGTAGATTATTGAAGTTCCCCCTGGGGACAAGGGCTAGCTGTTGGGAGGTTTCTCTGAACTGCTTATAATGTAATTTGTCTTGTTTCTTCATCCTGGTTCTTCTGAGAATTTGCAATGGTATGACAGGTTGAACTGCATGTTTATTTTCTTGTCCATTTATTTGTGAATAAGTGTGAAAATCTGTAATTCTCTTATTGTTGGGAGTTTGCTTGTGTAAGTTCTAGAGAATTTGACCCGCATATGAGGAAAATAGAACTATAACTTTATCTGCAGCTGCCTAAAGAAACAGAGTATGTACATGAGTAGACATTGGATTTAAGGAAAAAGGCTATTTGATTTATTTAATCCAGATGCTGACATTCCAGTGGATTTACCTGTCAAAACAGTTACAGTGAGATACGAAGGCAACATATGGCAGGCGTTGATATTTATATGTAATTTAATTTCTGAGGTCTTCTGAATGACTTCTTGGCGTCAGTCAGTTTAAACTAATAGTTTTCCCTATAACTTCACTTATTTTGCTAGGTATCTGAGAATCTTTCAAAATGTGGACCTTTCTAGCAACTTCTATTTTAGGTAAGTGTTTGTTACTAATTCCTTTAAAATAATTGTGTACTTAGACTTGCTGTAAGATTCTGCTTTTGGATTTTGATACCCAGGAAATTTAGGTTGGTGTTCTGGGGAAATAAGACATGTGATCACACTGCTTGTTTTTTAATCTTTGTCTTTTGAACCTGCTTTCTCCTTCAACAAATTAATTAGGAATGTCGTCTCCATGAAGTTAAAAACTGTAGAGCTATTAGTGGCATGGTAGAGGGTAGACACTGAAATTACTGTTTCCACTGACTGTTCAGCCTTGCCGGATTATGCAGAAGTTCTTTGGAAAAAGTATTATATTTCAGGGGGTTTGCTTGTCGTGACAGTTTTTCTTTCTTGATCTTATTTTCCAGAAATAAAGATTTATCTTGTTTCAGAAACAAAAGCAGAGAAATAAGTCCTTATCTAAGATATAACCTGCGTAGGGTACATCTTTCATAGGGCCATCTAGGCATTTCTAATTCTCTTGTTTATTGTTTCATAAATGTGATACCTAAGACAAGTTTCTGTGTCCCAGCTACTATTACACATGAGATTTTGGGAACAGCAGAAAAATGGGGTAAATGTGGTGTTAAACCTGGCAATAGTAGTTAGAAGACTTAAAAAACTGAACAGAAACCCCTTCCTGCAAGTACCAAAAGATGTGTCAGTCTAGAAGATACTCACTGGAAAATGAAGTTTAACAGAACTGTGTGAAGACAAAACCTACCAAAATTTGCACAGTTGAAAATCTAAGTTTTTCTTCCTTGCTTTGTTTCCCAGACCTGACATTAGACAATTTTCTTTTGGTTTTTAGTTTGGTTTTTTGTTTGGTTTTTTGTTTGGTATGGGTTGGGTTGAGTTTTTTTCTGCTTGGAGGTGATGAATATATCCTGTTTCTGTGGTTGAGTGTAGAAGGGAGAGAAGGTTCTTATGCAACTCACTAATAAATCTATTTATCCACTTTATTTATATTATTCTTGGGTGAAATCATAGCATATTTTTCTGCATGATTTTCATATAAATCATGAACAGAATTACAAGTTATTTATAAGAAAGCATTTGGTCTAAGGGGAAAATGGAAGAATAACCTCAACAAGTCTTTTACTGGGATACTGTTTAAAGGTTCCCTTACATGCAAACTAAGAATGTAACAGATTTTTTTTCCCCCAACAGATGGGCATGTCGGGTCATTATTATGGAAATATGGTGAATACATGGGTTAGACTTTGCTATCATTAGTGATAAATGTAAATTTCTATTGTTTAAATTATTTTTTTTTAGATCAGTAATGGATATCTGGAACTTCCAGGAGGGCCAGTAGTCTCTGATGCTGTCTTGGGCTAAAATGGAAATCTGTGTGTATTTCTGATTCAAACGTTATGTAAATTTGGTTTCTCCTTGGGGAAATGAATCCTAGCGGTTTATAAAATTTAGTAATTAGTGTAGAATGTTGTTGGTTTAAAAGACATGAGATGCAGAATTTGTTACTATTGTGGAACTAATTATAAAAACGCTTTTGTTTATTCAGCAGCTACTGTCTTAAGATGCATCTGTGTTGCAATCACAAATTTGAGGACAGATACAGGTTTTGTAGACTAATTTTTTAGCTCTTTTGAGTTGAGGCTTTAGTTAAGAGAGTAGTACCTAGATCTCAAAAACGAGGTTATCTAGGTATATAGATATTTCTGGTGGATATTTTTGGTCTTCAGAACTGCTTCTTGGGACACAGTGAACTAAGTTTGTTGATATGCTTTGTTCAGAAGACATGTTCAGGTTTTAGTTTTAAGAATATAAACACAATTTCAGCTATTGTACCATAAAGAGTTTCTATGTTTCTACAGCTTCTTTTGGAAATAATTTGTATTATTTTTCGTGATTGGATCAGAATCTGCATATCTTGTTTAAAAGTCTTTTTTTTTAAAAAAAAAATGGATAAAATAGTACTGTGCTAAATATAAGAACCACTGTAGAGAAAGGGCTTTCAGAAAAGTCTTGTGCTTCTACAATCATTAATAAATATTAACTGTCTATCAGTTACAGCTATGATCTATCTCACTCCCTTCAGTACAATCTTACTGTCTTGAGAATGCCACTTGAGACATTAAAAACTGAAACAACCCAGACCCGACAAGAGAGTTTTGATATATTTGAAGATGAAGGGCTTTCGACACAGGGTGGAAGTGGTAAGCAAATATGCCTAATTAAACTAATGTTGTTGGTCATGAATACATTTAGAATATGTTCTGCTTAAATTTACTTTTGAGAAACATTTGGGTCTTCTGTATTGATCAGTAGTCTCGTAACAGTCATGAGTTAATAAAAGATTGTGTAAAGTGACAATTACAGACATTTGAATTTGAACAATGCAGTTTCTAGAGGTGATTAATCATTGTTTTGTTAATTTACATTGCAACTCAGGGAGATAATTGAGCGTGCTGACATTTCTCAGCAACTGATTATTCAACTGACTTGTAAGTCTCAATAAGAATGAATTACAAAGAGAGTGGGAAGCAATAACTGATTAAGGACTAATAAATTTTTTTTTTTTTCATGTTGGAAAGTATTTATGACAGAGGAATTGTGTGAAGTTAGTTTTAACTTGATGTAGTAAGCTCTATCAGGAAAACTAAGAAAAATTATTGATTTCAGTTGAAAACTACAGCCTTCACTTTGGATCTAACATATTTCTAAGAGTGAAGATGACCAGACAGACAGGAGGACTATTCTGTCTCCCTTTTGTTTCGCACCACACACACACACAAGAAATTTCCCCTGAAATTCTTAATACTGGATTTTATTCTGTTGAATTTGACTTGTTATGTTTTATTTCCCTCTGAAAACTACATTTTAATTTTAATCTGCTGCTATTTTGCTTAACACTGTGAACTCGATATGGAAGTGAGCATAAATACAACATCAGAATCTGTGCTCATATTGGTAATGAAGAGGCTCAACAGCCTCTCTGCATTACTACCCTTATTTGTAGTCACCTGCTGTGTAACCTCTGTTGCACAGAAAAATATAATGCACAGAAAAATATGGTAGAAAAGTCCCACTTGTCCTAAAGTAACTTTTGTTCCATCTCTTCTAACTAAAAATTAATCTTCTGAGGCACTGAAGAAGGAATTTATTGGTCTTGCTTTCTGTGCCATGAAAGGGAGTTCTGAAGGTCTGCTAAGCACAGAGTTAAAATACAGAAATGCCTGAAACAACCCTGACCCACATTTATGCAAGATAAACTTGGATGCCATGTGTTCACCCTTCATTTTTGATACCCCTTCATTACAAGACCTAGGATGGATCTACACTGACCACAACTCAAAGAATGATAGTGAACATTTGTTAAGTAACTAATCATCTTTGATGCTGGACCTTACTATGTTAAATAGTTGTAAACTTCTATCATACTGTCCTTATAACCCTAAAAGCAGTGTCGTATGCAGCATGCCCTAAATGTGATGGAAAAATGGAAAGAAAACCAAATAATGTGTTTCCTTTTTAAAAACACCCAACCATCCTTCACCCCCGAGAAAAAGGAATTAGTACCATGGTCATAGTTATCAGGCTATCAGTAATTGGTGGTCAAATACTCCGATGGCAGAAATGTCTGTGGAGTGGAGGGAGCAATAATCCCTTCTCTGTAAAGGCTCTTATCTGCAATACCCTTCAGGAGTCCATACCATAGTGTCATCTCTTCTATGTCTTTTGTCTTCTCTGTCTTTTCTGTGGGGAGGTAAAGGTGCCGTAACGCTGACCACATCAGCAGTACGCTGAGAGCATGCATAACTCCATTTCTGGTAGATATTAGTAACATATCTGTTCATATGATAGAATATGTGTAAGAAATAGTTGCCCATCATTCAGGAACAAATTCTCACCAAAGTAATGCTGCTAGAAATGAGAAAAAGGGCAAATTGCTGTCCAAGTTCCCGTGGCCAGGTTCTGCTGAATGTAGGCACTCCTTCACCAAAAAGGTTACATCATTTTCCCTGGGGTTACAGTGACGAGGTAACAACAGTCTGTACTTCCACATTCTGTCGTTAGAAGGACTCATCTTTTTCCCCCAGTAGAACATTTGGCTGCTGTAATTGACATGCATACTGCTATGATATAACTCGTCCTGCCAGACACTTCATTTGAAAAATTACACAAAAATGTAGGTAATAGAGTTCTTGTTCGATTCATTCTCTTCAAGATTCAGACTCATTCAGTTCCCTTCACCACCTTATAGTGCCAATCATCATTTTGGTTCTGATTTGTGGAACAGAAAAGGACTCAAGTTCCCTATATATCAGAAATTGAATTTTGATTTGCAGGTCCACAATAGCTGTATTTCTTGGTGTCAGTGCAAACTGGGAAAACCATGCTAAATTATGTGAGAAGGGGGTTGGCATGCTTTTGACAGGACTACGCATGATCTTCCAGAGCCTAATAGGTAGCTCCAGAGCTGACCCAGAATTGAAAAGCTAATAAAATGCTCCAATTAGAGTATTTTTGCCTTAACTGGAATTCACAACTTGATTTATTTCCTTTATTATCAAATCCTCTGCTGCAATCATGCAAAGATCCTGGTTCTGTACTGGAAGTACCAGCGACTTCTGTATTGGAGGCACTCAAATACTACAGAAACTTGCAGCCATATCAAAATTGTAACTTCTCATGAATGCTGAACTTCAGCACGTGCCTGAAATTGTCTGGTTTTGACAAACTGCAAGGATGCGAGTAAACGATATGCTGAGTTGCAGTCCAGGGAAAAAAATTAAATAAAGGTCCAATGATCTGGATTTTACAGCAGTCTGATGTAGGTAAGCTTATTTCTTAATTGCTAATGTGTTTTCATTGTAACAACTTCCTAGGTGTATTTGGGATTTGCAGTAAGCCTTATGAAAAGTATGTGTGGAACGGCAAGCTTCTGGAGGCAGTAAAAAATACTGTTCATCGTGACTGGCTGCTGTATATTATTCACGGATTCTGTGGGCAATCAAGTATCCTTTTTGTTGTAACAATGTTGGTTAATCAATCATTTTTAAAAAGTGTGTGAAATACATGGAATTGTTTCTTTGTCATGTAAATACTTTTCAATTTTAAAATTATTGTTTGGCTTTTTTTTTTTATTTATTACTTTTCTAGGGTTTATGCTAAGTAAGAAATATGGCTATGTTCTTATAACAGGGCCCTGACACAAGTAGACTGCATTCAGAGGATTTTAAGGTTCACCTGGTTTTCTTCACAGACATTTGAGGAAAGGGGAAAAGCTAAATGGAACCGAATTGCTAGCAAAGAAATGTTCTCTTGCTAATCTTCTTTGAAACATTTTGGTAACTGAGATTTGCAGAAAATCTTCTATTTACTCTGTTTCTGTTGAAGAAAATGATAGAACTTAAGGCGTGTTGTGTAAAGAGAGTTAAGTAAACACAGGAAATTAAAAAATCTTTTTTCCTGCCTATGTGTTATTTTAAATGGGTAAATGGGTCTGTGTGCATTGTAGTAGCAGGAGAAAAAGCCCAAATATGTATCACACTCCAAAGAAATGCCATCCTAACATCTTAGTTGATAAGGATTTAATATCTTACAGAGACACTCTTAATTTCATCGTGATATTTTAAAAGCCTGTCAACAAAATATTTGGGGAAGGAAATGTAATTATGAAGTTAAGGTTAGTGGTGTCTTTGCAAAATTTAATTTTGCTTTTTCAAGATTGTAAGGCTGCTTGTCATTGGCTTAATCCCCAGACAAAAGTTAAACCTCTTTTTATATACCTCTATTTCATCTGTGGTCTTACTTAAAAGTAGTAGCTGTGGATCTGACCACCAGCATTATGCCTGCAGCTGCTTAGTGAGTGACAATAGTCTTTACATACTTAATGAACAAGTGTCGTCTTCCCTCTTTATTGTGCCTCCCCTACACTAAGGAAGCAGGGTAGTCACACTAGACAGCTGATTTTATCTTTTTTAGTTTTAATAAAAAATAAAAAGCTTTCTTTTAAGAAAGCCACCACTGCATCCGTAGCTATTTGCCTCTGGCTTTCAGTTGTTGTTACTTAAGTGTTTGCAAATGTACCTACTTGTCCAGACAAATAATTAATGGGTGACTGTTAAATCTGATCTTAAAATAGAAGCTCCTGGGTTTTAATCTCAGTATTCACAAAAGCATTATTTCCTGCCCAAGGTGAATCTTGTACCTATTTCACTTCCTTGTCACTTTATAAAATAGAAATACTTCTGGCTTGGATGTTATGAAAAGTGGTTCATGTATTATAACGTAGATTTCCTTTTCAAAGCTCTCCAAAATGAGGATAATGCTTTCTCCCAGCTGCAAAAGAAATTTGGAAGTGATACTCATCATTGTTAAGGAGATTTTAGTAAATCAGATGTTTGTTTTCTACACTTTTTTTTTTAGAATTTATTTTTGCTTTCATGAAGTGAACAAAAAATGGCACGTGGTGTGTAAACCTTGACTTCTCTTTCAAGAACTGTTAATATACGGTCACCCTATATATGTCACTCTGATAGCCAGAAGGTCAAGCAAATTTGCTGGAACACGTTTTCTGAAACGAGGAGCGAACTGTGAGGTAAGTTAAATGTGATTTTAGGGGTTCCTCCCACCCTTGAGCTTGACTAACTGGAGATCTGAAATGTTTTAGAGGGATGTTAGGGTTTTGGTTGTAAATTACGCTGTTAAGCAATGTTATTACAGCTGTCGTTACATTTTTAATTGAGATAATAGAGCAGTTCTTAAAAAAATAACTCTTAACCGGCAGTTCTTTTTTCTGCACTTAGGGATAGTGTTGTTTCCCAAATAGAGGGGGAAAAAATCTGATAATAAACATTTAGGGACATTTGGGATTTAACCTTCAGTGGTGCATTCACTACTATGATTTGGTGTCTTACGGTTTAATTGTACTCTGTAATGATAAGTTCTCTATAATGCATGCAGCTCTGAAGTGTCACGTTTACATCTTGTTTATTTCTGTTTGTTTTAGGGAGATGTTGCTAACGAAGTGGAAACTGAACAAATACTTTATGATGCTTCAGTTATGTCATTTTCTGCAGGGAGTTATTCTTCCTATGTTCAGGTTCGAGGATCAGTCCCTCTGTACTGGTCTCAAGATATTTCGACTATGATGCCTAAGCCACCCATAACATGTATGTACAAATTATTCTTGCTGACGGATTATGGTTAGTTCCCTGTCCTAAAGGAACACCTGAGAGATTAAATCAAAACTAAATTTGCAAAAATGAATGAATTCTCTAAGCGTTTGTTCTTTGGGAAGCCGTAATTTCAGATATACCAATGTTCTTTATAATAAACACCATGGCAGGCAAACATTCAACCACATACAAAGCTGCACTTGATAAAATTGAATAGAAAAAAACCTCCATCTTGGACTTGACATTCAAAAATAGAATACAAAACCTTCTGTTTCAAAATGGCAGCTTTCTTTGTGCTTATTTTATATACAAAGTTAGCTACCTTTATCTTGTTATTGTGAATAAAATTTTGGACCTTTTGAAAATGGCAGAAGACATCTGGGCTAAGTTTAATGAGGCCAGAATAATTGCTCTTTGTAAGCATCTCGTGAAAGTTTTGGTTAAAAAATGACTTCCTGTTTGGAAAAGGGAAGTTTGTTTTAACAGCTTTTGCATAAAAAAAAAAAAGGGTCCGTGTGTATTTCTATCACTGGTATCAGAGAATTAGTATGTATTCTGTGAAGAGTACTTTTAGGGGAAAATAATTTAAGTGACTCTACAGCTCACTTAATATCCTCCTGAATGGATGTCTTTGTTGCAGTGGACCAAGCGGATCCTTTTGCACATGTTGCTGCTCTTCACTTTGACCAAATGTTTCAGAGATTTGGCTCTCCTATTATTATTTTGAATCTTGTGAAGGTATGATTTTTAAATACGGCCTGTATGTTTTCTAATTAATGCTGTTATGCTTATTCTGTAGTCTCTGTGGAATTTTGGTTGTGTCCTAAATTAGTACTAGCTTATAAATGGAACGTTTTCTTCATAAATCTCATCCGTCACAGCATGGTACGTAACTCTAACTGCTTACACTACCACCCTTCAAAAAAAAAAGAGATTTTGCATGTTTACAGACTTCCTGCAGAAGTCATGGAAGTATGAGTGGCAGAAAAACCTGAAGCATTTGCTGGTGGCTAACAGGCAGCGCCATTGGCAGCAGGGCTGGACTAACACAGGGAGCTTCTTGGCTGCTGCAGTAATTCAGTTCACTGCTGTGTGAGAGGCTGTGGTACAAAGCCTGGCTTCTGAGTGGCAATGTAATTTTGGTTGTTACGTCTTGCATTTGTGTTGGGAGGTTTTGTTTGATTTTTTTTTTTTTTTTTTTTTGATTTTACATTTGTTTAGGTGGTTTTTTGGTTTTGTGATTTTTTTTCTGTCCTGACCCAGCCTTTTTCAGTAGTGTTATCCATTTCCACATTTAAGTTTAATATATTGATTTGGTTTGCTTGAATCATATCTTACTTCTTTTTTAGTCTTTAATAAAAAAATTAATTTATCATATTCTATGCAACTGTATTCAGTAGAAAAAAAAAAAAAAGGATCTTTTATATGCATGTAGGATGTGTTCCTAGAATTAAAAAAACAGGTGATATATAAAGAAAAGGCTTGTTAAGACTCTTAAGTTGTAATAAATGGCAACTAAATTAACCTGTTTTCTATTTCTAGAAGCTTACCTGTTTAGGAGTGCTTTTAAGGCTGTCCAAGACACTGTGGAATCAACTTAAGATAGTATTTGTTGACAAGAAAATGATTTTATCTCCTGCAGCCCTGGCTTTCATCTGCTATTATAGTGTGGGGCTAGACTCACGTGACCTTGACACGTGAATAATTAAGTACTTTTAGTCATAGGATTTTTGATACAGTGGCTGATAATGCATCTCTTTCTCTCTATATAGATGCTCAATATTAAGAGCTAAAATTCATGTTCCTTCATTACTTTATGTACTGCTTTAAAAAAAAAAAGCAGCAAATGGGAGGAAGCACCCAAATCTGAACAGCTTTTTTTTTTGGATGTTGCTGTTACTTTTACACAACTGCTAAGCCCATCTGTCTCCAGTAATTTTATTAGTTGGTTTTGATGAAATATAAATCTATGTCCTCCTATATCTGTCTATCCTAGAAGCCCATTAATTAGTAATGAGTTTACTAGGCTTCATTTGGATTTGTTTATTTAGAACTGCTGTTATGTATCTAAAGCGGTTTCTATTACCTATGTTTGGTGTAGGTTTTAGTTTGGATAAAGTTGAGAGGAAAGCCTTGCTAATAGACAAGAGTGCCAAAACATATGGTATACTTAGAGAACGGCAACAGAATTCTAATTTTTTGAAATTATTGCAAAGCGGGGAGATGGGGCTGTTGTTCTCCATCTCCTGTCATTAATGGAGAAGAGTCTGCCTGGGTCCTCCTGTTCCCCCAGAACTGAATAAGATACTTTCCTTTCTACTTGTCTTTTTCCTTTTCTTTTGTCTTTGTCCATTTCCTCTGTATTACTACTTTTGTTTCCACATTATAGGGTTCTATTTTTCATCCAATGGTTATGCACAGTTGAAACAAGTTACTTTTACTGTTAATACAAATCAGTTGTTAAAAACCCAGGATGTTTAGATTTTTTTCTCGTCTCTTCTTAACTTAATTGTACTAGTTATGAAGAACTACCTACTGTTGTTACAGCTTCCACTTTTAATTTGTTATTTTTATATATGTACACGTATTTGTAAGTGCACAAGTTACATGTATCTGTCAATGAAAATTGTAATGTTAACTTCCTTTTCTTTTTGCTACAGGAACGTGAGAAAAGAAAGCATGAAAGGATTCTTAGTGAAGAACTTGTTGCTGCTGTGACATATCTCAACCAGTTTTTACCCCCAGAGCACGCAATTATATATATACCCTGGGATATGGCCAAATACACAAAAAGGTAGAAAAGATTCTTCTTTGTACTAGTGCTCTTAGCTACTACACAAATAACTGTATGCTACTGAGCCTGTTGCTTTTCAGTTGAATGTAGCTTAGGAATGATGAGAAAATTTTATTAGGATGTATGGGTAGAATAAAACCTCAGCTTTTTGAAGGATTTTTTTAATGTTTTCTATGGTTTCTTACCAGAGTAGAGCAAGACCTGAAAACGTTGAAATTCTCTAAAGGAAAATTGTAGAGAAAAGCTGCAAAAAGAGCCATCAACATTCGTTTTTCATTTAAATTAGTCAAAACACTGCTTTTTATCAGATGTTCCATTTCAGTCACTGGATTTATTAAGTTACAAAATTTTGGAAAGCAAGAGGTTTCATATCGATCAGTGTTTCCACTTTCTCTTCCAAAAGGAAATGAGGGCATTAATTTCAATGTTATTAAACATTTATGTTATTAGAAGCGTGTATCTTAGAAAGGCAAATCTATTCTGTAACTTTTTCTTCTATAATTTTGGACAACAGAATGCTGTACTAGGATCATGTAAAAAAAATGAGTGTTTTCCTAGGTGTAGAAATATTTACGAGGCACAAACATTTTAGATCTACAGGTATAGATTGCTATTCATAAGTTACAGCTTGGTTGTAAAGTTCTCTGATGAGGACGTGTCTATACTTACAATGCAAGAAATTCTAGAAGAATGAGACATGAGCACTGTAATAAAAACTTTGAAAATTAGCTGGTTACTCATAATTTTAAATCCACAACAAGGAAAAGATGTGTGCCCTAATCTGAGCAGGAGGTGCAGGATATCGTGAAGGCCACATACGGAAACAAATGTTACTGAACCAAACAGCACCTTGCAAACAAAATGAGGGAATGTGATTTAGCATACTCATATGTTCTTTTCTGCTTCATTCTTATTTTGTGGATCACACAAAGTTTGGTAGAGGAAGTTTAGTGTGATATAAAAGTCAAGGAATTTTAGGGTTTGAAGTCTTACGCTCCTAGTTTATGTAATATGTTTCATTAAAAAGTAAACAAACGCACTCAGACAGGGTCAGTGTCTTATTTCCGAAGTCTCGAAAATTTAAGAAAACTATAGACATAATTACTATTGAATAAATAAAGCTGTGATGTGAGTCTTGCTTTAAATCATCTTTGCTATTAAAAGACTTTCCAAGCAGTGATTTTTTTTTTTTTTTAGTATTAATGTATGTTTACTGTGTTGTTTTGTTCTTTGTTTCTCTCCTCAGCAAACTTTGCAATGTCCTTGATAGACTGAATGTGATTGCAGAAAGTGTAGTTAAGAAGACTGGATTTTTTGTGAATCGACCTGATTCCTACTGCAGTATCTTGCGGCCAGATGAAAAGTATGTATAATTTAATTAATGCTTAATAAATAACTTCTGTTCCTTGCCTAGAGCTTTCACTGCTTTCTGCTATCCAAGGATATAAACTTTGTGACAGGTTTTTAATTTGCCATCTATGCTCACTGAGCAGTTTAATACATGTTAGTTTTTTAAATGGTTTGTAAGCCATTCTGTTTTATTTCTCTTTCAGGTGGAATGAACTGGGAGGTTATGTTGTTTCCACTGGTCGCTTGCAGGTACTAAAAATATACTTATAATCCATAGTTATAATCAGGTAGATCAGCATTCCTTTAATACCTGATCAGTGAGTGATTCACAGGGTGCTCTTAAATTAATACTTATAGTAAACAGCATTTTTGCTGTCCACCCCAGAAATCCAAATGGCAAATAGAGCTTAAGTCCTTGCATGGCACCACAAAAACCTTATGCTGTTGGAACTGTATTTTTGCTGGAGGTAGTCTGAGAAAGACTCATGGGTTGAACCGGTTTCCATTACCATTAAGTCTGTGTTGTTACCAGTGCAGTGGAAGTTAAACCGGCAGCATTTTAGCAAACTGCATCAAATAATGTCATACTTGTAGAAGAGGTGAGGGATAAGCATACTTAAGCCCGGTGACATATTCATACACATGAAAATGGGTTATTAAAAGCATTTTTGCCAGTGCTGAATATTCTGTACCTTGTTACAATTTCCATCACTAAAAGAAAAGAAAGCTTAGAAACACTGCTTTCTTTAAGGTCAGAAAAGTGCTGACTAAACTGTAAACCATACAGAACCAGACTTATACCTGAATATTATGATAAGAATATGCCCTGTGTTCAGAGTACATTAAGCAGCATTAGTTGCTTTTGACTTGCTATTCATAATTTTTAGTTCATGTAAGTTAGCATGTGATGATTGCTTTACTAGCTGATCATTGGGTTATGTTTGTTGAGGGCAGATAAACAGTGGAGGAGGCAGAATTTGAACTGTTTTAAAATAAAATATATCCATGCTGGTTAGATTTTTTTTAAACATTAATCTCACAGGTTTACCTGTATTAGAGAAATTATTATTTTACCTACCTGTCAACTTTTATAATTTGAGATAGTCACCATTGGCATACATATAAGCATTTGGATCACATATTGTGAGTCACATCCGAAAAGTGCTTCTTTATTCATATGATAAAAGTTTAGTCGATTAGCTTGGATGTAGCCATATATATTTGAGCAGAAGACTCCCTCATGCTGTTATGTTAAAATACGTTTCTTGCAGCTATTCATATTATAAAATAACTTTGTGTGCATTATGGAATTGAAGAATGGTGGTGCAAGCAGCAGAAAAGAACATGTGCATGACTGCGACCTTCAACAAAATGTTCATGTGTGTTGCTTCAGATACGGAAAGCTTAAAACATAAGCACCGTCACAGCAGAAGCACAGCAAGTTAGAAGTGTGCTTTATTTTTTGCAGTAGCTAAAGCACACTTGAAAATAAGACCTTCACTGAAATAACAGAACTTTTCTTTATACGGTGAATCTTTAGGGCTGTTTTTGAGTTGAAGGAGAGATGCAGTTTGTGTGATAATAGAAGCAAGAATATTTTGAAAGTGGTTTGCTAGAGATGAATTGGTTTTAATGTTTTTTAGAAATGTCCTCATATTTTTGTGAACTCACATAATGTGAGATTTGGCAAGTCTTGGGTAGTAGGAAAAAAGTAATAGTCATGAGTGTAGTAATTTGTTAATTAAGACAAATTTCTTATTTGAATTGCTTTATCAGACTGGTGTTCTCCGAACCAATTGTGTGGACTGTTTAGATCGCACTAACACAGCCCAGTTTATGGTGGGAAAGTGTGCTTTGGCATACCAACTCTATTCATTGGGATTGATTGATAAACCAAACTTACAATTTGATACAGATGCTGTCAGGTAAGAAATTAATAAAGTGTCATGGTTTTATTTCTTAATTTTGTGTTGAGATTTAGAAAAATTATGTTTATGTAGAAGAAAAATGCAGTTCTTTCTGTTGGAATGATTTAATAATTTTTATTCATTCAAGTTTAAAAAAAATCTTCCATGCTTGAAATCTCCTTGAGAAAATCCAGTCATGCTGAAAATTTGCTCTTCCTGAAAAGTATGTTAAGTAGACTTCTTATAAGATAACTGCTTGACTTCATTCTCTTTATAGATCTAAGTTTTAAGCTAAAAGTTTTCGTTTTAAATAAATTTAACAGAACACCCACCCATGTCTTTTACACTTACTTCACTTGCTTGAGACAAAACGCTGATGAAAAATGAAATAAGTACATGCTTTTATGGAGAATGCCAAATTGATCTTTCATGGAAGTACATTTTGCCTTGCTATTTCTTACTTTTTCTTTGGAAAAATTTTGTGCTTTTTGATTTATTCAGGAAAAGTTTTCAGCAAAGTTGCTATCTCAGGTCAAATATCGGGGATACTTACTGAAGCATCCTCAAACCATATAATGAAACACAGCATTTAAATTGAAATGCTTTGGGGATCAGGGGCAACTAAGCTACGTAACTTCTGAATACTTTTCAGGAATTGCTGTAAGAATCCTTGAGGTGATGTGGTTTTATTCCTTAAAGCTGTTGTTGTGACTGTGAAACTTAGGCTTCGTTGCTGGTTTTGGCTAGTAGTTTAATAGTTTTTAGAACGTGGAGACGTAGCTCGTATTTCAGGAAAAACAAACTATTCAGTGTCCCCATCCCCTTTACTCGAGACACACTTTCAGCCCTTCTTCTTTCTCCCGTCAGCTTCCAGTGCTTGCCTGGTGGTAGGAGCTGGTATGTTCAACAGAAACAACCTCACTTGCAGCGCGTTGGCTCACTGTGCAAGCAGTGGTTTCTATCCTCTGCCTTATGGCCAGGGAGAGCACACCTCTGGGAACAAACGCTGCAAACGCTGGTGTCTCTGGCACCTCCTGGGACTCTTGAGTTCTAACTAGAGGGGATCAATCAGGAGGTGGACAGGTGTCTTGTATGCGCTCTCTGATTTCCTCTACAGCAGGGGTGTCAAACTCACGGCTCCCGCTCTTCTCCTGCTGCTGCAGCATAACACCCGTCACACACGCTGCCCACGTGACCAGCGCGCTGGCAGGAGTGTAGGGGCAAGGAGCTGGGTGCTACCGCTGGGTAGAAACAAGGTGCTGGGCCGTACAAAACAAGATGGAGGGCTGGATTCAACCCATGGGCCACGAGTTTGACGCCCCTGCTCTATAGCTACAACTTACTTCATTACCTCAGGCTGCATTTTAGTATCTTTCCTTAGGCGTCACTACCACTCCTTTTTCCCCCTCCTATTTTGGAAGCCCAAATTTCCTCTGTTGCTTCCCTCTGCAGTTTTCCCATGTTTCCCGTCTATCTTTTCTCCCTTGTGTTTCCTCTCTGTGCCCTAACCCCACCCAATTTCCATCTCTTACCATCATCTCTTAAAATTATAGTAGTTGCTTTGTCTCCGATTTTCTTGGTACTTTATTTCTTATTATCTCTTTGAAGTGTAGCTATTAGCCTAGCATTAAAAGTTACATTTATCTGGCCACATTTGACTTATTTTTTTACTTTTCCATTGTGCTAGAAGTATGCCTGTCTGAAACAGATTTTATCATCTGTTAAGACTTATTTCTGAATTACTGTATTCAGAATAATTAAAAAAATCATCTTCCATAATGCAGCAAATTCTGAAGATAGGATTGTGTTATACTGACTCTCCATTATGCAGTTTTTCACTGTAACATTGTTATATTCTTGTTGCCTATATTGTCTCACATCGAGTATCTGCTTCCTCTGTACTCTGCCTCTTCATTTTCACTCTTCTAACTGGCTGAAGAGGCTTATCTATAGTGGTCTGTCTTCCTTAATTTAGCTAATGTGCTTGAAGAACTAACTTTTTTTCATCACATTCTTTGACTGTCCTCCTTCTAATTCTGATTTTTCTCATATGGTCTCACTGTCTGGCTACAGTCCAGAACTTAGGTTGAACTAAGTTTCTGAAGTCAGCATTTTATTTTGGTTTGCCATCCTGAAGGATAAAGAAACTATGTGCCTTGAACAGTCTGATTTTGTGTCTAGCAAGATGAATCTTTTTAATGACTTTGTTAGTGATTCCTTCAGTGTAATTGTCCTATCTAGGAAGCTTTGTAGAAAAAGTGTACCTTAGCAGCTTATTTTATCCTATGTAGTTAACTCTTCTGTCTACAGAAGACTAGTCTTTGACTGCAGACTTAATATTTTGAGGCTGTGGAAGGGGTATTTAATTCTACAAGTCCTTTCCAAATCGAGTGGAGCAACATCCTTAATAGATTTAAAGCTTTCTGCTCTCTGTGAACCATTATTGCAAGGTCATTGGAACGCTGTTCCTCAATCTCCCACGGCTGACTGGGAAATTTTTGAGTGCTGTCTTCCTTTTACCTGCCAGTTTTTGCCTTCAACCAGATTTTAGCTTTTAGTTTGCCAGCATTGCTGTCTTTGCCCTTGTATAAAACAAACCAACCAACCAAAAACCCCAAATAAATCAACACACTAAACTCAAACAAGCAGGAGAGTCTCGTACATGGTGTTATGAGCTCTAAACAATTTGCGTGGAGGCAAGTTGAGTTTGGTTTGATTCCTCTGTCATTTTGGGGGTTTGTTTTTGTTTTCTTTTTCTTCTGGTTTTGTTTTTCTTTTAAGTTAATAAGCAGATGTTTCTTCCTCATTGATCTTTTTGTACTTGACCTTGATCAAAATAGCTGTCCAGCCAATCTTCTGATTTTACAGAAATTGATTTGCTGCTCAGTTAAGTGTTCTTCATCCAGAACCTTTTGAGGAGGACTTCAGTCAGATTGTTGCTGGGTTACTTATGCAGTTCTATCCCTTTATTGGAAACTTTGCTTTTGCTGTTTTCATTTGCTTTTTTACTAACTTTTTTGTTGTTTTGTTTGTTTCTACGCTCCTCTCCACTTCTTAAGGCCGCCTTCTTGGGTATTATAGTGATCACATGCAGATACCTGAGTTATTGTGTCGTGCTGTTCTGATGTGAAATACATTTCCACAGGTTTGGTAGTTGGGTGTTTTTTTGGTTTTGTTGTGGTTTGTATTTTTGCCTCTTAACTAAATTTTCAGCCTCTTTTAGCATTGTCACTGTCTTGCTTAAGCAAGGCTGTAGTCTCCATTTCTAAGAAGCACTTTTCAATCTGTTGTATTTTAGACTGGGTGTGATTTCCTTAGGATAGCCTTGTTTTCTGAGACTGCTGTCTTGTTTTGTCATTGATGGGGTGATGCTTGATAATTTTTGCCATTGGACTGCTCTGAGTTTGCAGTCTACTGTCAGCTTCTTGATGCTAGAGCTTGCTTTTAGCAAGCTCTCCTTGTTCATCTTCAGAGCCAACTCTTTTCTGCCTTCTTCTTGCTTCTTCCAGCTTCTTCCAGCTCCAGCAAAAGGTATCTGACTGTCATTCACATTTCTTACAAGTTGTGTTTATTCAGTCTGTACCTTTGAGCCGTCATTATTGGAAAGCTATGCTAACTTCATTCCCAGTGGACTTGACAGAAAACAAAGCCTTGAGTGTTCTATCCCATTTAGCGTACTTAAAATGCCTCAGTTTGTGAAGGTATATGGTTTGTTTTCTCCCTGTGGACTAGTAGGAAATGTTAACCTTCTCCCTGAATCTACAGAAGTGTATATTCTGTAGTGTGAATGTATTCTGATGTATTATAAATTAGTGAAAAACTTGCAGTCTAATTAGTAATTGTAACTTAATAAAACTTCCACTTTTTTATCTGAATAAAGAATAGAGACATAGCTTTCAATTTCAGTGTTTGTAAACTAATAGCATGTTTTAATGAAATGCTTGCTTTTGTAAACTGGCAGAAGTACTTTGGAGGACAAAATGTATACTTGTTAAACAGAAAGATTTTATTATTACAGTATTTCAATGTTTTTTCTCTTAAACCTCTTTGCAGTAGTTTGATAGATGTTTCTTTCCCTTCAGATTATTTGAAGAATTATATGAAGATCATGGAGACACACTTTCTCTGCAATATGGAGGTTCTCAGCTTGTCCACAGAGTCAAAACTTATAGAAAGATAGCTCCATGGACTCAGCATTCCAAAGATATTATGCAAACACTCTCAAGATATTATAGTAATGCTTTCTCAGGTAAATTTAATTTTAAGTGCTTTCTTTCAAGCCATTATTTAAAAAGCATCTTACTTGTGTTGTTTCAATAATCCAAACTGTGATCTTATGAGAGAGATCATATATATTATAATTCCCAGATAATTCAGTAAAATTTGTTGGATATCACATGACTATTCTGATTTGATGGGTTTTTATATCCTATGTGAATGCATGTTGTAGCATGCAGCTTTATTTGATAAAATTTAGTGAACTTACGGAAGAAATGTTTACAAAATGCACACATATAGCACCAAAACTGCTATTGACATTTGAGAAGCAGGTGGCTGTTGTAGAACTATTAAAATGATGGATAGAATGGTTCCAACAAATATAAAGAAAATGGTGAATCTATACCTAAACACAAATAGAGGGCTGCAAGTGAAGTGTTTCTTGTGATGTTTCTGGGTACTTCATATAAAAAGCAAGCTCTAGTGAATGCAATTGTTTTATATGAATAGAAATTTCTACCTGTTTAATCTGTGGTAGAAAACACAAAATTAAAAAACGAAGGTCCACTAAGTAAGGGAGTTATTTTTTGAGTTATATAAGTAGTGAAACATTAACTTTATCCTTTAATAGCTTTTATCAGTCACTGATACTGTTCTGCTTTGTTCAGGACAACATTGCTAAGAGAAAACCTCTTTGAAAAATGCTGAGCCGTATCTTTTGCAAAAGAGCAAAAACCAAAAGCTGAAACACTTAGTGGTTTTAGAAGTGGTGAGAAAGATATACAAGAATGATCAAAGGACAGACTAAGACATGTCAGGATGACAAACATTGAGTGCTGCTGTGTTCTAAATATTTTGTAAGTCCTCTATTACCCTTTTTCACAAAAATTGCATAGCCAGGGACGAAGTAGGATTTATTTTTCTAGTAGACTGCAATTATTAAGAAACTCTGTGAACACTTTAAAACAGTGAGTTGGACATTGGCTAGAAATACTTCAGTAATCTCTGTTTTCTTCAGCTGAAGTTGTTGCTTTTGTTACTGACAATTCTGCATATGTAACAAAATGTGAGAGCACAGCATTTAAAGTACTGTTTCTGAATGTAATTAATGTAATTTGCGTATTGTATTTGCCCAAATTAAATGAGAAATGGAGAGCTTATTTATTTCAGGGATATGATCTCTTACTGTTTGCAGTAGAAATAAGGTATGACTTCATAAATTCTTACGAGCAAAAGGAAGCACACTTGCAGTATCACATGTACTTGATAAGTACTAGATGGAACAAATCTCTCAAGCTGTTCGCTTTTATGCCAACCACTTAATGGTTAGGTGGAAGCTTGAGCAAAGTTCTAGATCCACATTTCGGGTTGTGGTCCGGTGGCAAGCATAGTTGTGATATGAGCATGTTCTAGTAATACAATAATTTGTTCTGAAAAAGATGTTACAAAAGAAGAAAGAATACAGAATGAAGGAATTCCATCTTGTCTCCCAGGTGAACTTGTAGCTGAATACACAAACAGAAGTCAATGCAATAAATAAACTATTTGGTATTTGATTCCTTTTGAGCCAAAGACATTTGATGCTTTCTGCATTCCTTGTGTTTGAAGATGTCACTGTTGAAACATAACATTCGTTGTTGTGTGTACTGCATTTTCAGTATGAAATTTTAAAAGATAAATCTCTGTGAAATGTGAAGATTCATTGTCCAACACAGCCTGTTCAGGTGGCATCTGTAAGCCTGTTAATGTGACACATGGAGAGAGATAATTTTATGCTTGAAGTTTTATCTGAAAGCAGGGATAAAAGAAGCGGTTTTAGAACAAGATTCTGATTTACTATACTGCGCTTATTATTGTTACTGTCCATCACATATCCTTTAAAATACGAATAAAAAACCTGAGAGCTAGCCAATTCAAGAGCCAGCATTTCCTTGTGTTTTGATCTGCAAAACTTTTTTCAATGTTTAAGAATTTTATGGACCAGTATTAAACAGACTTGGAAAATTTTAGTGATTTGCTTGAAGTCATACAGTATATCAGATTGAGGACAAGATTACAAGTGGCCTGCTAACAGTGCCTCCTAAATAAATCACTTAGCCACACTTTCTCTGTTTGTCTATCATAAAAAGTACATGATTCTAAAAATAATTTACAGTTCTAAGAAAATGGTTTCATCTCTTGACCTCAAAGGTCTTGGGATAATTGCTACTAATTAAGTTGTACAGATGAGAAAAAGACATGTATCAGTTAAGTGACTTGCCTGGAGATACTAATCCAGTAGGTAAGATTTGGATTTGTAAGAAAGATAATTTTGAATGCAGTTTCACCCTAGTTCATGATATGTGGCTTAGATTTTCTACAGATTTTCTGTACCTATAAATTTGTAATATGTTGTCTATATAATAGAAGAGTGAAGCATTAAAAAATTGTTCTCAGAATCAAGTTAGTGACTGAAGCTTAGAAGGAAACCAAGGACTCCTACTAAAAATATGGGACAATTAATTTTATGGTAACTTGATAAAATCTTACAGGTTTAGGCAAAAATTCTGACTTTGAAAAAGAAGTGGTTTTAATTTAAGCATTTGAAAAAAAAGTAGAGGTCATAGTGTAATTTGGGAATTCAACTGTTTGAAGTACCCTGGCTATAAGCAAATGAGTTGTACCAGAAAAAAAAAGAACATCATCCAGCTAAGAATTAAGTGTTCCTTCAACACCTTCTCTGGCAAGCATTCCGATTAGTTGAATTCTAACATTTTTCTTTTACTTGTGATTGTCAGAGAACTTAGGAAATACTAAACCAAATGAATGTTCTTCTAGCTTTTCTGCTTTTTAGAAAGTAATGTGACATCGCAGACTTCAGTGCTAATGCATAATAAGCTTCTGGAATCTGGAATTATCTATTTTGCCACAAACAGGATTGGACATAGTAAACTACCTTGTAGTGTTGTATGGAAGTAAACTTAATTACTATAACCTTTTAGTCCTGGGATGTTATAGTTCCAGTTGTGTTGAATATGTCATGATTTAGTAATTTGTCATGTAATGCAGTTGCAAACTCAGATTGAGAGCAGCAGATTATTTTAGGCTAATTCAATTAAATTGTCCCTTCAGTTCCTGTTTTCTCAAATGGTCTTAAAAATGTGCTAGCATACACGTACATTGCAGTATCTTTTGACAAATCAGTGCAGTCTTTCTACTTGCTTGTACGTAATTATAACATTTGGTGCTAACAATGAAGGGAGAAAACCTGTTTGCTCTTTTGCCTGTCCTCCACAGTGCATTGACACATTCTTATTTTTTTATTTTTTGAAAGAGATTTTTCTGTCTAGTTAAGAAAATTGATCTGAAAAGCTCAATATCTTGTTTTCTCTGTGCAATATTTCAAAGAAAGACAAAAACTTTAATTGTTTTTGTTCAAAATTAAGTCATAAAATTATTCAGCCCTTAAAATAAGGCAAATGGGAGGATTGTCACCTTTCAAGTTAACTGTCTGCTTCCCCAGTCACAGTTGTGCCTGCTTGAAGACTTCTGCAGAAAGAATCTTCAACATTATGATGCTTTACCTGATTTCAAATTACAGGTTGAGAACTGAGAGAGTAGAAAGTCATTTTCTGATAAATGCTCTGTATTTCTGTTCAGATTAAAACACAACTGCGTAACTGAAACAATAAATGCAAAAGAGTTTGAGACCTTTTGCAGTGTAATATTTAACAGCAGTCTTTTTTTGCTGTGGACAAAGGTAAAGTGCTTTAATGAACTGCTGGTATAGACTATTTCAAACAATGAATTGGTTAATTCAGTTGTTATGAGTTTAAATTCAAGCTGGTTTTCCCTGACTAAATTTCATTTAGTTTTATTTTATTTTAGCATCTGTCATATAAGTAGTGACATAGTTTAACTGAATTATCTTGTTTTAGTCTTAATTGTTTTACAATTATTTAGTTAACGATTTCAGTATACTTTCTGTTCCTGGCAGGTGAAGCAATGGCAGATGAACAAAGGAGGCTTATCTCTGCCTTTAGCTTTTAGAAATTACCACCAATTTTAACTTATTTGCTCATGTTAATTTTGTCTTTAGGGCTTCTCCAGTTCCTGTGCTTAAAGTAGAGAGCTTTCTTGGGTTTTGTTCAGCACTTTCTGTAAACCATTAACAAAATGACCTGTCAGGAAGAAAGAATACATGTTACTGCTTGTGACTCTTCCTTTCTTTTTAACTCTCAGTGGGCTCAGGAAGGGGTTTTGGTTGTGGTGGGGTTTTTTTCAGGCCTTTTTACTGAGTTTGCATAGCTTTCTTGCACTTTCTTGCTGGCTTTCCTTAATCTTTCCTTATGTCTTTGTTAAACTGTGACACTATTTTGCAGAAACCATATGACTTGCAAACCATAAGGACCTACATACATTATGCTTTTGAGTTTTATTGTATGCAACAGTTGATGTTTATAAGTTGATCCTCTTAAGAAAATTGGGAAGGTGACGATCAAGAAAAAAGTAAAATAAGTATCTTTTTGGAAGAGTGCTTTGCAGGGACAGTAAAAGTATCTGGGGGGAGTATGAATGGATAGAAAAGGAAGAAAAAAGTCAGATTCCAGATGAAAAGTCCTTTAAATAGAGGAGGCAAGCAACATCAAGAATTTTCCCCTTTCTTTCCCTTTTCCTGGTGCCTTGCGCTGTTATACTGTGTTCTTGTTCTTACAGCTTCCAAATATTGACCTCCACGTATGCACACTTCTGTAAAGTACTGTACTTTTCTATAATCCTTGATTGTCACTTTTTTTTTGTCACCATATTCATCACCAAATTGTTACCAAATTTCTAAGTAGCACTTTGTTTGTCTGCTGCTTGTTTGTCTTAATTACCTGTAAAAATGTTAAATGTAGCGTAGAGGGAAGAGGCATTCAAATTCTGGGGAGAAGGAGATACTGACTGAAACTTTGGTGGTTGCTGGCAACCAACTTTGTCCTTGCTGTCATACCACTGCTTTTGGGATTCTACCTATCTTTTTTTACCTGCTTTCTGGTATACTGAGACTTTGATTTGTCTTTTTGATGTGTTGTAATGTTAGAGAGGTACTCAGCTCTCATAATGCTCATTGAAACGTGGAGAGAACTGAAGGAGTATCTCTATCCATTGAACTAATTTGAACTGTTTCTTGTCTGACGATTACTGAAGTGCAAACAAGAGTGGAGATGAGAGCTTTCCATGTGCTGATTCCTCCAGGCACAAGTAGAGCTCAATTCTCCTCGTACTGTCTCATCTCTGAAGGTCCTTTGCATGCAAGCCTTCCTCTGCCCCTACAACTCTTTATCATAGTTCACCATCCCCAAGCCCTCATCTGACTCCAGCTTTTCTTCATATCCATTGTAACTCATCCTATTGGCAGCTCAGTAGCCAGAATGATTTTAAAGATGAACAGCAACGTATTTAGAATTCATGTGTTACGTGGGAAGCTTGTGTGTTGTATGGATACTGATTAATTTCTTTAAATTGTTCTTCTGTTATTTAGACTGCAGTAATTCATAATGATACGTGAGATTCCTTGAAACATGCGTAAATAAATGCACATGCTTTGCCTACACACGTACGTGCAGAGGTGGGAGATGGAGCTGCAGTGTGATATCTTAACTTCTGTAAAGCCTCTAAATGGAGCTTCTACCTTGGCTCCTGTGAGGGAAGCCAGGGCAAGAAGCACATTGCTGGTACCAGCTCCACATGCACTGCAGTGGCGGAAGGTCAGGTCTAGATGAAATTTCATTAAGGTGATTAAGCCCAGATTGAAGTCCCTGTAAAAGTCATAGGAGATACACACTGTCTGTGAGGAGCGTAACATAACAAGTGAATGTCTGAATGGGCTTGAGCTCTGCAGTGTTCCTGTCATTAAGTGTACCTCTTGTCTGACAGATGCAGACAGGCAAGATTCTATCAATCTCTTTCTGGGAGTATTCAAGCCTACAGAAGGAAGACCTCACCTTTGGGAACTTCCCACTGATTTTTATTTGCATCACAAGAACACCCTCAGTCTGTCACAGACCAGGCGAAGGTATTTAGCTGTTCTGGTTTTTTGTTTGATATCGCTCTAATAAATCTTTAAAAATACATGTTGTTAACTAAATAATTTGGTGACCCTGTCAAAAATTTGCTTACTGGTTTTCAAGTTCTGACAAAAACTTAAAAAGAAAATGAGATGACCAAAAATGTTGGTTATTGGTGTTTTGAAGGATTTGCCTTAGTATGTTCTTTTGTACTAAAAAGAAGCTTCATTTCTTATGAAATTCTGTTCTGCAGCGTGAAATGCTTCATCATTTTACTGAAGTACAGTTACCACTGTGTTGCTAAGCAATATACAGGTCTTATTTATTAAGTTGTTGCATTTGAGATTAGGTGATGATGATGGCAGCATTTGATTGGGTTTTTTGTGTAATGCACTCAGTTTGCAGTTGTGCATACCAAGAAGCCCATGATTTTCTACCTTCCTTTCAGCTATGTCTAGCCTGTTTTGAAGACTGTTTTTCTTCATTTGTGTTCCATTGTAGTTGCACAACAATGTACAGAAGTAATACAACTAAAACATAAAAATTTTAAAGCAATTTAGAGTGCTTCACAATGTGGAATGATTTTGTTAAGCGTTATAAATACTGTGTGTTTAAAAAAAAAAATCCATTTTAATAAGGACAGTACTGGACTTATTAACTAGATCATCTCTTTTAGGGATTTCGCTGTTTGTATCTTTGTTTATTCTATGCATCTTAACGCTCTGTATTGCAAATGGTAGATCTGAATATCTGCATTTAGATTTTTGTCTGGGGAAATCTGCAAGTGTTTGAACAGTGCATTCAGTCCCTGTTGGCTGCTACTAATCCGTCATGGAAGCTGGCATGCGATATGACTTTTTCTAAACTTCAGTCGTTTTCTCTCGTCTCCTGCTGCTGACTCTTATCAGCTGTACAACCAAGTGCTGTTTCAGGCCCACATGAAACATGCAACATTAATTTTGTTGCCTACTGGTTCCTAACATTATTGTATGTCCAAAATTAATTCAGCTGATATGTTGCAAATATACGAATGTCCTAGTCTCCCTTTCATCTCTTAACTGCTTCTCATTTGTCACAGCCACTGGTCTCAAGTGAGATGGAACATGAAAAAAAAAAGTTACTGTCTTCATTTACCTGTTAATTAGTTTTACCTTTCATTCTGGCCAGAATTTCTTCTGAGCACTTATAATATACAAGCAAGATGTTATTTCATGTGAACAAAATGACACCTCCATGTAATAATTAGTTAGGTGAAAAGAGCTCCTTCAAATAACTTTTTGTTTCTACTACTGGACAAGTTCTTCATATAACTTCTTCCAGGCAATCTGTGCAGAGCTTCTTCTGGATTCCTTGGACACGGCAGAAAAGGGAAATAATGAAAACTCATAATAAAATCAAAGATACAGGAAGGGAAGGAAGATGTTGTTTCCTGTCATTGAAAAGTTCTTTTGACTCTCTGTGCTTTTCCTAGGTTGTATTTACCTCTCTGTCAAACAGATTTCATAAGGAGTTTCATATATTACTTTTATATTACTTGTGATTCATGTGAATATGGAAAAGGAGACTTTCTGTTGCCATGTTATTTATCGTTTATGCAAACAGCAAAACTGGATGAGTCTGCATAGTGTCTGAAGGCGCTGGAGCAAATGGCTCACTAGCATGGCTTGATACAGTCCTTCAAGAAGAGATGGGACTGTAGGCTTAACTCATCCCTTTCTGTCTAGTACATCTGCAGTTCTTGAAATTGAAGTCTGCAGCCCTGCCTCTGGATATGGGAATACACCCACTGTTTCTGCTACAGATGGCTACGTTGGCATGAGTAGGAGATAACCACATTAATACTCTGATTACAGCCCATACAGTATTTGAATAAAAGTCAATGAAGATAAATGCCTTTTCATCGCAAGTAATGAAATAGAACAAAAACATAATAAATAAACTTTAGAGAAGAACTGAAGTATATTTGAGAATAGAAATAAAAATATATAAACATGAATGAAAGATAAAACATGCTTTATTTTATGAATGGTGCTTGACTTCCTTTTGGAAGGTTTTCAGAATTCCGAATAAGCTTCCAGCAGGGCCTGGTTTGCGCTGTTAGCTGTGACAACATTCAGTTCTCAGACTTAGGACAGCTGTCACATCAAAATATATTTCTATGTGTAGAAATCAGCTGCTTTGACAGTCTTCCTATTTTATTATCGCTGACCTTCATTTCTTCAGACTCTTCTCCTAAATTTTAGGATCTGAATAATAAGCAGTGAGTGGGGTCAATGCTTTTTTTTAAGGAAAAGAAAAACAAAACTAGAACAAGAGAAATAAAAAAATACTTTCTGTATGTCTTAAGATCTTGATTTTCAGTACTGTAGAGGGAGGCACCTGAACTGTATTTTGTTTAATGGAAAAAAACCACTCCTCCCTCCCTACCTGTTTTGAGCTTCCTATATTTATATTTCATGGCCTGAGAGAAAAGTAGTAGGAGAGGAGACTGTTGAAGTGCTCCATTCAAGGATAATTCTTTACTTTCTTCCACACTTGAATTATAAAGAAATGTTTACTAAAGTGAGACTGTATGGCTGTGTAACTTATGTGCAAATACTTAGACTGGATACAAGATAAAATCTTCTGTATCAGCTGTATGTTTATTTTCCCTTTACAGCTATACTTACTGGTGGACCACAGGTGTGCTGAAGCATTTACCTCTTCCTTTTGATGAAGGTAGGAATTGTATTTGCTCCTTGCCTTACAAAGTACCTTGAAAAAGAAGTTTTTATCACAGATGTTTTTAACTGTTCTATATCCCAAATCTAAAAAAAATTTGATATTTCCATAATGATTGCTAAATACTTCTGTTTTGCCTACAGTGAGCTATGATTTTTCATCTGCAGGATGCAACATGTACTTAATTGGCTAAAGCTTTACCTCCATATATGTATAGGACACAATTTTTTTTCCTTGACTATTAATGTTTATTTGTGGTATATGATGATGGTCACATTCTTGTTGCAGATGACAATGAACAGTGTCTTATTTCTCTGGGATACCGCGGAGCATGTTTTATTAGGAATTATCATGAAGAGAAATCGAATTATGGTGGTCAATAATGCATATTTATTAAAGACATGCGGTGCATCATCTTCATGTCTTATTTTCTTGTCTTAGAGGGGATATGGTTGTAGAAAAATGCCTAGTAGGCTGGCTAAGTAAGCAGGCTACTGTTTGCTTAAGATTTTTGCAGAGTCGGTAATTGTTAGTAAGACTGTTTTTTCCTTCTCCCCAGTGGCATGTGCTGAAAACAGGCGCAAGCTCACGGTGAAGAAGTTCCACAAGTATGACGAGGAAATTGATATCCACAATGAGTTTTTTCGACCATATGAGTTGAGCAGTTTTGATGAGACTTTCTGCTTGGCAATGACCAATTCTACACGGTATATTGGGATGTTTTGTGACTGTACATCTGTAACTGGAAGTTGATTTGGTGTGAATTAAATGTGCAATTGATGTATTTGGTTAAATCTGTGCAACATGATAGGTTTCATGGGGTGTTCGTTTGGGTTTTTTATAAGCTTCAAATTTAGCAGACTTCTAGGAACTAATTCACAATACTGAAAGGGAAATACTAATCTAAAAAAGATCCATTAAGATAACACTTCAATTTTCAGTTATTTTCCATTATATGGTGGCAAATGTTTGAACACTTTAAGGCTGAGAAGTGAGCTTTTTATCTCTAGACTCAGACACAGAGGCTATCTTCAAAACAATTGTTTTCTAATTATTCTGCTTCATTTTACAATTGTTTTCTTCAGTTCATCAGGCTCTTACAGCTGGCCAGATAGTGGGGTTTGGGTTTCCCGAGGGGTTTTGGTTGGGTTTGGGGCTTTTTGTTCGTTTGTATATTTCGGCAGCAGTCAGCTGGGTATTCTATGCGTGATCATAATCACACTTTAAGCTAAAGACTTCCAGGAAGATTATGTTTCATGTAGCTTTTTGACCCAATTTCAGTGTTGACAGCATTTTGAAATCAATGGACCTGAGCTACAGGCCTTCTTCAGCACAGGAATGGAGCGCATAGCTGTAGCCTCCTTGGCAAGTGGTAGCGTTGGCAGCTGTTTTAGGGGACTAAACAATGCAATTGAAAGCTTTTTAAGTACGTAAGGGGGTTACATTTAAATGACTTTAACTTGTAACAACGAAGTTAGAACTTGGTATTTCTTTTCATAATAATTTTCTCAAAATTCAAAGGTAGATGTTAGAGATGGTTCTTCCAGAAAATTAAAAATATTGTGTGTTGAGCTTTGCTCATGAATGGTTTTTCCTTTCTGTCTTCCCAGGGATTTTATGCCTAAGAATGTGGGGATTGATCCAAGTCCATTTACTGTTCGTAAACCTGATGAAACTGGAAAATCAGTGTTGGGGTAATTCTAAAATATAAAATTTTGTTCTGGTATAACAGTAGTGAAGTTTTAATGCAAATATATGAACTCTGTGTATATATCTGTGTAGCATATTCTCTGTTACGTAGGAAATAAAAGAAATCATTGGAGTTGTACTTTACAGTTACACACTTTGAAAATAATATCTACTTTGAGATTTTTATTTGACACTGGGAATTTTTTATTTCAACTTGTTTAACATTTTTGTTTTCTTGTACTCCTCTAAGTGAAACCCATAAGAAAATTTTATCTAGAATAAAGACACAGAAGTCATATTAGTGGCAACTCTGTTCTCTTTTTGAAATTACAGGAATGCATATATTGTCGATGTCTTTTTTAAAAAGCAAAATATTTGAATATATAGAGCATATCCTGTAACAGCAGTAAATGCCAATTTCAGCATAGTTTTGATAAAAAACATTACTGAAAATGTTTATATATAAAATTATGTAAAATTAGGCAACAGTTATTGGGACACAAGAATGTTTCATTTATCTGCTTTTGGCATCCTGGACTTGCTTTATTACTTTATTTGTTCCATTGTTTTGTTTGATCTGCTGTATCACACAAGGTCTACAGTGACTCTTCCTGAACCAATTAATTCTCTCTTTGGTTCCTCATATTAAGGAACCCTTTTGTCAGTCATGACTGAACCTGTGCTGTCAGAACACTGTAAGTTCTTCTGAAAACTTACTATTCTATTAAAAGCTACAAAACTTGACTATCTTATAAATAACATCCGTTGTACCTTCACCCTGAGGGACTTGCTGTCAATGAATGTTGAGAGTAGGCTGTACTTCTCACTAGTAGAACCTCATTTCATGCTACTGATGTTCACTGGGAAAAGGCAGGAAGACCATTCAACAATTATACAGTTTACCTCTGCTAAGAATTGTGAGTTTATGGGTTTGAGGATAAGCTTTATTCTTCCATTTTGGTATAGCGTCAGGTTTTGGACTAAGTAATTTCTCTCCAGATATTCCATTAAATACTTGACCATTATACATTTTTCTCAGGCACTTTGCTTCAGGCTCTTCACTGTGATTTTTAGGGATTGTTACGAGATAGATAATCACTTGCATCAAAGCCACATTCCAGGACTCTCTGGGTATTGTTCTTAAGGTTTCCCATGTATTGGCTGTGTAGTGGTATAAAAGGTGGCTTAAATCTTCCACCTTACCCATATTTAGCCCTAGGTAGAAGTGTTATCTTTTCCTTGCACATTTATCATCATCTTTTAATCTACTAGGACATTTCCAGAGGTTTTGGTGATCTGTTTTCATCTGTGGGAACATCACTCTTACCAGCATTCTTCTACTTGCTCTGTTCTTCAGCTTTCAGAAAGGACTGCTTTTCTTGTGGCCTTCACCTCGTTTGGAGAAGTGGGGAAGATAGCCTTAACTTTCTCTAAAAATAATGCAGTAGGTCTTCATAAGTTCCTGTGATGTCCAGTCTAAGGAGATGTCAGTTTCTGCTGAGTCAGAAGTTAAACTTATCTGAGTGGGGGTTTTTTCCCTAAGGCATTTGTTCCATCTGTAAGAATTCTCCTGATATGTAATTGTCCTTGAAGATGGCGTGTGTTCCCAGGTGGAAAACCTTTGGGAGAACTCTCCTACTTGTTTATATGTGTTCCTAAAGCCCATAAAGTTTAGCTAATAGACTACAGGAATAATCTGCTATGTGAGTTTGGCTGCAAAAACAGAGCTCTCTCTGATGATCACGGTGTGTTCCTCTAGAGCTCATGTGATAGTGGTGACCTCCATGCCTTTGCTGCTGAGGACCCAAGAGTTGCAACTCGAAATAGCATTTGCACCATGCTGTTGTCAAAGCCTCTTTGCATGCTGCTGTCTTCCTTCAGGGCCTTCCTTTAGAGTCACACGCAATGTCACTGTATACACGGACAGTCACCTCAGCAACAAGGACATCTTGCTTCCCTGTTTCCAGAACTGGAGTGTCTTATAAACATACTCATTACCTGCCTCCCAGTCCCTTTTGCTCTGGAGTCCCTGAACGATTGTGACAGTGTCTGAGAGGAAAGTGTCACCACATAGCATTCTGTGGCCTGTAGGAAAGGATGTGGAGGATGTAAGGGTGGTACAATTTCTGAAGGGTAAAGTAACTTATGCCTTTCAGAGCTTGTAGAGTTAAACCCAGTGTTAGCCTACTAAAATATAGATGCTGTATCTTGAAAAATTCTTAGAAATAAGGCACCTCGTTATATTGACTTGAATTTCTACGAGTGAGAAATACCTGCCACGTAAAGTAATGTTGCTGATTGAAGAACTAAATTGAAGGGAGAGGTATGGAAAAGGAAGGGAAAAAAACGACTTTATGATTAAGATTTTTAGGTCCAAGATTAAGAAAGCTAATGAAGTGAATAATGTGAAACAAACAGCAAGTGAAACTTTTTCCCAGGTCAAAATCAAAGATGTTATGTCTCAATAAATTTTTATTTATTTAGTCTGGGGGATGGATTTAAATCAGAGAATTGGCGGGTAAAAGCTGACATAATTCTTTGAGCTCTCTTTAAATGCTCTGGAATGAGAAGAGTTTGAAGAAAAGTAAATCAATTAGGGGAATCAAAAGATGAGCCACAAGTTGTTCCAGAGGACACAACACATTTCCCTCAGTAAGGCTGTAGCCAAAATTAGGAATTTTAATTACTTGTTAATATCTTACTGATCGAATTACTACATGCTGCATTTCATAATAGGAACAAAAGTAACAGAGAGGAAACTGTGCTACAACGCAAAACAGCTGCTAGCGCTCCTCCACCCCCAAGTGAGGAAGCGGTGTCAAGTAGTTCTGAAGATGATTCTGGGACAGACAAAGAAGATGAAGGTGCTGTTTCTCAGCGTTCAACTCCAGTAAAGGTGACAGATACAGGAGACAATACAAAAATCACAGAGGTAAGAAATCACTGTGGCAGGCAAGAAGGTTAATCATGGACTCAGAGGTCACATTTCCTTCAAAAAAGAGTAAATGTTACAGAACACTCAGAAGTAAACCGCTGAGAAATTAAGTGAAAAATGTGTAGATATTAGTGCAACTGCTTATAAAACTTCACTGTTGTTCTTTTTGTGCAATAGTGAAACAAAGCAGAAAAAAAACATTTTTCAAAAAATGAAGATTCCTGGTAGAAATGTGTGGCATTTGAAAGGTACTCAGCTCAGATGTAGTCCATTACATAAAGCATAAAATGCATCTATGTTAGTGTGTTAATTCAGAGTAATAGTGCACTTCTGGTCATTGTCCCTTACCATGCTCTGGCTCACATCACGAAGTGGTCTTGGAGCATGCAAATGGGATTCCTTTTGGCTGAAACTGAACTGGGAGGTGCATCTCCAGGAATGCATCTGATCTACCTACTCTGGTCCGTGGGAGCTACTCTGAAGCAAACCCCCTGAAATATTTGCAGTATGGATCTGAGTTCCTTAGCACCATCTATTTCAATTACAAATCCCTTTTGAATGATGCCACTTGCTCAGGTGGATATAACTTTAAATTAATGTTCAATCTGGCTAAATTTCAACCTGATTTATGTGAAGACTTTTGAATTGCTGTTTCAGAATTGTATGGTCTGACATTTTTTTTTTAAAAAAAGAAAACTAACTCCAAAAATGAACATTATAATGTTGACACATTGGTTGTATACTATTACTACTACTAAAGTTGAAGCTAATGGCAGGATAATAGTCAAATTGTGTATGCACAGTGATATGAAAGTAAAGTGTATTCATGATTGTAGGGTCTTAATCTTTTTCTGCCAGCATAATCTGTTGGAATCCCTTGGATGCTAACTTAATGAAAATATTGATTTGTGTGCAGTATTATGGAAATACCTTTTATTAATTCATGCAACTTTTTTTTCAAGTTCTTTCTTATAAATATCAAATACATGGGGATATGCAATACACATGGCTGGAACAGCTAGTTCTTTTCTATTCACATCCCACAGAAGTTAATAACAAAATGTTTTTATACTTCTGGTCAAGATACATCTTTCCAAAGTTGTTCTTTGGAAATTTTTTAACTAAAAAACCCCTATTTTTATGGTTGACTTGCAGTCGCATGTGTCTTGTCAGTAAACTTTTGGTTTAACAATGAATCATTAGACATAGTGAAGTATTGCATGTGCATTGGACCCTTGTCATAGCTGACTGACATGATTGTGTAATGTATAAAATAAAAATAGGTTTGTTCAGCCTGAAGTTTTTAATTATTTCAGAATTGACAGCAGGAAATGTGAAAGCAAATGTGGGAGCATGTTCTGAATGAGTATGCTTGATTCTATATTAAGCTTCAACACAGAATAGCATTAAATACCTACATCATTATATGTCCTATAAATATAAATTATTCTCCTAATATGTTGTTTTATCTGATGCTTTTGTTCAAGAATCCTTTCGTTTACTTGTTGAACTAATGTCTTGAATAATATTTTTAATAAATTATTTTTATTAAAAAAAACCCCAAACACGCACAAACTAAGATTACTGTGAATTTGAGAAATTTGTTTGGTTTTGCCTACGCTTTTGAAATTTTTTTTTAGTTTAGAAAGAATTTCTTGCTTGAAAGAAAACTTTTCTTCGGGTATTGTTACGGTATCCTCAGCATGATCTTTCTTTCTCTGTTCCAGAACGTAGTGCAATCAACAAAAGATGTGTATGGAGTCAATCTTTCAGATGTTCCTTCAGAAGATGATCTTGCAATATACACTAGGTGAGATAAATTTTCAGTGGTAAACAGTGACCGATAACTGGAGCTAGTTAAATACAGCTTGTCAAAGTGTTGCCTCTGATCAACCTTACTTAAATTATGAATTCTAGTGATATATGGGTGTATACCACTGTGTTTTTAAAATCAAGCTGTTTTCAGATGTCTGTGTCAATTCTGATTTCAGTGCAGATATCTCAACGCAAAACTTGGAACTTAAATCAAATGAAAGAGACTTCAATAGGAGTACCTTTCCCTTAATATAGCCTAGAAATTAATAAGCAAATTCTGTATTACGAGTGGTTTCATGGTTCTAAGCTATGTAGTCAGTGATTTTTGCATTTTTCAAATATTGACTTATGCTTATTCAATTCATTCATAAGTGAAATAGCTTCTTCTATAAAAATGCATACAAAACAACAGAACTCTAGTCTTTTTCAACACGAGGTTTAATTTGTAGAGATATGTGTTAACTGTCAGCTTTTACTGAAATTTAAATATTTGCGTGGCTTCTGATGTTCAAGGAAAATTACTTTTCTGAATAATATTCAACCTTTTTCTTGAAACATCTTAGTCTTTAGAGCTTGTCATTTTTTTATAGGGTGACCTTGAGATTGTTACTAGATCCGGTATAGGCTATGCGGAGAAAGCTGAATAAAGCAGTCAGAATAACTCACACTGTAGGAACATGGATGTCTAAGTGACAGATACTTGCACTGTAATTTTCAGGAGAGGGAAAAGTCAGTTTGGCCCTCGCCATTATTGGAGTTCCATGAAATAACAACATGCAAATATATATGTGTGTGTGTGTATGCGCGGAAGTAAATGTAATGTGTGTAATAACATGCGCTTACACACTGCGTTCTGAGCAGCATCATACTGCCACTTGTTCTTAATAAATGGTTTTGTGGATTCACACCATACGTCCAGGAAATGAGTAAGATACACAGCATAGAGCAAAACAAAAAAACAGCTCCTTAGGTGGTCCAGCAAGCTGCAGCTCAGTTTGTGCACTTTGAGGTAAGGCACTACAACGTGAGGCAGCGTGCTGCACGGCACCTGCAGGCTCTCCTCGGGAGCTGGTTGCTGCTGGCTTGCTGTGAGCAGCTGGAGGTAAGAGTTGATGGGCAAGCATCAATGTGTCACTTCCCACTACACAAAACCTTCTGCTTTTATTCAAGGGTAGCTTGGACTTTTATCCTCTTCTTTACAGTTGTCACTGCTCCTGTAGGAGCCATGAATTGTCAGCTCTTCTCTAGCAAAAGGCAGTGACTCCCATTGTGTCAGGAATACTGTTTCTGAATTGCCATAACCCCGTGTGGAGTGCTGGCTATCTGTTGCCATCGTTGAAAAATGTGAATTTACACTATTTTTCCCAAATTCTCTCCTCAATATCACAGAATAACACTGAAGCCAGTAAGAAACGGGTTCAAATCTTCCTTTTTTTTTCTTAAATCAGAAATTAATTTGAATCTCTTGATTATTTTTTTTTAACACAAGTAGAAACTCAACTAGGATAATTTCAAATATATACTAACTAGAACTGAACCAAAAAGTTACTTATTCAGTTCCCTGATGGAGCATATTCTTTTCTGCAATCTTTTTCTTTGAAAACTAGTGAGAATTCAGTAATGGAGGTCAGTTGGAGAAATTTAGAACCAAGCTGAAGACCCTTTTAGTTCCTAAAGGCTAATAGTGCTGTTGCCAAGAGAGTGATTGCTTATGCAAGACACCGGGAGTGCAAATCAGTTATATTTGCTTAATAAACCAACGTTTCAAACACCTACTTAGAATGTAGAATTAGTGGAGTTTAAAAAAAGAGGTGTGAGAAAACTGCGTGTAATCTCAGAAACACAGTGCATATATTGAAGTGAATACTTGTGAGGTCCCTTGCATTGAAGGGAGCTAGTGTTTTTTAATTTTTTTCTTTTCTAATGTGTGACAAGCAGTGATTACCTTATTATATTTGAAACCTTTCCCGTTTGTGAGGGAATTTTTAATTCACTATGATATCTTCTCATTTGGTGTTATGTTTTGATTAATCCTGACTTAGTTCACTAATCCTCTCAAGCTTTTTTTTTTTCTATTTGACAATACTTCTCTCTTACTTTTTCTTTGGGGGTAGCTGCTTCTTTTGCACTTTTTAGTTCTTGAAATTCCCATTTCTACCTGTTTCCTATACATTGAGTGATTTGAAGATAGTACACTTGAATAAGGTTGAGAAGGCCGTTTCTCATTATCTCTGAAATTTTTAACTTTACCTATGCCTTGAACTTTCATTGTTTCTTTTAACCACTAGAAAAGGGATGCCAATTTGATGTTTACCCTTTGGTGTACTGGGTGGTTATTCTTGTTCTGCAAATGGCCCTGTGCAAGCTGGGCATGCAGATGAACAGCTCTGGGATAACACCCAGAATTGCACCCACTTCCCATTTTATCATTTTTCAGACTGGACTAACATTCAGTCTGTTATTACAGTAGTACTGTAAACTCCGTGCAGACTTTGAAGCTCCTGGTTCATTTCCTTTTCAAGACAAAAAAACCTTGCGTTTATTTCATTTCCCTTAATTAAGCAATGCAGGTTGCAAAAATGCAACAACTACAAATTTCTTACCTCTTTTAGCTAACAAGACATAGTGCTATTTATGGTCTGATATGCTGATCTACGTGGAAAGTATAGATTTTTACTGACATCCTTTATAAAAATGTACATCATTTGAGAATAGCAGCAGTTTATTTCAGGGTATGATTATAGTTCTCGCTTCAAGTCTTTTTCTATTATTGCAATAAGGGAAATGGAGGTGTGAGATCCTGACTTTACTTGACATCATTGGACATGTCACCTATTTTTGTCTTTATTAACATCAGGGACTTGAGATTTAAAATACCTCAGGTTAAGTTACTTTATGTCAGCTGATCTATATTAAGTATATATGCAAATGAAAAGTAATTTGAATCTGTTCAGCTCATTTTCACTGATGGCTGTCATCATTTATTTTAGTTCTTATCCAAACAGAAACCAGAGAGCCACAGATTGGTTGAGGTTAGAAAGGACAGAAGGTGGCTCAAATAATTTGAGAATATATACTGTAGATTTATTGATGTCTTATTGATATCTGGTAACTTGCTTGTGTTAAGTGGGGCCTTGTTTCAGAATATTGAATAATTTGAAGCAATTAATAAAAATGCTTACACCTTTAGTTTGCCTTTGTGCCCTATTTTAGTCCTTATTTAGCTATTTCAATAGCAAGCTCCTGCACTAGATGATCTTAATTATCTTTAGAAATGTAAGAAATGTAACATCCAAAGGTGTGTTGCGTGTTTCTGAGACTTTTGTTTTTACAGTAGAGAATCTGAATGGGGCAGAAAGAAAAGTCACAGTAAATTGTTTAGGAATGCTTTGTCTCTTTGTCTTCTGTACACTTCTCCATGCAATTGCTTTTTGCACTGCTAATTGTCCCCTTTTAAAACGTAGTAAATATTTGTGAAATAGACCAATAAAACTATTTTTAAGCTAAATGGAAACTAACTATTAAAAAACCCCACCACGTCAGAAAATTAAAATGTTCATGTCACAACTAACATTTACTTCTGTTTTCAGTAGTACAGATTTATTCGAGAATGAACAAGTTGATTTCAAGTGTGAGATAACTACATATGCATATACTTGAAGCCCTCTGACTTTTCTTCTTGGACTGGGTGAATAAGGTTAGGGATTAGCTTTTTTTGTTAAAAATTGCTCCATTCATTGTCAAAATTCACTGCCAAGAAAAAAAACCATAACATAACCTTCAGTGTCTTCCAGCAAATATTTGGAGATGGGGTAATGCTTCCCAAAAGTTGTGCTTGGAAGTAAGTAAGCTGGACTGGCAGGGTTTCAGCTGAATAAACTGGATTGAATTTGACTGAGGACTGACTCAAACTTGACTTTCTATCTCTTCTGTTGACTTTTCTCATTCATCTGAGTGGTTGCTTTGAAAAAGACATGGGAAGTTGACTGTAGCGGACTGCCTGTTTCATAGGAGCAGAGGCCTATGACATACTAAGGTGACATCAAATAATAGGCAAATCTTTTTCAAGCTAAAAGAAGCTGCTGAGTTCTCATCTGCACCCCTTGCAAGTTTTAACAATTCCTCTTGTTTACCAAAGAGGTAGTTCATGATTTTTATAACATGACTTAAAGACTAATTTTTTTGGTGTCACTTTATTTCATTTGATGAATTTTGATATTTCTTTTACTTTCTTTGACTTATTCTCCTGTCTACTACTTTTCCTAGGTTTGTTCAGCTGGGACAGAGTCAACATAAACAAGACAAGAGCAGCCAACAATCTTGCTCAAAACACCAATTGGATAGAGTTATCAATTTGTAAGTACTCTTTTTCTTTTATCCTTTAGCCTATTCCTTTTTTGCTTTTGTCATTAGACCTGAAAAATCATCAGGTAAATTTGATGTTAAGTTGTTTGAGTGATACTTCTGTTGCTTTTACTGCATAAGGGGATTCAATGTCTAGTATGAAGAATTAGTTTCTACTTCTCCCTTATAACCTGAAAAAAAGGACATTTTTTTGTGATTTGTTTTTTTGTTTGGGGGGTTCTTTTGTTGTTGGTTGGTTTGGGCGGTTTTTTTATTTTTTTGTAGTGCCAAGATCTTTGTATTCAAAATTTTCAGCAGTCATGAGTTATCACACACAAAGTTCTGAAGCTACTGAGTTTAAAAGGCAGATTTTTCTTACTATGGTTGCTTCCAAAGAGACAGTTTGAAAGGAATTGTTTGACCTGCATATTGGTCATTAAAAAAAACATTCAAAGCAACTCAGTCTTTAGTGTGCAGTTATGCATCAGTTTGCTGGTGACACCACACTGGAATGAGTGACTGGTACACCGGAAGGCCCTGCTGTCGTTAAGTGAGGCCTGAACAGGCTGGAAAGTTGGATGAAGAGGAACTTAATGAAATTCAACAAAGGCAAGTGCAAAATCCTGCACCTAGGCATGAATAACCTCATGCACCCATACAGTTTAGGGACTGATGGGCTGGAAAGCAGCTCTGAGAAGGACCTGGGAGTCTTGGTGGACAACAAGTTGACGATGAACCAGCAATGTGTCCCCATGGCCAAGAAGGCCAGTGGTATCCTGGAGTGCAGTAAGAAGGATGTGGCCAGCGTGTTGAGGGAGGTTATGCTCCCCATCTCCTCTGCCTCATCGGGAGTACTGTGTCCAGTTCTAGGCTTCCCCACTCAAGAAAGACAAGGAACTACTGGAAAGAGTCCAGTCAAGGGCCACAAAGACGATCAGGGAACTGGAGCATCTCTTATGCGATGAGGCTGAGTGAGTTTGATCTGTTTAGCCTGGAGAAGACTGAGAGGGGACCTGGTCAGTTCTTATAAATATCTAAAGGGAAAGTGTCAAGAGGATGAGGCCAGACTCTTCTCAGTGGTGCCCAGTGACAGGATAAGGGGCAATGGGCACAGAAAATTCCAGCTCAACATGAGGAAAAACTTCTTCTTTACTGTGAGGGTCAGGAAGCCTGAAACAGGCTGCCCAGGGAGGTTGTGGAGTCTCCTCCTCTGGAGGAATTCAAAACATACCTTAGCACGTTCCTGTGAACCTGCTTTAGCAGAGGGGTTGGATTAGATGATCTCCAGAGGTCCCTTCCAACCCCGACCATTCTGCTTATTTGGTGTTTTAATGATTCTGTGATTCTATGATCTGAACTTATTTGTTCTGAGAAGGCTATGAGCACCCTATATTTTTTTTTAGTGGCCACTTGAGGAGTCTTGAAAGGTCAAATGGATAATTTTATATTTTTATTTATCTAGTGACTGCCTAGATGCTGGAGAGAATAGGGTGAAGTGGGAACTGCTTCTTGCTTTGTTTGTGCACTCAGTTCCCATCTGTGTCACTGAAGTCAGAGGATCTATACCAGCGTTAATCAGTGCAAAGTGTTTTAACTGAAGAAGAGAGCATCTTGAGTTTTGCATAGAAGTATCTCATTGAGTTTTATTGGTTGTCTGCTCTTAGTTACGTACTGGTTCTTTGAATTTGTTGGTGATATTTTGAGCTGAGGCAATTTTTTTAAACAATTCATTCATTGCAATAGATACATTTTGCATCTTGTTCCAAACAGGATAGGAGTTGGTAGTAGGTTGTAAGGGAAGATTAAGCTCCGAGGGCTTTTTGTGAATGAAACACTTGAATACTTTAATCCCAAAAGGTTAGTATGGGAGCCATATCCAACAAAGCAAATTCTGGTGGGATGGTAGGAGGATTACTCTGCAGGGATATCTGTCATGTGGAATAACTTATTTATATTCTGTTGTGAATAGAGTAAATTGCCATGACTATGGAAAATAACTCTTAACATTAAAATTACAGTAGGTGCACATGTTAAATTCCTTATTTCGGTATAAATTAAACCATGATTATGGATTTTTTTGCTGTACAAGAATGGCCTCTAGTGATAGGCCACATCATTTGAATCTTTTCTTTGTATTGGTATAAAAAAGGTCATGATATTATGCAAATATACTATTATTAAAGCAAGTCTTGGGATTTAGTTAATATTTTCTTGTACTGTAGGCAGCTTAAAGTTTCATCAGGGCAGGTTTTTATTTTCTGGGGTACATGATCTTTTCTTACCCAACAGCACAGCCACTCTATAGAACCACAAACCTTTATGCAATCCATTGGTTTACAGAAGCCTCAAGTTTTGTTTCCTGCACTGTCTCTAGTCCATTCTCTCTGTGCTGATGAAGCAGGGGTAGTAACTGGGGATGTCTCAGAGGGGCTGAGGGAGCAGGATAACATGAAACAGACCAATATTGTTTGAGACAGTACTGCCTAATATCAGTTCTTAGTCATTTGATTTTATAAACTTTTAAGTGGTCATGCCACCATGCATGGCTCATCATTAATAGGCTTAGACTTTGTAGGTGAACATAACATGCCTCTTTATAATAAAATATATCTGATGGGTATTAAAATAGTAAGTTAGGTTGGCAAACTGAAAAACTGTTTCTAAAAATGAAGGAACAAATTGAATGTTTTGAAAGAAAACAGTTATTAAGAAATTATTTTGTAATAAAAGGAATATTTTTCCTGTGAACGAAGGTGATTCCTTTTGTGTAACTGCAAGATCTCCCAGCATGTTTGACAGTGTAGGAGATAATAATTCAATAATTCCTTTTTTACCCCCTTAAAGTAGGGTAAATTATTCCCCATGCTATGCTGCTGTAAAATGAACACGTTAAGGAGAGTATATACACGTAATTCTGGTGGGTTTGGGGTAATCAGATGTTTATTTTTCTCCTTTCGCAAGGGTAATATCTATGTGTTTCCAAATAGTGGGAGTTTCAAAGTCACAGAGCACACAACTGTGCTTCCTGTCAGTCCTCCTCCTGAAACCATGTGAATCATCTTTCTCTGGCAGTTCTATCAAACATTCTCTTCTGAGCAGATCTGAGAGGAAACAGGGTATCTTATAGTCAGTAATTTTTTTTTTTCTGAAAGTACATCTTTTTGCATACAGCTTAAAATTTTTATTCGGCTTTTGTTCTGCAACCTTCAAAAATGTGTAAGTACTTGTTTGTATGGAGACAGGTTGTTCTTTCAAGAGAAGTCATAAATGTATCCACTCTTTAAAGGCATGTTTTTCAATTCTGAAACAAGGGAGCGTTCTCAGATTGAGTTGGAATTGCTGCTCTGTATCAGGAGTTTCCTTGGAGAATACTAATTTTTTAGAGATAAAATAGCATGATCATACAATTCTCAAGGTAAGGCTAAGAGAAAGGATTTTCAGTAACCACAGCTGAGCCACATCTTGCACTTGTTGGACTATATATTTCCTTGTTTCTCAAGGACACTTGAAGAAATTGAAAAATTATAGTAACGTATTGATTTGATGTTAGGTGCATTTTAAATTGAAAAAAAAATCTGGCAAATTTAATTCTCTGGGAGTGCCTTCTAAATACAAATGCAATTAAGCTCAAGTCCTTCCTATAGTAAAATCAAGTACTCAATATAAGACTTCAGTTTCTTACTAGCAGTGAGATGTAATTTAGATTTAGATTAGTTGCTGTCATTTCCACTCTTTTCAAGAAAATCTCTTTTTTATATCCTCTTTGATGTTTAAAAACATCCTCACAGCCTTAAACCTTCTGGCCATTTTTATCAAATACATAAAGCCAATACAAATAGAAATATTTCTTGTTTTTACAGTGTCACTTAAGTGATACTTGTGGACTGAAATGCACATTGTAGAAATATTAAGAGAAGCTTTTGGCTTACATTTTAGAAACTCTTAAGTATAGATTAGGAGCAAAAAATGTATAGTTGAACAGGGACTGCAGTGATGCAGTGAAATAATACTGAAAAGGAGTGCAGAATGTGGAAGGATATTGAAGTCGCTCCTTTTTGTTCATAGAAATTACATGAAGGAAAAAAGGGTACAGTTTCAGCTTGAGCTAAATAGAGCTAAACAGGACTGGACTACTTTTAGTACAATCTGTTATCATGTATGTGAACAGAGACTTTGAGTACTGTAATGTAATTACAGTTGGCTGACACAGTGCACCTATTCCTAGTTCCCTAGTACTCATTGTGGTGTGGTATAAATAGTATTATAGAAAAATATATTCTTGATCACTTTCCAAATGCACTTCTTACATTTATCTAGGAGTACAAGAAATTTTATTCCCTCCCAAACAGGGAATTGAGTGTTTTGATTCACTGAAGCTCTTCTGGGGAACGTTGCGGAAATACTCTAATGCTCTTATAATAAAGAGTAGCTGGCTGCATACATCAGGGTGCAAGGTGTCTTCAGTGCCTGTGCCCACTGTGGCCTGTGCAATATAGCAACAGCAGTTGTGCACCAACTTTAACTCATCCATAGGTATCTACTCTCCTGTTCGGTTTTGCAGGGCACTGATGATGCTCAAGCAGGAGAACATTTTAATGAGTGATACCTGCAGCATGGTCCAGGGCTATGTTCTCCTTAAATAGTCAAAAAACATACCTCATCTTCAGAGATATAACATGTAGCCCATGTTTTCAACAGTTCCCTTGATGTTAAATGTATCATCTTTTTTTTGTTTGTTTAATCAAGACGACCTAGATTAGGCTTGCCATCCAAGTATTGATCAAACATGACTCAAATTAAGTAGCAACTAACTATATACAAGTTAGCACCAACTATGTACGGGCATATGGCCTTTTTTACTGTTTGTTTCTGCATATGTGCACATTATACACATTATTTTCTCAACAAGATAAAAGCCATGAAGAAAATTTCAGTGAACATGGAGGACCTTTATTTTCCATTTTTGCTAATTAGGTGCTCCACTGGAGTATTTTTTATGTATAATATTGCTTTGAAATATAAAAGTAAAAATAGAGCAGTACATTTTCTATTTTTGATGAGTGTTTTACAACCCTAGTTACTTTTGAAACCCTAGTTACAGTTTGGTCTCTTCTCGCAAGTGATAAGCGATAGGACGAGAAGTAATGGCCGCAAGTTGTGCCAGGGGAGGTTTACACTGGACATGAGGAAGAACTTCTTCACTGAAAGGGTGGTCAGGGATTGGAACAGCTGCCCAGGGAGGTGGTGGAGTCGCCATCCCTGGAGGTGTTTAAAAGACGGGTGGATGAGTTCCTTAGAGACATGATTTAATAGGGAGACGGGTACAGTTGGACTCAGTGATCTCAGAGATCTCTTCCAACCTTAGGATTCTATAAGCAGTTCTCTTGTTCCTTCAGTACTTCCATATGACTTTTGTTAGTATAGTGTATTTCTTAGAGAATTAGAGAAAAAAATAGCTTTACATTTCTGAAGGTTGATTATCTCTCCTTTATAACTGTAGTAAAGAAAAGGTTGATATTGAACTTGTCCTCTTTCTGTGTATTCACATCCTAGGAGTTATTGGGTGTTTTCTTAGGTTGAAAGGCAAAAGTAAATGAATAAAGGATGTTTAGAGTGATAAGTATATTTCTTTTTTTATACTGCTCCTGTGCAAAGTATCTTAATAGTTTCTTGACACTGCTGTGGAAACAGTGAATCAAAAGGCATTCATAATTAGTCAACAGATGACTTCAAAAATTGCAAGTTATCTTAGATTCTCAAGCATGTGCATGGTTTCACAGCACAGTGGTTTTTTGCATGCTCTCTGCTTCGGATATGCATCCCGGTATTTTGCTTCACGTTAGAGGGTTGGATAGACTTCAGTGAAAGTGTTTATTCACAAAACAGGGAATTGTTGTGAATATTCATGGAAAATATAGGTGAAGAAATTATTTATGTTCTGTCATCTGTTTGCACTAGCTTAAATCACAAAGGTCTTTTATCTAGTTACTGTCTTCTGATAAGATGGCAGTCTCCTTTTTATATAAAAAAAGCAAACAAAATATTCTGCACTTCAACGGTGCTAGACAACCCTTTGTCAGAGCAGCATTTAGTCTTTAGCAAAGTTTTTATCCTTAGTCTCCCCCTTGAAATCTCCCAGAAGAGTCTGAATAGATGTGTTTTAATCTACAACTCATTTTATTTCTTCCTGTTCTTGGAAATAGGATGGCTGTGCCTCTTAATTAAAGCAAGCACTGCTTCAGCTCCTTTGAGATGTAAATGTTTGTGTTAAAATGAGTCATCTACCTTCCTTCCTTAACTAAGAACTCTTTGCCTCTGTAGTGGATGGAATTCTTTCCTGTTTAGTGATTTATTTGGATTAATTTTACCTTGAGATGTCATGTACTGGATCTCACATTCTTTAACAGCAGTGTATGAAGAAGCCTATACAAGCTAAACTTTTCTGTACCTCTAAATAAAACAGAAATATGTAGCTCACTATTAGCTCTCTATTCAGAGCAGAGATGAGGATAATGAGCCACTTTGGGTTAACTGATCCAGCATAGATATGTTACAACAACCTCAATTTCTCTTTGCATATATCCACTAGTATGATATTCTAAAAGTATCTTTAAGGATTAGTTTTCCTCACTTAATTTGAGTCTTTCTTCCTCTTTTTGACTCTCAGTGTTTTAAGCAAAGCACTTCTATGACTCTACAGCACTTATTGCCTTATTGCCAATTCTCTTGAAATTTACTGCTGAGCTGTTTGTACATTACTTGGATTTTGTTTTCTGTCTGAAAGATTGCCCTTCACTGGGATTCTGAATGCCTTTAGCACTGTCTGTGTGCTCCTATCTTGCAAAATGGCCTAAGCTGACTGCTATGAAGAGTATCTTCATTTTATGTTCCGGGGGAGTAGTTTTAAAGTCATTGTGGGTACTTTCTCTGAAAGTACTTGGTACTTCATGTTGGCTAGAAAAGACAAAAGTATCATGAATCAACACCACATACGAGGAATCATTTTGTCATTTTGGGCTTGAATGTTCTGTTCATTTTAAGTCATGCATCTCAAAAAAATATTACTGGGAAGGGTCTGGGGAAAGCAATTGTGTGATGAGTTGAAGGACTCCAGAAAAAAAGCTGACTGATGTCTGAATGAAATAAGTAGGTCCATGATGTAATGGTTTATAGAGTGATCTACTGAAGTTTGGCAGAGGAAATGGTTTGGTATTATGGTTTAAGTCACAGCATGACTGGATTTGATGGGAGAAGTTAACAAAACAGCTGAGCCAATTCTAACAGTTCATTTTTACCAAAAGGGGGAGGTCCTGCTCTTTCCCTCCTTCTGTATCCCATATGTTTTCAGTTACTTATGCTCCATAAATCACTTCAGCTCATCAGTCTGCAGCAACTGATTCAGCAAAAAAACCCCCAAACAGTTTCCTGGTAGATTAACAAGATTATTTAGACCGGTGAAGGTTCCACTTATCCCCAGGGCCAGGACAGGAGAGACACAGCCACAGGGTCAAACACAGCACAACTTTATGTGACTGGTGGCATTTTGTTAAATTGGCTCAATCACCTTTGTAGCGCCCTTACGACAGATTGAGGAGCAGACCTTTTTCCAGGGAGCTTGGGAAAACGTTTTGAACTCCTTGTGACTCGGATCCCTGTGTATGTAGGAAGAATTATCTTTTTCTCATTCATCCATTCTGCCAATATTGAGCTCTGAGCTTTTAGAGATGAAAAAACTCAAGGGACTAGCATTTTTGGTAGAGTTCTCAACTGAGATGCTGAATATTATTTCGGCAATACAACTGTTAGCATTTCTGCCTCCTGCTGATTTACATCGTAGTTTTCATTTATTAATATCTGTATCAAATTTTTAAAAAATGCATTTTTAATTCCTCATTGTTTGGACTCCGGGTCCTCCGTATTTCCTCCATATCTACTCTGAATCCTGAATAAAAATCTACATATGAAATCTCATACCATCCTTTTTTTAACCTGAAAAATACTTTAAGCTGTAAAACAATAGTTAAGTATAATTCTGACTTGATAGGGACCTTGTTCTTATTGCAACACAGATTAAAAATTTAGTTTGTCTGTATCTGCTGTCCATCTGGTTTAGCCTTTTTGTATGTCACGTGTTAAAAGGATAATGAAGTAGTCTGGCAAGGGCAGAAAAAAAGCATTTTGAGTTTTATAACTGGTCTTAGGGTCTTTCTTTTTCATTTGTCAAAATACGTTCTGTTCTGTTACTTAATTTGCCTTTTTCAGATTTTAAATAAAGAATTATTTTATCTTTTAATGCAGTGATCACTGTTAAAATGCTTCAGAGGTTGTGTGGCTTGAAGCTTGTTTTTTTTCATTTTATTTTGATGTAAATGGATTTGTGTTTCTCCCTTTTCTCTATGAAGTCTCATTTTGATCCTAATGTCATCACCATTGAAATCATAACCTCTGAAAGTGTGACTGTAACAAAGTCCTGTGAAATATGACCATAAACCTATTTTTTTCTGCATGATGTATTATGGTTTTGTTGAATTTAGGATTTTGTAGTGTTAGTCTCTAGCAAAACCCAGAAAGTACTAAAGATGCTCCATACTCCATATACTTTTAGACTTTTTAATGAAAATTCTGAGGACTCTTCTTCAACTTGTTCCTCTGTCTTTTCTGTGAAGTGATAAATTTCTGTTAATCAATGTAAGGGAACTGTCTTTCTCAAGTAATCCTATTTGAAAAAGTGAGTCTAAGCATTTCCTTTCAAAAAAGAAACACAATATTCCTCTCTCCTTTTTTTGTGAGTTCTTTTGCTACTTGTTTTGTCCTGTACTACCCCTAGGTTCCTTTGTGATGTTTAAATTTTGAATTAGTTTGTGGTCAAAGTGAATCATCCCTACTTAAAAGATTTATCTTTCTCAGAGATCACATTTCTGTATCAGATGTTCTGACCTTCTCTCATATTCCTTCTGTCTGCACTATAGAGAATCCAATTTGGATTGTAAAACGCTCATGTGGGTATATACCAGTGTAAAGAGAGTCCCTTCTTTCGTTGACCTTTAAAGTTGAGAACGCTGTTGGAGTTTCAGGTGGTTGTTGTGGGACCTGGATGCAGTCCAGGTTTTGCTGCTCGTCGATTCTGTAAAATGCAAATTGCAGTATTATTGGACAGAAAATTTCCTGGTTTTCAGTCCTCTCCACCCACGATGTGCCCGGATCTTTGTTTTATAAAGGTGTTGGTGTCTAAGAAAGGATAATTCTTTTGAAAGTTTTTTCAAGAGCACTGCAAGCAATTTAAAAGGATACCATTTATGAGGTAAAAAAACCCAAACAAGACCTCTGGATTTGCTAGAGGCTTGTGCATCGGATATATTTTCTTATGGTTCAAATAAGGCCACGCAGTACATTTCGTCTCCTTCTTTAGATATATTTGAGAGATTTGAGGAGAACTAATCAATGTGGAATCAAATGTGGTTCCTTTCTGGCAACTGATACATTCCTGAGAGTTAAACACATCACTGCACACTTTTCCTTCAAAGTAATGACCATCCTAATTGTAGCTGAAGATTTTAGCTGTATCTTCTTTTACCATAGAGACAATGCTACTCCTGGTGAAACTGTAACACCGTGATGCCTGCTCACAAGTGAATGAAAATAATTGCTCTTTGCATGTCAAAGAGTGCTGTCCTCATGACATGGTGTTTATGTTCCTATCTGTGTAATTTTCATTGGGAGGCCATAGACCTGCAGGTCTCTAAGGAGATCTGATAGCCAAGTCATAAATAAAGTGCTCTCCTTCATGACTCTATTAAACTTATTAAGTAGATTAGATTTTTACATGAATAGTGTTAGAAAAATGACTCTAATTAAATGGCTGGATAATACAAGCACTCTACAAATAGTTCCAGCTTAATACAGGGTTATTAATCAAAATTGGCATGCATGAACATGTGGTTCTTTCAATATATTTTTAACATAGCAAATAGGTGGGAAATTGAGATCTGGTTACTAAATACCCGAAATGAAATACACTCTGCTGTGCAGCTTCCATTGTGCCTAAGGAAATTACTTTTGATTCATTAGTACTTCAGAAATGTCATGTCTTTAGAAACAAATCAATAAATACCGCGCTATGGGTTTGTTTTGTTCTTTTACTCAACTGTGCACTTGCTAGTGGACTAGAGAGGCCAGCTACATGTGAGTAAGTGACGTCTTTCAGTGTTAGATAGTGACACTGGTAAGTACAGTGTGCTAGTGTCAAATGCTGGTCTCGGCTGAAATGCTTTAAACTAGATAAATAGATATCTCCAAAAGCTACGAGTGCTTTGAAAAGCAATCTAGTTTTAAAGTATCTACATATAAAGTTAGAAAGACCAATGCTTGGTTCCAGTTCTGAAAACCTCCACCTTAATGTTTTATAATGAACTAGGAGAAGGGGTGATGAGAAGAAACTATCATTCCACTGGGGAAAAAAAATGGAAAGAAAAGGTTAAGTATGTTAGAATTTCAATAATATTATTCATAGTTTACCAACAAACACTAAAATAAAATGCTGATTTGGTGAGAGCTTAATAGCAGACATTGGACTTTTCAGAAGGGCTTGATTCCTTTGAAGTAGGAGTTTTGTTTTGTTTAAGAAAAGCATAAAAATGGCTAGCATTTTGGAAATTTTAACTTAAACATACAGGCAGGTAACTTGCTCGTATTTTTAGTCTTTGTTTACATTCCACTGTAGTGCCACAGAATTCTAAGGCAAACAGGAATTGTTAATACAATCTAAAATAAGGAAAAATAAAAATATATTGTATGCAGTAAGGCTTCACTTTTTGCAAACTCTTTAGCTTTTCTTTTTTCTCCAATTCTAAAATGTCCAAATGTTTCTATGACACAACCTAGGAAACTCTGTCTATATCTTGGTAAAATGTACCTTGATTTTAAGTATACAGCCAAACTTTGTGGGTGACCAGTGAATTTATTGTCTCAAATTCAGTAGTAGACCTTTATAAGTAATTATGTCATTGCGGTCACAGTATAATCAACTGAATGTATTGCTGTGTAAAATGGAAAAATACAGATATAAATATGAAATTGAAAAATATTACTTTACTATGAAAACCAATTTATTTTGTACTCCATATTCCCATTGTAGTGGAATATTAGGCATATTGTACTACATTACATAGTTCTTTAGTCTCATGAAATGACTGCAGTGTCACATGAGGAAATACTCAACATTTTTAATAAAGTGAAAGGCTACAAAATAGGGGAGCAATTTTTTTGCAGTTTTAATAGAGATCCTGGTCTACCAACAGTGTCAACCATTAGTTTGTGCTCATAATACAACTAGAAGTTTATTACTGTATTTCACTTTAAAAAGGGCTCTGTCATTGTTGGAGTGTTCGGTTCTTCCTTGTTATTTCCCTTTAAAGGATGAGATTATACACTTAAAAATAACTTTGTGTCCCTTGAAGAGCACCTAGATAGTGAGTCATGAGTGTGGCTTCTGCGGAATATGGGAGCGATGCTAATCTCTGAATCTTCATTGCATTTGGGCTGATCAATGTTCAGTGTGGGAAATAGTGAGCTTTGACAGTAAGTTGCTGCTGTAATTTCTTACCTGAGAAGATTTGAGCCCAAAAATATATGCATATGCTAATAAAATATTTAACAGTAGCATTCTGACTGTTTTGCAGCTACTGACACTGTTTACTATTCCAACGTGCTGTTATGTAAAGTATTTAGAAAATTTCTCTTTAGTAGTTAAAATATTAGGTGACTGGCAAAACTAGTTTTTAAACACAGTTTTGGTCCTCACTGCATTATGAGAGGATGAAGTAGAACTTGGAACTCTGATGTCAAAGTGACAGGGTTGGTCAGAAAAAAATTAGTGTATGAGGACAGATAGCGTTTGGTGGTCTGATAGTGACATGGAGGAGGCAAACAGGGAATGATATTTACCGTTTCTCCTATTGTAAGAACTATGAACAATCAAGGCCCATGATAACAAGTGAATGGACTGTCACATGAGACACCATCAAGTAATGGGACTTATTCCCCAGGATTCTGTAAGTCTCAGAGATATTAAAAAAAATTAGTGAAGGCCTATGGAAATCACTTTTGCTGAAACAGTAGCCTGGTTTCAAATTTTGCTTTGGGTAGATCCTAAGTACTGGTTGCTGAAATCCGTGAGGATATACTGGAGAAGGGATTATTCAGTACTCGTTCTGTTTTCATAATCTGTCTGTAAACTTTGCTGCTAGTTACTCCATGAGACAGGCTACTGGGCCGCATGAAATTTTAGGTCCACCTATAAGTGATGATGTGATGTACAAAAGTATTCAATGTATGTGGTGGTAGGAAAGTGAGTCTTCCAGAATCAAAATCTTTGTGTTGTACTGAATACCTGGGCAGCTTTGTTTATATAGACTATTTATAAAGCAGCAGTATTTTAAGAGCTATCTAGAAACTAAACTATCTTTTCTAGCTGAAATATGGGCTAAGAATGCATGAAACTGATGATCTGGAGAACGCTTTAAAACATGTATGTAACTTTTTTCCTAGCTGAGAAAGAACTTATTTATCCTGTTTAGTTTTATAGGTACATTGCATCTGCTGTTCTTGATAATCTTAGTTCTGTCATTTTTTTTCTTGGAGTTCATTTCAAACTTTGATTTCCTCTAAGTCTGATAGTATTGACAGAAGGCAAAGTTAATGCTTAGGTTGCCTTCATATGGGAATGTATTAATGTTCTGTTGTGGAATCCAAACTGATCTGCTGTCACACAGGTAAGACATCTGTACTGGTCAACTCTGGAAGTTTTATAAAGAAATTACTAAAATATTGCTGGGAAATGTACATAGTGTATTTATGAATACAGCTTTCACAATAGCTGAGGTGATTGAAAATTAAAACTACTCACTACACAGATACTTTTAGTTTTTATTCATTTATTATGTATTGAGTATAAATGGTTTTATTGCTACCTTGCAGTTGGTTGTGGAGTGTTTGACTTAGAACTGATTATGAAAAACTGGAAAGGACCCTGGACATCATCTGATCCAGTGCCCTGCTCAGAGGAGTAAATTAGATGGAGTGGCTCAGGGCTACGTATACTTGGCTGTTGAATATCCTTAGGGAGGAAGGTTCCAGAGCCTCTCTGAGCAACAACAGTGATTGACAACCCTCAGCGTGGGAGAAAAAATTCCCTTGTATCTAATCAGAATATGCCAGGTTGCAATTGGCATTCCCTCTTTGAAATTTGTCTTTTCATCAGACACTCCAAGAAGATTCTGGCTCCACAGACACCCGCGTATTGGGAAGCTGCAGGTAGCAATGAGGTCCCTTTCAGCTTCTCTTCTCTGGGCTGGACAAACCCAACACTTGCAGTCTGTCATTATAGGCCATCTACTCCAGCTCTCTAATCATCTTGGTGGCCTTTGCTGGACTTGGACAAACATTTCATTGTCTGCCTTGTATTGAGCCCAAAAGTGGGCACTGAGCTTCAGGTGGCATCTCTTAAGCCTTGAACAAAGGGAAACAATCGCTTTTCTTGTTTTCAAGAGTCCAGTTTTCAAGAGTTAGAGTTAAAATAGCAGCGTCTACCTTTTGAGTGAGTCTGACAATAATTCTTAGAAAAGGTTTGACAAACTCAAGTTCTTGTAAACTTTCAGGCTTTGTGTATTTCTCATGAGCAAGTTTAAGTATTGGGATTCAAATATAGTGTTTATTGTACAAAGCTATTTTTAAAAATACTGTCATAAAATATTAACTGCCATAGTGTACAAAGTGCCATTGCTGGTAATAAGTTGTCTGTTTCCTGATAATTAGATGAAACTTTCTTATCTGGTAAATCCTTTCTATATGTTGCTTCAGACTATAATTACTTGCTTGTTACAATTAGTACTAAGTGGATAGCACAATAACCTTTTCCTGTTATCTGTTATAATGAGTGGCACAGATCTAGTTCAGCTTGGGTACTTACTGACCATAGTAGATCTGGGGAAGGATGAAGAAATTGGGACAGAGTGGAGGGAAGTGAGAACCTATTCTGTAATGCGATTAGTGACAACTTACCCAATTACCCTACTTGGAAAGATGGGTCTTATCAGGTCTGCAGTAGTGATAAAAATCTAGGTAAATGAATTATCTAGTGAGGAGCTGCCCTTTCATTGACTCTTGTGTATTTCAATGAAAAGGAAGTCTTCTCTCTCTGTGGAAAACTTTTACCTAAAGTTCCAAATAATCTGTGTGTTTGGTTTTTTTTCCAGAATACCCATCTCCTCCTTTTCTCAAGACAATATTTATGAAGTCCAACCTCCCAGAGCTGATAGGAAATCGATAGAGATTTTTCATGCGCACATTCAGGCTGGAAGAGGAAATATGCAACCCCTGGGAAAGGACGACTTCCTCATGTACAGAGAGTACATTCGAAACAGATATATGTAAATACAAGCCGTATTGTCCTGCCAAGTCTACTGTACTGATAGATCATAAAAATAATTTTAGAAAGGAAACCTAGGTTGGTATTTTGCAGTAATAAATCAATTGTCTACCATTTCTATTTATTGTGCCTTACTATTACACACCTACAGTATTGCACTTTACAGGAAAAAAAGTGATTTAGTATGTGTTCTTCAGCTGAAAGAGAAAGTATCTTAAGAGACTAGGGGAATAATCAGAGCACCTGCAGTCACTGAAGAGTATGTAGCAATTTATAGCAAAGAAAATATTGTATCTTTGGGGTTTATATTTATTTGTTATGTTATTAGGTTTGCTAGTGAAGTTGAAGTAATTTGTACATAAGAATCAGAAGACAATGCTTTCCTTTCTCTTTGTTCCGTGACAGTGAACAATTTTTTTTTTATGACAGAATGTTTCCTGATCTTTCTTGAGATTTTTAGCAAACCAAGCATTAAAATGATGAACTGTAATTTACTGCTTTCTTAAGCAACAGTGAAAAATGTGTGGCTTATTTCAAAATCAAAATTTTTACCTAGACTAACAAACTTTGTAATCCTAGTTTGTGTCAAAACCAGTCTCACTGGTGCTAGTTGCTATAGAATTTGTGCCATGTGCAGGGTGAAAATGGTTTGTGACTAATTGTCATTAGCCCTATCATTTTTCTGTATAACAGGCATTATCCTTTTTGCAACATACTCTTTCTATCCCTGTATTTGTGTTCCTGTGAGGTGCTTTCAGATTCAAGCCTCCATCCTCCCAAGAAATCTGTATCAGTAAATGAGGTATAGAGACTGGATCAGTGGGAGTGATCATGAAAGAGGAAGCAGTAGTTCATCAAGATAGGGTTAGGCAAGACTAGACATCATGCCCAGCCTAGAGTAAGAAGTGGAGAGGCAGCAGGTATTTAAAACAGGTTATTTAATTTGGACTTATGATTAAAACAATTCTGTTTTTTAAAAAAGGGGAAAAAACCCCAAGAAAATGGGGGGGAGGGGGGAAGCTTATTATTTGCATTTACAAGCTAAAATTCCTAACACTACTTTTTGCCTCTTTGCCTTGAAGAACACTGATGGTAGCAGCAGCATCTTTGACAACCCAAATTATTCTGCAAGCTTGGACAGACCATATTTCAAGATTTTCTGGTATAATTGAGTAACTGTTTCAGGAATGTTGGCCCTGTACGGGATGTAGAGAATATGTTTCTGTTTACAGTAAATTGCTTGCAGACAGCTACTGCAGATTCTTGACTGCGTGCTGCAAACATATTCTGAATGTTTGCCTATTTTATGCAGTAAATTGCATTTTCCTCAGTAATTCAATGAAAGGAAAGATGCAGTGGATAAGGGGAAAAGATACAAGTTTCATGTGATAGAAGTCTGTTTCAAGGAGTGACTTGTATGCAGTCAACGAGAGAGTATGGTATCTTAAGCTACTGAAATATTTTGGTGTCCTTTCTCTTTTGTTAATTGATTAGTACTGTTTTGAGAGAAATTACTGTGTTTTAGGAGATGAAAGAATGAAACATCAGTTTAGATAATACTTCATTGCAACTGTTAACTTTGTTTTTCTCTGAAAAAACTGTACTGAATTCTTTTCTCCAACATGAAAAATAATTTGAAGGAATTAATTCTTGCTCTGGAGAAATGTAGAGCTGGAGTCCTTATCCTAATGAAGCGAACACATGCTTTTCTAGCTGCACTTGAAGTGTTTCAAATAAGTTTTTCTAGACTATCACAATCCTTAATATTTTGTTCTTCATAGGTACTGGTAATTCATAAAAGTTGCTCTTGCAAGTGTGCCACTTAAACACAGATAAGGCAAAAGATGATGCTTCCTTCTTCAACGCCTAATGCTGTTGCAAAATACAGAACTGTAATAATCTTACAGCTCTAAGAGAACATATGTTCATGCTTCAGCAATTCAAACACACCTCAGGAAAAGAGGATTAAATGGGTTTGGTTTTATGAAGTTTATAGAGACGAATGACATCTAGTCAATTTTCTTAGTGCCAGGCTTTTCAGTGTGTGCCATGATGGTCCTGTCATGGCGTCCCCTTGAATCTTTTAGTACGTATAACTGCTGCTTGTTTCTTCTGGCTGCTTATAGGGGTTTAAGCCATGCACATTACTTCATATGCTTGATTATTAATATTTAGATGATTACTTGTATGATGTATCATCAGTGTACTCTTAGAATCTGATAAGAATACTTCAGGGTGGTAAAATTAACTGCGTACTATATTTGTTTCAAAAAAATAAAGCCATGCACAAGCCAAGACTCCCAGATTAACACTGCCTAGATGATAAACTTTCAACAGACTGAATAGATCTGCTGCCTAGTGTATATAAAGTGTATGTAAAGGGTTAATTTAAAATGAAAATACACTCGTCACCCATATAACAAGTTCAGTTGTATGAAAGACTCCAAAGATCTACCTGCTTTATTCTGTTCTTGTGATAATAAGATTCAGTTCTCAACTGTGTTAGAAGTTCTCAATAGCTGCATACGTTTTCCTTTCAGAAGCTGAGGAAAAAGTGCGTAAAAGAAGTATAGACACAAAAAGAATGAGCTGTGTTGGCTCTGAAGACTAACATGGTGTTCTTTTAGACTTAAGGGCTAGTGATCATCTTTAGCATTTAATTATATGGACAAAGAATAAACCTTATGAGAGGTAGCCTAGGGAACTGGGGTTGTTTAGCCTAGAGAAAAGAAGGCTGAGGGGAGACTTATCACTGTCTGCAACTACCTAAAAGGAGGTTGTAGCAAGTTGGGTGTCAATCTCTTCTCCCAAGTGACAGGCGATAGGACAAGAGGAAATGTCCTCAAGTTGCACCAGGAGAGGTTCAGATTAGATATCAGGACAAACTTCTTCACCAAAAGGGTTGTCAGGCACTGGAAGAGCTGCCCATGGAAGTGGTGGTCACCATCTCTGGAGGTGTTTAAAAGACAGGTAGATTAAGTGCTCAGGGATATGGTTTAGTAGTGGACAGTTGCAGTTGAACTTGATCTCAAAGGTCTTTTCCAACCAAACGATTATAAGATTCTAAGTAAACTATTTGTGAAAAATGTATTGGTTTTACTCCAAAATATACTTAGTTTGTTCCAGCGTGTTTGAAGGTTACATTGAAATACAATATTAAAATGTACCCCTTGGAGAGTAGTGGCTTTGAATTCTTTTCCCACAGATGTAGAAGGCACAGACATCTGATTAGGGCTCCATCATTGCTGAGCCAATATTTCTTTGATGCCAGTCCCACAGCTTAAGCTCTGCTCTATGACCATCTTCAGATTGTGCCCCTAGGATCAGTTATGCCCCAACACTTTCACTGGTAAATTCCCTGCCTTGTGAGTTTTGCTTCTGCTTGCAATGCCCATTGATTTATTTTTTTTTTTTTTTTTGTTCCCTCACTCTCATTCCTTTCCAGAAAGACTCAGATGTGGCCCCAAAATAGGTTCTTTTTAATGTGAACATACCTGCAGCTACCAGAGGGGAGAAAGTGAAAGAGCTGAACATAGTTCTGGGGTGACATTTGTGGTAGCTCTTTGTTTCAGTGTTGAGTTTTTGAGATTTTTGCATAGGATCCCAGAAAAGCTCTGCTGGCTTTCACAGATCCAGGCCAACCTTCAACAAAGCATGTGACTTGTCAAATAATCATGTTGTACAGTAAGAGTAAAATACCAGCTTCACTTGGGAGATGATTTCATTCTCCATAGGAGTTTCACTCTATCAGTACTCCCTGAATTAATTACACATGCAAGTACAGTTCACTGAGGATAAAACAGTGCATGTGCCATGTTTTTCCATTTGCTGCGTAGATTGAATCAGATTGATCACCTGGAGCCTGATGTGGAAAAGTTATAATGTGCTTGGCTCCCAAATGCCTCCCTCTGTCTTCTGTATATTTAAAAGATCTAATTAAAGTTGTCACTTTTTGGTAGTGATTTAAAAGTAATATGGAACTAGCACAATACATCACAAAATATTCATGAAAAAAAATCATACAAAGAAATTGCAGCCCTTGCAAATATTGATATTCAACAGTTCCCTACAGGAGTTCTTAAATCTATATTCTACAAAGAAAACCATTACAGCTGCTGATCTGTCAACTAGAATCAAGTAGAAGAGTGCTGAGAAAAGGCATGAAAAACAGTGTTTAGCATTACTGTATATTTCTGGAGGAGCACTTTTTGCCCTATCTGACCCATTGTTTGAATATAACATTCAAATTCCATTCTCTTGAATATATTAATCTGTGAAGAATAAAGATAATAAATGCAAGGCTGGGACGCAGCATATAATAGACCATATTTTCCCGACCTAAGTGTAGCTGTGCTGCTGGCACTAAAGCCTGGTGTGGTTTTTGGGCAGGTAGAGTATGCATTTGTTGTCATCTTCCCAAATTTAGTGTACAGCACATACAAGATAGTGTGCACACTGCAGCCTTCAAATCCCCTCAACAACCCTTTTATTTTGTATTCCCTGTCAGCTCAGGTAGTCCTTCTTTTTTTTTGTAAGGGTTACCTTTTGTTATTCTATTTTCCTTCTTTTTCTTCTGATTTTTTTTGTTAATTTCTTGGTTCAGTTTCCCTTCCTCCTTCACCAGTGGTTCAGAATGCTTTTTTCTACCCAGAACTGTGCCGCAAGTTGCAGTTTTCCCACTGTATCCATCCCCTTTTAGAACTTGCACTTCTTGCAGAAAAACTCTGTCCATTTTATCCTTTTGTTAAAAAAACTTAATGCTTCCTTTAGCAATCCATATCTCTCCTTTTTAAGTGCAGGCTATGCTATCGTCTGCCCTGCCTGATTTCCTACCTCCTGTGGTGGCGACAGACGTATCTATTGTCTCTCTTGGGTTCTCTGTGTCTTGGTAACATGTTCTTGAGAAGTGCTCTGCTCGGGTACAGGATGTTAGTGCTTGAATAAATTGTAGACATCACTTGAAATCTTTTCCTCTAGAGAAAGTCAAGCACTGCTCTGATTAAGAACGTGAGAGAGTGTTTAAAGTGGTCCCCTTTGATTGTCTCTAGTCTTGCTATAGCAGCGCTCTACATCCTACTGTGTGGAGTTGTCCAAGGGGCTGGGAGGCACTTTTTTGCTCATGGTCCCAAGAAACTGAATCCAGCCCTTTTGAATGAGCTTGTGTTGACACAAAGTTCCCGGGTGTTTCCAGTGAGAGATTTTGCAGTGGCAAGCCAGGCTCAGGTCCTTTAGGGGTTTTATCTTTTTAATTCTGATGCCTCTGTTCCCTCCCAGTGCCTCTTCCTCGACATTAACAGTGGGCTGAGACATGCAGCGGGCTGGCACTCACATCGCAGCCTCCTATGGCTGTTACCTGTGCTAAACCCAGTTTTAGCCATGAGATTAAGCTCGTGTGTGGGCTCTGTCCTGCAGAGCTGCACCTTCCTGAGGACCATGAACAGCTCCAGCCCAGGTGGGGCCCACGCGGGTTACAAGGGGGAACCCTACAGACACGGAACGTGACAGCCCCTGTGGCTGTGCTGGTTACACCTGGGAAGGGTGCATTGTTTCCCAAAGAAGGAAAATAATGAATGCTGACTATGTTATTGTCTAATATACCCACTCTCTTAACCCTGGAATATACTCGGAATGCATATTGTTGACTTTGGGAGGATGAGTGCTGACTAGTGTGAGTAAAAGCTCTGATTGAGAAGCAGATTCATGTGCTTAAAATCAACCTCTGATGACTTTCACCTGAGTGCTTTCATAAAATATTTCTTAGCTGCATCTGTTCCTTAAAGCATGTGTTATAAACATGCCAGATCTCTTGACGGATTAGTGTTAATATGTGAGCTTTTTTATGTCTTTAAGGTACAAGAAAGAGCAGCTTACAGGCTGTGTTATTTACTCTTCAAAAGACAGGCAACATATTACTTTAACACTGCGTCAGCAGCCATTTTTTCTGTGTGAGTAGAATTCCATCATCACACACACCCCCACCAGCACAAATGCGCTTCTTTAAGGTGACAAGTGGCATTGTTATGAGCTCATGCTGTGTCAGGCTCACAGAGGTGGCACTACCTTATTTCTACTGTAAATGTTGCCTTCAAAATTCAGGTGTACTTATCAGCATCGTGTATTGACCTGGTTTTGCAGAAGTGCTGGCGCTCAAAATCCCACTGAAGATCAAATATTCTCCAAACATCCAGCCACTTTATATAAAAATGTAAAGGAAATAAAAAAGTACAGAAATACATCTCGTAATTTTGCCACTCTTATGAATGCTATGTTTATTTTGTCCTTCATCTTTCCATTGTCAATTTTAGTGTGTAAGCATTACTGTAGTCTTTAAGTCTCATAAACGAGATATTCAGTCTCATAAACAAAGTATCCAGAACACAGCTGGATAAACACGTAATACAATTGGTGCAGAATTGGCTGATGGGTCGTGCTCAAAGAGTCACAGTGAATGGAGTTACATAAGGCTGGCACCCAGTCGCTAGTGGGGTCCCACAGGGATCCATCCTGGGGCCTGTGCTCTTCAATGTCTTCATGACAACCTGGATTAAGGACTTGAAGGTTTATTGACAAAGTCTGTGGATGACACAAAACTGGGGGGAGCTGTCAACACTCTTAGGGGCGAAGAGGCCCTGCAGAGGCATCTTGACAGATTGGAGAGCTGGACAGTCACCAGCTATATGAATTTAACAAGGGCAAATGTCAGGTTCTGTACCTGGGACACAGCAACCCTGGGTACACGGACAAACGGGTGTGAGAGGCTGGAGAGCAGCCCTGCGGAGAGGCACCTGGGGGTTCTGATTGGTGGCAAACTGAACCTGAGCCAACAGTGTGCCCTGGCAGCCAAGAGGGCCACCCGTGTACTGGGGTGCATCAAGCACAGCATTGCCAGCCGCTCGAGGGAGGTGATTGTCCCACTCTGCTCTGCACCGGTGCGGCCCCACCTCGAGTACTGTGTGCAGTTTTGGGTGCCACAGTATTAAAAAGGACCTAAAACTCCTGGAAAGTGTCCAGAGGAGACCACAAGGCTGGTGAAGGGTCTAAAGGGGATGTTGTATAAGGAACAGCTGAGTTAGGTTTTTACCACAGTTGAATTACCGAGTTGGGATATCTGAATCAGAAATTCCAGGAAAAGTGGAAAGGGGTTTTGTGGAACTTCAGATGCTGTCTGTTCACAGGCTGGTGACAGAAAGAAGCAGGTCTGCTAATACTCTACTGGTATGACAAAGGTGCTAAGAGAGCAGTATTTGCTCACTGATCTTTTTTTTTGTCTAGTCTGTACCTATAGTAGTTTGTCTTGCTTGCGTTATTACTGATGTATTCAGAGTTGTCATCAGTTGCTTAATATTTCTTAATTTGTTTAATATTTCACATACTTCCCTGGAAACACAGGGCAGTTCATGTACGAATGGAGGAAAAGGAGAAACTAAGGAAAATGATAAGATTTCAACTCTCAATCAAACTTAAACCCATCTCAACCCATGCAGATATTCTCCAAAGCCCAGAAATCCTGCAATGAAGATAAATGTTCTGTGCCACTCATTTTGTAGGGTTTTCCCTAATCAAACTACTGGATAATAGACTTAGATGCCCACAAGTCCAGGCTATGAGGCCTGTTGCTGGGCTTAAGGCTCTGCACTCTATTTTGAGTTTTTTGTTTCCCTCCTCCATAGCTTACAATGGCGTTTTGTAGGATCGTGAACTCCCTGCTCAGTAGGAGAGGGAAAATCCAGTGAAACCTCTCCTAAAATAGGCAGGACTTTAAGGAGGAGTCAGGCCTATTATCTGGTAGAGAGTCTTTTTATTCCCTAAAACTCTCATAACTTTTCCACAGCATGGCCTAAGTGAGTTTTTTAGGTATTTTCCCTTCTGCTCTCCCTTCTCTCCCCGTGGATCACGGTGGGCTTAACACCAGGGGTGAGCAAGAGCTAGCAAGCATCTCAGTAAAGCAAGGGGAAAAGGAAAAAGCAAGTCAGTGAGGAGCTCCAGTTGTCTGGGTGAGAATGAAGGGCAGGACCTCAGTGGGGAGTATTTGAACAACCAAGCTGATGTACAGGGAATAGTAGATTGGTGGGGAGGCCGTGATTTAGTCGCTAGGAACTGCAGAAGAGCTGTGCATGAGCCCGAGCACATGCACATCATTTGCTTTCACGTTGTCAGGCAGGTGGTCAGGTTGCCATTACAAAGCTGGAGCACACTGTGTCGCAGAGCCCCAGCTGAGCATGTGAGTGTGGGCCCAACATGCGCAGAGTCGTGTGGAGCAAAGGGCTGGTGCTGCCATGGCGGGGAGGAGGCTGGGTCACAGCACGTGAAAAACAAGCAGCAAGCCTGCAGTTGAGACATGCCCCATATCCACATGAACTGAGGCAGGAGTCAGAGCGGTCGTTTGGAAGATACATGTGCAAAGCCTGATTTGAATTTCCAAAGGTCACATTTGTCATTCCCAGTGTAACAGCGTTCTCATTAACAACTGCCTCCAGCTGGTCCTGTGCAGTGGCCTCAGGACATGCTCTTGTAACCAAGCAGTGCAGCACAGGGCTACCACGAGGCCTCAGGCTCATCTACTGTGCTCTGCTTAAGGGGTGTCACCAGGAGAGAGGGTTGTGTGCTGAACACACTACATACGTGACCAGATTTCTTCCTAGCAGGCATGTCTTGCTGGGTGTTGCATGAAACCCATACAGCAGCTTTCTGGAGGAGTACTGATTGAAGTCCGTCTTACCAGATGGCAGTGGCATCAAAGCCAGGTAGGCTGCAAACAGAGAGGAAGGCTTCCAGAGGTGACTCAGCTCACCTGCCATAGAGTAGGATGAGTTACTCCTCTGCAGGTGCTTATTGCTCCCCATTGTGCGACCTGGGAAGAACCTACACAACTGGCTTAGCCAAGACATCTGCATTTAAAAAACTAAAATTAGATGAGTCCCTTGGTAGCCTTTATCAAACTAGCAGAGCTGTAAGATAAGTGGCCAGAGCTATAAGATTATAGTCAACAACGTGCCACTCACGAAATGATTTTATGGCTTTATCCTCTATCCTCAGAGGTTTATTACACCTCTGGTACAATGCTTCTCTAAAACAAGGGCATATGCCACTTCAGGGTTACCCCACCTTGACAGGAGTGCATGAGACTTCTGGTCTGTTACCAGCCAGTGCACAGAATGGGCTGCTCAGGGTCAGCAGAGCTTGTCAGTCAGTGGCTTTGACCAATACTGGACTTGTCTATGTCTCCATTGCTGATGGACTGTGATCACTTCTCCACCCATGTCAGGATCCTTGTCCAGGCACCAGCTTTTCCTGACTCCCCTGAGACTCACAAAGCTTAGCTCCGCTTCTCCTCCACCTGCTGCCAGCATACTCACCAACTGTTGCCATGGCTTGGATCACTGATGAACATTATGTTATGGAACATTTTTTCCAGTAACATTTTTGCCATTAGGGAGTCCACAGACCCATCTCCCACTCATTAAATCCTTTTCCTTCAAAGGCTGGGTTTAGATAGTTAGTTTGCACTGCAGGCTGTTGAGCAAAAGCCACACACTCATCTAGGGGAGCATTACTGCCTTAAGCACAGGAAAGTGTCCACAGCCTGAAGACAAGGCTACGTGCTTCTTTGGTCAGAAGTAATTGGTCATAATTGGGACTCTTGGACCTGCCATATAAATGCTACCTGATCCCCTCATCTAAGTAATATATCCTGCTTTGGATGTTCAATGCTGTCTCTGTCCAACAGATCACTGAATCTGCTCGTCTGTTTAAATCATCACTTTGCACCTCCTCCATGCTCCCATTTATTAAATGTTGGCTGCAGATGGTGGTAGAACAAATACTGCTTTGGTTTAGTAGTTTCCCAGATGGGCCCTTTACATTTTGGGTTTTTTTCGTTGCAGCTTCTAACTTGCAGGTATCTTTTTTTGCCTGCTTTTATTCTACATATCTTTGCCATTGCTGATTTTACAAATCCTTCTGCACATCTTGAGTATCCTGAATCTGAACACGGGGCCAGGATTCCCACTTCGAGCAGTCACAGACGTGCCCATCAGTTTTCCAACTCTACAGTTGCAGATGTGAAGATGGGAAGTTTAGTCAAGGATGTGTTTCTTGTTAATTATTCCTCTAGGCATTAGTTTGCTTCTTCATTTTTATTTCTGGAGTGCAAATTTAGGCTGAATTGGAACTAGATGTCTCTGTTTATAACACCTAATATTTTCCTTCTGTTTAACTTTCTCTTTTGCTCGACTGAAGCTCAGTGATTTGGCTGTTAGTTGTGCCTGTGGAACCAAGGGCTGCAGTTGATGAAGGCATTTTACACCCTTTCTGTGTTCTCAATGGGTTGTCACTGTCTGAAATTGCAGCAAGATCTGAGTGCTGAGGGTGTAGCCTTGAAATACCTTTCTAGGGACACTTCATCACATCCTTATAAGAGAAAAGGTTAGTCAGAAAAAACCTGGAGACATCAGTGCAAAATGTCTCTTTTCCCACTTGAACCTCATCAAAGACTCTCTTGCAATTGCCTTGTCTCTCTCCTAATGCCACCTGAAATCTCCAGCAGCTCTTCATCCCCATGCACATGTAGGTGGGCTTGCTTGTCTGCTCCTGCAGAAGATGGAAAATGTTCCCAGATCCCACTCGTCTTCTCAGCTGCATGAATGTTTTAGAATGAGCTGGGTCCCCACATGGATATATGGCAGCATACAGGCACAGACAATGAAGACAGGTGTTTTCAGTGTGACAGCAGTTTGGGCTGGCTTATGTTTTGACCACAGCAGGAGGTGGGAGATATTTTGAAAGAGCACATCCTTTTCCACAGAATCCCCTGAAAATGAACAGTTTCGGGTTTTGTTAGAGAGAAAGTTTTCCATATCATTAAAATTTCCGATATCATTAAAATTCCATGGGTACTACAAAGTGTTTGGTATGGTATGAATTTTCTCAAACAAACAGTTTAACTTGAGCTGATTATTAGGTCAGTTTTTAAATCCTCCAATAAATGTTCACCCTCAGGGTAAGTACTATGATTTTGGGAAGGATACACGTGCATTCCTCATAAGCAGAAAATGCTTTTCAGCTTCTGATTATGGGGCAATCACAAGAATCCCTATAAAGAAATAAACATGCTTTGATATTTGGTTGTACACATTTCTTTATTCCTCAGTTCCTTTCCTTTTGCTGGCAAAAAAAAGATTTGTGAATCCTTTTCTTGTAAGTCCTGTGATCTTAGGGCATACGTTTGCACTCAACTTACTTAGGGTCATTTTGCACGTTGACTTGTTTGTAACTCAGCTTCTGCATGTCCAGGAGCATGAGTAGGAGGCCTCCAGTTCTCATCTCTGCTGAGAACTGGTCCCAGGGTTTTGTATTCTCAACTTACCCTGCTTCGAGGGACCATAGCGCAGACACATGCCAGAGGCTTGCTCTTTGATTTCTGACTTGAGGAGTGTAAACATCCTCATTGCTGACAGTCCACCTTTTGCCAACACAGCTGGTAAGCTTCCTTGCACTCACACTCTCTTACTCGCTCCCTTTTCCCTCATCTCCTTTGCAGTGGTTTATTCATGCTGGCATGCTATGTTCCATGGGCTCCATCTCAGATAGTCTTCCAATAACCTCAAGGGGGTTTTGGAGGTTTGCTACTCACTTTAACGTGCCTAAACGCAGTTACTTGCACTTCAGTCAGGGCAGAACATCCTTCATTTCAAATGGCACCAACATGAAAGGAGGTGCTTGTTGCTTCAGCTGCAAAGACTACGGTGGAGTTTCAACTCTGGAAACAGGATGGTAGAAGGAAAGAGTACAGATACCTTTGTCTCTGCTTCACTGATAAGAACTCGTTTGTAAGGGCACTGATATGTAAGGCCAAGTCTTTCTCATACAGAGCTTTGTGGGAATATTGCTTTGACTTCAGTGGGAATAGCTTGGGGCCTGAAACGTGAGCATAAAACTTTCTAAAACCTCGGGTACATGGGTAGAATTATGCCATATTGTATGTGCGCAGTATCTTCCTCACATTGTCCAGCAGCACCACGTCGAACGGCAGTGAATTTATGGCGTAACCACAGCCAGTAGCACCCTAAAGATTCCCTGGACTAAAGACATCTTTTGTCAGCTGTAAAAGCATTGATTTTTCAACCTGTGTTGGACAAGAATAACTGAAAGAATACATTGCAAATCCTGTCTTTCCTCTACTTAGTACTCTAGAAAATACAACCAACAAAAACAATTTTCCTCAGAAAGGTCTTTGTAAAAGAAGTGACCTTGTCCCCAGCCACACTCCCGGCTCTCTGGTAATTGCTTTCTGCATACTTTGCTTTCCCACCTCATTCTTCCTCTCTTCCTACCTTATTATCTGAAAAAGTTATGTTACTATGCTCACCTGTGGGCAGAGCATAGCAGCTAGACACCTAAGCCATCATTTCTAAGATGATTCTCTAGAGCTAACGGCACTTGAAGTTGTGACCTTCTGCACCAGCTAACCACGAGAACAGTGTCAAATAGATATTTCCCTGACAGCCTCTGACACAGGGGCACCAATTCTGGGCAATCCTGTGTTTGGTTCAGGTTCTTATGGGAATGTGGTGTAGTCATTCTCCTCATCCTCTTTTAACCATGGCATCTCCACACCTGCCAGTGTTAACAATCCGTTTGCTTTCACTCAGAAATTTACACTCTTGTCCTAACATCTCCCTGGTTTTCTCTACATCCCTGTCAAATGCTGCCAGCTCCTCGTGTCCCAGGCCCAGGGTATGCTGGGGGGATAGGCAGACATGGGGACACACTGATGTATTTGGGCTGTTAAGAGGGCACAGGGACAGGAAACCAGTAGCGTGGTTGCTGGCTCATAGTTAGGTAATTTAGGTTTAGGTGGTCATTGCTGATGGATTGTGTATTTAAATGGAGACTCCAGGATGGATTTACAAGAAAAATTTCCAATTTCTTCCCACCCAACAATTAACTACAGGGAATAGTGGATTTTTTGAGTCCAATGATTAGAGACTCAGTCTTATCTGGCATGAAATAAATAACTTTCTGCTTAAGCAATAAGGAACTTAACTTTATTTTAAGAAAGCCATTAACTTCGGGAAAAGAGGGGATATATTTTTCTGAACTGGAGTTAGTTCCATTACCATTGAAGGCCAGTCTGCTTACATAAATTGACTTCCAGTGACTTTGAAATCACAGAGCAGATAGCACCTGGTCAACAGTTTCACAAACAGTTTCAGGGCATACAGGCATTGTTCACCTAACCACAACCAGACAAAGGCCATTGTGGAAAATGTCAGTAAAACCTAGGATCAAATAGTCCAGGTTAAGGATGAGTAATCAAGAGTTAATGACAGAAATGACATTTATTTTTAAGATTACTCAATAGGAAAGCACTGACTTGCATTTGGTTTGAATTTTCAGTGGTTTGGCTTACCTTTCACTTATTTTGAGCTGAAAAAGTGCCTAATTTAGAGTGTTTACTCTGCAGAATCTCTGACACGCTATCCATCATACATCATACATGGCTCACAACAGGCATAATAATTACCAGTGCAAGCAACCTTTCACAATCCCTACACATTTTCCTCCAAAATGTATCCCTGGAATCGTGAGCATTTATGGTTGCGTTTCCAGCTTTTCTTCTCAGCAGCAGCATAGATGGCAGTGGCACCCACTATGCTTCCCTGACCATTTCTAGAATCCTAGTTTTGTTTACCATGCCTTCACTGAACTTCACTCTATGGGCTGAAATTTTTCACAGCAGGGCAGTCAGAAACTTAGATCTGTTGTTGAACTCACGCCCTCCCTTCAATATATGTTACTGTCTGCTATAAACATGGCCCAACACTTACATTTACATTTACATTTACATTTACATTTACATTTACATTTACATTATATCATATCATATCATATCATATCACATCTTTATATAATTACAACCTAAACTAGATAAGCCATATAGTTTGCCCTAGCACACCTAGAAGTGGAGCCAGATGAGCAGACTTTCAAAATAGGACAGTTTAATTTGTCCATTTGGGCAACTCTTTCATCATTGCTGGGAAGAAAAAAATAGAGCATTTTCACATCTCACAGGAGTCATTTAGCCTCGATTAGGATCATGAGGGCTCTGTACTATGGGCTTTTTGTCAATGGTGCTGCTTAAATACTTACAAACAAGTATGTGTTTAAGTGCTTTGCAGATAGATCGACAGAGCACTTGGCAGCTTGGGAGACTGAGCCTTCTCCCTCTCTTCAGCTCCAGGCATAGTTCTGGGAGGGAAGGAGCTCAACCAAGTCCTTCAGTCAGAACTATTTAAAAAAATGCAAGGGAGGGGAGAGAATGAAACCAAAACAACTGTCAGGCAACGGGAACACTTCGAAAGGTGACTTCAATCACCTTTATCCTCCTCCAGCCACCTTTGTGTCCCGGCAATTATATAGATTTCAATGGAGTCGGCTGCTCTGCAGCATTTATTTAGCAGACTGTGGCCTTGGCTGAAAGCAGTGTATATTCTCATAGATTATTCATAGGGAAGGTAAAAAGCTACAGTACAGACTGACTAAAAGTAACTTGAAGATGACTACAGAGAAGTCCAAAATCCACCTGAACCCTGAAGATCTGGACTACAGGCTTGACAACCAGGCCAGCAGGCACATCTTTTTCTTCACACTCTGCCTTGATTCTTTGTTTAGAAGGGAATTTGACTATTTCACCATCAGAAGAGATGTCCAAGGTCACACAGCAGCTGCATTTGTCACGTGTTGGGTTCGCTGCACACCACACATATGTTTCTAGGGGTAATTTCCTGGATAAAGACACAAGAGCACTACCATGTGCAGACCTCTAGGACATTTAATGCAATATACAGCATATGGCAATGGCTTGAAGCGACAAGAGCACCAAAACCCCTCTGCAGCTGCTTCTGGCTGCAATGAACACTCAAAAGTATAATATCAGGAGGGGTTTTTTCCCCTCCTAACTGGGAATCAAACATCTGCATTAAAGTGAGGGACTGGACCATAAAATCTTTTCTCCAAGCTGTCTATATCAAAGGGTTTTGCCATCAGGTGCTTAAAGTCCCATACCGGTATTGTAGTCAGAGAACAGGGTGCACTGCCATCCCTGGAAATGGAGCACAATTGCCCCACAAAGGCCATTGAGGAAGGTGCTATCAGCACCATTGGAGTAGGGGGTGATTCATGGTCTTCCAGCAATTTAACAGAGGGGAACAGATGACCAGAAACAGCATTTAATAAATTTATTCAGCGTATTTTGAACACAGCTGCCCTAATGCTGCATTTTTTTTTCCATGGACCTGCAAATAATAACCATTATTTAAATGCTTACATGCAGCCATATCAGCACTGCGTGTTCCAGCATTAAGGTTCCGAAAGGGATATTTGATATGAGTTGATTATTTGCTAAGCTATGAGGTTCAAAAGTAGATTTTTAGAAATAGGCATGACCAGAGCTGTTTTTTAAAAGTGACCTGTAAATACATTTTTAAAACTCAGCAGCTTTGTCTTTTTGCTGTATGCTGCCTCATATTCAGCAGTTATTAATTCCTGAGCACGAACATACTCACTTCTTGATGTCCAGCAAATCAGTTATTTGGGTTTTTCAGGTGTTCGTGACCTTGGAAGACCCAATTGTATTTGGGAAATGATAATATCAAAAACTACATCATTATATTTAAAGTTGGGTCTCCCTTTTGAATCTTGCTTACGCTAACAGTCAGGTACTCCAAAATAAAGTATATTTTGTTGTATTTTGATTCTAAAAATAAATGACTACAATGTCATTGTAGTATTAAATTAACGTTAACCATAATTAAAATGCATTCTTACACTCTTCAGCCTGGATTTTGGTGACTCATCCGGTGCCTTTCTATCTAGGTCTGTATATTTTTGGAGCATGGATGAATTCCAACTATGAAATCTCAATTTAGACAGGGCAAGAGAGGTAACAGCAGTTTGAGGAAGCAACCAAAATAGAGGTAAATTTATATCAGCTGCTTTGATGAATATGGTTCCTTCTTTTCTGCCTCAGCATCTCGTCTCCTTGCTCTTGCAAGAAAAGGCGTAGCAGCCATGCAGACAGGCTGCTTTTCCTCATGTGCTGTTCAGTGAGGATTTGTAGCTCTCCTCTAGATGCAGCATGTTCTACCCTACTCAGCGACCATGTCATATAGCAAGACTAAAAACCATTGAAAAGCTGCACTGGGATAGCTACATCCCCAAGTCTCTGTCCCATGTGCTGTTGTGTAGTTGTTTGGATAGCTGACATCCATGTGTAGCTGTGTAAGGCTGATGATCCCTTGTCTGCTTCTGTCTTTCAAAATACATGATTGTTATTTCCACACAGCAGGGACAAACGGTTTATTAATGCTTCTTGGTCTGCAATCTGTGGATTGATGTTTTAGAACCCTACATGGTTCAGAGATTGAGAGTTCACACCATCACAGTATGAATTAGGGCAATGGTATCTGTGTGGGGTCCCACTGGTGCGGCAGATATTCTGTGAAGTCCCAGAAATAACCTGGATTTCTTGAGCTGCAAATTTTTCCAAGCTTGCATCTCTACAGAGCTTTGCAAACAGCTGAGATGGGATCCATATGAGGTCAGTGACACTAGGGACCCACGGGAGGTCTGGAAGTGGCAGTGGGAGGCCTGCCTTTGGAGCAGGCAGCAGGAGGGCCACCTTTGCCATCTGGCTACTCTGGTGCCACAGGGACCTGTGAACATCTCACTGCTGCAGAAAAGCTTGGTTTTAAAGAGACTGTAGGTCACCTGAAATCTGCAGAGTCCTCCTTTGCAAACCTCCCAGTGAAACAAGTGCAGAAAGGTTGCTCTTATACATCTTCTTCTCAGCCTTTTACTTTCCAAGGGCAGGAGAGAGCTGTTTCTTGTTGTTACAATTAATCTTGCGGCCATAAGAGATGCAGACAGGAGGGCTGCCAGGGCCAGCACAGCCCCCAGTCCTAACCATCTCTGCTCACCCCAGTGCTGAGGAAGTTTAGGCTGGTTAGTGCCATTTGCCAGGGTCTATAGTCTCCTAGGCTCTCTTGCCCACTGAAATGCCCCATCTTCAGTTAAACACCCTTTATTTAAGATCTCTCTTGGCATCAGTCATTGCTGTTGCTGGGCACAGGGGCTCCCTGTGAGCCGTAGGCATGCCAGTTCTGTTGCCAGTGCACTGTCACTGGGCTCTGATCCACAGAAAGGTCATACCTAGACATATTCAATGCAAAAGCAGCTTGCACCTGGGAAAAAAGCTGTCCTGCTTTCTGCTCCTGAGATTACACCCTGTAAATAAAAACCCAGACCTATTTATGCCAAATCTTAGCCACTGACCAGTCTTGCAAAGGACACACACCCTCCAACATCCTCCCATTCACGAGAAGAGACCTTATCACTATCTACAACTACCTGAAAGGAGGTTGTAGCAAGGTGGATGTTGGTCTCTTCTCCCAGGTGACATCAAGAAGAAAGGACCTCAAGTTGTGCCTGGGGAGGTTCAGATTAGACATTACGAAAAAGTTCTTCACCGAAGGGGTGGTCAGGTACTGGAACAGCTGCCCAGGGAGGCTGGCTGTGTCACCATCCCTGGAGGTGTTTAAAAGATGGGTAGATGAAGCACTTAAGGATGTGGTTTAGTAGTGGGTGGGTGCAGCTGGACTCAATGATCTCAAAGGTCTTTTCCAACCAAGCAATTCTGTGATTCTTCCCATCCCACTCACTGCATTTCTTTCTATAGCTGTAATTATACCTGCCACTGCCCTGCTGAGAGCTGCTAACCATGGGTCCCTTGGCTTGCTGCTGCCCACATGGAGTCATCCTCATACAGAAATTTCAGGCAATTCCTTGAAAGCACAGGCTCCCCCTGCCACTGGGTGGGGCGGGGGGGGAGGTGGCGAGAAAAGCCCAGAACTGGCAGCCCCCATCACTCTACCTGTTCCCCTGGTGCATACAAGAGCAATGCAGTTTGAGTGTGTATGAATGCACTTCTGGCACTGCTGTCCATCCACAACAGTCTGTGAAGCAGCAGATCCTGCATATGGAGAGGTCCAAGTGGGAAAAATCCATGTCCCTGAGGAAGCAGAAGGGCTTTTTGTGCCAGTCACCTTTGCATCACATTCCTCCCCTTGCTCAGCAACTGTATTTTCCTCTCCAGCCCTCAGCTGTTCACTTCCAGGGAATTTTTAAAGGTCCCTGGTGCTGCACGAGAAAGGAATAAAAACAAATTTGGGTAGATAGGAATGGAGGCATCAAATACAACCGTGAGACCATCGTTGGTCCGGCAACCAATAATGTTCAGAGAGATGTGTGTTCCCACTACTAGACATTAGACCAATTAGATCACTTGTTGAGTAGAGTAAAAAAAATCTGGTTTAACTTTGAGTATTGTTGGAGAGAAATTTGAGATAATCAATAAAGAAAGCGCCATTAGAAATCTATCAGTGACACACACACACACAAAAACAAGCTTGTGCTGTATTTTGGTACTGCACATGAACTCAAAACCAGCAACAAGGAAGTCATGACAAATGCACTAAGGGAACCTCCCCAGAAAATGAACTTCACTTTTATTTCAAGCCAGATCTGAAATCTTCCCTTGGTCCAGTAAGCAGGGCAGGAGCTAGGCATGGCACAGGGATGTGTGGGAATGCAGGAGTGGCTCATCTCTAAAATTGTACCAGGACACTTACAGATAAATTAAGGAAGATTAATTTTTTTTGCCTTGAGAGCGCAGACCAATGTAGAAGATTGTCTGATCTTCTCTTCTACAAAATATCTTTAGAGAGGAACTCTGACCTGGACATTTTAAAAAAAAAAACATTTGTACGCCTTTAGATAATAAACACAAGCAAAGCCATGTTAACATTTTAAATGTCAAAAAGATAATTTCTGGAAAGCTCTTACAATGTAGCTACTTTTTTATATCTTTTGACACCCACAAGAAATTCACAACAAGATTTTCTGAGCAATTTAGTTGAAATATCAAAGTTACTAGGCAATTTGTTAAGGCAATGTATCTGAGAATAAATGTTGCCGTCCTTACCGTCAATGAATAGTTCTTTGTGAGATATTTTAATGCACAATACCAGCGTTTTAACATGCAAAGAGAGGCTAGGCTCTACCTGAAGTTTATTTGGCTAATGTGCATCTGTGAATGTCAGAAGGGCAATAAACAAGAGGTACTTCGCGGGTTATGGAAATCTCTGACTCATGTTTGGTGATACAAAGGTTGTCCAAAAGCCACCAGCACTGGGATGAAGTAGAGAAAACACTGAAGCTCAGCGCACAGCATCCTCCCACAGAGCAAAGGGAACTCTGATGGGACAGAAATGGATGGACTGCTAATCCACTCCTCCGCAGGCAGCAGGTGCAGAGCAGGGATTTCTCCTGCCTGGCACCTCCTGCATGGTGAGAGGTGGCACGGTGGGTTGGGTGACAAGAGGGAGGGGTCTTCCAGCTGACAGAGTTCCTGCTCCCAGCGATAGCATTGCCACAGGGCTGGACCTTGTAGGGCTGTCCCGCTGAACTTATTTTGGCTGATTGGTCGACTTTTGGGTTTGTGCATGTATAGTGAAGATCAGGATCTCACAGTCATCATGATCTTCATACAGGACTGACTTCTCATAGGGATCTTGTTGAAGAGTAGGACTTGCTCATTTTCATTTTCTGTGTGTGTGTGCGCACAGTGTGCAAGTGTGTGAGTGTGTGTGCGTGCATACAAATAAGGCCCAATAATATTAAATTAATTCCTCCTGTTGCTATGGGAACACAAACTATTGCATCAAGCATGTGCAGCAGAGGTAGATGATAAGGCCAGCATCAGGGCAGATCTTCAGGCTTATCTTTTAACACTTTTTCTTTTTCAAAGCAGATCAGGAGAAAAAAATCAAACCAGAGTGCCTGAAGCACAGCGGTGCAAATCAGGAACTGGCAATCTTCTCCCAACTTGCAAACAAACCACTCTTCACACTTAGTATTAGCAAGCCCCACCTGGCATGCCAACCTGCACCTGAAGCTGGTTTCCCAAGGAGATGAGCAGTGGGCTGATAGCGTGGCAGGAGGCGGACAGCACAAAGCATCTGCCCTTTCAACACCCCTCAATGATCTGTCAAGGTGCAGTAGAAAACACGCCATCCCAAAACCCACCTGAGGAGCAGAGGTTTGCAGGGTGGCTAAGTATCCCAAAGTCAGGCTCCTCAGTGTCAGGTGAGGTTTGCTCCTGAACTGCTGGTGCTATCAAATCAGTGTCCCCATGCTGAACAGCAATTGGGTACACAACTGTGTCCCACCATTGGGCACTGTTTTGGAGGCATCATGGTCCAAAAGGTCTGATGGTGAGGAACCCTCTGCCTTGACCACGACTCCTGGTGCTGAGGGGCTGGAAGGTCTGAAGGCACCAACCTCAATTTCCTCCTGCCTTGTTTGCACCATGGAAAGCGGTATTTGCCGATAACTTCACTGGTAGGGCCACACAGCTGCCTGTCTGTGATGCACAGGTTATAACCCTCTTGCTGAGATGGGCAGGTCACTTCAGGACATTTTCTTCCCTTTCCAAGGTCATAGCAAAAGTATGAGTCTTCCAAAAGGAAGGACCTTTTTACCTTTCTTTGAATTTCTAGTCCAACTCTGAGCATGGTGCAGCCCACATCGAGCAAGCAGCCTGGCTTACCACATACTTTTAAAATTATTATTAATTTCCATTTTAACATAGTGATTTCTGATCCAAATCTTAGATGTAAACATGGTTATCCATGTGAACTGCAAAGTCCGCCTTTGAGTCGCAGCTCTCCTAGACTTTCTGGGAGTTGTTCCCAAATGTCATTCCTGGCTCCTGAAATGTATCTGCTCGAATTGCAATCCTTCAACTAGAGGATCCCAGGGTTCCCCAAGCTTCTTCTTTCTCCTTACATCATCACTAATCTTTGTGCTGGCTCTGATCTTCACCAGCTGGGGTGTTGGGGGAGAAGAGTTGTAATAAATTTCTGGTTTGTTGATACTGGATGATTTAGGAAAAAATAATAATGATTAGGAGACATCAGTGAAGGCAAGAGCCTTTGATTCCCTCCTCCTCCAACTTTGCACTACCTGCTGTAATCTGACAGTGAGTCAGTTTTAACCCCTACACCCTGTTAACACCACATCGTGCAAATATTCAACATCACAATGTTGTGCAGTAGCAAGTCAAACACTCTGGGAAAATCCAAGTGTCTTTTTCTGCATAGAGGTGTTTATCCCATCAAAGAGGATTCTAATCCCATCACAGAGGGAAAGAAAAGGTGGGGTAATGTGAGCTACCTTCTGAGAAGCCATGCTTACCACCTTAGTTAGGTTTGTAGCATATAATACTTAGCTGATAAAGCTACCCATGCATCTTGTTTTAACCAGGATGGCTTGTCCCCAAGAAAACATAGCGGGGAGTTGGGGGAGAGGGAAGATTTTTACAGTGTTTCTGGAACTTTATCTGCAAGACCACCCACAGAGTGATTGATATGATATTCAGGTGGCATCAGCATTTCCACCATTAAACTCGGGTTCCCAGCCGTTGCATTACACTTTGGAAAACTGGCCATTTTAAAGCCCTAAATATACACCTGAGTGGCTGGCACTGCATCCTGTTTGCGCAATGTAAATGTCAACAGAGCCTGACCAAGGGTACCTAGGCAACAGCTAATTTTGAGGTCAGTGATTAACTCTTCTTTGTCAGAATGTAATTTACCATCAAATTAGTTCTAACTGAATATAGCACTTTCTGGATTAAAAAAAAGTCCTTATTGCTATTTTTAGACACTGAAAGCCATTATTATTGGTGGAAATTATGTTTTCTGCATTTTCTCCTGGTTGAAATACTGATCTTCATGAGGGGAGCAATCTCTTAGGGAGGCTGCCCCCCTTCTCCAGGATTCCCAAGAGGAGGAACAGAAGGCTCAGCTCAGTCACTGCACACTGTGTCTCTGTGTTTGTGGCCATAGCAGGGAGCAATCAATTTTTGTTTTTTATGACACATATACACACTTCCTTGATTAGATAAAAAGTGAATGCTACCAATTAGCACATATATCAACACCTTAGTAAAGTATTGACACTCAACTTGTGTTTTGCTCCTTCCCTCCCTCCCTCCTCACAGCACTTTGATACCCTTAAGTCTTTGAACTCCTTCATTTTTGCATGAACTTCTATCTAATGACTCACTCTTTTTTTTGAGTTTAAAGTTCTATATTCTAACACTGTTTTTCAAAACCATTCTGCTATCTCATAGGACTTTTTGTAGATAACAGTGAAAACCTGATAGTGTGTATTAAAAGGTCATAGCGGTTGCCTCAGGAAACAAACCCCTCTGCAGGGATAAGAGATTGAACAGTCATCCTTCTGCCTGGAAAACCACTCATTTGTGATCTACATGAGTATTAGCATTTTTTGGGGGGTGCAGACCAATGGATATTACAGCACTGGGCCCTGATGCTGCACTTGCTACTGCTGAGACAAGTGTGTGCTCCCCTGTGAGGCAAGGAGGAGGGGAGCAGGCTGGGTGCCTGCAAAAGGGCAGTGGGCTTTGCTTGCTACCAGCACTGGAGCATTGCATTGTCCATGGATTTTTCTCAGCCTTTCCTACTGCCTTGAGGAGATGTAACCATTCCAGCCTCTCTGCTCTGCCCTATAAACACCTGATGCTAATGACTTCAAGCTTGCCACCTTTACCTTAGGTTTATTTTTATATTAAAGCTGACATGTCCAGAAAAAAAAAAAAAAAGAAAAAGAAAAGTTTACTGAGAATTTACAATTTTCTTTTACTGCCACAGCTAAATAATCATCAATTTGTTTCTTGCTGGCAGGGACCCAGACTGTTAAGCAATAACAGGCTTGTTTTGAAGTTGCTTTAATTTGTTCTCTCAGAAGAAATGTCTTTGCTAAGTGTTGCCAACCTGACATGTAAAGAAACATGAAACTATGTTCTTGTTTGGAAGACTTGAATAAAATACATAAAGCACTAACCATTATAATAATCAGGGTATATACGTGTGTATATATATAGCTACCATTCCCACTGGTAGGCAGGGAGCTTGCTTTCTTTCCGTGCTGAGCCCCACTACTGAAGGTACAGCCTTCCTCTGCAGTAGTTCTTCATCCACTTTCTCACCACTAACAAACAATCCTATTTTTTCTTCTATGTATTGTTAGTACGCAATCTTCTCCCATGTCTAGGATGTCCCTCACTGCAAAAAAGACATTGAGGTGCTGGAGTGTGGCCAAAGAAGAGCAATGAAGTTGGTGAAAGGTCTAGAGAACAAGCCTTGCGAGGAGCAGCTGAGGCTGTTTAGCCTGGAGAAAACGAGGCTGACAGGGGACCTTAACGCTCCCTACAACTATATGAAAGGACGTTGTAGTGAGGTGGGTTGTCGGTCTCTTCTCCCAGGTAACAACCAATAGGACAGGAGAAAACAGCCTCAAATTGCCTCAGGGGGGTTCACATTGGATATTAGAAAAAATTTCTTCATTAAAAGGGTTGTCAAGCATTGGAGCAGGCTGCCCAGGGAAGTGATTGAGTCAGGATCCCTGGAGGTATTTAAAAGATCTGTAGATGGGGTGCTTAGGGTTTAGTGGTGCCCTTGACAATGCTAGGTTAAGGGCTGGACTCAATGAAGGTCTTTTCCAATGTAAATAATTATGTGATTCTATAATTCTATGATTTCTTATAGTTTAGTGTGCCAAGCCCAACCAGTGGGGGCTATCACCTTATACTTAACAGAATTTAGTTGAGCCCTAGAAGAGATTGCTTATGGAGACGAGATAAACCCCAACATTGGAGTTGGAAAATTTTAAGGACAATTTTAAGGGATTTTTAGGTGCAAATTGGAAGTCCATCTATCATGGATAGCTTAAGTACAGTTGATTTTGTACTGAGGCAGTGTGGAGATGGACCAGAGCAAGCACAGGAAAGAAAACCTGTCTAAGCCTTGTACTGTGAGTGAACATGGGAATTTTGGTTCTGCCTCAAAGAGGATGTTTCTGTATCACACACAGTGACCACTTAATGCTATATAGTTGTTGGCCCATATTGTTCTTAGGGCGTGTAGTTAATTCCTCTGGGAGATGTGGAATAGGGAGTCAGACCTCTTCCTCCATTTCCAGAGGGACTCGTTCAGTCGCTAGGCAAGTACCTGGAGGGCTGTACTCAGCCAAACATCCTCTCTTAGATTTAAAAAACCCCAGACGAATGAATAAGCCCTGCTCAGCCCTCTAAAAGCAAGGGCATGCAAGGGCATGGCTACCACCTTTTGGGAGTGCACAACCTTCTCAGTCAGAGGTGCAGATCTACTTCTTCAGTGGATCCCTTTGGCCAGCTCCGCAGAGGTCAGGCAGAGCTTACTTCCTTTTCCATTTGAATCCTATTCTGAGCTCTGCCTTCTCAAAGGATCCTCAGCACTGGGATTGATTCCTGGCTTAGCAATAGATTTTTTCCTATTTTGTGAGAGGCAAGTACTTTAGTGCAGTTCCCTGAACCTTTTATGGGGACTGGCCCACAGAGCTGGTTTTGTGCTGCAGACAGGGAAATTGCTCGAGGATGATGATGGGACTGTCTTCTTGCAATTTGTGAGAGAGCAATTTCAGAGAGAAAGATGGGCGTAGTGCTTTTTCCACAATGAAATTTATTTTTAGCTTGCATTTTAGTATCTGGAAAAATTGTTCTCAAACTTGCTATTGACTTTAATGAAAAAAATATATCTACATGCTCCTGTGCAATATCTAATCAGCAGCTTACAGGATCATGCAAAACAACACAAACATTTTAGTGAAATAAATTTGCAGCTTCTTATAACAAAGCTGCACAAAGACATTGTTCAGGTAAACTCAGGACTTTCTCACCTAGATGTGCAGAAAAGACCTTGAACAATTTAGAGGCTAGTCTGAATCCATCTAGAAATTTGAGCAAAAAGATTCTGGAAAAGTTTAAAGAATAAAAACAATTAAAGACCTTGTTTCACTGCACTTGATGACACATCTAACAATGAATGACCTTTGCCACTGCTGATTTATTACCATCAACAGAACAAGCAGAGCAAGGAAGGAAAAGTTGCAAAATATGTGTATTTAGCTTCAGTATATTAATCACTGATATCCAGAAATAAGCAGAGTGCAACAAAGGACACCTTTTTTTGATAAAGGTAAGCAATGACTGTGTCTTTCCTAACGAACTCTATATAAACCCATGTGGAGCTCTTCTAGCATCGAAGTGTTGCTGGCAAAAGTTATTCCCTTGGAAGCTAAGCTAGGTCATCTGGTTTAGCCTGACTGGCTGATGGAACTGAGCTGACAGATGGGGAGATCACTAAGCACATGTTACCAAAACATGATATGAAAGCTCAAGCACCTGAAAAAAATAAACGTCTCTGGGCGGTGAGACCTCAGAAAAGGCATCTCCCAGGAGAGAGTCCCTGCCTGACTAAGATTAAAGGGCCAAAGTTGCTTCAAGAACTGATCTCATCTGAAGTGGGAGTGGTAGGAAGAGAACAGCTCATAGCCTGGGATCGTGCCACTGTCAGCCATGGGCAGAACCGTCAGCTGCCAAAACTGTGGAATGGGGCAGGGGAGGAATTTCTACCCCAAAAAGAAAAAGGAGTGGAGGAAGACTCTTACCTTAAATTGTTTCAAAGCCCTTTGGGAGCCATAAGTGAAAAGTCAAAATAGTGTTTGCTGTGTTTCTATCTATTTTTCTGTACATACCTGCATTTACATTTTCTTCTCACTGAAAAAGAAATGCATACTAGCTAAAAGTCTGTGGCTTTCAACCTAAGGTTCAGTCTGAATTCATCCCTAATGGTAAGTATTTGTTACACTCTTTAAAGCAGATTTTCACCGACTTATGTGAAGTTTATCCATGTACTTTCTGCTAGTGATTCAAAGACCAAATAGACACAGTGTCGTTTTCCAAAGCACCCGTAAAATCCATTGGAGAAATGCAGCTTTGTGAATGCAACAGCGTAACCCAGGATTTTCATCCCAAGCATGTGCTAGATAAAGTTGGATAGCTGTGTTCATGTGTTTATACAATCACGTATAGCACTACTGTGCAAGTGAAATAGATTTTACAGACATGCAGGCTGTTTTCTGAACTGGATATGCATGAGGGACAGAGCAGTCAGGCAGATGAACACTCATCCCAAAGGGATTGGTGGCACCATGAGTGTATCATCAAGAAGCACAGTCTAGGACCATGGGGGAGGCATGATGTGTGGCAGAGAATTGGAAATGTGTAGAATGCGACTGAAATTCTAAATGGTGCCTGAACCCCTCTGAGGTTTATGTCATCACTAGGTTTTTCAATACACCATGTGTGCAGGTGAACACCTGTCTAAATCTAAAGGATCAGCAAGAGGGTATTGTTAACGAGGACCTAGTCATCGGTGACACCAAGTGATGAGGCTGAGTTCACCAAGTGAGGAAAATTATAAACTTGAAGAAGTGTCTAAACAGTGTTTAAAACATCTTTTCATGCCAGCTGCACAGAAATCTCTGAAATGTCAGCACTGGTTAGCTCACCATCTGTGTTATCCCCCTCTCCCTTCCCCTCCTCCATCCTTTATTTTAAGGCTTCTTTATATTGCCAGAAGAAAAATGACTCTTCAATATTTTCAGCGTGTTATTGGAAAGATAAATTCTGAAGTGCTTTTTTTTTGTTCCAACTCATGCTATGTAAAGAACATTTAATAATAACATTTACTCAACCTACTTATTAATCATTAAAGAATACCAACTATCAAAAGAATCCATAGTTAACTGAAATTAAGTAATCACATATTAAAATTGCATCACAATATTGCTCAGCTCTCAGGACAGATGGAAAAGTCAAGCAGAGAGTTTTAAGATCAGATATTTCAGCAACTTTTAAATTCTGTTGCTGCTTAGTTTTTAGAAATCCACTAGGATAATTACTGAGTTATAGCATATGCTGTGCTTAGGTATGCACTCCTGAAGCATAGCTTTTTAGTTTTCCGTCCTCCTGTGAGGTCTGCGGATCCAGTCTCAGCTAGGAAGCCAAGAGGAAAGCATCTCGATGGTAGTGCAGGAGGTCTGTCCAGACTTCTCTCCCCACTGCTCCTTGTGGTAAGTGGGTGTGGCTGTCAGATTCCAGCTTTATCAACTCTTTGAATCCTCTTTTTCCCACAACCAGTTAAAAGCAAGAGCAGTTCGGATGGATCCCCTTTTGTGGGAATGACTGATGCAAGAAGCCGTACTAAGAAGATAAAAGGCCTTTAACAATAGCTTAAATATAAACAGAAATATAAACAGTTCCCAAAGAGGTGTAACCATTTTAGTAAGGGTGGAGTTGGTCAACACTGCCAATTTTTATGCAGCAACATGAGAGAGGTGGAGATGCACAGTGCTGCTTGCTGAGCTCAACAAGAACCTGACATGGACTGAAAGAGCGTCTTCCTCTTGAAAGGGTGAAAGGCCAGAGAAATGCAGGGACTAAAGAGCCAGAAGAACCCAGAAAACATCTGGCAACAAGGAGCAAAGTCAAACTGAAGACATGCATCTCCTTTCAGGGACACACTATGATCCTTGAGCAACTCTTTCACTGAGTGAATTAGGTGACAACAGGAAACGGGTGTGCAACTGGACTGGCTCATAGGCTAAAAACTCTTCCTACAACTTACTCCGAGATCTTAATGCTCTCACAAGGTTTCACCATACGTGAAACAACTTCTGCCTTGGGCTCTCAATGTTTTCAGTTAAGGAAGAAGTGTTTGAGAACATAGAGGTTTAAAATTATGTTATGTCCAGAATATAAAAGATATACACTGCCTTACAATATACACGCTATTACAGGAAAGACCTGCCAAATACTTGGTTCGCAGAGGCAATCGGTTGATCAAAGATGTGACAAATCACCCACAATCGAGACCCTTCACACCACATTTCATTACTGAAAAGCAGATAAATTATGTTTCTCTCTGTGCTTTATAGATGCCACACAAATACTGCAGATCTTACAGTTCCATTGGGGAGCCCAGCTGGTTCATGTTTGTAAACCTGACTTGCTAAGATCGAATGGCACTGTTTATAAATAATTTTGAAAATTATTTGGAAAGAATTTGTCCTGTCACGGCCATTTTAATCAATACGGAAAGAAACCACCTCTGTTTCGGGGCTAGATTGGAACATTTCCTCTGGGCAAGTCCGAAGTTATACTTCAGCCTGGATTTCAACTTACCTTCTCTTTCCTAGTGTCTGTTTCTGCATTGGGATTTTTGTGGTCAGTCTTAATCCAGGCTAATGCTGTCCGCACACAACCTGTTCCCTACTTGGCAAAGGGAATAAGGAAGCACTGAACTACAGTGCAGTTACATGACCAAGTGCTTGAGCCATCTTCTTCTTACACCTTCTTGCAACAGGTTTTGCTGCCATTGCAAGCGCTGCTGTAATGCTTGGATAGGCATGGGAGAACATATGGGCAGCAGGACACCATGCAGGGCAACGGGCTGTGGGCACAAGTTGCAGGCAAAGAAAGTCGAACCACATGAAGGGGAAAAATCTTCACAGCTGAGGGCGAAGGTGCAGATTGCCCAGAAGAGCTCTTACCATCTCCTTCCTTGGAGATATTCAGACTTGGCTGAACAAGATCCTGAGGGAAATCTTTGCATGGCTGATGCTGTCCCTGCTCTCTGGGACCAGAGAGATGCCTCAGACCTGACCTCCATGCTTCCCTTCCAAATTAGTCTATTCTGAGATGTTTCAGAAATTCTGAGAAGCTATGGCTTTGGTTGTTTACAGGGATACAAGGTGTCCGCAGCTTGTCTTGATCATAGCATTTAGCCTGCAAGAGGACGTGGATGGGGATGGATGTAATGAATGCTGACATTCTAATTCCCTGTGAATGTGCCCACCTTTTACCGTGGCATGGCCTGCGTGCCTTCTTCATTTGGACTGTCCAACACAGTAAACACATTCTCTTCTAATGAATTGTTCAAAATTGTGTCTAAATGGTTTGCATGCTGTTCCCACAACTGAGAGGTCATTTTATTCCCACGTTCATTTGATCAGCAGCTATGAACAAACACTCCCTCCCAGACCTGGAGAGACTGGCTGATCTCCTTAGTGCTAGGAAAGCCACACTGCTGCCCGTGTTTTGGCTTTGGTAGCAATGGGCACAAGATGCGTATCCTTTGCTTTCACAGCTGTCCTTTGATTCATTGATCCAGGTGCTTTAGAGAGGAAATAGATGGAATGGTGGTTCACTGTGAGACACAAAAGGATGAGACAAGGAGAGCGCTGGTATTTTTTTATGCCCATGCAATTGAATCTTCTCTGCTTTGACTGTACCATCTGTGGGGACATGAGGGTGCTTCGGCTGGCAAACAGATTGTTAACCCTAGAGAATACCTTGTTCAGAGAGGGTGAGTGTGAAGCAGGCCTTTCCACAGTGACCCATAGCACTGTTTGTAAATGTTTCCATTCGGTGGAAATCGGGAGGGGGAGGATTTAGATGAGACATTAGGAAGAAATTCTTTATGATGAGGGTGATGAGGCACTGGCACAGATTGCCCAGGGAAGCTGTGGATGCCCCCTCCCTGGAGCTGTTCAAGGCCCGGTTGGATGGGCCCTTGAGCAGCCTGGTCTGGCGGGAGGTGTCCCTGCCCATAGCAGGGGGGTTGGCGGGGCGAGTGGCCGGGGTGCAGCGATGGGCGGGGCCAGAGGTAGTGGGCGGGACGGGGTGTGGGGGGGTGGCCGGGGCAGGGCGTCGGGTGGGGCGGAGCCGACGAGATAGGCGTGGTGCGGAGGGGGCGGTGCCAGCACGTGTGGGCGGGGTCGGGCACAGGTGTGGGCGGGGCAGGGCACAGGTGTGGGCGGGCTGGCAGGAGTGGGAGGAGAGCAGGGGCGGGGGAGTAGGGGGTCATCTGGAGGAGCCAGGGCGCAGGGCGGGGCGAGCGTCAGTGGGCGGGGAGGGGTGCGGGGGGAGCTGGACCAGCAGGAATGGGGCGCGGCGGTGGACGGGGCCAGCGGGGGGGTGGGGCTCAGGGGGAGGGCGGGGCTAGCGGGAGTGGGCGGGGCCGGGCACTGACGTCGCGGGTGCGGGCGAGACCAGCGGGGCGGGGCGGGGCGGGGCGCTGGGGCGCCCGGTGCCGCAGGGGTGGGCGGGGCCCGCGGGGCGGGGCAGGCGGTGGGGGGCGGTGCCCGGTGCGGCGGGAAACTTCTCCGCGCGGAGCGGCGCAGACAGGGCGGGTGCGGTGCTGCCGCCCGGCATGCGCGCCCCGCGTACCCGCTCCGCGCCTCTGCCCCCGGGCGGCCATGGAGGCGGCGGCGGCCCCGAACGGGAGCGCAGTGGCCGCTGCCCGGCTGCCGGCCGCCGCCGGCGACAGCAGCAGCAGCAGCAGCAGCTGCAGCAACGCCTCGCTGGAGCTGTCGTCGCGCCCCTCGGCGCCCGCCGCGCTGAACCCCTGGGATGTGATGCTGTGCGTGTCCGGCACGGCCATCGCGTGCGAGAACGCGCTGGTGGTGGCCATCATCTGCTCCTCGCCCGCCCTGCGCTCGCCCACCTTCGTGCTGGTGGGCAGCCTGGCCGCGGCTGACCTGCTGGCTGGCCTCGGCCTCATCCTCAACTTCGTGTTCCAGTACGTGATCCGCTCGGAGACCGCCAGTCTGCTCACCGTGGGCTTCCTCGTCGCCTCCTTCGCCGCCTCGGTGAGCAGCCTGCTGGCCATAACGGTGGACCGCTACCTGTCCCTGTGCAACGCCCTCACCTACTACTCGGAGAGGACGGTGCTGTGCATGCACACCATGCTGGCGGGGGCCTGGGGGGTGTCCCTCTGCCTGGGGCTGCTGCCCGTGCTGGGCTGGAACTGCCTGGGCGACCGCACCGCCTGCAGCGTGGTGCGGCCCTTGACCAAGGGCAACGTCACGCTGCTGTCCGCCTCCTTCTTCCTCGTTTTCCTCGTCATGCTCCATCTCTACGTCGAGATCTGCAAGATCGTGTGCAGGCATGCCCACCAGATAGCTCTCCAGCAGCACTTTCTGGCTGCTTCGCACTACGTGACCACCAAAAAGGGGGTCTCTACCCTCGCCATAATCCTGGGGACCTTCGGAGCCAGCTGGCTGCCTTTTGCCATCTACTGCGTGGTGGGGGACCCCGAGTACCCCGCTGTGTACACGTACGCCACGTTGCTACCTGCTACCTACAACTCCATGATCAACCCCATCATCTATGCCTACAGGAACCAGGAAATCCAGAGGTCCATGTGGGTGCTCTTCTGTGGCTGCTTTCAGGCTAAAGTGTCCTTCTGCTCTCGGTCCCCCAGTGATGTCTGAGTGACTCTTTTCTCTCTTGTCGTACCGAGTGACAATCAGCCCAGTGAACTATCACAGTGCCTGTTCTGAACTTCAAACTACGCCGCGAAGTTGTTGGAAGCGCGCTTAAGTATTAGCACTTTATACATGTTTGTATCTCTGAGAAGTGGTTTGGGGGGGGGGAGATTTGGGTTCCGTGAAGAAGAAAAAAAAAAAGGTCCTTGTATATAAATTTGCACCTCATATTTGTAAAGTGAAGACATTCCGATACTGCTTGATTATAGCACCTTATTTCTAGCTGCTGATCTGCCAAAACAGTGTTGCCTTTCTGAAGGGCAGAGGGAAAGTGGTATTTGTATTGTGTTTGTACGTATGTGTGTGGGGGGGGGGGCAGGTGTATGTATGTATGTGTGTGTGTGTTCATGTGTATCTATACTTTGCTGCACAATGTTGATAAATTATAACATTTTGTATACAAATAAAAACATTTAAGACTTAATATAAGTTTGTGTGCATAGATGTTTTTAGAAATGAGAGAGCTGGCGAATTTGCCAGTTGAGCAAAGTCCCCTTGTTTACTTTTGAAAGCTCCCGGTGTAATTCTGCCTGAAAGATCATCATTCCTTATGGAGATGAAATGCTGCACCAAGAAAAGCACTTTCTTGCTTGCATGTTTGTTTGGTCTCTTCTTTACTCTGGCAAAGGGAGTAATGAAGAGCACAAACTCCTTTATATTCCCCAAAGAAACAAAAAGCCCAGTCAAACAGGCTGCTAATTATAGTTGTTCACCAGGTTTACCTTTCATCTTCAAGTTATAAGATAGCCCTTTGTGATAATGCACCATTAGGAAGTTAATAAACTGTGGGGAAAATCGTGCTCTAAGCTGTGCTCTTGGTTTTTTCCTCTTTTAATCTAACACTGGAGGGGAAAACCAAAGAAAACAGTCACAGTCTTCTTTCCTGAAGTGCCACAATAAATTGGCTTTCCTTATCATCCATAGTTCTGAGGGGAATCCAAATTGTTTCTCCCCCTCCTTTTCTTGGACTGTGTGCTGGAAAAAAATAGTATCATTTAAGTGCATCTTTGCTTCTTGCCTGTCTTGGAGAATTATACAGTTTTCTGATAATCCCATAGCTCAGTGGCTTCAAAGAACCCATCAGAGGTCAATGTTCAGAGTTCAGAAACACATCTTCACTCAGGTTCGAATTCACTGGTGAGTGATATATTTAGATGAACAACATGCACGCCAGATTTCAAAAACAGTGTTGATGTTTATTTATTTATAGTTATGCTGCATTTACAGACTGGTTATGTTATAGTTTATCACTATCATTTCAGTTTGCATTTAAGGTCTGAAACAGATGACTTTTATGTGCATAGTACCATGTGTTTCCCAGCTTATGACTGGGCAAGGCATCAAGCGTTGCCTGCTGGAGCAGCTGGGGCCACAAGGATCTAACAAGCCTCAGTGAGGCTGTGAATCAGTAATGCTGCATTTATGCGAGTGCAAGTGTTATGAAAACCAGTATCATTTCACTGATAATACAAAGATATTTCATTTTTTTTAAATCCTGTGTATTCCAGACTCTGCTAGCCCCATTATTTTTATCAATTCTAATGAACACAAATGTGACATTGTAACCGATGAATACCTGCAGGCACACAGTCCCTCAGGGCACTGTTGCAGTGATGTTACGAATATGATTTAGACCAAATCTTATGATAGGTCAAAATGCTGCTTGGATCAAGGACTGCAGATTTGCTGATGAGAATTTTTTTCCTCCTCTTTTAAGCCCTTTTCTTGTATGCTATGTCTAAGCTAGTAAATAAAAGAGGGCAAAGCCTGCCCTTTAGCCCTGTGGCCGGGTGACACAGAATGTGCCTAAGCTCTTTTCCCCCTGCAAAGGTAGGGTCTGAACTGCTGACTGGAGCCTCCTGGCCTTGCTTCTGTAACCTGCGTAGACTCAGCCAAAGATTCTGCAACAACCACAGTGGTAACTGCTGAGAGAAACGACCAGCAAGTGCATTGAACAGGTGAAATCTGGCAAAACTTTCTGGTAAAAAACAGAAAACTTACCATCTGCTAGACTTCAGATTCATAAATCTTTGCCATTCCTGTGCAGACCACAGTAAAACTGTAGGGCAGGGTTGCTGTCAGTTCCTTTACTGAGCATTTCGTGCAGGTAGCACTCCATGCTGGGATGCAGGTCCTTGCACTCTGGCTCTGAACCTGTGCCCAGGCATGAGATGCTGAACAGGACCTGAGCAGGCTCCTGGAACCCTTGTGCAGGCTCTGCAGACTAGGATTGGCTCTAAAAGCCCCTGGGAGAAATTTCTTATCCCTACTTTTAGACCTTGAAGTTAGGGAGAAAGCATTTGCTAGAGACCGTCCCTGATGTCACCTCTCTCCATTAACTCCGTCAGGAACTGGGCATCAGAGACTTTCACCATAAATCCATTAAGCAGTGACAAGCTATATAGAAATTAGATACAGAAAACTTAGATTCATAGAATCCTACTTCCCCAATAAGCCACTTAGCCCAGGAGTGAAAAGGGCTTTTCCATTTTTAGCCCAACATGTTATTTGCTTTATTTTATTTTTTCATTATATGACCATGTCTTCAGTTTAGCGCTTTAGCCAGTGATTTACTGTACCTACAAAATAAAGCTGGATCCCTCCTGTTGAAAACACAACACTTCTAAGGTATTTCCCTGAGCATTCTTCCCCTCTTCTAGGAAGCACATTTGGTTTACAGTGACCTTAGCCATTCATTTTGTTGAGACAATACAAATGGGGGGGGGGGGGTGTTCTCTATACAAGGTTCAGAAAGCCTTTGCTGACTCATAATTTCTGGGAAAGACTAAGGTAAGAGGGGACAGTGTTTGGATGGCTTTTGGTTAGCCCTGGGAGTGGAATTGACATCAACCCACTTGCAGTAAAATACAGCCTTTCATTTTCAAAGCGAGTCCTGATCTGCAGGGATACCTGAGCAGAATAACATGAAGCTGGCTACATAATCTCTTGTCTCCCCAAAGAATACCTCACTTTAGAAAAAGAATAGCTGTAATTCCTGTTGGAGAAAATTAGGAATTGTGTGTAACATGATGCCTGTGCCTTCCTTGCTCAGCGTTTTATCAGAACAGCAGACCTCTATTTGAGATACATTTGCAGTACCTAGACCCACAAATTCCTCCTACTGTCAGACGATGGCACTTCTACTTTCATCATTAAATGATTTGTGGAAGATAAAAATTCCCAGAGCCCCCACTGCCAGTCACTGGGCAGTGCATTGCTGTGCCCTCCATGCAGTCCCAATGAGGAGCCAGTTCAGGGGGGGAACCATGTGCCATGTGTGATCTTGCATTTCCAACAGTTAACAGGCTATTTTGCCTGCACACAAACTGCAGCAGAACTTGTCATTACCACTGGTGAGCACGAATTGTTCCTTGTCCCTGTGGGCCTGTGTGCTCAATGGTTTTTCTGTTCTCATGTCAATAGTGCAGTCTATGAGGGGGGAAAACACACACTGAGCTAGGTGCGAGGAAAAGACACAATGTTTGTAATGATATATTAGATATAGACCTTACAGAAAGCGGAAATGAGATTTCCTGCTTCACTGCCTTTAAAAATTCTTTGGCTCATTCTGAAATAGATAAAGTAACGTCAGTCTTGGTCTAAAGAGCTCCCAGCCTGCTCCCACTAAAGCCAAGTGATGCTCTATTGTGCATCAGCCAAGATAATGACAGTATCTCATTATAAAAAATTACCATTTTGAGGCAGGAAGTCCTTGGCCTCAGCTCCAATTTCATTGGAAAATAATGGTTTATTACTAACCTTGAAAATCTTACAGGACTTGCGGTGCCTCAAAGGGCCAGATCCTGGTACTTTGACTTGCCTAAAGTACCCCTCCCTGTGATTAGCTCCCGCGTTTCAGCAGAAGCAATTACAGAAAGAAGAGCACAACTCTGGTGAGGAAGACCTGCTTGGGAGTAGGACTGAAAGCCCCCCCGCATCGCTTGATTTTCTGTGGAGTTCCTGCCGAAATCAGCAATGTAACAGTGGAAACAAGACTGCCTCTGCAGGCTGCTTTGGATGACTCACTGTATATTAAAAAAGCCAGCTGGATTCAAAATCACAGATCAAACAAAACCTCTTTATTTAGCTAAGCAAACAAAAGGACAAAACACTTTTAAATCTGAGAAGTCAATCTGTACATATTTTTGTCAATGTAATGATCCACAGGTACTAAGTAACACTCGGCAAGGCACTAGAAGTTCTGATCTCCATTCTGCCACTCTCATTTTAAAGGGATAAATTATTTTAATTAGATAAAAATAATTTCTGATAGTGCAGCTGCTCCTAAACCCTTCAGGTACTTTATGTGACAGTCATTTAAAAGTAAAAAAAAGACAAGGGGGAAAACAAAAATCCACGTTTTCTCCTTCTTGCTGCTTCGTGATGGAGACGTGCGACGCAGAGGGCAAGGAGTGACTGAGTGGGTGCAATTCAGCTCTGCATGGAGGATGAGCACATCTGAAGCTCAATTTAACCTCTGCTGGGTTTGCTTGTTTGGGAGACACTCTGAGATGTAAGATGTTTCCCATTGCCTGGCCATTATCGAGCGAACTCCTCCCTGGGATACGCTGCATCTGGAAGCTCGCGGAGCACCTCCTGAGTTGCTGCAGTTTGCTCGGGAGTGCCCAACAAAACTCCCCTGATTGAAAAAGCAACATGCCTTTCACTGCCATCTCCATGTTTAAACTCTTTGGTCGGACTACAGTTCAGGTCTCCCAGGCAAAGCATTCCCCTAGGGAGAGTTTCCCTTATTGAGGGCAGTAACGTGGCATGGAAATAACCCAACTGCTGCTGGGGCTCCTGGAGAGCTGTAAACGCTGACTCAGCACTGACAGCAGGTGTGGCAACCGATTCAGCAGAGGCAGATATGCTCCTGTCAGCTCTGTGTGCCACAAAGAAATAACAGAATGCAGTGAGGGGAGAAGCAATGATGTGGTCTCTGTGCAGGGTCCACATGTTAGGGCAAAACCCAATAGTGAAGGGCGTTTTCCAGCAGATTTCCGTCCTTTTCCTTATCATTCTGCTCTGTTGACATCATAGTACAAGAGGTGGTAGAGAAAGAGCAAAAGAAAAGATGAACATGCTAATATCTGCATTAGGGGAGGAGGCAGTGGTTCAAGGTATGGTGAACATGGAAACAGCTCCTCTGGTTCACCTCAGATACATCAGCTGAATGTGGTGTGCCCGTCCAGCAATGAGTTGGTGCTCCACACAAGAGAAATGACCAAAGCCATTTCTTCACGGCAGCATTGTTTATCATCAATCCAGACCCCTCAAGTGAACAACTGCAAGTGCAGGCTGATCCCTTGTGAAGGAATAAAACATAGTCCAGATCCATTTTCACTCTGCTTTTGAACTTAGAAATCATCTACAAGACAACATGCCTCTTCCATCCCCTCCTGCCTTCTGTGCCCCTGACACAAGGTTCTGAGGCAAAGCATCTTTACATCATCCCTCACACCTTCCTCTGAGGCATGGGCTTTCTCTCCACCTAGGCAAGACCAGGACAGGAGACAGGCAGTGCACCCACCATCGCCTTCTGCACCTGAGCACAGCGAGCCTTGCTTAGTCGAGGATCCTTGCTGTTATCCTTAAAAAACAGTCCTTTTGCTTTGATTTCATACAAAGGATCCTACGTTTCTATCATGTACGTTTGGGTCCAGAGCGGGAACATTTAGCATCCAATTATGGTGCATTAAACACATGAGAAAGACCAAAATCATTAAAAAAAAAGAAATAAAAATTACAATGTCCCAATGGTACAGTAACGAAGAGGTGTCTTCAATTTCTTCGCTACATCCTATTTGTGTTTGCTGTTCTTTTCCTTCCATGTGCTCTGTGTCACCCTCACTGATGGACCACTGCACTACCATGTTACCTGACAGGAGGTCTGGTTTGTGCCTCTACATCTCTAGAAAGCTGCACCTTGCTATGGGTCTTTCAGTTACTGAAGCATCTCCTGAAGGGGCTGTCTCCTACAGCAGTGTAAGACAGTGCGAGCTTGTTCTCGATCTCACTCACAGCAGGGCACGGCGTCAGAATCTGGCTGATGAGAAAAATACCTGGAAAAAATATCTGCCAATGTTTGCCTCCACTTTGGTTCCCAGGTTTTGCCTGTTGCTGGTACCCACTTGGCATCACAGGAAGTGCTGAGTGGAACCAGCAAATCTGAATAACTGTTCAGGGAACTTTTTTCTGAGTAAAGCAGTATTTCTCTACACATGCATTTCCTTGTAATAGTTACAATTATGTAAACAAGAAAAAGAAACAATAATGTGTGAATTGAGCTCCTGATTCTGAGTTTATCTGTGTCTCCAGTTTTACTCAGGGAGAAGCATTCTTCATTTTCCTTGGTTAATGTGCAGGTTTTTAAAGATGTGTCAGCACTGCAAAATGAGAATTAGGTACTTTGGAGCAGAACTAGGAAAAGGATTTAATTACCCATATTCCTAAGGGTGAGCCCCCCAGCAATCTTGCTTACTGACTGGACCTATAAGCACCAAATCAGTCAGCTACGTTACATATTTATCCTCCACACCCTTATAGCCAGGCAGCCACAGTGTGCTTTGATTTTCAGAGCCCAAACAGGCTGGAAGCTGCTTTCTCCCCCCAAGTTTAGTGGGCACTGAGGAACTCTGTGTCCTTACACCCGTGTTTCCCATGTGGCTCCATTTGGTAGGAAAGCATGGGAACAGCATGTGGGATAAGAACGATCCAGATTTTTTGTCTCTGTACCGGCCAGTGTTTCCACGGCCTTGAATTCCCTCCAGCCCAGCATATTGTCAGAGAGGTTGTTTTATGTGATGGAGGTTTATCAGCACTATTGGAAACACTTGTCTGTCTAGTGCAGGGTGTTTTTGTTCAATGACACGGAGACGGCTGGGGTGGGCTGGCTGTGATGCTTCAGGCATAGGGACTGGATAGAGTCAAGAGGAGCTGAATTGGCTCTAGCAGAAGGAAAGACATTCTCAGCTGGGGATTTTCATGCTTTTTCCCTGCTACTCAATGTCTAGCTCCTGGCTGGAATAAAATGAAGGGTTTTTACCTGGGAACAGGTTTTGCCAATGGCTTCCTTAATTGTGTGGTTGCTTCAGTTTGTAGCTTACTTGAAAGAATGATACTTTTCAGGGCAGATTTGGAAAACGGTTTTAAAAATTAGCTTGAACTTGTGTCTTTCTTGAGATAAGGCTTATTTTGCATGGATCAGTACTCCTTTTCTCGCTGGCAGGATGATGGCATGGAGATTAATAATTACATTTAAAACCGAGGAGGAGAGGTTCTGAAAACATTCTTCAAGACGTAGATGGTTTGAGCAAAGGTTGAGTCCCCTATAAAATGTAATTAGATTTAGGACGCATTTTGTATGACTGAAGTTTTTTAATCATCAGCTTCAGTGACACGTTAGCCTTTGCATCAAGGTGTATATAATGTGATTGTATACCTGCGGGCAGTTATGATTTGTCACTTCTAGTTGTTGACACTTTTTATAGAAAGACATGCCTCTAGGTAATACTAAGGTGTTGTTGAAAGAAGTTTCTTCTGCCAGAAATTAGAAGCATCAGTAAATACGGGGATCTTACTCTTTTCCAGTATCAATCTCTGACTTTTGATACTGTGCTGATTTTTCTTAATCGGTAGGAAGTTAGCGTTTCCTAAAGCATTTATGATTTTTCCAAACAGCACAGTATCGTGTTTCATATGTAGCTGTGCAGTGGCAAATAATAGGAGCCAAAAAAATGGGAGACAAATAAGTTAATGGCTCCATCTTTCTGTACACTTGCTGTTCTATAAATGGCTCAAAGGAAATAATGAAGTTGATTGAATTATGCTGTCAAAATAAACACATCAGAAAGCCTTTTGCAAGGAGGGTTCGGGGACGAAGTGTGATCTGTGCGCTAAGTGTAAACCCAAGACTCTGAGCAGCTCCTTAGCTTGATGTGACTGAAGATAGACTCCTTTCTGCCAGGGATCTGAGCTGCTCCAGGGCAGTCAAAGACAGTCAACGTGGGAGGCAGGTATTTGCAGAGCAATCCATTGCATGAGGCCTTGCTCATAACACTGAAATAGTGAGCCCTAGGAGTAATTAGATACTGCCTATTTGTGAATGAGAACAGCTAATTGCATTATTTTCATTTGAAATGAAATTGGAGAGATCAGCATACTCTGAAGTAGTTTCTGTGCTGTCAGACAGTACCAGTTCCACAGCAGGCGTATTTGCAGGAAATAAAGGGCTCTGCAAAGCACCACAACTCTCCCAGCCATATTTAGGTAAATACCCTGGCTGCTTGCTTGTCTGCTGAAACCCACCGCTACGTTAGCAGCAGGCAACACTTCTTGTGCCAACCAGAACATGTCCACTTTTCTTCTTTCATAAGATATCTTTAGAATTTAGGGAAGGCTCTGCCTCTGCCTCTATCATCATTAGAATTGGGACCTTTTGCCTGACCATAGGACATCCATAGTGTTGGTCAGATCTATATAAGCTTCCCAATAATACTCTTCCAAACAGTCTGAAATGGTCACTTTTTACTTTTTCTGTGCCGGCAGAAACATGCTGAATGTCTGATCCTTGTCTTGATGATGTCAACCCAGCTTCTCTGTCATGTATGCAGCAGAACTGGTTTTCTGACCAACCAGTTGCTTATCCCATTTGCCTGCCAAGCTATGCGGCTGTGTTTCCACCTCTCCAGCTGCTCCCTAGTGCCTCAGCCAGTGCTGAGCAGGGCACAAGACCCCCTGCACTCCCTCCTCTTTTTATCACTGCCACAAACTGAGTGTGTCAGTGGCACTCAGTGCTGTGGGTGCTTCTCCAGAGTACAGCATATCACTGGACAGATCAGGACACAGAAAGTGTCTTATCCCACTCTGCGGAGCATCCCTACATAGAACCAGGTGAGCGCACCTGCACAAAGGCCTGTGCTTTGTTATGCACCTCTTCTGTGGGCAGAAAGTGATCATATAAGAAAATGAGGTAATGGTGAAACTTGCTTAAGAGCTACCACAGAACATCAGAAAAGTAATTTTGCTCCTGGAACAAGGTGTTTGCATACAAACCACAGATAGAAAGTGTGTCTTCTGTTCCCAATTCAGGAACATCCATATGTGTCTGTTGTTCCTGTTTCTCTCTTTTATTGCCCTGATACCCCCATTTGCCTTCATTTATGCCCAAGAGGTTGCCTTTCCTTCTCTCTTCCCTGAAAGCACTGTGAAAATATTAGATTTCCTGCTCTTGGCATGACCTGTCTTTACTCAAATGTATCTCCATTTTCTTCTCTTTTCAGACAGTGCCACCACTTCTCTTGGAGAAGTTTCACATGTGAGGAGTCAGGTGGATGCCACCTCAGAGGGGGCTGCTTCCCCTGACACTTATGTGCTCCTTCTGCTCTTGCTACACCTGGGAAAACCATAACTGATAGGGATCTGTGGGCCAGTCTGGTGAAGATGCAAACAAAACTGCCTGCCTCTATGAGATCTGTAGCTGGCTTTTCTCCTAGTGCTCCTCAGAACAATCTGTAAGCTAAGTAAGTTTATTCTCTGTCTCTTGAAAGTCACCTACCACTGGAGGTGAAAAGATGCAACAGGAGTGATATTTTGCAGGATACCCTGCATGTTGCATCCCTAAGGTCTTCAGAGCAAGCACTGAAACTCAGCCCACCCCACCATTATGTGCTGATTTGTGGCTGATTTTGATAATCCTAAGGGGCAAACCGTGCCATTGGGCTACCTGAAGGACATTTTCAAGGCCTGCCTTTGGAGTGTGATAGGATCGTTTTTCCCAGCTACCAGGAATAGGAACAGAGCAGATTAATGTGGGTGTAGTGGTGGAGTCCATTTGCAGAGCACAGCCAAAACGCAGGCTCTTTCAGGTTGGTCTAAAAACATGCCACAAGCTGCTTTTGCGTGTATCAGAGAGGTCAGTCAGACTGTTTGGTGGAGGCAAATGTTCTCCCCCTGCAGCAGTGCTTCTACTGACAGCTCCCTTTTCACAGTATCACAGTATTACAAGGTTGGAAAAGACCTTTGACCTATGACCCAACACCAACACCAACTCATCATCTAAACCATGGCACTAAGTGCCTCATCCAATCTCCCTTTAAACACCTCCAGGGACGGTGACTCCACCGCCTCCCCAGACACGCAAGCACGGCCACCCAGTTGCGGGCAGGAAGCAAAGGGAAGGAGTCAAACCAGGCAGGATGGGGAAAGCATCTCAGCTAAGTGGAGCTGCACCAGGCAGCTATGCCACAAGCCCCTCCGTGGCTCCCTCGAGGAGGTGGGTGTCTTGTCTCTTCCGCTCAGGTCCCACAGATGCTGAGACTGGGGCAGGTGGTGCTATGCTTCTCAGGGACCTCCCTCCCCATGGAGACACCAGCAGGCAGGGGCAAGCAGCAGGGGCAGAGAGTGGATCACTCTGTCTTGCTGCCTCTCAGAGGGTTTCCATGCCTGGTCCATTTGCTGACTGTCTTAATCAGAAATGGAGACGGAGAGATCCATGTTTATGTCCTTGACTGTATCACTTGCAGGAAATAAAAATATCTTTTAAACAACCTAAGCCAGCTTTTAGATCATCTTGACTTTGCTCCATTCCAAAAAGCCTTAATATGACATTTACAACTCTGTCTGTCCTGGTATCACCTCTGTTTGCTTCCACATAGAAGTAAAGTTGCTGTTCCTGCTTCTTAAGATTACTCTCAGGCGACCTCCCTTTAAAATTTATAACCCTATATAAATCCATAGCAACAGTTTCTCGGCTGTTCCAGCACTTTGGGCTATTGATCGACTGCAATGCACTCGTTCTGCTGTGGTAAACCAGGTCTGTTTCCCCAGTTCACCCCAAGCAAAGGAGAGAGAATTATTGCTCAATGCTGTTTCCTATCGGGCTGCATTTCTCAAGGGCTGCTTGCACACTTCATCTATCACAGAGATGTTGTCAATCTTCCTGCAAGCTCCTTTTTGCCGTGACCCAACAGTGGTTGTTTCTAACTTTTGAAAATGTTGCTTTGTAGAGAGATAAGCTTTATGTTTTATGTTACTCTTCTTCTGGTTTTAATTGTTAAGTTCTGCAGATAAATTACTTTGAGCTGATGTAGACAGTGTGGCCAGTGGATCTGCAGAGCCTGAGGGTCTTTTTGTTGTTTATTTGTGCTGTATCTCCTGTTCTTGAGTTGATTTTCTTTCTTTTGTTTTCCCCTACAAATACGACAAATGCTTTATGCAGAAGTCCTTCGTAACTACGGTGGAGGAAGAAAGCTTGACACAAACTCTAGTTCTTCTGTGCAACCTCTCAAAAGCATTGAGAACAAGCGAGGGAGGAGAGCTTGGTTTGGGATTAAATTTCTTTGTAAAACCCCCTGTGAGAACAATCACTGGGGGTGTGCTGCCAGAGCAGGAGGATGTACTGAGTCATGTTTCACAGGTGTCTGTCTCAGCTAAAGTGTGAGTCAACTTTCTCATAAATTACTTGGGTGATGGAGCAGAGAGAATACTTACTCAGTGTGAAGCTATAAAGCAGCTGAGAGGGGCTGCAGTTACTTTGGAGAACCAACTTTGTGTTCAACATGGTCTTAGCAAGTCTGAAAGAGAGTCTGAGGGGAAAAAAAAATATAGGCTATTAGGGGCAAGCACAGCAACTCAATTGGAAAATCAGTGGTGCAATTCCAGGATGGGGAATGATCAGCCATATAACAAACCCATGGAGGAATATAACGAGTTGAGCTTGGTCAACAGCATCATCTCACCATATGTGGAAGCTCGGAGCTCCTCCTTTTACAGCAGCATGTGAAAGCTGCTGTAAATGTGGAAGGAAATCTTGTGCATCCAACATCCACAGTTTGTAGAACAATGAATGATGGACTTAAACGACAGCAGGGAAGAGTTGAGTCAGACTTGACAATGGAAAATTGCCAGAAATAAAGGAGCTCTGGAACAATCTGTGTAGGGAGGTTGTAGGGACCTCGACCACTGGAAAACTCTCGCAACAAGTCACAAACGTCCACCAGGAGCAACAGGTTGAATATACTCGTGAGGTCTCTCCAAGAGATATTTTAGCATGTCATACTTGAGTAGCAGGTAGTCAGATACTACAGATGCTACAGTTCTCTACCTTCTGTTTAGGCCAAACTTTGTGATTACTTTATTGTGTGTTGCTAACCTTCGAAGGCCAGTAATTCTCTCAGTTCATACGATGTCTAGACACCAGAATGACCCCATATGAGCATTGTTTATGAATAAATACGGCAGGCTTTTGCCCCAAAATATTTCCTGCAGAGTGTTAGCATCTTCTTAATCAAGCTCTGAACTCTGAGTTTGTGTGTGTATATATATACAGCTTTTTGAATCAAGTTTTCTTTTCCTTGCATGTAAGCCCATTGCTAGGGAGGAGTGCTACAAATCACCTGTCACAGCAGGAGGTGCTTTTGGTGCATTTGCTTTAACGATTACACCCAGCTAACCTCCAAGTTGTTATAGAGAAATGACTGAAGTTGTCTGAGGACAGCTGTTCCTGAAGGTACAGCTTTTTCTGTGAGATGTCGTGCAAAAAGATTTTGAAGTAAACCATCTTTCCTCTTTAGCTAAAGCTGGATTTGGAAACTGATGACAATAGTCTAAAAAAATGTCGCAAGTAAAGTGATTTCTATGGAGATGTTCTTTATACCAGATTGTCTGCAACTGGTGGGACTGAAGGGTTATTGAATCGCTGTGAGCTCCTAATACCAGACTGCCAGCCTCTGTTCACCACCACTGATCTGAGCCCTTCCATGTGGTGTGAGCGGCCACTTGCCAGGCAGAGTGAAGGGCCTCCAGAGGGCAAGGGCTGGTGATACCAGAAATAGCAGGGCATGGAAGAAAACCTCCTTGAGATGCTTGAGATTGTTGTATGTGCTATGTAGCAACTGGCACAGCACTATAGAGACTGCAAATTAGATCATAATGATGTGCTTGAACAAATGGGGTCAAATTCCAGTCTGTGTCACTAGGACACAGCCATTAATTTTAATTACTGGTAATTGCAATGTAATGGTGTCTGACAGCAGAATTAAGGTAAGTGTGCTCATGCATACGTCCACAAATCAGTATATGCAACCTCAGTGGACAGACCTTATGGCTTTGACAGAAAGGTTGGGGTAGGAGTGATCTTAAGGGTTCAACCAGTTCCCTTTCTGCTCGGGCCATTCAGGGAACCTGTGGAAACTAGCAGAAAATAATGCCATCTCTCTGATGAACTTTGGCCAGGCTTTACTGAGAAAACTGAAGTAAACAGTCTTTGTGAAAGCTGGTCCCTAAAATTGCCAAACAACTTCACCAACTTCTGCAGCTGGTAAATATAAAGCAAATAAGGGAATCAATACGTAATAATGTAGCGGATAACAAGCTGATGAGTGAGAAGCTGCATGTGTTCATATGGGGTAGATCACATCAGACAAAATCAATAGCTACCTTTGTCAAAGCTATAGGCTTGGTGACAACAGTAGACATTTATCTAAATTATAGCAACTTTTGACAAAGAACCTTGTAGAAAATCTGGGGGAGGAAGCCTGTTCAGATGCTCATGTTGCTGGGTTTGAATTAATCAAACTTTGTTAGTTTAAAAAAAGAGCAAGAATTCACTTTTCTGGACCCTGTAAGGGATCGTGGCAGGACACATTTTGAATAAAGACCAGGGGCCAGATGCTGTCCAGCACCTGTAGAGCTGCATGGTGCACTGATCGCCCCTTGCAGAAATCCTACTCATTCACTACACTAATTCTTGACTGAAAGCCTTTCTAAAGCTTAGAAGATCTGTGTTACAGAGCAAGTTCATTATGACCAGTGTCATTTGGGTGTGTCTTTCCAAGCATATGTGAGTCCCAGGACCATCCCATGAACACACAGCGCAAAGAGAGGCAAGAACCAAATAAAGGAAGAAAAGGCAGAAGGCTCCTTGGGCAGCAGAAATGGTGTGAGGGGGTCGCAGAGACACTTGTTTCTCGAGTAGATAGGGCAGCGTGCGGCAGCAAGTGCCTGCTCAGAGTTGGTTGTTACCCCAAAAGACCTTTCTACTCTAAGCGTGGGCGGGTACAAGATTCACAGCACTGGGTTTACCGCAGGACCCCAAGTGTTGCATCCTCAGCAATGAGTAGGTTGGCCAAGTCCCTCGTAGATGGTCCTGTTCGATGGTCAGGGTTTGGGTTAGGGTTACGGACTTGACTCATTGGTCTTTCGTTTTTGGCAGTGCACATCTGTCACACTCTCTCTGTATAACTCTGCTGTGCATACCCAGTCTACTGGTGTCCAGCACTAAAATGGTCACAGCAAAGCACGTAGCAGTCGTGTGATCAACTGCCAAATAAAATACGTTACCTGTGTTGATATTTTCCCAGAGCATTTACTTTTCTGTGAACATCAGCTTAATAAAGACATTTAGCACAACCACGTGATTGCAATAAGAGTTTATAATGTTTTATAGCTGGCTCTTTATCTTGGCTTTGCCTTGAGGAGAAAGGGAGGGGAAACTCTCACAGTATTTTCCTCCCATACTATTAAAAACATTCATGTTAGAAAGGTATGAGACATAGAAATAGATGCAGATATCGGCAATAGTAAAACTCTAATCCACAGACAAGTAGCCAAAAGAAAACTAGTCATTTAGCCAACATCACTGGCCTAATTCATTGTAGCCCATAAAACGAAAATCTGTGCTCACACAAGCTGCTGAAATTACAGGCACTGATACCTCAATATCCGGTCGCTGATAAAGGTACGGCTGCTGCTGTTTATATGAAAACGTTTATAAGAGGTGGATCAGTTATTTCATTTAAAGGCACCCAGGAGGATGTTTGCTTTGCCGACCGTGTTTATTTCTGAGCAGGCTGGCCCCTTAGCTGAAGTGACGCTGCCTCATGCTGCAGCTCAGCCCTGCTGCTGCTTGCCCGAAATCACTGAAGCAGACGGGATGGGTACAAACCAGGGAGTGACCCCACCTCATGTGCCTGCAGGCAGTCTTGTAGGGCAGCAGGCTCTGAATTTATACATACTCACTGGTTTCCTTTTGTGAAACAGCCTATTCTGCCAGCTCCATGCGGAGAAGGACTTCTGTGAGTTGGACACCATAGCTCTGCCCAGGTGGAGGTGGGGGATTTGTTCCACAAATGTCTTCCCAGAGGTAGGAAGAGCCACCTTGGTGGGCTGCTCCTCCCCAGCCCTCGTCACGTGTTAGAAGATTGATACAGTATCCTAATGCCCCTAGGATGATTGTTGTTTTAACCCGAGTAATGCTCTCAGGAAATGCCCCTGTGGCTGCCCATGTGTCCTCAAAGACCTAATTAAAAAGATACATTTTCTTGCATTGTCTCATGCCTACTGATGAAATGGATATTCAAAAATTCATTTGTAGACTTTAGTTTTATTGAGTACTGAATGTGTTTTCAGCCAAGCTGTGATTTCCTGTTTTCCAGGATTTCCACAGATTAATAAAAGCCATTTCACAAGCTCATCCTCTGAATACTCTGGGAAATGGCAGCATTCAGCTTGTCACATTGTCACCTAGTTTCCTCCCTCTATGCAACAGTTGTTTGATGGCAATGATCCAGCACATTGAAAAATAACTTGTGTGTTGGCAGGAGCACGTAATTGTGCACGGAGCACGTACACTACACATAACATCGGGTACCTAGCAAAGATGCACACTTGCAGGTGAGCTCTAAAGGCCATCCCTGTTCCCAAGGAGATGCCAGATGTGGAGGTGCTGCACCAAGTGCCTGCTTTGGTTTCTTGTTTCATTTGGAGACCAAAACCCACAGGCAGCCTCTACCAGTTCTTATCTCCACCAGCGTGTGAACCACTCTGATATCTTTGTACAAACAGAAAGGTCAATATTAAAGTATCTGTCAGTGGGACCACAGCCTTTAAACACAGCAGTGACAGCACCAGTGGTGTGACCCCAAACTGCACTTGAGAGTCATGCAGGGTGGGGAAAACACAGGGAAACTCATTGGGAAAAAATTACTTTCTGAGCGCTTGGACCAGTATTGCCACGTAGCGCTTAAGAGCTGGAAGGGTTCACCTTGCCTGGGCATTGCTTAACAGCTAATGTCATTGCATCGAGCACCTGTGGGTTTTGGATGTGGGACATCATCAAGTATGTGTGGACGCTGGTGTTAAAGCACTTATTTCACTGGGATATTTGGTTCCACATCAGGGACGATGTTTAGCCATGCCAGTTGCAAGCATGGAGTTACCAGAAGCTACAACCAGGGCTCCCGGCTTGGAGCTTGGGTCTTCAAGCAAGAGAAGCAGCTCTGGATGCTTTTACTTGTGAAACCGTTTGGAGATACACTGAGTAGTGGTGCTTGCTGCCAGAGCTGTGCCAGGGAGGCTGCTCAGGGAGCCTCAGAACCAGCCAGCTCTGCTCTACCAGCCTGCCGCTAGCAATAAGGCTGCAAAGGCAACCAGGAAAGGGGGAGAGACAATGGACCTCTCCCCTCAGCCCTGGGAAGAAGGTTGGGTTTGCAAGGACGTTGGGCTGGGAGGGGTGCAGACACACAGAGCACACAGCAGCAGGGCTCCATCATGCCCTGGAACCCCACAAAGGTGCCTCCACAGCAGCAAGTCCCACAGGGGCTGCACCACAAACCTGAGGCCGTGGTAAGGTTGCCCAAGTAAAGCCCCACGCAGTAGAGCTGCAACATAATGAGTTCACTAACGTGTGACTGGCAATTATGTACTTGCCAGGTATAACTGAAACTTTATGAGATGGAAGCCCTATCTGTATTTATAAAAGATGATACCAACCTATTAGGAATTAAACCTTCCTTAACACCCCCGTGTTTCCTTGGCTGTGTCGTGAAGTCCACAGCTTTCCAGCAGATGAGGAACTCCGCAGCGACACCATTTCAGTGCAGAGGAATAGCTGTGTGAGCAGTGCTCTGCTTATCCTCAGGAAACAGATCGCTTCTCCTGCAGCAGGTACCGTCTGCTGTCTCTGGCCAAACTAGCTTACTTAGTGATTAACACTTGGGTGAAATCCTAGTGCCTTTTCCTTCACCTGATGATTGTGCTGCTGCTCTCCTGGAACCAGCATCCCTCCAACCAGTTTACAACTGCTTTACATCAAGGTGTGGTCTCTGGTTCTGCTGCTCTTGTGCATTTAAACGCCAGTACCATCCCACCTATACCTGAATCCTAGAGATTAGTGGTGCTGGGCTGTTCACAAAAAGGTCACAGTTTTTCACAAAGGTCTTTGGAAATGTCCTCAGAGATTCTTGAAATCAGAGATGAGGCTGTTGTCTGGGGATTTTTTAGGAGACACTTGAGGAGAGTGGCCTTAGCCAGTGCCCACCAACGCAGGGCCTTGGCTATGGCTTAGCAACATGGCTACTTGTGCCCCTTCCCATGGCAGAGCTGGGTCTTTTTCCTCTCAGGAGGTTTCTGAATACAAGAGGAAATATTCTCAAGCTGTGTCCCACTGGCAGAAATGGCACAGGCCCTTCAGAATGGCCTCTTGGGAGCCATGGCTCCTTTTGGAAAAGAGATCTGATGTTATCCAGAGTTATTTGGATGGTTATTTTAAAGTGCTCTCAAGCTCCTTTGGATCCAAAATAATCGGTGGTCTGCAGGAGGCTGAAGGTGACGCACTGAGGGAAAGGAAATGCTTTGGGTTTTAGGAGCATTTTGCACAGATGATAGGACATAGGCTGACTGATTCAATCCCCCGGAGGAGCAATAGCTCTGCATCAAGGAGGAGCAAATTGGCATCACTTCTACATCAGGGTGCTGTGTCCTATAAAGAAAATGGGTTGAGAGCTCTTGCTACATGTATCCAGCCCTGATTTATGTTCTCACTGTTTTTCCTGTGTTTTCTGATATTCTTGATAGCTGAAAGAGATCTGGATAGTGAGGTTGTGGCATCCACCCCAGTCTGAGTTGGAGCAGGACCAGGGTGGCACAGAGGAGCAAGTGCGGGTCTGGTCTGACCTCTCTTGGGTCTCTTTTCATGTGTCCCCTGGTCTTTATGCCCAGTCTGCCCATGTTGCTTCACTCACACCTACAGTCAGATAACGTTTGATCAACCACCGCTAATTAGCAATGCAGATGTCTGCCAGGTGTGGTGTGGAGTTGCTCACAGAGTGGTAGCAATGCTGTCTTCTCTTTCTAAGATGACCAGAGGAGAGGGATTTCTCACTCCCTTTCGGTGGCTTTTGCAGCACACCTGTAGGGCTTGTTCCCCCTCACAGCCCTTGCTGGAAGCACCGAGCCCCCATCCCCTCAAGCAGACAGGGGCCCTGGGCCTGCAGTGAGCATCCCACGGTGGATCTAGGAAAATTCTCTGTTGCCAGCTCTCTGCGGCCGACTGTCTGCAGCCAACTCTCTGTGAGATGCCTCTACACAGCTGGCTCTCCATGGGGACATTTCTACGCCCTGCCAGCTCCTCGTGTTCCTGGATACCCGGGGCTGAGGTGGATGCTGAGGTTGTGGGCCACCATGTTCATGAGCCCCTCAATTTAAAAAACAACACCCCTTAAAAAAAAAAAGAGAACAAAAATTCAACACAGCTCCCCGTGTAGAATGTTCCCCATGGAGAGCTGGCCGTGTAGAGGTGTCCTGAGGAGAGCTGCTGCATGGAGAGCTGGACACGATGGAGAGTTGGCCATGTGGAGGTGTTCTGCAGGTGTCCCATGGAGAGCTGGCCATCACAGAGAGCTGGCTGCAGACAGTTGTCCCTTTTCCTCCCATGAGTGACACAGGAGTTCCGGGAGCTCTCCCCTTCGGTGCTCGTCCTTGCTGGGGCTGGGGTCAGCAGCAACACTCAGGTGAGATCCTGGGATGCTGCTCCCGCTCCAGCTCCTGCAAGCAGTTTGCTGCCTTTTTCCCCACCTCTTTTTTCCGACTATTTCCCTTTTCTTAAAAAAAACCCCAAAAAATAAAAGGAAAAAAAAGGGAAAATAAAAGAAGGGGAGAGATAAAAATAGGAATAAGAAGTAACTGGAAAGTACGGCATGCCCAACGTGGTCCTTGAAAGCAAAAGTAACAAAAATATCTTTTTTTTCCTCTTGGAAAAGGAGCTCTTTCTCCCGGTGAGAGGCTGCTGTGCATGGCGGGGAAATGCTGCCACCTCCTGATGTGCATCCCCAGTGCGGCCGCAAGAGTTTGGGGAAGGCGGTGAGCCTTTGGGATTTGCTTGGTGCATGTGAAACATCATTACCCAGATGATTTTCAGCACGGCTTGAAGTGGTTTGTGGCTACCCCTGGAGGCAGCCAGCTCAGTGATAAAGCAAAACCACACACACTGTCTCTAGGCACAGAAATTGTACATCATCTGCATTTGCTAATTAGTGGTGGTTGATCAAACGTTATCTGATCGTGGGTGTGAGTGAAACAACACAGGCAGACCGGGAAGAAGCAGCCTTTCCATAGCAAACAGCCAAAAGGAAAGCAGCTCTCTTTTAATTATAGTTATTTCATTATGTTTACATTTTAATTATTATTCTTGAGCTGAAGGAAGGCAGCGAAATAAGGTGGTACATGTGGGGATTAATAGCTCTCACTGGTCAGCACAAGGTGGTGTTTATCACTCTTCTGAAGGCTTATGACCTGCAAAGGGAGACGGAAAAGTTCAGAAATCCGAAGGGTAGCCACCCTGCACAGGCAGGTAAAAACTGCTTGTGGGTCCACCTCCCCACCTCCAGCTCTCCCTGTGCAAAACAGAAAGGCTGTAACAACCCAGTTGACGTGATTGCAGGAATGGGGTTCACTTATGAAGACGCTGTCCCACGAGTGGGACTGCTCATTGCAGCGAGTGGGGTGCAGGGGCATGGCATTTCATCCCCTGGGGCACTTGGGAGCAGCCAATACCACAATTTGGCATCCAGGAGGAGGATTTCTACATGGACTGAAGGAACATCACCCCATGGTTGGGTTGGCAGAGTTATCATGGCTGATACTGACCAAGAGGACAGGGTGCTTTTCTGGAGGATCCCATGGGGGTGCTGGTACTGCCAACCCTCCATCCCAGAGCCTGTACCCAGCCCTGTGCTCTGCCGTGATGGTGACAGCACTCACATGGGCTGCAAGAGCTGCTCTGGACCAGCCTTGATTGGTTTGGAGGTGCTGCCCCTCAACAACCCCACCCAGGTCCTGCCTTCTCTAGGGACATGGGCAGGCAGGGCTGGCACAGGGGGCTGTCATTTCTGCTGGTAGTTACAGTGCTTTCTCTTTCTCTCCCTTCCAGCTACTGGATAAAGCACTCACACCTGGATGATCCCAGCTGGCACGCGCAGACGAGTGCACTGAGCCACTTTGGAGTGCCCAGCTGCTGGCCACCCGCCTGTGCCTGCTCTGACTTGGCGCTTGGTGCGATATTTTTGAATCCAAACGCCAGTAACCTGCTTTTCACTTAAGAAGCTTTTCACTTAAAAGGGTATAGATAGGTATTTTAAGAAATATGGGTTTTCTCTGAAATGAATGCTGCCTGGGGACAGTGGGGATGGTCCCCAGCCAGGCAAGGAAACAGCCCCATTCCCCATCTCACCCTTACAGAAAGAGCAGGGAGGCTGAATTGTGCTCCAGCACTGCTAGGAGTAATATATGTGATCAAAAGGTCTGTTTCATCTCTGGGTATTGTGAGTCTGCTGAAGGTTTGCAGTGGGAAATAAGAAAAGAGCTGGCTTTGGAAAGGTTTGACTGGCTGAGAAACAGCGGCGATGCACCACTCTATTTTTGGGCAGTTTTCTGTCAAAGGCAGCCTGTCGTTAACTAACCAGCTTCTAACGTTTTATAACACGGTGCTAGTTGTGAAGGTTTGCGAGGGCCTTTTTGTTGCACTTAATTGGAATAAGCGTTTTTAGGGGCTTTTTGAGCACAAATGAATCAATACATCCTCTTGCCTCCATCTGACGTCTTGAAAGTAGAAAAGGATCAGCTCAGGGGGGCTGTGGGCTAGAGGAGTAAGGAATCATAGAATTGTAGAATCATTTGGTTGGAAAAGACCTTTGAGATCAATGAGTCCTACTAAAGCAAATCCCTGAGCACTTAGTCTACCTGTCTTTTAAACACCTCCAGGGATGGTGACTCCACCACCTCCCTGGGCAGCTGTTCCAATGCCCGACCACCCTTTTGATGAAGAAACCTTTCCTGATACCTAATCTGAACTTCGCCTGGTGCAACTTGAGGCAATTTCCTCTCATCCTATCTCTTGTTACTTGGGAGACGAGACCAACACCCACCTTGCCACAACCTCCTTTTAGGTAGTTGTAGACTGTGAAAAGTTCTTCCCTCAGACTCCATTTCTCCAGATTAAATAACCCCAGTTTCCACAGCCACCTCTTGTAAGGCTTATTCTCCAGCTGTTGCTCATGTGAAGGGGCAACTTTCACATGCCCTCATCTGGGCTCATGGGTGTTTTACTGTGGTAAGCCCGTACTGCGGCCCCAGTGAAACCAGCCCCAAGCATACATGAGGGCTGCAGTCTCAGAGATGTGAACTGGGTGCTCAAGAACAGCATAGAAATGGCAGCAGCCAGCGACGGAAGCAAGTGTGTCTGGCTGCTGGCTCCTTCCCGCTGCCGACCCAGTTCATGCAGAGCTCTGCTTCCTTTCCTGTAATCAACAAATTAGGTTCTGTAATTTGCCTTACAAACAATTTACCTTACGAGCTCATACACTTGCTCCCTTTCTATTTTTTTTAGAGGTTTAGCAAGCAAACAGTGGGAGACCAAAGAATTAAAACCATAAAATAACCTGCACATAATCAGTAATTACCATGAATTAAACCCTCCTTCAGTTCAGCTGGTTGTTATTTCCCTGATAACATAATTCTCTGCGCTGACAAAACTAGGAAATGCTCATTTTCACGGAAACGGCAAATGATTTCCTGCTGTGAATATAATATTTTACAAAGCAGTTTAGTGACCACATAAATCCAGCTAATGAAATTTATATGGAGTATAAGGACTATTAAAATTGGAGAGGGGAGGATGCAAAAGTTGTTCTCATGTTGCTCCCATGTGTGTGTTGGGAGGCGATTTTGCCAGTAGACTTCTGTTAATCACCTCCTTACAGGTGTCACTGACTGTAACAACACTGGGTGTTGGTGTGGATGATGGCTCCAGCAGGATTTTTGTTTAGCCTAAATGCAGAGTGACAGCCACGTGTGGCTGCAGCCACAAGAACACCCTTTGGTTGATGCCCATGGGACCTGCTCAGGCCTCATGGCAAAGGGCACCACTGGGGCAGGGGGAGACATCATGGCTGGTACTGACCAAAGGGACAGGGTGTTTTTCTGGAGGTCTCTGGAGACTCTCACATCCTGGGGTTGTGCAAGCTGCGGAGAGGTGACAAGTCAGCAGAAGGTTTCAAAAATCAAAGAGGCATTCAAGCCTGGCCTGAAAATCTCTGGGATTTAGGGTGATATCTTTTCCATGTGACCTTGGAGATCACCATCAGAGAGATCCACAGAGAGTGACCTGCAGAAGCCACCTGTTAAGTCCAAATATATTTGGTTGCTCCCAGAGCTGGGTTCTCCCTGCCAGAGGGGCACAAGGGATGATTCTCTGCTTTTTTCCTCTGATTCATCCAAAGATGAATCATCAGCACTGAAACTGCTCCCAGCAGGCACTGGGGCACAACAGCTGTGCAGAGAATGAAGGATACAGAAGCAAAGGTGTTATCTTAGTGTTTTCTTCTAATTAATCACTGCTGAATTACTGCCAGGAATCCCAGCTAATGATGCTGGCTTGTGGGAAACACCTGCCCCATTAGGGGGCACTGATAACTTTTTTTGTGCTTTTAAAACCCAGAAAACACATCCCTAGGCAGCTTGATGGCCTCCTGCATCCCTGCTCAGAGCCACATTTGCCTGGTCTGCTAGAGAGCCTCACGAACGTGTTTTGGCTTTGCCCAGATGCAGCCAGGAAAGTTCAGCTTATGACATTTCCTTGGCACAAAGGGGCAGCGCTAAAGCTACATGGACATGCTGACACCTGGGCTTCACACAGCCTTCTCATGAGGTCAGAAGTCTTGGACAGTTTGCTGCAGTTATTTCATAGCAAAGTGCAAAATCAAGCTGTGATAATACGACACGAGTGATGCGGAGGGCCCCGAGGAGTCCTGTTCTGAGATTTTTAAATTGTGGTGAAGAAAACGTCTTGCATTTGGAGTGGAAATGGCTGAAACAGTCTAAAACAGCTCTGAAAGGAGATAATTTTTGAAGCTTTTCTTGGAGTGATGCTGCCATGAGGCTAAGTTAAAATAACACAGGTTTTGCAATAACAAACACTTTGTCTTTTGAAACATTAAAGCGAGGAGGATCAAAAAATGGAAACAACATGTCTGTAGGGGGGGCTCCTCAGCTATCTTCTGTCTGAAAGTGAAGCTATTGAACCATCAGAGAAAGAAATGTTAGGAGGGGAATATGCAGACCTGTTTGCAAGAAATGCTTGAAATCTGCTCTGATCTATACCCAGATGTTTCCAGCTGCCAAAAGGAAGATAGTCTGAGCAACTTCCCAGAGCTTGCGAATACCTTAAAAAAAAGAATTTTAAAGAAATTGGAAAGGTGCAATTTTCTTCAGAGGCTGTTGCTGATGCTGCTGTCAGGGGCTGTTGGCAGTCTGGGAGCACAAGTGATGACTAAGGCAGCAGAACCCATTCTGCAGGCAAAAGGGTTGGCGGGGGGTGGGGAACACATCTGCTTGCAGCATGGCAGGGATCAAAGAAAAAAGCATAGGCTTTGTAGCTGCAACAGGAATGGCACGCACAGCTCTAGCCTCATGGAGTCTGCACTGTACCCCAGCACCCACTCGCCCATTTCCCAGGGCTTGTCCATGTGTCCTCTTCTAGCAGCAGCGCGGATGGGGTTCCCATCTCCTGCCTGCTCCTCCGCGGCTGCCTGGTGGTCTGCTGCCAAACCTTCATCCAGCCCTCAGAGCTGACAGCCAAGTCGCTCACAGGAGCGCTCCCTGGGTTCGTGCTGTCAAGCTGGGCTGGGCTGCCAGGAGCCTGTTTTCTAAGCACTTAAACCTACGCCAGCTCATTAGTTGGATTGGTTTGAGGAAGCGCTGTCCTGAGCAGCTCAAGGGGCAGACGGGGGACACTAAGACCTACCAAGGGCTGATGACCTACCTGAGAAGCAGTTGGGAATTGGCAAGATCCATCCGAGCTGCAGCCACCAAGGATGAGCGAAATACCTCCCATGGACAGGCTACTGCCCCAAGAATTGCTCAAGTGGGAAAAGTAGTTGGGAATGGAAAGGAGAGGGTAAAAGCGGCTGATTGACCCCCAAAAGGGAGACAACTATTACTGTCCCCTATCCACCAGTTGTGAGTCCTCTCCTGGTGTTTAATTTTGCCACCTGCAAAGGAGAATGAGAAAGAGTAAAACTTTCCCACTCCACCCTGTAGCGGAGGAGTCAGAGCAGGCACTTGATGGAGCTCAAGCTGAATTTCTGTCAGACCTTTTGCTGATGCAGACCTCAGCTGCAGAGGCTGTGGTGAGGCTTTGCTTCGGTGTCTCCTCTTGGAATTGCTCTAGTTTATACAAATGCTGGGGCTTGGGGCTTGGACTGCTGAAACAGCACGGCTTCGAGCTAGCAACTTTGCGGAGAGCTGTACCTGGCTGTCAGGCAGGGAGTTCTGCACCAGGCTCTGAAACTGGTGCTGACCCCCACCCCTCATGATGATCCATGGGCTGGGGGACTGAGATGTGGCAGCCCATGGCAGAGCCTGCGTTTCTGTTTGCATCCTTAGAGCAGGCCCTCACAGGCATCAGGTAAAGCAAGCAGGGATGAACTTCAGGGGTGGCAGCTGTGTCCAAGCTGAGATGGTCCCAGCACCATGGAGAATGCTGGCTGCAACTAAACTGTGGCCATCAGGACTTGTTTGTACACTCAGTCCCCCTGGCAGCTTTAGAAGCCGTCTCAGCATTAGTCTGTGCAGTGATCAGACAGGCAATGGTATATCAGCATCCACCTGAACGCTGAGGAGTGCACCCCAGTGCTGCATGTAGGGAAGGATGATTTTATCAACTAAAGTTCTTTTTAAAATGCCTCCTGCTTGTTTAAACCCAATTTAACGGGAGATTACATAATCCCTTAATGATATCTAGTACATAGTGGCTGCTGTTTGCAAAGTAACACCAAAAAAAGCACGAGAATTATGAGTCCTTGTCATTTTTGTTCCTTGAGTACTTGTTTGCTTTCATTTATCTATTTATTTTTGGTCTGTCCATGGTGGCTCTGTCATCATTACTACTTTTATATTTTCATAAAACCCCTTAGTGGCCAATTTTGCGTATCCCTAGTTTTCTGCTCTGGTTTGCCCACTACTTACCTTTTGTTTCTTCCATACTTTTCACTTTTTTCTTTTTTCCCTGTTTTGCAGTAGGAGAGAGCAATACATTTTTAACTGTTCCAGATTACAGTTCAAGAAAGGCGTGAAGTTGAACAAAGGTTTCTCTTCACTTAAATTTAATATCACTGACACGCCATTTCTGTGGCAGGCTTTGAGTCTTTGATTTTAACCAGCTGCTGTAGATGTAGAGAAGTAAACAACAGAATCTATAAACAGTTCAATACAGAAGACTTGATTTAGTACCTTACAAGACAAAGCAATCGATAATCTATTACATATCTAATCATGGGCATGAATAGCCCAGCAGCCCTTTGAACGGTGCTCCACCAAATGAGAAGGGCAGTTGGAGACCACAGTAAGAGGGGCACAAATCACTGAGATTGCAAATACATCTCTTGGAGTAGATCTATAAATGCAAATATTCAAATTCAACAATTGCCTCTCACTACTAGTGAATCACACTATTGCTGTCTGGAGACGAGTTGCTATGGCAGAGAGCCGCAGCGATGGCAGAAGGCCAAGGATCCTGCCTTTGAAATGTTAACTGAATTTAACTCTTGACTTTTCTCAGACAAGGTTCATTACTTCGTGTGACTGTGCCATATTAAATGAGTGCCTTGTCTGCCCTGGCACCGGCCTGTAAGGGATATTATTAATCACCAGGACAGCGAAGCAGGTCAGTAACAACCATTTGTCTATAGTGATTTTTTTAATACCTTCAAGCCCGATACATGACAGCTGCAGCCACATAAGGGCTTCTTTAATTTATTTTTTTTTAATATATTTTTTTTCCTTCTCTTTTCTTTTTTTCTTTCTGCTAACCCATCTCCTTGCTCTAGGCAAGTTATGCCCAGTTCACCACACCTGGATGCACTCAGTGCTTACCTGCCATCCATGCAGGTGTCATGGTGTGATGAGGAGATCTTCTATTTCCAACAGTTATAGCCAGGGCACAGACATGCTGCTGCTCTGTTTAAATGACAATGGAGGCTGCTGTCAGTAATGTCCACCAGGAAAATTGGGAGTTTAGAGACTTCAGCAAGGAATGGGTATAAACATCAGCTGAAAAGCAATTTTGTGAATGCCGTAAGTACCTACAGATGGAATTTAGGCTCTTTCAGCTGTCTGAAGTGTAGCTCTGGGTGCTTAAAGGGTAGATGCAGGTGTGCACACTGCACTTTTCTTGATGATCTCAATCCTTTTCAGCTGTGTAAATGACATCCCTCACATTTAGATATTGGGCTGGATTTGAGAATTCAGGATTACTGACACTCAACACCTACTTTAAACGCTACCAGAAATTCCTGCAGTTCTGCTTCTGACATCTCTCTAACACTAAGGAGGACACACATGTTGAAAGTCAACCGAGAATGGCAGAATAAACCAGATGGTGTTACTGTGAAGACAACTGTCAAGAAAGCATATAGAGAAGAACTGCATCCCTAGTTATAAAGATGCAGATTCATAAGTTGTGACAAGTATGTTTTTCCTGCAAACACAGCAAAAGGCATTACTGTTGCAGTGGAAAAAGTCTTGACTATAGTAGGCTATATCCGAAATTATCATGGCAGCTGAGATGGTGACAGTTAACTTGGAAGTGTTGCTGTAGGGTATCTCGACTCTAGTCTGTACCACTGGAGTTTTGCCTAGTCTCAAGAGGAGGTTAATAACCACATGCCCCTCTAAATTGTTCTGTAGCCTGAAGAACATTTAATGTTCAACCTTTAGAAATCTCATTCTGACTTTCAACACTTGTTTTCCTGTATTATACAATTTCATCTTCCAGGAACAACTCTGCATGGCAAGAGGACTCTTGCACTCTCATACTTCCCTTCTCAACAGGCTTTTGACTGCGTGCTCAGGAGTGGTTTCAGAGAAGGTAAACACAAAAGCCCTGCACAACATGCAGTACACTGCTAGACACCACTTAAAAAAAAAAATGAGTCTACAACATCACCCATGTTCTTTGTCATTTTTCATTAACCATGATTTTGACTGCGGTATCTCCCCTTCTTTTCTCAAGATACACTGATGTAAAGGTTTTTTTTAAAAAAAACAAGTCAACTCTAAATCACAGAAGCCACAAACCCAGGGTTTTTTTAAGCTAATGTATCATAGTAATATTTCAGTAGTTTTTTGGTAGATATGCACATATAATATATATATAATTTGATGATACATGTTTCCTTGTTTAATATGTGTCCTTAGATCAAGTACAGAATATTGACTGTAACTTTGGAGACTTTTAAATCCCTGAAATCCAAGAATCCCTCAGTCATACCAGTGAAAAGCAGTCTTCACTGAAAAAACAACAATCAGGAACATTTAAAAGTAACCATTTATTAAATCAAACTGTTATTTTAACAGTTACATAAAAGTTACACAGCATGTTTAAGTCAAAAGATTTCACAAGGAAAAAAATTTAAACTTTTATTATGCAGGCAAAATAGTACCACACAATATGTACCTGGGAGGGAAGAGGGGAAAGGGAATCTCTAAACATTCAAATAAGGCCATAATTATTTAAAAATAACAATAAAACAATAATAAACCCCCCAAAGATCTGTTTTCCTTTCAGTGTGTTCAGTGCTGCTAACTATATGTACTTTTAGTGTATAGATATAACCGAGGCAGTGATAACTTGGATAGCTAGGTTTAACGTTTTAAAACACTATCAGAAGTGGAATAAGGCTCATTAGTACATACAGCTGCCCTTGGAATGTCAATCTCAGTTGCCTTCATTAACTTAAAATTCACAAAGTGCACAGTTAAGATATGCCAAAAAATTGAAACTGCTACTCTACCAACAGCTGCCCATGCTTAATACTTAGTGGTCTATTGGAACAAAGTATGTTCTTCCAAAAAAGATGTGTAAGAAAAGCCACTGTAAAACATTTAGTTTCAAAGATGCACTAGGAGCTTTTTGTAAACTGAAAAGTAGAAAATCATGGATTGATTATGTAAAGAAAAGAATACAAAAAACACTAGAAATGACCATCAAACTTCCAAAGAACAAGCACCACAATGGACATTAGCATTCGATTCTGCAGTGTACAGCAATGTAATAATTTTACTCTAACCAATCCACTTCATCGAATTCTGAATCATCTTCCGAATCACTGTATTCCACAGCAATGCGACGAGAAAGTATAGTAGCGACATCATTCTCAATGCGCTCATGCTTAGCTTCTTGTTCACGCTGCTCTTCAACTTTGCGTAGCTGAATACCTGAAGAACATCAAATCACGTACAGGTTACTCTCCTCCTTTATCATTATTTAGCTCACAATTCACAAAATGCTTTGCAAGGAGAAGTGAAGGCTGAGGACATTGTCCTCCTTAGTCAGAAATTCCGTCAAGTTTTTAGAGAGGAATGCCAGAGCTGCAATGGCATGCTAATATCACCAGTCTTTCTACAGTAGTAACCTGCTTCTGATTTCCCAGTTTTTAGTACTCCAGTAGCAATTACGCCATTTTACTATTTTCATTTACAAACAATTTTTATCTCTCTCTCCATAGTTTCAATTAAAAATTATAGCTATTTGAGTAGCCTAACAAGATAGGATTACTTATAACTCTGTTTTGATCACGTAATGATCTGTTTCGGGATAAAGCATTACTTAACGATTAAACACAAAGGAGAAACAACACATACCAATAGTATCAGAAAGTTAAATCCAGTAATTTAGTTAAAAATTCACAGAGATCACATATTTTGGTTTTATATTCATGAAACCACAGACTGACTAAATACCACCTATATCCTGTACTTAATACTCTCTGTTCTCAACTAACCGGCAACATAAGCACAGGTCCTTAGGTGGAATTTAAGCTGTGGTAACAACAGCTGTTGTTTCTTGTGCAAGACTTGGTCAAAAGCGTTTTCAGGAATCACCTAAAGTATACCAGCAGGCTCTCCTGTATCAGTTTTTTTGCTGACATTCTCTGCTACTGCTAATGCACCACCATTATACTCAGCAGCTGTTGATACTTCTGTAGGTTCAATGACGTTATCAATTCATGTGCATATAGGTACTTGAAAAATATTTTGAATTAGTATCTACTGACATTACAGTACCATACAGATTCCATATTGCATTGTAAGTGCTGGGTGAAAAACAGAAGCATGTAGTACTCAAAACATTTGAGAAAGACTAACTATTCAAAGATCCTACACAGTCAAACAGCAGCACGCACTACATATAAGGAATTTCCGGTTGTAGGGACATAAGCTGAAAGGTACAGCTTGTACACACTGCTCCTCACTAGGTCATCAGCAAAACACTGCCTGCACCTCTGCCATTCACCTGCACTCTGCCAGCAGGGCACCTTGCAATGCAAATAACTGCTCTGCTGCCGCACTGAGACTTGTCAAGATTAGATACTTAGCAGCTTTAAGTCTGAACCAACAATTCCAGAACGCCATTTATAAGTTGTTGTAATCCACTGGTACTTGATCAAAATTCCAATGCAAATCGACCTGCTCTGCTTTCACCTATCAGTCTATAAAAAACAATGCTTTTGTCTTCTACACAATCTGTAGGTTATCAGAAACACATTACATTTTCAGGCAAACGAGATAATCGCAACAGATCATCTATAAACACATGTACTTTTTCTTTTAAAATCTAACTTCCACAGAGAATCAGTTTTGCCATTGGAACTAAACATCTGATAAGTGCAATTACAAATTCACAAGAATCTGTCTACTTGGCAATGCATACACTGTACAGAATAAAGGAGAACAGACTTTATATGTGTTCCTCTAAACTAACTTCTTACTCATGTGAAATACTCCATCTCCCAAAACTAATATGTATTTAGCAAGTTTCTGAGACCATCCTTTTTACCCCTTAATAGCCAAACCTTACCTTTCCGTATTGCTTCCAACAGAACACTCCTAGCATCGCTGATTACGGGAAGAGTTGAAGGATGACGTTTGGGTTCAGGAGCAGGAATCACTTGGGATGGCGGAGATGGAGGCATTAGAGGGGCATGAGGGCCAGGGACAATGGTTGTAGGAGGAGGGTGCAAAACAGGAGGAGGGTGAGAAAGGGCTGCAACTGTGACAGGAGAAGAGGGTCGAATGCCAGGAGGAGGCAAGGGAGGAGGTGGAGGTGGTGGAGGAAGTCCCTGTACTTCAGCTTGAGGAGGAACTGGGTGAACGGGTACAGGTTCGCACACTTGGGCAGCTCTAGTGACAGGAGGAGATGGCTGTGCTAGGGGAGGAGCAATAGGAGGTGGAGCTGGGTGTAGGACTCCAGGAGCTATCTGGAGAGGAGCTGGTGGGGGTGGCACAGCTGGGGCCTGCAAAGCAGCTGTAGGAGGGGGTGGGGGTGGTGGGACTGGGGGCGGTGGAGTAGAAGTCATCGCAGCTCTTAATGATGAAGTTGATAAAGCAGATGGAAGAGGTGGCGGTGGTGGTGGTGGTGGAGTGGGGCTCACAAACACTGGTGTTCTGCCTGTTGCTGGTGACTGAGGACGATTTTCTGCCAAGCCAGTAGTAGAACTGAAATATCCAATAACAGGAGAAAGTTATTAGAGCTGGAGAGTGGAAAAATATTAGTAGATTCATTTCTACAATCTAAGAATATTGAATGCTAGGCATTAAAGAGCATTAGGTACTATGATGATTTCAAGGTAGTCATACCTCACATACAAGGAAATCAAATTCTCAGTATAGAGTATGCATCAGTCTCCCAACAGACCTTCACTCAAATTCAGCTATTAAACAAGTTTATGGTTTTATATAAACCTGCATCTTTTCCAAATGTATCCTATACTTGTATAATTCTCTCATCTCTAATTAAATCAGAATTATTTTTCTGAAGTAAGAAAACTAGTGGTGAGATGACTGCTTCAATTCACAGAACTTTAAAACCAAACCAAACAAACAGTACAAGCAATGACTTAATATTTAAAATAAGTATTTAGGGTTTGATGACAGGGTAAGTAAAGCTATTATCAAATATCATAAATTCTTCGTAATGAGAAGTATATTTATATGCTAGATACTCATCACAGTGCACTGAATAGGTGCACTGAAGAAAACAAAAGGGAACAGTAAAATTATTTTCCTGAAAGACCACTACTAGATGATTTCTTTCAGCTCTGTGGAAAATCAATCTAAAGAGTTACACATTTCTGTGTATAATCTCCTGAACAGTAAAAATACATTCTTTTCAAGAGACTTAACATCTTGCTGATGTAACAGCCGTGTCTGAATTAACTGTCCTCTATTCCAAGTTGTGTGTACCTGGCCATAAATTAAGATTTGGGGTATAAAAAAAGAGGGGAGTGACAACCAGAGCCTCACTCTAGAAAATACTCTAAGTATGTACCTAGTTCTGAAAAGGTATAGAGAAACAGAAAATAAAAACACTTGGGGGAAGGAAAAAACAAAAAAGCAGTTGCAATTTAGCAAATGTGATGAATATATAGTTTCAACAGCTGACCGCCTTCCTTTCATGCAGGCTGAAACACAGCTCAGTAGCACAAATTTCAGATTTTGAAATTTCCAAAATTCCAAAGCTAAACCCTGAGCTTACAGCACCTTTCACAGAGACATTTCCCATGCAGTAATTTGCCTTACCATTTAACTCAGAAAGCAACACAGTCGCCATATTAATGGCAATGTGAAGCCTGTCTCCACAATGGCACCCTAGGGGGTTTGGATTCTGACCTTTCTCTCCAACTCCTGTGTAACCCCTGCAGCTGCATCAAGGCTGTGGACTTACATCACCTCTAGGACGTTTACTGCCTGGGCTGCATGGAAGTAATGCTAATGGACTATTAAGGGGATGGTGGAAAACTAAAACTCTCCAATAAATCTCCACGTGGCTTGACCGCTCTGTACCTAACACAAGGAGGCACAGGCTTCACATCTGCTCCGTGCATTGGAGGTGGTGGTGGTGGTTCATGTGGTCTGACCAACACTCGCTCCTCGGCTCTGTTCAGAAGTTCAGACATCTGGCTATAGGGCAATGCAGAAAGCGAATATGATCCATCCATGTGGTCCACGTATGCTTGAGATCTGTAGGAAAACAGCGAAAAATGATCCATTGTAAGCTTTAGTAAAGGTGTTAGCGCCCTCAGCTAATGTTCTGCACTTCAGTCTGATTTCTGAATTCACGTATCTTCTCTGCACTGATGTTGCATATTGTACTTCATGGCTTTTTAATAATTTATCTCACTTTCCACGCCACTGCTTCTAGCAGCTCAAGGGTTTAATGCTTTTGACAGGTAGATCAGACAATTTCTACAGTATGTGTGTGATCTTAGTGTTTATTAGTCACATTATTTTGAGTTAAGTAAACATAGCAATGCAATCAGAAGTACACATATACCAGAGTGTATTATGAAACAGACATTATACTAAGCAATTGTTTCTGCTCCTCAATCCCTACAGATATGCAACCATATTCTTTTATAACATTCATGAAACATCCATCAATGGTAGAATTTACAACCAGATAATTTAGTTGAACTTCTGTCAGAGGACCCACTATTCAGACCTAATATCTTGTAGCTACCCAGCAAATATAAGGGAGATAATCTAAATACTATTGAGCAGAAGCAGTAAATAAAGATAACTGCAGATTAAAATAATTCACCTTTCTTGTTGATGACAACTTTAGACACACTTTAAGGACTGGATCAGTTAGGAAATTTTAATTAACTACTTCAGAGCAGATGTGTTTGCAGAACGCTTTCCAACAAGTAAAGCAGTACTCTATGTCTTCCACATACAGACACCACTGTAGTACCTAACTGACTAAATTCTTCAGGGGCAAAGTCTTACTTCTGTTACTCAAAAGCACGGTGCTGTTCTGTACTTGAATGACATGTTCTGCACACGTAATTCTCCCAAGCAATACAGTATTATTCATAATTGCATTACTGGTGCTGAGAAAACCAATGTTTTGACCAGAGTTCCAGATGCAAAAGGAGTTCTGCAACAAGTGCATCTAATATGGAATCTGATGTGCAGAACAACAGAAGGACAGCAGGAAAGCAGAAGTTTCTGCCAAGGACTTGACACAGCAGTTTACAAAAGCTAAGAAAGTACAGAGCTGTTCCGAGAAAAATGCGAATCACTATAACTGAGTTGTATCCCACTCATTGAAACACATTGAGACCATCTTTACTTTCTAAATTCAGAGCTGAGTTATAATTATCCACTGTCACAGTTAAGTTTGTTTGAAGGCCTTACAAAGCTAAACAAAATATTCTCCTAACGTGCTTTTGGTCAGTGAAGAACAGAGGAAAAAATCAACTGCTTTTTTGAGGACAAGGAATGCTTTTGAATTAACAGACCCCAAACAACCCTTCCTAAAAGTACACCACCAAAACTCCTAATATTAGTTGTCAGCCCTGTTTCCTCTCAGAAGTTCCTCAGCTGGTTTTTCACATACACCAGAAGTGTAAACAAAGCAGGTATTTACCATGTGAAATGCTACTTCTAGCCACCAGCAAACACATGCTGTGAAATGAGAATCCAACAGGTTGGATTCTGTAATAGACTATAACCAGAAACATCAATCAAATCTTGGATTTGCTCAAGAGTAAAGAGAAGCTCAGTGATCTCATCTGAGTTCCAAGTGGCTGTTTGTTCACATCACACCCATCATAAAATCTTGGCAGTGTCTGCTTAAGGAAAATCAAGAGGCTGGAATAATAGGTTATTTTGCAGGTCAAGAGTGGAATGCAGTGACACACCTGGTTGCAAGCTTGCAACAGTGACGCTACACCTTTTTCAAGCTGCAGATTACAACACATCCTCAAGGATACAAAGACTTCCAAGGATACACACTGCTCTTAAAAATACCAAGATAATAACTACTCCTTTAAGGACACTTCTTTAAGCAACTATTTTAAAACACAGTTTTGATTGAGCTAAATCAATGATTTCCAGTGCATTTAAAGAATAGCAGTAGCATCTCAACATTTACCATTTCTCAGTATGCAGCATGAATATCTGTACTTAGTAAAGGATAGAAAAAAATAAAAAGAAACCTTGATTCAAAATGAGAAGCTGGGCCATTAGCAACTTCAATGTGCTTATGTAAGAGGTTAGCATCATCTTCTGCGAGCTCCGGACCTTGGGCTAACTTCTGCCACTCTCTCCGTCTGTCATGAGGTGCCCTTGGCACTTTTTCTGGTTCATGAGGGCGATCTAGATTTTTCTGCTGTAGGAGAGTTGTGCAAACAAAACTGACAACTAAGACAGTGGTTTTTAATTAGTTGCACTTAAACAACAGCCACAAAATAATGAAAAAAAAATACCAAGTGCAAGAAAAATTTACTTTCAGTCTAAATATGACATGCAAACAAAAAAGACTTATAAGAGGCAGAAACTTCAGTCTACTGGATAATTAGCTGAATAACACAGAAAAATAACTGTATTAAGTAGTTTTTTATTCTAAGTCTGAAATGAAATTATGAATCTGATGCTCATAGTTACTGTCTCTATGTATGAAATATATAGAATAATGGTGAAAAGTGACATTATCTTTGCAAAAGTATTTGTTTAATTTTAGGAAAATGTAAACAAACTATTTCTACTAATTTAGTTCTAGTTAAGAGTCAACACACCTATTAGAGTTTCATTTGAGCTTTTACACCTGTAAGACTGTCAGAATTTTGTATTATAAAAAAATGTTCCAGTGAACTTCTTTATCCTTGCTGTGTTCCTCCTTTTTGACACTTCGCTAGAAGACTTACAAGTTTTGACCAACCTGCTGTTAGTTATATTAAGACAGCATGAAAGCTTTGGGCCTTTTTGTATTATTTTATTATCATTATTAATATTAAATATTTATTTATTAAAGCTGATGGAATTGAATGAACACAGATAAGTTTTAGTTGAATGAAGATGACTCTGTAAAATCTGGATTGTTATTAATAGTAAAACCAAAAAAGTACCAGATCTGCAAGTAAACCCTTTTCTGGAAAAAAAAATCAGAAGCTATATAAAGCTAACATATATACCTTCTGCTTCCTCTTTTCTTTTCTTTTATCCTCGGTGTCCTGCAACATTTTTTCCTTCCACAGATCAAAGAAGTATGAAGGATTGGTATAAAACTTCAAACCCTCTTTTCCATCATCCCTGAAATACAATGATGCAAACAGGGCACGCTACTTATTTGACAGCACATGAATCCAAATATTAAAGAATGGCATAAAGGACTACCCAGCATCTCAGACTCTGAAATATTTTACTGAAAAACATTAAAAGATGAGCACTGACCTCCTGTGTCATCATTCTTTACTATCTTTCCTTGTATTCAAGGTCTTGGTTTTAGAAAAGTAACTTTAATGTAAGCTGGAGTATCATAAATCAGAGAATTCCCACTCCAATTACCAAAATGTTGCTCCTAAAATGAGCAAATTTGTATGGCTGCTTGTGTTTAACTACTGATTCAAATTGACTTTGGGACAGCAAACAACATTCATCTCCATTAAAGACCTTTCTTTCTGCATACTTCCCTGCTTACGTTGTTCACTTCACACTCAAGAACATTACACAGTTTAGGAAGTGCAGACAAAAATGCCCATTTTAACAATTGTTGCACTGGGGTGAAATTTGAGTAAGGTGGAATAAAGTTTTAACACTTATAATGTCTTCTGCTGCCTGTATTCCACCAGCAGTTTCAGAAAATTCTAGTGTGGTTCCTTATATGTTCAAGTGCTATTCAACATGAGCAAGGTGCCTTGCTATTGCCTCTCTATTACATAAAATAAGCTAGAAACTGGTTTTGATTAATGTTATTTTACTAACCTGTAAGGAGTGAGAATATTAAGTGGAGGAGGCTGTTCACAAATGTCATAAGTTTCTTGCAAAGGAATAGGCAGCGTTTTGCGGTCAAACAGCTGTTGATCTTGAATTGTGGAACTCCGGAAAGCTTTCCTCATTGTAATGTCCTGTAGTGACACTGAAAGGGGATAATGCCATTTAAAAAACCCACCAAAGACAGTTTATTTGGATTAATCTGGAATTACTTAATGCTGGCTAGAATATAAATATTAAGCATTACTAATAGTATCATGCATTTTACAGCAAATATAAATTAATCTAGCACTACTGCCATAGCAAAATATTGCCAGATTATGTAAAAACCATGCTTCTAATGTACATCATCCTCTATTTAGCTTCACTGGGAGTTTTTTGCTCATCTGGACAGATATCAGAACTCTCTCTCTCCAAAGTAGTTCAACAGATTGCTTACTATAAAACATCATTCTGTAGTTCAGAAGTACCTAATAACATTTACCTACTTCATTTCACAATCCTTTCGGTACTAAAAAAATTACTCTCTGTCCTATACCTCAAGATTTTATCTTTATACTATGGCTAAGCCAGACTTTACATTCCTTGCATGTAGCCCGCAGTTCCACCGAAGCCCCATGGAGATTCCAAACCAGCAAATTACTTCAGCTTACCTTTCTGAGAACAGTGAGTTTTAATGGGAGACGATACTGTGTTTCAACACATGAAACTAGTCAAGTGTTGTTTTTTAATCAAGACTGTTTAATCAAGATGAGGCTTCTCTGTTTAATTCAGGTGAGACACCTTGAGTTTTTAAGCACAATAGTTAAGAATAATCACTTATCTTTATGTCAGATTTGCAGAAAAATAACACTAGGTGAACACAAGATTAAACAGTGACTTACTGCTTTTAAAGTCCATGTATCTTTTTCTATTTCACAACCATTAAAATTTAGTAAAAGATTAATGGAAAAGTGACCGCAACTGATGAGACTTGCACTTCTAATTCTGGTAAGAGTGCACCTAATTCAGTCTCGTATTTCTCTCCCTCCCTGATCTTCAGTTACTACATCTATAATGCCCAGGTGTGTCTCAAGACTAACTTTGCAGCCAGCATTAGACTTTTATTTGATAAAGCAGCAGCTCTTTTCACTGGTTTGGGGATTTTTTTAAATTTTTCTAATCACAAGCAATACTGAAACCAGTCAGTTTTAAGACATAGTAGCAAGGACAGTATTTTCAGCACATGCAGTTTACCTATAATTAATTAAGTTGATTTTATACAAACAGGTTGATAGTTGTGCCCCTTCACTAAAGAGGTTCCCCCCTTCATAGGACCTTCGGTAACAATTTTTTAAAGAGAGTCTGCCTGTTCAAACCGAAAGCTACATTTTATTCTGGTTCTTGTAACATGTACAAGCGTATGTATATACGTACGTACACACCACAGAGCTGGATTTCTATTGTATGATCAACAAAGGGGCAGAAGACAGGGTTTCCAGAGAGTTTGAAATTTTTGGAATGTTCTGTCTTCTTACCTAAGCATATTGGCAGCATCCTTTGTGAGGCTAAAGATGGCATTTATTTGATTTTCAGTTTGGCCTTTGAAGCTCATTACAGTTGGCAAGGTTGTTCCTGGAAAAGTTTCCTCCTTTTTACCCTTAGGTTCTATTTCATTATAGTGTCTTATTCTTTTTAATACCTTTAATTAGCTGCTCAGAAGCCTTTTTAAGAGTGTGTAATAAGTATTATAACATATGAATATCAGTTTAGAATCTCAATTTCTGCAGGTATTTTTACACTCATAAATAACCATATATATTTTGTACCTGTCAACTACAGGTTATTTGCTGGTAAGAGTTCACAATTAGAAGAATGGGGGTTTACTTCATCTAAAAACCTAGCCTTAGATTCCTTTTATAATTCAGCTTGTTTTCCTTTGGGTTGTTGGTTTTACAAATCTCACCAAATGTCCCTGTTCAGAGTTGCTGCGCAATTCTGCAAATCTTTAAACCGTCTGTCACTTGTTGGAGACTACGCCAACAAAAATAGAAGTTTGTAGACTTCTTTTTGAACCTGTGTATATTCTGAAGGCAATGATGTAAATTAATTTATTCCAATAAATAAAGACAGCTCTTTGTTTTAATATGAAAATGCTCACAAAGTATGTGACATCATATTATTGAGATATACATTGTTCCATAAACTTTTCATTACCATTCCTTAATCTCTTCAGTAAGCAAATACAGCTGGTCTAATTCATAGTTTCCATTTCCTTGTTCAAATCTCCACTTTTTGTAAACATGCACAAGAGGATAACACACCCGAGAATAATCAACGAATCCCCAACAATAAGAATAGTTTCTCTCCAAAATTAAGCTACATAGTAAAGATCTTCATAGAAAATATACACATACATTAGGGAAACAGGTACGGTTGTACTCAATGATCTCAGAGGTCTCTTCCAAACTTATGATTCTATGATTTCAAACAGGTAACAGCTGCCTAGGGAGGTGGTCGAGTCACCATCCCTGGAGGTGTTCAAAGAGAATTTGGATGAGGCACTTAGTGACATGGTGTAGTTGACAAGTAGGAGTAAGTGTAGGTGTAGGTGTTGGGTCATAGGTTGGACTCGATGATCTCAAAGGTCTTTTCCAACCTTACGATACTGTGATACTGTGATTTCCTATGCTGATATCCAATGACTGGCATTCATGGAAAAGCATGCCATTATTCAAAACAACTGACTGTGTTATGGCAACATTACTATGGAAATGAAAGGACTTGGCACACAAAACATTGAGAGTCATGACATTGATATAACTCACCTACAGCGAGGGATCAGGTAAATCCCACATTGCAAGCTCAGTGTAATCCTGGGCTGTGCAGTGTTTGGCTTACAAAGCCATTTGCTTAGCTTGCCAGCTGGCTAAGAAACAGGAGCCCTGCGTGGCTTGCCACCTCAGGGGGGAGAATACGTGAAAACCTGGCTGCTCATCTGGCCACTTATCTTTGGCTGACTGACAAACTGGCACAGGACGAGGACAGGTCAAACAAACTGAATGTATGAATTCAAGTGCAAGAAGAGATGAGACACTGAAGGAGGAGTTGGAAATGCTGCAGGGATTTGACTCCATGTTGATAAATTTAAGCTTCTAGTTGCCCAATTCCTAACTAGCACCAAAACCCTCCTGTAGCCTAAAATCCTAAATTTCTTATGGATACATTTTCCTTAAAGTCCATCTCCTACACCATTTCTGTTTTACTGCATTGAACAGGTCTTATTTGTTGAGAAGTTCACAATTTAACTTAAAACTTAAATTTAACAATCTGAACAAGATGAGGTGGGTGCTGGTCTCTTCTCACAGGTGACAAGTGATAGGAAGAGAGGAAGTGGCCGCAAGTTGCACCAGGGGAGGTTTAGTCTGGACATGAGGAAGAATTTCTTTACTGAAAGGGTGGTCATGCATTGGAACAGCTGCGCAGGGAGGTGGTTGGAGTCGCCATCCCTGGAGGTGTTTAAAAGACGGGTAGATGAGTTTCTCAGGGACATGGTTTAGTAAGGGGACAGGTACAGTTGGATTCGATGTTCTTGGAAGTCTTTTCCAACGAGATGATTCTATGATTCTGTGATCTTTATTGTGTCTGTTGTTTGGGTTGTGCAGCAGCCAGTCTAACTTTCTGTACACCACAATATTTTCCACATAATTAAAAATTATATCTCTGTTGGCAAGCTAAACTACTAACCTTTCATACATCTGGTTTTGAAGAAGAGATGTCAGTCCATTTTTATTTGTAATCAACAATGAATGGAGTGGAAAAAAAAGGTATTTAAATTCCACTCCAATAAGATAGAATAATTTGGTTTGTTTTGGACTGAACTCCACATGAAATAAAAGAACATATTAGATACATATACACATAATAACATTTTGCCTCCTACTTTATATATATTTTATTTTTAAATGATTACCTGCTTCAAAAATGCCTAGAAACACACATATATTAGTTTTTCTGCCATCAGAATACTTCTGACTGGTCACTGCAAATTTAATAGTTGCTAAGCAGACTGATGACTTGTCCAGAACAGAAACTACTGTCCTTTGGTCTTGGCCTGAACATAAGAAATCCAGATTTTCTGAAATAGTAACTTAAGAAATCTAAACCAGCTCCAGTACTCTTTGGATAAAGAAGGCATGTAGCTTAACTACTATAGGTAAGAAAGAGAAGATGTAAACGTTACAGCCATCATGTTAAGAGAACTCAGAAGCTGCTTTAAATGCAATGTGTACAACCACAGAGCCCTGAGCAGCCTGTTAGGGAAGATGTGAATCACTCAGCTGCATCAAGCAGCAAATCTGATGTTAAGTCTCAACAACACCATTCCGTTATTTAGCAAATGACATTTTGCCCAAATCCCTCTTTTTATATACAAAATACAAATTATGGAATACCATGGCTTTACCATTGAACTATTAAGCCTTGGACACACTAATTTAAAACCAATTTATTTACTAAATAACCTATAACTTGAATTGAGTGCTAAGAAAACTGGAAAAAAAAAGCACAGAGAGCAGTTGGAGCTCAGCCCATCTGCCCAGATCTTTGAGAGGGAGATGCACTCAAATCCAACTTTCATTAACTGGAGATGTGCCAGGAAAAGTGACCTGCCAGACAATTTAACAGTCTTTTTATTTATTTGACTTTGGGGAAAAAATTATTATGAATGAATTGGCAATAATGTTAGTCTCCAAATTAACATATTACACATGGAGGTCACGACCCAATTTTCATCTGCTTCCTGTTCTTAACTTTGATTACATTCCTCACCAAATTCCTCTTCAGAGACTAGAGATGGTAAGTGAGCTGTCCCTTAAAATGGGATTTACTACACTTTCCAAGTCTCACAATGGGCTGTGCATCCTGATTTGAAAGTTGACTGAGTCTCCCATTTTCAGAAGTATGCAGGTTGCAATTAGCCATCAGCTTTTTAGGTTTCTTGCCACCAGATACCACCTTTTTTGCTTATAGTAAACCCTCAAATCTCTCTAACATTAATACAGCAAAACTTCCAGACTGCTGTCCTTTTTAGGATAGAGAACTGTTTTTAGAATGTTTAGAAAAAAACAAACACATGTAATCAAAGCCAGAAACCCACTGAAATACCATTTACAACATGGCTTGATTCCTTTCCTGAATTATCCTGGGCTACTTACTCATAGCACTTCTGCCATGAAATTTTTTAATTTGCTTGTCATAGTTGTAACAAATATGCTGTAGAAATCAAGAATGTAATACGCCTCCTTTGAGATTAAAATCATCTCCCGTTTAAGATGTAAAGAGAACTAGGCAGTTCAAATTAAAACCTCATTGAATTAATACCAAAATATGCAGATAAAACTTAGTTTAGCAATTCTTTCTGCCACGATACCATTTGTTTCCCGAGTGATACACAACTGTTTCCTAATACTATATTATACTGCATGTCAGAGTTTTACTGTGTATCAGCATTTAAAAAAAAGATAAAAGGTAAAATGAATATTCTTTTAAAAACTGTCAGATTGCTACAGATATGGAATTATTTACTTGTAGTAATACTTCAAGCTTAATGGCACAAATAAATTCAAAAAAATGTGGTAAATTATCAAAAATCTATTATAAAATCTGCATAAATATGGAGAGATTTAGTAATGTTATTTATAAAGTACATTAAAATGGTTGCAAAGAAACTGTATGCTTGGGGTTTATTTTCAGACCTATGAAGATACCTTATATTTCTAGGGCTGCTGAAATGGTCAACCTTTACCCACCTCCATAGCAAGAATGTGTTTTCTCACTCCTAACACAATGGCAAACATGGTAACTCTTGAATACATACAAGCTAGTTTCCCCACACAACTAAAATAATGTTCAGCTTACTGAAGAAAAGCAGGGCTTTCTTTTTGTCTGCATGCAAGCTTACTACCTCTTCTGAGGGAACAAACCCCACATGTACGTAAAAGGAATAACGTGTGTAAAAGATTACAGTATGAAATTCATAATTATGAGAAATCAAATATTTGAAAACAGTGTAATAATTCAAATAAATCCAAGTTCATAGCAATTCTCTAACAGCAAGATTGTGCATCATGAGACGTTTTTTCAGGATACAATCCTAACCTTAGTTTTATGGTTTTATCCTTTCACAAAGATATTGTAATAATTCAAAATGAGAAAACACAGACTACAAAAAATTCAGAGCTTCTTATTACTTTGACTCTACCAGAAACATCTTGCCAAGTATCTGCACTTCGTTCAATGAATCTGACTTGGGCTGGTTTTGTTCATGCCACTTAGCTTTAAATGAATCTTAATTTCTTCCTCTTGTGTAATAGCATGGGCCCAAAGGAACACATTAAATCTTCTATTACTGCCTTTTGGCAAAGAACTAGCAAATGAGACTCATTTTACAGGCATATCCCATTTTACACATGCTGTTAGCTGAAAAAAAGTACCGAAATCTGCTTAATTCTTGCATAGAGGGTTAAGAAAGGTAAAACCAAATGTTTTCCCCACAACTTCATACACTAAACATCCTCCAGCTTTTTAGCCAAGATCAGGACTCAGGTAAGCCTATTTGTGACAAATTTCTAAATTTCAAGTCCAAAACAGGATACTGAAGGAGAAACAGTTTCCTGATTCCTAATTTTTAAGGAAATACAATACTGAATTTCTTCTCATCTCCCTTGCCCTCATCTGGTGACTCATTCTGGGCAGATATTTGTGATCGAGGAACACTGAGTATGGCTTGAGGACTGGATATTCTTAGGTTAATAAAACAGTCATTTAATAGGTCCTGACACCAAGGACTGCATGTGTTCCTCTGAAGTACTAGCAGCCACTGCTGTTCTATGGCGTGAGAGACAAATCCAGGGTATTGAGTTCGAGTCACATTTAGTCACTCTGAACTTGGTCAAGTCGACCTCTTTTCAGCCCTGTTCTCCTTAATTGCAGTGTCTGCCTCTTTCTTTAGCTATACAGTTTAACAAATACTACAGTATACATAGTGCTATGAAAAGTTATTAATCTGGTGCATTTGGGACCACATACTCTTGAAAAATACTTATAGCAATTCTCTAATGTGAAATAGTTATGGATATTTAGTATTGAAACCTACAGATGAACTTGTCAAAAGGTCATTTACCCAGGAAAGTACATTTTTCCATCTTGCTATCCTGTAACATCCTTAGATGCTTTAACTCAATGACTTAAAATGGTCTTTCCATTTTCCGGAAATGTGAATGGCTGCCATACCGGATATGACATACCAACATATATCCCACTCAGATTTAAACCAACAACTAGGCTGTCAAGGATAAATGCAGAAATGACATCAACACTGGAGTATCAGAGCTCTTACAAGATTACAATTGCTGCCAATTTGTTACTGTACACAGAAAAGATATTTACATTATCACATCACAGTAAGCATTGTATTTTATTGGAAAAAGAGGTGTATGTGTATGATTTATGATCAGTTGCCAAGAGACTTGGAAAATCCCATTAATGTAAGAATTCCTCTAGGAAATGGAAAATCTGCTACTAGGAGTGAACAGCTGTCTTTTGAAATCTGCTCTAAAATTGAAGTATAAAACCAAAACTTCCTTAGCTTAATTTTGCTATTGGTGAAATTTCAATATCGCTAACTAAACACAGCCTGAATGAACAACATGCTCCTGCTTTTGACACTGCATCCTTCCTGAATGACACACAACTATTATACCTAGACATTCAGAACTGAATTTTTTTTGTACTTTAAAATTGGATCCCACAAGCAATCTGAAGTTATTTTTCAGGATAGGATGTTGCTCTAATTCCTAGGTCTTAGATATATAGTCTAGAACATGCTAAACCTGTCTGGGGTTACAAGACCACTCATAGTTAACCTGTAACCAACAGATATCCAGGAAGGCAAAGAAGTTTCATGGTATTTATGTATTAGGTGGTCACTGTTCCCAAAGTCATCGCAAAGCCTATAAAACACTTAAATCCCACACAAATTCTATGCATGAGCCATACCCGATTGACTTCTGGAAGTACTTTTTTCCTCGGTGCTAACCAATATTTATAGTACTTGCTGCTATTTAGGAAGAATTCAAGGGGGTATATAGCACCAGTAAATGGAGCTATGCCATTATAACTTCATACAGAATGTAAGATGGTAACAAGTTAAATGCAAAAATCCTATTTGAAGAAATGGTTACATCCCATGGGAATCAGGAGGAAGGTTAAGACTTATCTCCAAGCATATGATAATAAAAAATAATAAATAATTACTATTACAATAATTATAAGGCATATATTTCTGCAGTGTTTTTTATGTAAAATCATTGGTAACAGTACTGTTCAGTCACCATAAGAATGTTTACCTCAGAATGCTGCTCAAGGCTATAGAAGAAACCTGTAGCAGAAACAGAAATGGACCTCTCTCACATGATGCTTTGCTCCCCGTTCTTATAATTTAAACTATTATTATTTCCATTTCATGTATCAATGGAGTCTGGTGACAAAAGAGTAAAACTTTAATACAGGAGTTAACTTACATTCCTCTTCCTTTGGATCGAGTTGTGTAACACTGACAGATAAGCGATCTACACGTTCTTGTAAGGAGTTGACTCTAAATGAGAAACTGTGTGCTTCATTGAAAAGTTCACCAAATATATCTTCAGCATATTTACCTGAAATAGGAAAAAAGTATTAAAGCATATCAGTCACATGAATTTGCCTTGAAAACTATTTCTATTTTGCTTACAAAAGGCACATAATCATCATTTGTAACAACCTGTAATTAGTGACCTCACTAAGAATGATTTAGAAAAGTATTTAATTTACTTAACAGAAACAAAATTATTTAATACATTACAGGACAGACATTCCACTAGTACAAATTGATTTAACTGTGCCGATGTGCAAGGTAATAGACTGCTTACTTTCTTAGATATGTATAAAAAGATGATTTCCAGCATCTTAAACTGCCCCTGTATGAGCAATAACTAAACTTCCCAAGTGAAATTTATCTCAGCATTTCTCAAAATGAAGTACAGCTTCTGCCCCTACTGCTTAGAAGACCTTTAAAAACCAGAAGATCACATATTTACATCTAGGTTAGTTAGAACCCATCTATTTTTAAAATACACACTAAATGAATAAATTCTACTTTGAAGGATCAAAATTCTAGTAACTGACTAATTTACACTGAAATAAAATAAGAATCTCCTTTGTTCACTTCAGTGGGCATCGCACATTCAGTCCTAAAAGAGCAGGAGGTTCAGGTATCATGAGAAAAGGATCAGTAATGAGTTTCTCTTCTCCAGATGCAGTACTACACATAGCACTTCCAATGCATCCTGGAATCAACTCAAGTAGTCTGCCAACGCTACTGAAAAAGCCCACCAACATTGCCTAGTAAAATTTGTAGCCACATTTCAGAAATACCATATGATAGCTTTGAAAACTTTTGTGTGTATGTGATTTCTGTGCTGTTTGTGTACTTACATTAGTTTTGGAAGCATAAATCTCACAAATTTCTAACTACTTGGTTTGCACACAAGTTCTGACCGGTACAATAGGAAAGGATAGTTACAAAAACTTTGCCTTTGATGCACAATAAATCTGGAAGTATATGTAAAAATGAGGACACTTAAATAAAGACATCAAAAGGACAAAAATTAAATCCCTACAGGTAGTATGCAAACTATGTAAAGATACCATGTGGTTAGCACAAGGCCAGCCCATACCACTTATCGAGACTTAGGTAACAGCAATAGAAAATCAGCATAACAATAAAAAACAGAATATAAAAGGCGATATCAGAAGAAATGTGCAAATGAAAAAAAAAAAAGGCTCATAAATTCTGGCATATTAAACACAAAACCCCAAAATTACCCTGAGGAACAACTACCAAACTAATAATATATATTTCTTCAAAGACATGATGAACAAGAAAGCCTGCCTAGGAGTCTGAAAGCCAACTGGTGATGAAGGCATAAGGGACTACAGAGAAAAGACAAGACTGCTGCAGAGAAGCTAAATTAATGCTTTTCACTGGTGTTCAATGGAAGAAACTGAAGACATCCTCATGCCATAACATTTATTTGTGGGAGACTCAAAGAAACAGAAGCAACCATATAAAAGTCACAAAACTAAATTGACAAAATGATCAGTAAAATATTAGTAACAATTTGTAAATCTCCTTAATACATGCTGAAAGGTGGCAAGCAGAAAGTAAGATTAGAAATCTTTTTCATGGAACAGATTGAGAGCTACAGGCCTGTAAGCCTGACATGCAGACAAACAGCATAAACCATTATGAAGAACTGTATTAGCAGACACCTGAATGACTTGTTAGAGAAAAGACAACAGTGCTTTTGTAAAGTGAAATCTCTTGTGGTGGCTTAATCCTGGCTGGACACCAGGTGCCCACCAAGCTGCTTTATCACTCTCCATCCTCAGCTGGATGGAGGGGGAGAGAAAAAAGGTACGATGAAAGGCTCATGGGTCAAGATAAGAACCGGGAGATCACTCATCAATTACTGTCATGGGCAAACACTCAACTTGGGGAAAGTAATTTAATCTAGTGTCAAAGTCAGAGTAGGATTATGAGAAATAAAACCAACTCTAAAAAGCACCTTCCCCACACCTCCCCCTTCTTCCCAGGGTTAGCTTCACCCCCCCCATTTCTCTACCTCCTACCCCAAGAAGCGCAGGGGAACAGGGAATGGAGGTTGTGATGGGTTCATTACAGATTTTCTCTGCCGCTCCTTCCTCCTCAGCGGGGGGACTACTCACACTCCTTCCCCCTCCCCCACTCTTCTCCCATGGGAGAGAGCTCTTCATGAACTACTCCAGCATCAGTCCTTTGCATGGGCTGCAGTTCTTCACTAACTGCTCCAGCATGGGTCCCTGCCACGGGGTGCAGTCCTTCAGGAACTGACTGCTCCAGCACAGGCTCCTCTCTCCATGAGGTCACATGTCTTGTTAGGAGTCTACTCCAGCATGGGCTCCCCATGGGGTCACAGCATCCTTCAGGCATCCATTTCCTCCAGCACAGAGTCCTCCATGAGCTGCAGGTGGCTATCTACCCCACCATGGACCTCCACAGGTTGCAGGGGCACAGCCTGCCTCATCATGGTGCTCACCACGGGCTGCAGGGGAAATCCCGCTTCAGTGTCTGCAGCACATTCTCTCCCCCTTCTCATTCACTGACCTGGGTATCTGCAGAGTTGTTTCACATATTCTCACTCCTGTCTCAGGCTGCCATTGTTGTGCAGCAGTTTCTCCCCTCCTTCCTTAAATATGTTACCACAGAGGTGCTACCACCATTGCTAATGGGCTTAGCCTTGACCAGCAGACATTGGCTTTATGGACATGGGGGAAGCTTCTAGCAGCTTCTCACAGAAGCCACCCCTGTAGCCCCCTGCTACCAACACCTTACCATGCAAACCCAGGACATCTCTGAAGTGTTTGTAAGCACGTGGTTGGAAAGCTACCATCTAATTAGATTTCCGAAGGAGTTTTGAAAAGTCCTAATCAAAGCTTTTAAGAAATACTTAACAGCCAGGTCATAAAAAAAGAAAAGACATAGCACAGATACATAATTCCTCAAACAGTACAAAACAGATGATAAGAGTAAAGAACTGGTCTTCCCAGTTGAGAAAGTTGAGTTTTCATAGGTTTCTGTACTGGGACTTATGCTAATCAAGATACCCCTAAATGACCCGAAAAAACATGACATTAAAGTTTGCTAACCATAATAAGTCATGGAAAAGAAACATACTGAGCATTGATAAATATACAGAAACCACCGCAGGTTGAAGAGGTTTCCACGCTGAAAAGTGTTGGAGGCTGGTAGATTAGTAGGAGTACTGCACATGCTTGTGTTGGTCTTATTCTTGGAGCATCTGCTATAAGCCAGAGTGAGAAGCAGATCAAAGTTGCAGCCACTCTTAGAGCCTTTACCTTGAATTACCAGGCCATAGAAAAGTAAAGATGGAAAGTTAGTAAAGTCTAACCAGCTGGCAACTCACCTAACATAGAACATTACAAAACATGTCTTGCAACTCTGAAAAGTTTATATTCTTTAACTTGTATCTGAAGCTAGAGAAATTACTTAAAAACGTGATCCACAAAGAGCAAGATCACTAAACTTCTAATAACTTTAGTTGACAAGTAGGAGTAGGTGTAGGTGTTGGGTCATAGGTTGGACTCGATGATCTCAAAGGTCTTTTCCAACCTTACGATACTGTGATACTGTGTAATATACATTTACTAAAAAGTTAATATATTTCAGATCATTTATTCAGATATATTAGTCAATTTGACAACTCACATAATATTCCAACACAAAAATTAAAGTTCAGTGTAAAAGTTCATATATGGAATAAAAAGTAAATTGCAGGGCTCTAAAATCCAACAATTTCCCTTTTATAGCAGTATTTTAAGGCTACAGTTTACCTGTAACATTTCATCAGATTTACAATTCATCTACCTCATTAATGAGTTCCAATTAAAAATAATCTGTTTCAAAAACTCCTTTCATTACGCTGCACACAGGCACAAACATATCGCATGGAATAATTTGCCTATGCTTATGAACACTAATCCTCAAATGGGAAATACATTAAAAAAACCTGTCGTGTTTGAAGCTGTATGCCAGTCACAATGTCTCTACCTACATGCCTGTTGGCAGTCTCTTTATTTAGCTTGAAGTATATTTAACTAAATGCTTCTTCAAGCAGAGCAAAATTGCTTTTAGTCAAATGTACTACCTCCTTTCAAAAGAATACTATGTGTGAACATATAGAGGTATGCAGCTTTTAGAATCCAGTATTTGTTTATGCTGCTGTCTCTGTGTGTACTCCATATGAATACATCTCCAATTTTGAATGGTTTACAAAATATACAAGTGAACAAAGAGTTAACAAACTTCAAATAAATAAAAAAAATCTTATGAGAAAAAAGTACATTAAGTAAATAAAGCTGATCTCGTTCCCCTTAATTTATAAGTAATGTATTAGAAGAGTAAGGAATCAAAATTAATTCTACTACATAGAATGAATATTCCAGAGTATTATTAACATTTTGGACACCCTAAATCGTTATGGGACTGCTTGATGAAAACCCCTACTTCTGCTTCGTGCAGTACAATAAAGACAATGACAGATGACCATGACAAAATAATAACACCTGTGGATCTTGGTCACAGCTGGATACATAATACCAGATTAGAAAGATCAGTGATCTTGTTTGCCTATTAAATTAAATGACTAATATAGACTTCTGCAAATAAATTATTTCAACATCTGTGAAAAGCTCAGTTTACTGTATTTGCAAAACTTGCTAAATTGACCAGAATAGAACAAAATTTGTCATTTTCAAAAGGCAAGCCATATTCCCTCCAATATTACTAGCTGTTCTTCTCAGTTCATCACACTTCCATTTATTTTTATTAACAGAGTACAAGTTTTTTTCATTTAAATTAAGGAATATATTATTCACCTTATTATTCTTTTCACAACTTTTTCTCTTGTCTCGAAGGACTCTATTCACAATTAACCCTTCAGTAAGAAAAAGGGATACGGGAACGCAGCTCCCTCTGCTGTCAGTCAATGTCCTTTTTCGTGACAGCCAAACAAAATGTCTTGGAAGGGACATGTTCTTCCTCCCCCCCAAGAATGTGTGTGTTTTGATAGCCTTTTTTGAACATTTTATTTTTCTGACATTTAAAATGGACCTATAAGCTGAAAATAGAATACTATCTATAAAATAGCTAGTATTTCAGCTACTAGCTGAAAATAGAATAAAAATAATACTTCTCACTGCCTTACTTATTTTTTAAAAATAAAACCCACCAAAGCATGTATTATCCACTCGATGGCAGTAAATGTACAGTGGCTTATAAAAACTGAAAAAATGACCAATCAATTTTACAGTTGTCCACTTTCACCATTTGTTTCTCTTATCTCCTAATTTTCCCCTATAGTTTCTTCAACGTTTGTCCAGCATTGGCTTCTGCACACAAATGAACAATTTCTAACTACACAATACACTAATGTGAAGGGATACTACAGGTAACAAAAGGTTATTCTGTCTTGTTCTGGGAGACTGGTTATGTATCAGATGAACTCAAGTCATCCACAATCACCACATAATGTTCTGAACCTTATTTCAGGCTTACTAAACAAAGTGTGGCAAAGAGGTGGCAAACAGATGTCTCTTAAGTCTTATATTAAAAGACTTTCATATAAAATTTATATATATAAATGTTGTACAAATTCCTAGAACCACACTAACACGCTGCAGGATTGGTGCATAAAGCACCAGTCCTTAAATTCATCTGAGCTACTGCATTCTCTACACTGTGTCCATTAGTAAACCTTAAGGAAAGGGCATTTAAATTAATCATTTTACAACACTAGATCAGTTACCACGAGATTCTGTTACAGGCTCTCACAGGAGGAGTGATGAGTCCTGAGGCAGGACTTCTAGAAGAAGCCACTTCTTTACTTTCCTTTTCCAATTTTAAAGAAAAAGAGTTCCAAACTCTTCAACTGCACCCAAGGCTGAAACAGCATCCTTCAGATTGATTATGGCATCAACAGCCTCTAGGACCTGCGGTCTAAATATTAAGTAGCTATCTGGATAAATAAATTGAGCACTCAAAGTGCTCAATGTCATAAAACAACATCATTTTTAGAAATTCAAGCTGATGACTGGTAAATATCAGGCCAAAGTGAGATGCACCAAGTGCGACAATCAAAATGAGACAATTGTTCAATGTTGTGAAAAGTATTAATCTTAATAATATTAATTCATTGATCTAAATGATTTTATTAATAATTTAAGCGTAACTATACTGTCAAACTTCTGGAGCTCAGCAGAGGAAGGATTAACACGTGCAGAAACAAAATATAATATGACATATTTATAATTGAGATAAAATTATAAAAATTTTTAATATATTAAATGTCACGACATTAAATGCAATGTATAATGAGGTTTCAGATTATTAATTTTCATATTAGTATGTTATCTTAATATTAAAATAGTAAACATGTTGATATATTGAAACATACAAACCTCAAAATATCACTATACTTTAAAACACAGGTTGCGCAACTTGTTTTTTTTAAAAAAGATGTAGTCAATAAGTATCAGGAAAAATAAGAATTCAGCCTGCTACCCACCTATGTGCTGTCATTACTTGACTTAACATAGAATAGTTTTGGTTGGAAAAGACCTTTAAAGGTCATCTAGTCCAATCCCTCTGCAATAAGCAGGAACATCTTCAGCTACATCAGGTTCCTCAGGGCCCCATCCAACCAGATCTTGAATGTTTCCAGGGATGGGACACCTACCACATCTCTCAGCAACTTGTTAGTGTTTTACCACCATTACTGGAAAATATTCTTCCTTATATCTTGCCTAAATCTACCTTCTTTCAGTTTAAAACCCATTCACACACTAAACAATATTTTTGTGCAGTATATTTTCTAAAAAATAAAAGCATTGAGCAAAAGCAGCCATAAGAAGGGTCTCAATGTCCTACTGCACAATCTCTTCTCAATATCCTTGCGCTATGCAAATTCATGTTATTCACTATTGAATAGCTCTTCCCTACACAACAGTGTATATATTGGAAAATAATCTTTCAGGATAACTAGTTACATGGGCCACTATAACCAGAGACCCTTTATAAAGCAAAACAAGAAAGTCGTTCTAAGTCTATTAATACATTTTTCCTCCTCCATTAATTCTGACACATAATTTAACATATCCATTGCCTGTTGATTCAGCTTCAGATCTTCACTACATTAATTTTATTGAATTGAATGTTTTAGCAAAAATTAAGGTATACTAGAGATCTGCTTGAAACATTGTTCCTCATCAAGATCATTTTAACCTCATGGCTCAGTGGTTGGCAGACAGACTGAAAACTAGGAGACTGAACTGCCTCCCAGGCTTGGAGATAAGAACCTTGGTAGAACCTTGAGAACTTTGGTGCGCTCTGAAAAATTGTGCAATGAATATAGTTCAGTGGTGCTAATTATCATTATGAAGGTGTAAGGGCAGTTCACAAGGACTGGATTTAAGTATTGTAACTGCGACATTAGAGTACTGAAGAGGCAACTTGAATCCTTTAGCCAGCAAAATTGAACCAGGCATTTATCAGACAATCTGATCGGGATTTCAAAAGTATTAAACTCTGGTAAAGGCCAGCTCTGGAGCAGGTCTGATGCTCCATGCTGACATCCAAGCAGAAAAAGTCAGCCTTCAAAAATCTCCACTCACGGGGCTCTGAGATATCATTTCCTACCTGCCACTGAGGACATCATCAAGAAAACTAGCTGAGATTATCCACAGATTTGTGAATATGTAATGAAGGAAACTGCTGAGAGCTGAACCTGATGTTGAAGGCACCAGTCCTAAAGATCACTTCACTGGGAAATCTTGCCCTTCCTTTTCTTCTTTAGTATACCCCGAATTCACTGCTGTATGTAGGCAAGGAATTAAAGACACATAAGACTTTACTCTGCTAACACACAGTAGTTTTCAGTGAGAAATTACTGACCATTTGTTCATCCCCTCATTATAATTTGAGGTGGACACGGAACAGCATCACATTGCCAATGCTACCCCTGCTGGGGAAACAGTATCAAAAAATCGGGTAAAAGAAATCAGAGAGAGTCTTTGAGAGGATGGGAGTCTCTGGAAAAGCAGAGTAAGCCTTTAGTTTTCAAGTCCATCAGCTCCCTTGCCCCAAGTGCCTAAGAACACTCTCTAGTGTTCCCTGGCAATCACAGTAATAATATGAAAGAGGGGTGACTAATGAAGAAAATTTAACTAGAATACTGAATATGCTTGCGAGCACAGCGAGAAAGGATTTCCAAGGCAGGACTTGCCACTGGGATATTGCTGTTTTGGGAATACTGACTGAAGCTGCAGATCTGCAGGCACCTACCTCCAACCATGCAACATGCAGGGGCCTTGTCATATGCTGAAGATGTTGTCCAGACAGGATGAAGAGAGATGGGTTGATCTTTGAGCTGAACAGGCCTGGTTCTAAAGACTAGTTGCAGTCCAGACACTTTGCTGCTAAGTAGTTCTGGAGAAAAATTTCTCACTCGATGAATATAAGCACCTTAAGCCATGGCAAACTGAATGTTTTCCTGAGGTGACAAAATGTCTCTAACACGGTGAGGAGTGTTTAAAACCTTCTACAGAATGGCATGGTAAGGAAAATATAAGGAAGAAAATTTAAAAGTGTCCCAGAGGGGAAAAAAAGGGGGGAAGAAATAATATGCTTGAAAGTCAGGGTTTCACTCCTGAAAACTAACAAATAAAGGGTGGGGAAAAGAAATAACTAGCTAGGAGAACATGGTAAAAACAGGAAATAGTACAAAGAAAAGATGAAAAGAGGGGAAAGGCTACTGAGAGTTCAATGTTAATTGAAAATTGGTTTTACTAACATAAAAAGGCTTAGCAAAAAGCAATGCAGCATTCTATTTCTTTATATAGATGTAGAAGAAAAAAAAGAGGAAGGACATCTTGCTATGATTGAATAAAAGTTCTGGTCTGAATGGCTGAGATACAAATACTCATTAAAGAATGAAAAGGAGAAATGTTCTCTCCAGATGGAGGTGTCGGAGACTGGGGCCAAGAACAAACCCCATCAGTTAGGTTTCTTATGTGTTACTGAGATTCTGTGTACAGGGAACAGCTGAGTAAAAGGAAAAACAAGATTTGTCAATAGCTCTGAACAAAATGAGGAGGTTACATGCACACAAGAGAACTATTTATTAATCTTCTAACAATGGCACAGCTGCACAGTGCTCTCAGTTGTGTTTCACATATGCTGGAATGCTATAGCAGAAGAAACACCAACACATACCAACTCGGGCCGTAATGGAGTACTAATGTATCTGAAATATCGCTGAAAAAACATAAGCGAGCACTTCTCTAAAGCAGATACAAACAGAAAGCAAGAAATACAGGGAAGGATGGCTAGGAAAATAAAACAGCTGTTGCTGTTGTCCAGAGTTTGTTTCCATAGTGCTAAGAAAAGCTGTCAGAAGACAGATCCTTTTATGAAGCTGGAAAAGACTGGGAATAGACAAAGGAAAAAAATCACTTACTAGCAATCTTGTATGTTGTATCAAGAAAAGACTGATGTGTTTTCATGCTCCAGGGAGAAAGACAAAGACTATCACTCAAAGCAGGAATAAATATTTCGTCCTTTCATCTCTACTTCTTTTAAAGGTCAAAATTCTCAAATTGAACAATTAAAAGCAGCACATCAAGTAAACTATGAAAGGATTGAGAATTTGTACGGAGACATACAGCAGCTACTGCTGACATGCTGATGTAAGGCTCTTTTCATTTTATATTAAAACACAGTGAAGCAGAATTCCTGTCATTTTATAGGTAAGGGTTCTGCAGGAATGTCCTACTTACACATAGTATCCAAGATCACAGAAACACAGTCCTTTTCAGATTGAAAGGATCTTCAGAATTCCTAACCACATACATGACAATTTAGCTTTTCTAAATAATGTTTTTCAAGATAATTTAGAGTATTGAAGGTTCTAATTCCATCAGAGCACTCTTTTCTACATCGTATCAGAAGAAAGTTGGTCTTGAGAGTCATAATGGCAGGAGATTAAACCTCTATTTCAGGGTTGGTAACAGAAAAATCTTAGATGCAGAAATTACTAAGTGCTAATCAGGTCAAAGACCACTCATATAAATTTGCATAGCTTTACTGTTAAAAGCAAAAGCAGATTTAGTTTAAAGAAAATGAAACCCTACCAGAACACTCAGTTTCTGCTCTCAGAGTGAAGCTTCATTTCGTTTACAACTTTAATGTCAATTCTCAAAAATATACATTATCCACAGAAAACAGAAAGGGAAGGATTGCAGAGAGGCTGGTTGCCAGGGGACTGCTGAGAAACCATGCCTGCTGGCTGTGACTCACAGGCAACCACTAAAATTTATCTGCATGTCAGCAGGCCTCGCTGTGCACCCGAAACAGTGACACACCAAGGTTTAAGCATGTGGGAGACAAAATTCCTATGCCAGAATTCACAATCTTTTTGAATTTGTATTGCTACTAGCACAAACAGGCAGAACACCTAAATGAATCCTGAAACAAAACACTTCCACAGGTACTCATACCTTTGTAACACAATCTCCGTTTTTATAGAGCAATCACAGTATCACTGAGAAATAAGGATTATTCTGCAAAACATGCTCTATTTAATTGTAGGAGAGGTTTTTGTTGCTAAAAACATACACAGTTTAAACCAAAACATTACAGATTGAAGAACTGAATCAATTTATTGCATGAAACTCAGAAAAGGAACGTCTGTCATTCATTAATTCAGTTTGTATAAACACTGTCCGCAGAAAAACTACAAACACTATGATGCTATTTGAAGGGAAGAATAAGAGTTTGAAGTAACAGGTCTTGCTCATCAGTGTTTAATTTGTTTATAAACAATTGAGTGACCTATTCCAGGCTTGCTGTTGCAGAGTAAACTAGTGCATTTTCCCTCCCTTCTTTCCTACCTTCCTTGTCATTTCTAACATTGAATGCCTTGTTGGCTAACAGTGAGTCACAAATTCATGATGGAAACTCCTCTCAAGTGAAAACAGCTAATTTAGGGCTCATCCCTATGTATGCGCGTAGAACCACATTCCTTCTACAGAAAAGGTGTTTATGTAATTATGGTTAAATTGTCTTGCAAGCGTCTTTCTCACTGTGCTGTACATTAGGCAAGCCATATAACAAAAGTGGAAGCATTCTTCAATACTTTTTTTTAATTCCCTTGAGTTCTTTCTGTTCCAGCATGGCTTCATCTTGACCTCTTCCTGAACAGCTGTATAAAAATGTCAGGCTTAAGGTCTGCATATCATGAAAACATAGCAAAGGCAGACGAATCTCAACAGATAAGCGCTGAGACCATGATGTTGAGTTACAAGCTGGTGTTCTTTAAAATTGAAAACCAAGGGGCTTGTAAGGTAAAATTAAACTTCCAAATGAAAATACCAAAAGTAAATTTGGCATGCCACCTAAGAAAGAAATTCCCTTAGGTGGAGTATATAATCAAATAAGAATTTTTAAAACAAGCAAACTAAAACAATTGAATACAATATTATTAAGAATGACTTGGAAGGGGACGCTAGTACATGAGTGGCTAATCTGAGAAGGGCTTTTGGCAGAACGAAGCAGGACCTGAGATAGTGATCATATACTGCAGCTTAATCTGATATGCTCTTAGTTCACTGAATGGAATTTAAATAGTTAAGTTGCTTTCCTTGCTGTTGCAGCAGCTATAATAACGTTCATATTTATGTGCTGTAAGCATTCCTGTCTTGATTGCATAATTTGGTGTCTTCAATTAGAGTCATCAATCTAATCTTTGAAAAGCTGCCAAAACGAAGTTAGCATACAATCAACCAATAACTAAACCGATCCAATTAAAAAATTAGGCTACATCACCTATGACCATAAGATATTGGCAGATCTAAAAGACTTTTCAAATTGCAGATGTATATACATGCACATTTTAATATTTAACATGTTGATAGTCTAGAAAATACTAATGCCCTGGTGGTTAAAAAGCAACTGTACTATTGGAAATTCAAAATGCTACCATGCTGGCTCATTTGACAACTTTTAAAAGTTGCTGTAATAAAAACAACCCAGAAACCAGCCTTTTCAGAAAAAGTCCTTCAGAGTTCTAGTGGTTGAAAAGTATTCATTCCTCTCAAATTGTTAACAGAAGGGATAAGGAAGACAAATCTTTATTTGTTTGAAATACTTTGTAATACTTACATTTCTGGTTTTATCATTTCAAAAGAAAATCACTTTTTTTTCTGAATGCCCACAACATGACCAAGGGTTTAAGTTACGAGAATTCAGCAAACAGCGATATATTCTTTCATTATGTTGTATTTCCTACTCAAGAATTGCTCTAATGTTGGCAAATACTGACTTCATTAACTACCAGATATCTTTTTCTGTCATGTTCCACTGGTAACAGAAATACACAGTGGAACAGTTTTAAGATGTGCTGCTGGAAAAAATTCCTAGCTTGCTTTCTAGAAGTCAGTAGCCACAAAAGAGTACATTCAAGGCTCACAGAATTTGAAAAGGTGTTCCTACTTTAACCACAAAAACTACAACTGTAAAATACAATAGTTCTAAATACAGCTATTAGGGCAAAGGACTTACTTAGGCTACTCAGTTGTCTGATTATATTTGCCAAGGAGATATTGGTGACACATTCCAATTCATTCTTGATACCTCGGGGCAAAGCTGTGTGGCACAGGTGCCTGGGGTCTATGTTTCTTTTTACCAGCGGCATTCTGAAATATATCAGAGGACCAGCAAACCTGTAAAGAAAGGAAACAAAATACTGTTATAAGTTTAATTACATTTTAAATTCAGGTTATGTTTAAAGTTAAATTGACTAATCCTGACAAGATAAAAATACCTCCACAGCACTGAGGAATTCATTGCTCTAAGTACATAAATCTTTTCTTCTTTGCCCAATGAAAGACTATTTCATTCTCTCTGTATAATCCTTTACCTGACTCAGATGCCAGTGAAGTGACAAACAATTTTTTACAGTTCATGCTTTTTTCTTTTTTCCCCTGAAAAACAAGACAGGAAAATCTCTGCAGTACAAAAACATTAAAGAATGATTTCCTTCTTGATAAACTACTTCCTTATTCAAGCCAAACAAAGTCCAACAAAAAATTCCCTTTATTACAAGGTCAAAGTCAAACTAGTTGCCTATTCCACCTGAAAGGCAGATAGAATCCATTCAGTAGGTAATGTCATGTTACTAGCAGGAATCACCCTTCTAGTCTAAACTTCTAATCAGCACTTCATACCTAATCAAGGTAAGAAAAGAGAAGACGTTTCTTTCCCACCTACACTGCTACTGGCAGTAAATTCAGCTAGGAATGCATCTTCCAAATGCAAAAGGTTCCTCAGTAAACTTGTAGTGCTAAGTCCTCCATGACTCAGAAATCCTACCCCTCCACAACTTTACAAATTCACATATGCTAAATCAAGAGTCTTACTAGTTATGCAGAGAGCATAAGAATCATCTCAGGCTGCGAATCCCAGGCTTGTAATTTTCTGCACCCAAGGCACTGATTGGAAGGAGTTTCCCAGGGGGCAAGTTATGCCTCTTAGCTCATCAGTGCTGCTTATTAAGATCTGCCTGTTAAAACTTTTCTTCATGAAAAATGGATTCCCTTAAGTTCTGCAATTTTTCTATCCTCTGTCATGTAAAATTCTGAATGACCAATGTAAAACTCCAATGACCAATGTATGATATTGCGGAAGAGATTACACTTTCTCCAGTCAGCAAGGCAGACAAGTTTTCCACAAGGCAACTTGCAGTCCTAGTCACTCAACCAGATAGCCTGATACAGCTTCATCTGTCTTATGCTTAGAAGCTTCCTCACAAAATGTTCCCAGGATGCAAGTAGGGTTTCATGTTGCACCACAGAATGCATCTCCCCAACAGTATAGGTTTAGCCATTGTTATCTTTACTTGGTTGAAAAAGAGATTTTTTTGGATAAGAATAACATGAAACCATGGTGGTAGAGCTGAAAAATTGCTGACCAAGAACAGCACAGGGAATTAAAACAAAGACAACTGTAATAAAGTATTTTCCTCTCACAGGCTGCTTAGATTTTTCCTTGACACTTTAATTCTTAAAGAGTATTTTTTTTCTCACCAAAGCCAGGGCTCATAGCTGAGCGACTAAAGCAAGAACTTTACATCTATCTGAGAAATATCTCTGTGTTTCCAGGATCTGATGAGACTTCGTTCATTGCATCTTAACACCATGTCTACCGCCCTTATTTTCTTGAAAGAACCAGAATATTTTAAGATTTTGAGGAGTAAAAAGCAATGAAAATAATTTTTCTAGTCACTGACCTAAGGGAAAGATTACACAGTTCTTAAAATTTTGTAATTTAGTCTCTCAATATTAACAGTGAAAATTATGGAAGTGTGTGTGGGGCAACAGCAAATTATAAGAACAGATTTTTATATTTATTTTCTAGGAATATCCCAAAATCTTTCTTGACTCTAAATACCTAAGTACTAAAAAGCTAGCTTCTACATACAAGCTAAATGAAATAAAAAGTGCAAATAAGAACAGCGTCTCAGACAGAAGCAATGAGAAAGTGTTTACAGTTAAAGTGAGACATTATACCTGCTGACGCAAGATACAGGTATAGCACAAAGCAAGGGAGATCAAATGGGCCCCACCAGCAGAGCTTCAGCTGTCTTAGGAGCTGCAGTGACAAGACTCTGGAAAAATCCTTAACTACGTTTTTTTTTATCGTGGGTCCCCAACAGAAAATAAAGGAACCATTCTGTCACTATCAAAAAAACACAGCAAATGATACGTGAGCAATGTTCTACAGAAGCAATTAAATATTAATTCCAGACTTAAGCCCTTTCTTGATTACTGCTTCAATGATACTGTTGTATAAGCAGCACAATAGGCAAGTCTTTTAAAAAGAGTTTCAAACAAAACCTTGTAACAGAAAAAGTAAAAGTGTACATATAAAAGAAACTGAAATAGTCCTTACTTAATCTAGGTCTGGATTATAAATGTTAAAACAAATTCTGTAAATAAGAAGGATAACAGAAGTTGATGCCTACTGTACTTTTTCTTTTATCTTATATAATCAGGATGTTAATAAGTCATGATATTGCTCTCCCTCTTTGATTTTATATTATTCATCCAAAAACCTGACCAGACTTTAGCATGTGCAGATTATAAAGCTTCAGACACTTTAGAAAACTGTGTGTAATAGCAATAACAAAAAAATCTTATCATTAATTGCAGCCCACTGCTAGACAGATTTTAAGTAACAGTGTTTGAATGTGAATTGCCCTTTACCTATCTGATTTGTCTCTAGAATAGAACACTAAACAAAATAGTTGAAAAGACACAGTATTAGTCCACATATTTTCTGCAACAGGCATAAAAAAAATGCTGCACTAGCAGAGATTAAGCCAGAACTCCCTGGACCTCAAATGTACAACTCTGAACCGGAATAAAAGTCCATTTAAGAGAATGGAAAGTTTCTTGCATTTACCTCTCTAGAATTTGCAAAAATTCCACTCTTCGACTTTTTTTTCCTCCCTCAAATCCCCCCAAATCCCGTTTTCTAATATGCAAATAACACAGTTGTGGCTGTCCTACCCAAGTATAACAAAAAGGGCAACAGGGGGAACAGTAAGAATGGTAAAAGGGATAGTTATAGTTCTAAAATAAGAATATACCTGGAAAGAAATGACAGAAGATAAAACTGACACACTCCAAATTATGCACCATGTTTGAAAGGTATGCAAAGCCTGAACAAAGACTATTTTCTTGTTTCTCCCAGAAACAAGAACAAGGAGATAAAGAAAATATCACTCACACATGCTCAAAATGAAGAAAAACACATTTCATACAATGTTCAATAAATTGTGGAACTCATTGCCACAGGCTACTGTATAGAACAAAAATACCTGCTGTTAATTTCTCCACCACGGACCACATAGTCTTTGCAGTTTGTTGCAACCACTAGAAGATCTTGATGATTCCTCCCCAATTGTATTTAGTGATTCCAGCACGGGGAGCCCTCACTCATGAAACAGGTGTGCAACAGCAAACTGAATTTTACTGTACCCAAACAATTTTTTTCCCTCCTATAAAAATGTCTTTCTTACAGCAGTTCTTATCAAGAAAGCTGAAAAATTTTGAAATCACTGTATTTGTTAAGCAGCTTTACAACTGTGAAAGAGAAAAAAACCAACAAAAAACAAAAAAGGTATTGTTACAATCTAGTATAGCCTTTAAGTTAAAAACAAAAAAATAGACACACACCCCACACCCAAGCCATACATTACCCAAGCCACTCTGGCAGTAAAGGAAAAATTTATTCCTAGATCATAAAATCATGTTACAATATTGCTCCCAACTAAGCCCTCGAAACTCTTCATAACCCCAAACGGACAGAAGAGAGAAGCAGCTTGTCAGTGCACAAGAGCATTCCTGCAGGTAAGGACAGTTACATGACACCTCCTCAGAGCCTTATAGTTCTCCTGTCTCACAGGTCTCGGAGCTATCCCTCCCCTTAGCCCCACTGCTCCGGGGAAGGGAAGGCAATCCTCAAACACGAGGTATCTCCTCTTCACTACTGCCCCATACAAATCTTTAAGGCAAGTCTTAAGAAGTGGCACCAGTTTACTCTTCAGTTAACAGGATGTGCTTTACTCTGTATTGGTCCTAAACTCTTCACAAAAGAGACGCAAGTCTTGTTTGCAGGAACACTATTGTAAACTCTCTTCTCTCAATTCCTATGCATCCTGTGAAGCACTCCCAGTCCACTTGAGAAGCCAACTCTAATCTTCTTTACAAACTCCGCTGCTACTTGAGTTGCACAATGGCTGGTGCCCCACACGTCAGTGTGAATACAGAATACAAATACGTGTACATACTGAGTGTTTAATGGTTTCATCAGTTTCTCATGCTTTCATATGTGATTTTTAGGAATTAGGTAAAATATTCAGGTTGCTTTTTCAATTAATTCCTATTACTTAAAAGAACTGCAGAACAACTGCACCAATGAAAGTTAATTATTACCTTTTTAGAAGCGCAGATTTAATGAGCTCTGACTGCACTTCTTTTCAAAAGGGAAGTTGCTTAGTGTGTTGCAGGGCCCTCCTCAGCTGTTAGGGGATTTTCGGGTGATGCTCTTCCATCTCTGTATCATATCCCTCAGACACTGCTCACAGCAGCTGAGAAACCTGCTCAGATGGCACCCGCCCGGTGCCCACAGGGCAGCTTGCACAGGCACGGCATTGCTCATACAATCTGACCACGGCGGTTTCACCATGTTGCCGGTGCCAAGAGAAGGACCTGGGGAACACCATTGTAGGACAACAGCCACCATTTTCCCTTAAACAAGCTCCCACAGAAATACTAGAGTACTGCAAGATGTGTGGAGAAATGTTACGTTACTGGAAGCTTGTGAGAAATATGAAATGTCACTTGTCACAGTAATGATTCAGGTTCCCTACCAAGTACTGTACGACAAGTAGGAATGAAAGCACAACATCACGATGGGGAAAAAACTGACCGACTAGCCTGTCCAACAGCTTAACTGGTAACTAAACTATACTCCAGTTTTACTTTCAGAAGACTAAACTAGGGTCTAGAGGAGAAATCATACGAGAAGAGGCTGAAGTCACTTGATCTGTTCAGCCTGGAGAGAAGGGAGACTGAGGGGGGATCTCATACCTGTCTACTATTTCCTCACAAGGGAAGGAGGAGGAGCAGGCTCTAATCTCTTCTCTCTGGTGACCAATGATAGGACTTGAGGCAATGGCAGGGGAGGTTTCCGTTAGATATTAGGAAGAGATTCTTCACCCAAAGAGTGGTAGAGCACTGGAACAGCTCCCTAGGGAAGCAAGAAAGGCACCGAGCCTGACAATATTCAAGAAGCATTTGGACAATGCCCTCAGACACACAATGTGAATCTTGGGAGTGTCCTGAGCAGGGACAGGAGTTGGACTTGATGATCCTTGTGAGTCCCCTTCCAACTCAGGTCATTCTGATTCTATGATTCTAATGATATTTCCCAATCACATCCCTTTTTTAATGAAGATTTACTTCTGATTAGGCTACATTTTGTCCTTACTAAACTTGACAATATTTTCTTATTTTCTTAGTGTTAACAAGACAGTCATCTATAATTTTGATACAATATACCAATCACGCACGCCCTTCCTTTCACGAGGTTAAATTTAACTCCAGCCACTTTTATAGTGTAACTTTATGCCTTAGTATTACCATACTTCTTGCAATTATCCTTTAACAAGGTGCAATGGCAATGCCTTTCATATGCCTCATTTAATTGATCATGTTCTAGCTGCTGGCAGATCAGACCACATTTTGAAACACAGCAATCAATTTAACACTTACCCCACTCACCCTTAGAAGCAGAATTAAGAACATAAAATAGTTTTTATATTTGCCTATATAGTCACGTACTAACTGCATCTACACTATACAGACTTCGGGACAGAACAAGAGTAGCCAATAAACATCTTCAAATGTATTAATTAATCTGGTAAAATGAGAATCGTACCAGTTAACAAAACAAGCTCTCTCTCCTGTCAAATTTTCTTAATTATACTACCAGACATCAAGTTAGATTAGTTGCAGAAAAAACAAAGATGAAGATCTTACAATACACACCTCCACTATGAAAAGGTAAATGTGCAAAGACTTCATGCAGCTTGTTTCTCGGCAGCACCCTCTGCAAGATCAAGGTCCAGCTAAAAGATGGAGAAAAAAGACACCAATAGTAGTGTGTCCTTCACTACCACCTACTGCCAAGTCAACATAACCATTTTAAAATTCTAAAGGCAGCTAACATCCCTTAGAAGATGCATCTTGGAACTGACAAGATGACAACTGACAAATTGACAATTCAACAGAAACCTGTTAAAATTATTGTTTTGCAGTCCTTCCTGTTAAGAACTATGTCACAGAATCAAAGATCTCCTTGAAACACTTACCTCGAATCTCAGTCTTCTGCAACTTGCTCTCAAAATTTTTTCTAACTGCAGATGATGAGGAAGAGATGACTTTGACACCACTTTTTAGTTGCCATTAAGCCAAACAACTCAAAAATATAATACTACAAAGTGATGTTGACATCACTGCTGTATAAGAATTAGAGTAAAATGAACTATTCATATATAATACCTCCTATACTACATTATCTATTTAAAAAGTTACATTTCTTGTCAACGTATGGAGCAATGACTCTATACAGTATACAAAGGAAGTTGATTATTTCTTTATTAAGCCACAGTCATTAATAAAATATTTCTTATTTTATTTGTAGTCATGAGTATAAAAAATACTGTTCCTGAAGTAATACCAATATCAGTCTCTCAAATATTTTCTTAACATTCAGTTGCTGAACAGAAGATAAGATTACACAGAGATGGACTAATATGTCAATGGACTACTGTAGTCTCTATCTTAGTAAAGTATTTGATTTGCGAGATAATAATGAACACACTCCTAACTCACAAAATTATAAAATGTATTTAAAAATTCACTTGTAATTTTTACTCTGTATTTAATAATGAATGACTTGTGTATTGTTTTAATGGCCTGTGACAATTATTATTTTCTTCCTATAGAACTATCTGTTAACCATCTCAGTACATCTATTGTGTCAGATAAGCAGAAAACAGACAAGGCAGTCGCAAAAATGGGTAGGACTGGAGTTCTACTCAATCTCTAAGGCGTAATTACAGACAGTGCTAAAACCCTACTTTTCAGTTACTACCACACAGACAATTTTCTCCAAGATGTGTATCGTAATACTGCAATTTCTCCCTGTGCATGTGCGGACACCTGCACACAGAGGCACACACATCTTTAAAGCACATGCAAAAAAAAAAAGAATTGAAAATTATGACTTTGATTATAGACGCAAATCAACAGCTGCATCTACTTCCTTGCTGAAATGTCTGATTTTCACCCTTATTCAGCTAAACAAATGAACAAAAGGCAATAAGTTTTTACACTGTACGAAACCAAGTTCATATTTTCAGCTCTATATTGGTTGCAACTATCATAAAACAGCATATAAAAAATGAAGGCAATTTTAGAAAGTTATGGGTGAGAAGAAATGGAGTGATTAATTATTTGTAGGTTGACTTTTAAAAGCTTTATCTGTGATAATTTTTTTCCAAAAAATCTTAAAAACAGTTATTGCCACTGAGGTAACTCCAGTGATGGCAGCAACAGTAGACACTATAAAATATAATCCCCTAGTAATAGCAGAGTAACATTGCTAATGCAGCAGGTACAACTTCATTAACAGAAACAGCAGCAGTACTTCAGGGGAGAAAGTTGACACATCAATTCACGACTGCAGGAGCTCCCTCAAGTTTTAGAAGAGGCAACAACATATTTTCATTAAGTGAGACACAGCAATCTCGGTCAAGTGAAGGAGCTACATACAACAAAATACAGCATTACAGCATGGAGCAAACTGTTTTTACTGAGTGAATGCAGCCCTCATGGCTTCGAAACCACTTCCGAATTTGTTGGGGAAGATCTGTAAAAGCTTGACTCCAGCTACAACCCATTGTATGTGTTTGACCTTCTTCAGGGTCCATAAATACTTGTCTGAAATTTCTCCCACCTGTGTTTTGTTTGTGCTGTCACCTGCCCCTCTTGTCCAAGGAGGCAGGTGACAGAGGCTCTCACCATCAGTTATACAGTCCTCTCCTCCCCTCAAGCCCTACTGGAGGATTTCACTCCCATCATGTGTACAGAGCAAAAACCTAAGGTATTCAGCTCAGTATTGATTTATTTTTCATAATACAGACACAAAATACCACAGGGTTAAATAAACAGCATGAAAATTTTGGAAATCTCTTCCCTTTTGTTAAGCAGAACTCCTACTAATGAAGAGGAATTCAAACACAAACAATTCAGAGCACAGCAGCTTACAAAATGTGGCTTTTTTCAGATAGTTTCATTCTACAAGGCTAAGCTCAGCTTGATTTCACAGAGCTGAAGTTTTTTCCTTTGTTTTCAATTCTATTTGTTACGCATTGATTCTTTTATCTGTGTCCCTTCCTTCATTTTCGCCCCTTACCAAGAACTTCTATCATACCATAGCGTCTTCTACATGGAAGTTGTTTATATCACATTTAACAAATTACAGCAAAAACAACCCAGTCACCGTAAGTGCAGTTATTTGATGTGTCTTGCTAAATAACTGTAAAAACATTTCTATTCATCTTAATAAAGGAACTATTCAAGTCAAATTGCTTTTGGGAAAAAACAAAACCAAAGAAAGCAGGTTCAACACTACCTACCCTGAACAGCAGGACTGCTGGGGGCAATAAGCCACCAAGCCAGTTGCATTTCTGGGTCACAGATAAAATTCAATGAATGAAGTAAGACATGACACTGTTTAGCATGTCTACAGCAAGAACCATTTAGACATACAGACTTCCTTCACACAAATGATTCTAAGCAAAAATGAAAATTAAAAAACAGAGCAAAATTTTTGATGTAACAACTCAAGTTCCAAAATATATGTAACATAAAAGCCACAGAACTAATTAGGAATAAAATTTGATTTAAAAAACACTCTAAGTATCTTAAAGAAAATAACATTAAATATTTCCAGGTGTTAGATTAGAAGTGGTATTGGGTTTTTTCCCTTATAATTCTACTTCTCAGTATATTTAAGCTAAATATATATTTAAGCTACATATACCATGCTTCAATCCCTTCATGACCTATGAAGTTTACAAAAGTGTACATAATTAGAACATAATTGCATTCTTCAAATCCAAACAGAAATCTTAAAAGGTACGAAATACTAATCAAAAATTCTTCTCCTTCCAATATTGAAACTACGCATTGAACTGCAGTGAAGACTTACAAAAACAATCTTGTGAATAATTCACAGAAAACATGAGAGGCATTGTCTCCAAACTGACACCAGTTCTGAAGATAGCTTACTACAAAATGGAAGATTAATGAAATTCATCATATGTGTCCATATATTAATGCAGAAATATTTAGTCATTGTGGAACCACACTGCATTTTATCGTCAGAATATTAATCAAGAAAAATAAATAGTGACTCCTTGTACTTGTATTTCTATTAAGCTTTCTGAAGAAGTAATTTTAAAAATATAAATTATATGCACAATGTACTTGCATTATATAAATGGACACACATACCCTGCTACCTCTAAATAGAAGTCTTAAATTATTGGATGTAAGATTTGAAAAAAGAACTGCAGAATTTCCTATCAGCATTATAAATATTACTCAGATTACCCTGTACTCATTAGTTTTCTCCTAGTGAGCTCCTGTCAGGTCATTTGATTAAATAACAATTTTGGAAGTATTCTGGGTTCTAATTTAGGTACAGCCAAGAATGCTCAAATTAATTTTTGATTACAAGTTTTCCTCCATTCCCCAAAGGCTAAAGATGTATTAATGCATAACATACTATCTGATTTGAAATTGCTTTTTGAGACCTATGTTTTATCTGATGACATTTTTTCTCCCAGCATTAATCTAGTTTTCCTGGTAATGGTTTCTACATACGGTGTGTAACACAAAAGCCCTATGATGGATTGCAACAAAAGCTCTTTATTATAGTCTTGACAGAGACAGATAACTAATCCAGTGTTAATTTAAAATCAAAACCTTAGTACCATAACTAAGGCTACAGCTTCTGTGTTTATAGAGTGCCTGTCATAATGCTATACATTTGAAAAATGTCAACACGTTTTCTTGAAGATGTATACTCTACATATGAACATTTTCCTTTGTTATATGGTCCTTTACCATTTCAGGATAAGACCTCTTAAATGCACATGCTGATTTTTTGATTTTCTAAGCTTTCCCCAATGCATGTACAACGAATGCCAATAGACTTCTACTGCACGGACACAGCAACTTGCTTTTGAACGGACAGTGCTTTGTGGCAGTAACTAATAAATATTCAAAGAAAAGGTACCTGAACTTCCCAGCAGCTATGAAAAGTAACCCAGGGAGTTTGTTCCACCAGGGCTATAACCCTGAACAGCCCAATTCCCAGTCAGCGGTGCATTGCCAACTTCCAGAACTGCCTGCGGTGAGGGAGCCCTGGGGCTGTGGCACTATTAATGGCAGCCAACACCTCCCACGCCAGCCCACTTGGAAACAGGCTGGCCCTCGCACAAGGCATTAGAATTCAACACACAGAGCCCTGCCTGAACAACAGAGCTGTCCTTACAAAGGCAACACAGAAGCACTCCCCCCCAGTCACCAAAGCCTGCCCTTCTTCCCCAGACAAATGCTGAATCCCCTGAAGGCGGAGTGATTAAGAAATAATTATTCCTTTGGTACCAAGCTACAACTGGTAAAGATTAAATTATGATGCGCCAAAAGTGAAAGAAATAAGCAGCTGTGCACAGGTGAGGAGAGGAGGGAAGGGGAATACGGGGAATACGGAAGTCTGGGCCTTTCATTGTGCCCACCTTACCTCTGAATCAAGAAGGAAACTGGATGTTAATGAAATAATAAATAACGTCGGGAATCTGCAGTAGTAATGAGATCAATGTACAGAGTGGCTGTGACTAAGAAACCTCATCCAATGCAGGAGCTGCTTCGGCAGTTCCTCTATATTAATCCACCAGTGATAAACACCATGCCAGCACTCACCCACTGAATTAAATAACAGGTGTCAGCAGTGTCTATCAGAACCTTCTTGTGCCTCAAAACATTACTACAGATTTGAAAAAGTGATTTTGGCACTGCAAGAGCCAGAGATAAGCCATCTATTTAAAAATTAAGTTTTCACTGCACTATATGCTAGGATACCAAACTCACGAATTATAGATGATTCGTTTTGATTTTCATAGTTTTAACGGAAGAATTAAGATATATCAACTTATCAAGCGGGATGTACAGATGTGTAATAATCAGCTTACTGTTACTAGCTGAGCTTCTTTGTAGATTAATTTCCCACTCTTGTGAACAATAAAATTGCTCAGAAGAGGATTTGTTGCAAAAAAATGTGAACGTGCATAAACAACATTTTCCTCTGTTTGCTGCCATTTATGCTACTTAACATGTTTGAACAGACATGCTGTGGGGGAAAAGGTATTAACATTCACAGAGAAGTTGTTTACTCTTGAACAGAAATGTTATTAAATATTCAACAGTCCAGAAACACTGATGATTTATACTGTTGGAGGCTAGGAACTGATCATTTCATCCTTCAGTCGGTATAACACCAAAACTCCCCACAGAAGTGAACACAAGATTTGCTAAGTAAAGATTGGAAGACTCAGATGTTCCTGTTTCCTACCCAGTGCGATGTCTTTTGGGACAATAGATTATCCAGTACTTTTTCCCATTCATTTCTCATGATTTTAGGTAGGGGGTTTCTAGTAATTCTTGGGTAAACTCATCTACAACCAACTACACCTCATACACAAGAAAATTTACCAATTCTCCCTCTCAGTTTTGCTCCCTATACTTTCGTATTACACATATTAATTCTTATTTCTTGCTGTTTATAATCATCAGATATTTATAAATATTGTAACCTTCCTTTGCTAGCAATTCTACCCAGTTATACATTTGTGTTCTCATATAGCAATAAAAAAAATTTAAAGCGTTACTAATTCCAGTAAAGTTCATTACACTTAAGTACCATATAATTTATCAGCATCATTTTAGCAATATGGTATCCAAATTGAAAACCGTGTTCTGGATGCATTTGTGTTACATAAGCATACTTAAACAAGTCTAAACAATGGAATGGTGGTTAGCTGGCAACGCGTGCTTGCAGCCCAGAAAGCCAACCAGGGGCTGCATAAGAAGTGTGGCCTGCAGGTAGAAGGAGGTGACCCCCTTCTACTCCATTCTGGTAAGATCCCAAGTGGAGTACTGTGTTCAGTTCTGGAGGGTAAATTCAATTTTGCAAATCAGGTTGGGGTTTTTTATCCTGATTAAGTTTCCACTTTGGATGTCCTTTGAAGGTTGAGGTCTAAGGTCCAGACTTTTAAACTCTTGGTCTTTTAAGTAGCTATTCTGAAGTTAAATGAGAGTCTTTGCAGAAACACATTTAAACGTTGCAATAGGAAGTTTTTTATATTAGCCTGATTTATGACATCTAAAGAATAAATAATCTTTTACAGAAAATCAAAGAAACTACTCATGGCAATATTTATTAACAAGAAATATGATGCTGTTTGCCCTTCTGTTATAACACTCTGATGAAAGACAAATAAGGCTGCATCCTTTGGCCTATAAAAAAAAAAAATCAGCATTCATGTAACAAATTTATGTAGCTAGTAGGGATTACTGCATTAAAGTTTTCAAACTTGTTATATTTTAATATTTTATTTCTAATAATTTAAATTGTGTCTTGCAGGAATTATAACATCTTAAAATACATAAGGAAAAAATTTTGCATACAAAATTAGATTTCATCGTAATTTCATAAGCAACATTTAAAGACTTCATATTTACATATGTATTTTCTTCTAAATTTAAAAATAAGATTAATTCTAGCCAGCATTTGCTCGCACCATCCATGTCTGATTTGAGAAATATTCTTGCCAGAAAAGGAATAAATATTGCAGAGAAAGCTAATTTATTTCTTTTTTTTGTGAACACTGGAACTAATTAAAGGTAGTCCTCTCACAGCTTGTGTGTCATGGTTGATTGTGAGCCTTAACTAAAGCCGTTTCCATAATTGGGATATCTGTAAAATGCCTTTCCTCTCTGGTTTCCTGTATCTATTTACATGTAAACTAACACTGCCACCTTTCCACTGCCCATAACATTTGCAAAGACATACATTTTCATAATATGTGCAGGAGTTTAACAATGTTTCAAATATCCTATCCCCTATAAATTTGTCTCAAATTAGACATCAGTTCAGAAGTTATTGGGATGAAATAGGAACAACAGACAAACGGACAAAGACTGCATTCACCTCATTTTCTTGACCTCAGCTTTGAAAATCTGACTTTTAAAATAGCTTGCTTTTGTGCTATGCTTCAAACAATTATTTAAACTTACTAGCTTAATTAACTGGAGGCACAAACATGAACTAAGAACATTTTGACATTCACACATTCTTGTACTTCCTGATTTGGGCTTGGAAATAAAAAAAATCCATGAGAATGAAAACTACAGTCACTGAACTGGAGATGCCGGCTCAGTTTCAAGCAGAGACACTTCACATTTGGAAGCTCTGTGAGGGAGCTTATCTTCATGAGGTCAGAAGACTTGTCATTTGTGCGTTCCTCCTACATCAGACTTTTTATTAAAAAGAGAGTAAAGGTACACACCTACAAGGTTTATGCATTAACATTATTAAATCACTGCAACAAAAAAAAACCTGCATGTACATATTTATTAGGGAAAATAAGGTGTTCTCTCAGTCTGCAGGTAAAATATCCATGGCCCTCACAACCATTACACGTGACAATCATAATATATACAGCGATAAGGGAAACACCGAGCAAACACAGATCTCTGCTGGCTCCTTCAAGAGTCTCCGCAGTCCCTTGACTTGAAAAGGAAAAGAAGGTGAATCTTATTCTCTACAATACAGCACAAAAATCATCCCAGCCAGCCAAGAGGAAATGAAGACCCAGTAAGGGAGTTAATAAAGTTGGTTCCTTCTCTCTTAACAAGTATTTAACAAAGAATAGTGATTGAATAGGGATAAAGAAATGAGATTATCTTTAGCTGTGTCTACAGAGATCTCTGAAAAGATAGCCTGGAATTGTTAAGACTTTGAACTAGTACATATAATTATCAAATAATAAATAAATCTGTTTGCCTTGGAGGCAGACAATATAAGAACCAAGGAACTCAGTAATTTCAGTAATACCTTCTGCATTTAAGATACTTTAACTGTAGATATTTAGATAATGTAGAACACAATATTAGAATAAAATTGTATAAAATTCTAATCATCAACTATTGGTGCTGTCATTAAAATGTTGGTTTCAAGCATAGAAAAAGGGAGTAAACTGGGAGGACACGGCTGGGAGGACAGCAGCACAGTCACTTCATCAATCTCTGAGGACAGCATTGGGAAATCATTGTAATTAATTAAATGTCTATCTTTCCACAGAACGCACAGAAATCCCAGGTGCCTATAGAAAGCAATCCAGTCCATTTACACATTTGTTTTTTTCTACCAAGGATGTATGGCACCAGCTGCAAATCTAAAAGGCCATCACGTACTTCAGATAAACTCTAGCCACTCTTTTTGAAGTACAGGCACCAAAGGAAAAGATGGTTCTTGCCTCTTGAACAACAGCCTGTTTGGAGAACTTACTTGTGAAATGGTAAGACTTTAAAGGATGGAAGTCAGATTAAGAGAAATTAACTCATGCCTCCCCTCATGCAGTAATCAAAAGCATTAAGCCACAGAACATATTGCATGAAAGCACTTGGAACACAGCAAGTAAATAAGGAAGCCAAATCTTACCCAGAAACCAAGATAATCACTATAAGCGGCAGAACTAAGTTTCCAGATTTTACACCCAAGAAATAATTATGCATTTAAAAAAATATAAACGTCCATTAAATAAAACCATTTCTAAAATGATTGATGACAGAACTAGATATGTGCCACTCCAATTTAACATCCTGGTTACTTGAAAGGTATTCTTCTTCTACTGCCTAGCCCTTTGCCCCCTAAGAATGTCAGATACATAGGTTCAAATCCCCTAGCTTTAGTGTTAGACCCGTATATCTCAGTGCTCTAATATGACATAGCCAATTGAACGATCTATCAGTAATGAGCACTATCACATGCAATGAAATCAGCCACAGATCTAATCCCCAGCTCACCTTTTCAAGCTTCTCCTGGTAATGATAAGAGAATTTAGGAGGCTATCCAGATATCTAGACAGATTAAGCACCTCTAAACATGTGTGGGTGACTCAAGCTAAATGTCTCAGCTAGGCACTGAGAAGCCTAATGTACACACAGTGTTAAGCAGTTTCGGAAAACAGATTTAACTGTCTGAGATGTATATATTTCGAGTGGCTTAACTGCAATTTGGGTAGGATATGTCATCCTTAAACCACAAATGTTATCCTATGCAATGCAGAGGATAACATGTAATCCTATTTATAAACAAAGGTTATCAGGCTCTATCTTATATTTAGTTAAATCCTTGATATCAAATTTAAGTGCAGTTCACCCCTTAAATGACAAAAGACAATATACCTATTCCATTCTAGATTTATGATTAATATTTTTTTCCCCATTCTAAGTGTTCTTCATTGCTCATCTTCCTTAGAAAATTCTCTCTCCAACTGTACTACTGTCCTTTGCTATTTTCCCCGTTTTACATAATTAAAACATGTTATAATTAAATTTAATAATCAAAATCAGTCAACAACATGCCTTTCTGGTAGAAGGACAAGTTGCATAGTCAAGGAAGTTCAAAATACCTTGATTATCGCATGGACTTTGGTTTGAGTCAAGAGATGTTCTTCAGATACTGACTCTGCGTATTTTATTAACCTACAGATGAGAAGACTGTCCAGGAGACTGTAACCCGTACACTGATGAAACACCAGTCAGGAATCCATATAATCCAGAGACATACCTGAAAAGGAATGGATGTGAAATTTAGCATAGGATTCAACATACGAGCAAGCTGTTATGTGGCCCAGAATACCAAAGGAGCCCATGAGGGTATGGGAAGAGGGACGCAGGATAAAACTAGGAAAAATCCATTGTACAGAGCACAGCTTGGAGAAGGTAAGCATAGATGGAAACCGGGTCCAGAAAAGTTCTGCTATGCTCCAAGGACTTGCATAGGGGTTAGAAGAGACTTCTTATATTTACTAATACCCCAGACAGATTTGCAGGGAGCTTTTAACTAATAAAGAGAAAAGGGCTCTTCTTATTTTCACCACTGAAGAGACTTCACACATAAGAGCCTATCAGCCCCAGTGGCACACAACTATAATGGTCAGATCACTACAGAGCACAAGGTGTTTTCTGCCAGTCAGAGGATACAGAAGTGTCCTGAAAACTAAGAGATGTGGGCCAATAACTCAACTGGAGAAGCAATATCACTGTGTCCTGCACAGTATCTTGAACCAGCAGACAGAGGAATCCAGACTTCTCTAATTTTAAAATCTCTTTCTCTTTAGGTTGAGAAAATAATTGTAGTGAATTCCTTCGAGATTGGAAGGATTAATATGACTTCTCTCTGGTTAGAAAAGGTAGCTTCTTGTTATTTCAGTCTTTTGTCAGAAAAAAAAAGTAACTGAAAAGAGAAGGAAATGATAAGGCTAAGGGCTACTACGGAATCAGACTACACACAGGAGTTACTGAATAGAATGAAGCTGAATACTTCCTTTCAAGATGAAACTGCTTTGGGCCTGATCCCAAAGAGGTGTCAGAAGAAGAAAAAATAGAGCTAAGTCAAAGCATCTCTTACACAAAGATCCAAGGTGATGTCTGAACAAAAATGCATAAAAATTGTCTGCAGCAGTGGAACTGCTGTCTTCTCCACCGAGTGTTACAAAGTCTTCATATGCCTTTGAAACTCAGGAGGTTGAAGAAAATATTCAGAAAAATTAATCTTTGAACTAGAGGAAAGACTCCTGTAGCTAGCTGAAGTATTAACAGAAACAGCTTGGTTGAGAACTTGTCCCCAAGCAGCGGTCTTGCAGTCAGAAGCATTATCATTCTTATGTGTCCTTGATGAAAAGTCTGGCTGAAGAGAGAAAACTTTGAACAGGTAGGTCTAGGGTCTACGTATAAAATAATGGACTTCCCCAGAAGATTACATCTAGATTTTCTCCTTGAACCATTTCTCTTGCATCTGGCTCAAAGCATCTGCAAATGCATTTGCCAAAGATGTGGTACAGACATGGAGATGTCTGTTACAATAATGAAATGTAGCAGTCATTCAATGTCCAAACTTCAAAGCTTAGACTTAGCTGAAGAGCACTAAGAATCCAGCTTCTTAAAGCAAAAAGGTGAACCCTGAAGAAAACCATACCATGAGTAGAAGGTCTGGAATAAAACAGACCTGGGGCAAGGCAAACAGGGGATGACCAACAAACCAACAATATAAATCACACCACAAAACAGATTGCAATAAAGAAAAGCTAAAAAACAATAAGTGGGAATCCCCGAAGGCTAGAGTTTGCTGTCTAGAATTTTTTCTGGCACTGTAGATAAGCATTTGAAGCTTTGACCTGGCCAGAGAGTTGAGAGGAGTAAAGAGGAGCAGAGCAGTCTCTGCATGGTGTGTTCAAGGGCTGACACTACCCTCAAGAGCGCCACTAAAGATAAACACATCCTCAGTGCTGAGGACTTTGGCATATACACAGCCTGTTTTTGTAAGGTAAAGGCAAACGCCTATGCAAATATTACTTAATCTACTGTATTAGAACTGGGAGAAGTCCACTGATCGATGCCAGGAGACTAATAAAAACAAAATGAAAATTCTTCTTCCTCTTTGAAACTCAACTCCTACCTAAACTGTCACTCAGAGACACTGGGGGATGAGAGTATAAAGGTGTCACTGTGACTAGCATCTCCATGGAAGTTTCATAAACATTCACAGAAGTTGGAAACATTCATACAAAGCTTAGTGAGAACATACATAAAGCAAATTCGGACAGTCGTCTGTCTTTCTGTCAGTAAAAACTAACCAAAGGAAATTAATTAAATCATATTCCTCTGTAGTAAGTTGTTGATTTCAAGGAGATAGCACAGAATAATTTTATAACACTAAAATTCTTAGCAACTGGTTTAAAATAACCAAAAAAGCTAAATTTCTATTTTTCCCGATAAATCTAAGAAATACAAATTTTAAATAAAACCCTTGCCTTACCCTATACACCACACTAATAGATGCAATTTAAAAACAACTGCTTGGCTTTTCTGCAAGATCTTCAAACAAAACCTTTCTCAGAATTACCAAGAAGGAAAGTAAAAAGCTTGCTCAAAAAAAAAAAAAAAAAAAAAAAAAATTTCTACCTTTAGGGCAATTCAAAATAAAACAATACTGCTGATAGCAACACATGAAAGCTAAAGCAGCCGCCAAATGCCATTTGTATTACTTCTTGGTTGGTACTGCAAAGGAAAACAGAAACTGCTATGCATGTAAAAAAAATTTTAAGTAAGAAGTTCCTACAAATGGTGTAGAGATGCTTTGCAACAGTAAGCAGTGAAGAACACCACATTGGTGACAAAACTGATACTGCTGTTTATTCACTAAACAAATACATTTTTACATTTATCTATAGCTACAATGAAAAGTCCCAAAGACGAGATACAAAAGCACAAATTTAAAAAAAAGACAACTTAACTTAGTTTGGCATAATACGATTTCTGCACATTTCTCAAAAAACATGCCAACTTTATCCACATTTTTATAATCCATAACCTCAATCTAGCAGTGTTCCCAAAAAGTCAAACTCCCATGTGGGGACAAATGCTATCAGAATTCATATCTGAACCGATGTCTAGAAAACCCAACAAAATTACCTGCTCTGACTCACTGCAGCACACAGGTTGTAGAAATACTACCAATTTTTTTGCATCAACACCAGAACTTCTGCTTTGAACTAACTGCACACATGCACAAAGTAGAACAAGCAACAGAACACCTCAAATTATCGAATACATGCACATGTTAATTTTCCAGGAAAAAAAGCCATATGCAAACAGCTGTAAACAAACCTCTTGAGGTTATGTTATACCTACATTTTCTTTTCTGATTTAAGTTCCTGCCTATAACTAAAGACTAGTACCAGTTTAGATAATTAATATTTCATTCAAATGGCAACTCCTATGCGCCTGGAGTTAGTTATTCTATTAGTATTGAGACAACCCTTGCCATGTACATGTTCAGGTTTAACTGACATGGCAACTCCTACATGTTTGGAGTTATTCTTCTATTAGTGTTGAGATGATCCATTCCAACAAACATGAATCAGAGGAGGGGAGTGGCACAGTAAACGGAGTATTAAAGCAACCAGAAAGGAGATGTTTCAAAATTTATATCTCAATCATACACTGAACCCACTTTCCTCTAGAGAACTACCTTGAAATAAATTAACTACAAGAAAAGCAACAGGAAGAAGAAAACCCTTCTGGTTTTCCATCAAGCTACATCACAAGTCCAAAGCATCTTCTTTGAACACCCAGCTTATATCAAGAACCACTACAGGGAAAATATTTTGCTAATACAAAAGGAAGAAAAAGTAACAAAAAGCAACTTTGTACAAGGCTTTACAGTAATACCATTAAATTATCATTGTATAAAATAGTTAGGCATACTTATCCATAAATATAAAGGCTGAAAGTGATTGTCCAGCACCTGTAGTCATACGGTCATTCATAATGAAGGCTATAGGTTTACTGAGCCATAATTACTCCCCATAAAGAAATTATTCCCTACTACTGTTGTAACTCAAAAGTATTACTACTTATTGAAGAAAGAACAGTATCTTGTCAAATAATAAGAGAAAATAACCAAATGATTACACAACACTTAAAGCAAAATTGTTAACATTGAGACCAAGGATAAGAAGAGGTTCTTGTTCTTTGTAGTCCCAATCAATGTAATGACACAGTAACCATTAAATTGGAACAAAAAAGCTTAAGGAATAGGCTTTTCTCACAACAGAGGTAGATAATTTCACCTTGAAGGTACTTTGCTGAGAATTCAAATCTAGGTTTTCAATCACTGCCATATTTATTTTTTTGTGTGTGATTTCTAATATCCAATATTGAAAGAGCAGAATGTGGAGATTATATAGTTTCCACAGTTTTTGGAAGTTAGCATGAGACTGACATTTTTTGTCTTCAAGAGGCCCCAGTTTCTTACCTGCCACTTCCACCTTGCTTAACCTGTTCCTAACTGTAGATCAGAACACCATTTAAAAAAACTCCCTTTCAGCTTATGGTCAGGATTGCTGAAATGGTACTGAAAATATGATATTGGGCATTCCTGGATATGAAGCGGATACAAAGAGCACAATGCCTGTTGAAACGACTCCACAGGGCAAATTCTTTGACAAGAAAGTGCTCTTACCCAGAGACTCCATCTCCTCTTCAGCAAGCCCTGCCATGTCCTGCAAGATAAAGACACTCCACTGCAGAAAGCATGAGGAGCTCTGCCAGGGCTTCCCAAAGGACACAACCCTAGAGACAGCTGGCAGAATTTCCCACTGCTTTGAGTCGCTTTAGAAAGACCTCCAACTCGATGGTTGGACTCTTTAATGAGCCACGTTCACTAAAGCATCTTTCATGTTTCTGTTTGCTTTCATAACTCCTCTAGGCAGGCTTCCCAAGGGGGAGGGAGGCACCAAAGGCACCTTCTGCCAAAGCACTCTTCAGCCTGCCACCTTTCAGAGGTCACTCAGAAAGATCTGTCTCTGTGTTGAACCCCACCCAAATGCTCAGGAGACTGAAGGCTGCAGGAATTCACAATCAGCAAATCCCAAGGGTGATCCTGCTTGAGATTTTAGGCTCTTAAAAAACTGAGTACAAGAGCAGGGAAAGTTTCAGGTCATGTACACTTCATCCTCCCATTCTAGGGCAGGATCAATTATATGCAAGTTATTGGTAGGATGATCATTTAACCTCTCCTTAAAAACATCCACCGATGTCTCAAAGTTTGGCAAACTCTCAAAGAAAGCTGTTGCCATGTCTGACAAAACCCACCGACCACCTGCATACTTAAGAACAAGTAGCCTTCGTTATACCTGGGAACAATTCTTATTCATCTCAAATAAATATACTGGGAAAACACAGAAGAACAGAAGGAGGTATGGGGGGGAAGCGTTCTCACCACAAAACGTAGTTCTTCTAGGGAAACAATCTAACGCCCAGAAACTGTACCTTGGTTTCCTGCCTAACTCAAAGCTTCGACCACACAAGCTCTGGCAAATTTAGTTTAAGCTATCAGTCAGGCCTGGTAATGAACTGAACTGAGAACAGGTGAAAAGCAGACGAGCCTTGTTCCACCTTTGCAAAGAGGTATCAGGGAGACAGGACAGACAGCAGATATCAGCATCTTAAATGTCTATAACAAACTCCTAACAGAATTCATTTGTCAAGAGTCTCAGTCTTCGATGTCAGGTGCATAAATGCCAGTCATTATAGGACTTGTACTGACTCCAAGTAACTACCAAAATGATAGCACATCTACATCCCTTTATCCTTTCCTTACATAAGAAAGACAGTTTAAATAAAAATATGTTTTTATTAAGCAGCTTAAAAAAACCCCTCAGGTACACCTAAGTCCAAGCTAAATATGACAGAATTTGAATAGTTCTGCTGTTAATCCAAATCAAACTTATTTCTCAGTGAGATTCCTGAATGGCTTGTGGAACAAATACAGTCCCTGAAATTTCTATCTCTCAGCTGAAATCCAGGCTAGCCTGGGAGTGACTGGCAAGAACTACTATATAATTCTTTAATTCTTTTCTGTGACCTATGCAGAAACCGATCATTAACCAAGTACATGGATCATAAAATTCCATTACACCTACATCTTTATCCACCACTGACCATATCAAGGGATCTACATAGGGGTGGAAGACCCCGTGAAAACAGCAGAATTATGGTTTTAGTCACAGACTAAGGACACTGCTCAGAAACTCAGTTATGTGGAGTCTCTTCTATGTTGGTGCAACAACCTTATGAGTAGCTGTCCTAAGGAAAATTTGCCTCTACCAACTATTATACCTCTTAAATACATAAAATCACAAAATGGTCGAGTTTGGAAGGGACCTCTGAGATCATCTAGTCCAATCCCCCCGCTGAAGCAGAGAAGGAGACTCCACAATCTCCCTGGGCAGCCTGTTCCAGTGCTCCACCATCCTCACTGTAAACAAGTTTTTTCTCGTGTTTGGGTGGAACATCCCATGTTCCAGTTTGTGCCTACTGCCCCTCGTCCTGTCGCTGGGAACCACTGAGAAGAGTCTGGTCCCATCCTCTTGACATCCACCCTTTAGACATTCATCAGCATTGATAAGGTGCCCTCAGTCTTCTCTTCTCCAGGCTAAAAAGACCCAGGTGCCTCGGCCTCTCCTCATAAGAGGTGCTCCAATCCCCTGCCCACCTTCATGGCCTCCGCTGGACTCTCTACAGTACTTCCTTGTCTTGAGCTGGGAATCCCAGAACTGGAATCAGTACTCCAGACGGGGACTCACTAGGAGGAGGGGAAGAACAGGGGTAGATAATCTCCCTCAACCTGCTGCCCACACTATTCTTAACGCACCCCAGAGCACCTCTTACACGGAATTATCAACCTTAGCCTGACAAAGAAAACGTGCCTGAAAAGAAAGGCTACCAAATGAATAAACTGTCTTGTTACAGTGAGGATTTCTGAGCTTGTATTAAACAAGCTCTGGTTTTGATACTGCTTCCTTCATGCAAAGTTCCAGTGTTAGTTTCTAGTTGTGTGCTGCCCTCAATTACCAGCATCCACAGTGTGATCAGATGCTGATTTATCACTTTAAAGGTGAATGTTTTTAAAGCAGCACTGTAAAGAACTGCATATAATCCTTGCACCACTTACCAAGACGCATTTTATTCACAGATAGAGGCTATTGTCAAGCATAATTATGCACTGCATATCCTGAGAAGGTGGAACGTGCTTGTTTCTGACTGAACAAGCTAACACTGTCTGGCACTGCTGTCCCAGCAGCAAGGTCCTTGGTTCTCCTCCTGACATTATAATAAACAACCCTATCACTCAGCCGCTCTCCTTCCATTACTGCAACAGCATCTTAAACTGTGGAGTTTGGACGAGGCTGTAACAATCCTTGAAACACACAAAGAAGAACTATTCCTAATAATTTCCAAATAAAGAACCTCATGAAAGAGAGAGGAGGGCAGAGAGTAAGCAGAAGTCTATTAAACTGCTAGTCTATCTCTAGATTCTCTCTCCTAACGAAGGACCAAGAGAATGGCAGGAAGATGTGCCAGGCAAAGTTTAGGTTGGATATTAGGAAAAGGTTCTTCACCCAGAGGGTGGTGGAGCACTGGAACAGCTGCCCAGAGAAGGCGTGAAGGCACCAAGCCTGACAATATTCAAGAAGCATTTGGACAACGTACTCAGACACACGGTATGAACGTTGGGGTTGTCCTATGCAGGGACAGGAGTTCGACTCGATGATCCTTACGGGTCCCTTCCAACTCAAGATGTTCTGTGATTCTAGAGTTCTCATCACTATAAAGGGGCCAATTCAAAGTAATAAGCAATGATAGCAAAAATATTCAAACTAATTTTTTTGGATTAATTAAAATAAAGCAGAGAAATCAGTACATCAACAACACAAAAATTTGCATCTATTAAATTATTTAAAAAATAAACATAAGCATTACCTGGGAGGTAAATTTAAATAGTCACAAATATTGTGCACACAGAAAAATGTAATCTATTACATGGATTCTCCACTTACATTTTACTGCTGAAAAGAGCAAAGAATGGGCAGATTTCACAGTAAAACTAACAGCAACTGTTAAAGCTCTAATAAGTGTTCTGAGAAATTCAAGCTAAAGTTGTTACCAGGAAGTATATAAAGTAAACACTATATTGGGTATTTAAGATGTTATAAATTATTATCTTTGGCTGGGTGCATACTACATTTGCCACATTTATGTGTTAAAGAAAGCATTTCTCATTTTTAGTATTAAAATAGACTCTTTCAAAATGCTATATAAATTAAGCATGAAGTAACTGCTTGTTCCAAAGCACTACGGAAGACTTCCTCATGCATTTATATAAAAAATAAGACAATTAGAAAGTCTTGAAACCGTTTGTCACATATTTTCGCAGCTTATTTGCTGCATTCATAATTCTATTTTTAATTCCTTCTGACAATACAGAAACATAAACAAAATAGAAGGACTTCACTGTACAGCTCTGAAGGGTTGCTGAATTTTAAACAAGGAATTTGGGGGACACAGGGAGGAATACAGACAGTACTCACACTATTCACATTATTTAAACTGCAAGCTTCATGTAGTTTGTTCACAGAAATAAGGATGTTTAATCTTAGATATTCAGTAAATTCCATAGATTAGCTGAGAAGTCTTCTGAGGCACTGATTAAAGAACTCCCATCAGGTATTCCTAGTTCATGCAAAGGGTAAATGCTTCAAAACACCATGTATTAAATCCGTATAGGTAGAGTTCACTCTCCACAAACTCTGCTAGGATGACTCTAAATTGTTCAGGATGTTAAATTTAGATAACAAAGAATAAAAGAGAAAAATTATTTGTGTGGGACACAGAAATAAAAGGGCAAAGAAGCGATCATGAAAACTGCAAAGGTTTTCTTTTTGTGCTTATTACTATTTTTACCGTGGCATCACGCTGAGACTCTATTTAATGCTAGATGCTGAATAAAGACTACTGTTGCCCTGAAGGTTGTCTTTAGTTTTAGAGGTCAAATCCCAAATAACTGTGGAATCCTAACCTACTGGTACCAGATTCACCTAATGCTACAGATCAGAAGGAAGAAATGCTGATTATGTGACTTGTTTGTTGTGGTTAGGGTTTTTTCCCCCTAATTATGAGAAAATGCCATTTCCTTCCTTTTTTTTTTGTACAAAAATTATTTGCCCCTTAAAATGAGAGGGATACACATTCAATGCAAAAATGTTCTGTCAAGTATATAATTCTAATGTTACTATTCTAGCTGAGGTGTTCAGGTATTTGTTCCATTTTATTATTCTAGGCTTTCAGCAGAAGAGCTGGGAAAAGTACATATTTGCATATTCCTACATCACCAGCACCAGCCTTTCTACATTGAAAGCGTGTACTATACAGCTCATAGTTTTAGTGCACAGATTTTCAGACATTTCATTTTGTCCCTTCTATTTCATTTTTTCTTTTCTAACTTTCATTTTATATACAATTACATTTTTAACTCTGGTTTAAAAGCTTAATTTTATCAAATTATTAATGTTTATGTCTCAGTATTTATGGAATGTATTGATCATTCAGAATATATTATGATACTTTCAGCATTAGAACAGGAACCGAAAATCCAAAGAATCATTTTAGATCAATTTCTTGCCCTAAATAAAAACAGGCATATTGAAAACATGAAAGGAAGACTAAGGACACAATCTGAAGATAACTGTAAACTGCGCTAGGAGTACAACGGAACTAGTTATTAAAAACAGAGTTTAAAGTCAAATCTAAGTAACAAAGTACCATTTCAGTCCACTAGCAGAGAAGCTGTATGGATTGAAATTTCAGACAGAAATAAAGGTTTGCTGCATATTGCTACCTGCTCAACCATGACAGTGACACCAATCATAACAGAGGCATGACCTGCTAACAGACAGAGATGGAGCAAAGGCAGAGCATTCAATTGTACTAGGCATTATGTAGATGGAACAAATACCATAAATATGAATTTTTAGATGCCACTGATTATTTAGATCAGAGATTGTTTCATGGTTGGCATCACAAAACAGGAAATACAACTCATGACATGCTTGCACTGACAAATGCGTAGAGCTTGTCCAAGATCTCACAGTGAAGATCTCAATGAAGTAGCAACTATGATATACTTAAAACCAGTACCACTGCGTGAGCAACAAAGCCCAAGAGAAATCACCAGAGTTGTGCTAAGCTTCAGAAGCTGGAAGTACGTAAAAATGAGGACGACTGTTAAAAAGAAAGAGAAGGGGCTCCTAAATCAACTGAATCCTCACAGGCAGAAAGTAAAGACTATGGAAGGATATTGTATTTGAAGTGCAGTGCCAGAGTATACAACTTGCTAAAGCAAATGTTGGTACAGTTTAAAGTGTAATCAGCTGACCACATAACCACGTCATTCAGTCACTAAGCAGAAGTTCGGTCTAAAATGAAAGTAACTATGGAAGAAGCAACGGTACAAACACAAACTAACCTATCACCTAGACTCCACAGTATTCACCCAAGGGTTCTAATGAAATACCGAATGAAGAAGCCAAACGACTGCAACTTCATTGGTACCTGAGCACTGGAGCCAACAAACGCAGAGCCAAAGCTTGAGAAAGGAAAATGTTCTGGGGAATAAAATTTGAGTAAGCCTGAGATGTGATAACAGGAATTATAAGGAAGGACAGAATCAGTGGACATCTCACTAAATACAATCCATTTGTGTAGAGCCAATATAGCTTCTGAAAAGGCATGTCCCACTTTACAAACCTGCTGAATTTCTCAGCAAGGGTTACAACCTCATGCACAATGGGGATTCAGCTTATGCAGCCGACTCGCTTTTTCAAAAAGGCTTTAAATAAAATTCCTCACTAAAGGCTTTTAAGGAAACAAAGCTGCCAAGACAGCAAGGGCTGTGGTATGGAAAATAATTGATTATAATAGAGGAAGCAGAAGATATTTCAGACTCACAATGGAGGGAAGTCACTTGCACAGGGGGGCTGTACTGGGAACTGTTCCGTTTCACACATACATAAGTAATATGGCAAGGCAGAAGGAGAAAGGGATGGCAGTACATCAGCAAGGTGAGAAGACCTAATGATGGTGAATACTTATTCAGGTAGTAAGGACGAGTGCCTTTAAAGAACAGCAGAAATACCTTATCAGTCTGAGTTATCAGGTAGTAAAATGGCTGGTGAAATCCAATTTAGATTCATGTAAAATGATACATGTATGGAAAACTAATCCTAGCTTCATATATAAAACAAGAGGCTCTGAGTAGACCAGTAACACTAAGGAGCAGAAGAGTGGGGTTAAGCTAAATCATTCCATAAAAGCATCAGCTCAGTGACGGGCCAGTCTGAAAAAGCAAATTAGGAAACTTAAAAAGCATTAGGAAAATCAGGAAATCTTGGGAAAGGAAAAGCGAATAAAACACAAAAAGGTCATTCTATATAATTCTATAAACTTATGTTTGTTCCAGACTTTAAATATTGCATGAAGCTTTTGCCTGTTCCTCTCAATAGAAGACACAGTAAGAAGTAGAGAGGGTTCAGAGAGGGCAAGAATGACCTACAAGTATGAACTGCTGCAATACAAGGAATGCTCAAATAGATTGGGACTCTTCTGTTTGCAAAGAATGGGAATTTTGGAGCTGCTGGGGCAGAGATCTACAAAATCTTTAGTAGCAACACTTTAGCTAGAGATTAAGTATCACAGTTTCTTCCAATGAAAGAAGCAAATGGATACCACGTAAAAGGAGGAAGAGTCAGGTTCAAAGCAAACGTGGTAGGACTCCAAACAATGAGCAGCAGCCACCAGACTCTCTGCCGGGGACACTGAATGCAAGAAGCTCACGAGGTCACCGGCAAAAACAGACAAGCCCTTGTGAGAGAGATTCATAGCAGGTACCTAAACAGTCTAACCCCAAAAAGTTTACAAAACCCCCAAGCTGAAAATGCTCAGAAGCTGAAAAAAATATTAGAAAGGTATCAAGTGGGCTGACCCTATTACTCTTCTCTAGGCATCTGCTCGTGACCACTGTCCAGCAAGGCAGCTTGGAGCGAAATTCACTACCTGGTTAGCTATTTGGGTGCAGCATTTTCCACAGACTACTAATAAACAATCCGCATTACAAAGGCTGAGATAAGGGGGTACGATTGTATCTAATAACCTTATATAAATTTAAATATTTAAAAAATAAAGACCCAAATTGCATTCTGCTGTAATTGAACTCATGTTCACGTGGAAATTATTCTCTTTAGAAGCCCAAACTCTTTTTGCAATTTAGTTGCTGAACCTATGAAAGCTAAGTAAGAGTCCTAGTACAGTAAATAGTTTATCTATAATAATTTATTTGAAACAATCTTTGCTGTGGATTTTAGATATTTTCCTTTTTTTTTTTACTTCCTTTCTTTTTAAAAAAATGTACATTTATTCTCATCTTTAATCAAGACTTATAATTTCTAAATATGTTCTATATTTTTACCGTAACACACTCATTTGTCATGCCATGGCTTTATTTTTCTCTTTATTTTTTCATGTGATTGCACCATTAAGTACACTACATAAAATTCCTGCTATCTGCTATGAAAGCTCAGTCCACTTGAAACAAATGTCTTGAATGTTTTTATTTTCCAAACTAAAACCCAGTGGTCAAAAGGTAGTTGTTCTTTTTCTTTTTTTAAAAAAGGACTGAAGTCTAAACCATTATACCTGCACTGAAAACCTTGACATACCTCACTGCAGAAGGGGACATTTTAACCAGAACTCGAACTTTAACGTTACGCAGAGGAAGTCAGTTTACTTTAGAGTAAACCTCCGAGATGAAGAATTTATATAACATGGATGATATGCATCGTTCCTTCTGTCACTACAGTGCTGTGGAGCCACAGCTGTAGACCAAGGCTCCGTTGTGCTGCTTTGCGTTGCTTCAACAGCAGCACACAGCTAGACTCAGGTAAGGAAGTCCAACATGGCCAACCCTGTTACGTGATTTTTCTTTAACCAAGTTCTGTTAACACTGTAGGGCCTGGGTGTCAAGCTCACAGCCCACAGGCCAAATCCGGCCCTCCACCTTGTTTCACCCAGCCTGGCACCTTGTTTCTACCCAGCAGCAATATCAAGGCTTCTGCCAGCGCGCTGGTCACATGCAGTCTGTGTGATGCATGTTACGCTGCGGGAGAACAGCGGGAACCGTGAGTTTGACACCCCTGCTGTAGGGCTATGAAAGATAAAACTTTAATTGAAAGCTATTTCAGAACCACACAACTCTGTATGGCTAAACACTCCTTCCAATCTCCAACCTAAATGTATTCATGCCCCACCTTATAAATATTTTTCTTTTGCCAGAACAATTGTTTACCTTAAGTAACTCTTCTTCCTTCAATGTTTACCCTCTGATGTACTTACATGGGAGGCGTGTCGCAACTCCTTTAAACTATAACTTTGTATATCAAATAAATCACTCTCCTAGTCCTCAGCTGCATGTGTTACGATCATAATATATCATTCATTAATACAGAATTTTATGTTAGATCTTTCCAGTGTTTATGAAATGGCACTATTTTATTTCTAGCTATTTCAGAAATACTTTATCTAATACAGCCTCATATAAAATGTGCCTCTTACAAAATTCCGATTCATTTTTGCTTTCTCATGCACTCTTCTACTAATAAATATAAAAATGCTTTTTTGGCCTTTGCACTTTCTATTAAATTTCACACTCTAATCGATTCAGTCTTTAGAACTATTCAATCTTTCCTCTGTAATATCATGATCTTTCACTGTTTAATGGTGCTTTCCAATATCTCATCTACAGATTTCATCAACATCTTTCTGTGTACATATTAAGACTGGCCTTGCAAAGAGACTTGCAACAGGAGACAAGAAAACAAGACAGAAGAACACAGACACAAATATCAGCATTAGTATTTGCCCATGCCTGTATTTGACAATGAATTTTAAGGAGGGTTTTGATCGACTATGATGAAGTATTTTTTACAGATATTAAATAGTGAATATACAAGCATGACAAGCAGCAGTTTTGTATGACTATGCATGCAAATCGCACCTAGAAAGTTTTCTTTACATACATAGTATCCACTTTTTAATATACTATGCACTGAAAACCTTTTATTTTTTCTCTTACATTGCCTGCTTTTTTTTTCCATTGAAGAGCCATCAGGAATCAAAGGTAAGGCTGCTTTCAGAATGTTTAAAATGTTGGGGTTTTTTTAAATAACTGAAAAATGGAATGTTTTATTCTCTGTGTACAAAACTATCAAAAATAACAAATGTGCCTTAAGTGATCTCACTGAATTAACTGTACCAGTTTTAATTGCTCTTGTTAAAGTGCATCCAAGGGTCAGATCCAAAATTAGACTCACCACTGAAGGCCAGAGCATAAGAAATTAGGCGGCTGACTTCCAAGGATGGAATTCACAGGCTCCATTACCTGCACTGCACCTGCATTGTCTATACATTGCATATACACCCCTGGTATAGAAAAACAGCATTCACAATACTTGGTATCCTTGGTATTCACAATACTTTGGTATCCAAAATCCACCAAAATTAAATGTGTGTGAGAAATGTGTTTCTGAAGTTGTACCTCTTTTATGCATTTAGATACTAAGGTACACTTCAAGTATGCACCTCACATTATGGTAAACATTTCCCACATTTAGTTTTCTCAATCATATTACTTGTATCCATACAACTGGATTAATTGATGTTATTGCTCATTTCTCACATAACAGTCTAGGTATCAAAGCACTAAGGGGAAACACTGATTCACTACACAAACTCCCCCTCTATTCAGATCCATCCTCCTCACTTTCTAGGAGGATGCCTTAAGCACCAGGATACAGGCATTGGTACCCTATGTGTTTCTGAAATCCGGCAAATTAAAAAGCGCTGTGGTTTGGGCTTAACACTCTGCTATCTGTGTGTACCATGTTCTCAGCTCATTCCTCCTGGTTTGCATTCCTGGAAGAATGCAGCAGTACGGATGTCCAACCACAGTTTCTAAACAGACTTTGCTGGAAGTTAGACACCTAAGCATGCTGACAGCTGCAGCTCCAGGCATGAGCTCAGCACACTGTTCCAAGTTTATGGAAGCTTTTACTAGGAACTTTACACATTTGCGACAGTTAATTAGATTTTTCAGGTTTTTCAGTCAGATCACTCTCACGATTTTGGAAACCTGAATCCAATGCAAACTCCAAACTGGCAAGGTTATTTAAGAGAACAGCAGCTGTGTACATGGCTTCCCTATTCTAATTCTTCGCCAGTGTCATAGACTGAGTATGAGATTTGCTTCCTCTGTTTTGGTGCGGCTCTGCACAGCTCTTCAGCTCTTGAACAGCACTTCACACATCTGTGTGTTTCTGGAAATTCCACTTGTGGTTCTATGAATTTAATTAAGTTGGATATTTGACACATTTTTCCTAGAATTAGTGATTCCCCCCCTCTACACCCCTCCCCCCCCAACTTTACTGCTACTCTACATTAACAATCTCAAAATAAATGCTTTGTCTGGGAAGATGTTATTTTCTAGTTCAGGAAGCATTTCAAGTACAAAAGACAAATCTATTTATCTCCTCAAAACTCTGCTGTCATTTGCCATAATTAAATATGTGCAACGCAATGACAATTGGAAATGTCAATAATAATTTCTTCAGCACCATGCTTTTTTAATACTCTTTTAACATGCAACAAAAAAATACATATATTTATATACCTATGCTCAAACATTGTCTCTAAAATTTTAAAGTATGATTTATTTTTAATATACTTATTCTCTAATCCCCACTGCCAAAATGGATTATCCTACTGTAAAGCATACCTCAACAAAATAATATGCTTTCAAGGCTTCTGACAGTTTCTGTGGCTACTTCTATCTTAAGTCAAGGTTGTACACATATTGTATCTATAGCTATATAGGCTTCTTCCATCCCTCCTCTTCCTCATGAAGAGAAATATATGCTGACTTACTGTCAACTGGCAAAACCAACTTCATACCATAACTGAATTTGTAAAGCTTATGCAAATAAATTACTGCAGGAAAATAAGTTCTGTTCCATTAAAACTGTAGGGCATCCTTCATTTCTGCAACACAGAATATATAAAAGCATATAAATGCAAGTGTACATACACAACAGAAGCAAAACCAGCTGAAGGACAGATTTCTCATCACAACACAGTAATACGCTTGTGAACTGAAGCCCTTAATATGCAAGATAGTTTTGTGAATCTTGAGGGTGATCTTTTTCAACCTTTACTTATCCAAAATTCTAGAGCTTTATGTCTATATTTAAATTATAAAAAGAACAAAACCAAACAGCTCAAAATAAGCACACCACAAATTATTCTTCACTTTACTTCCTGAAGCACAGCTCTGTAAGTGGTTAGAAGGTTTTCCACAGGTGATTGCTAACACAATTTATTTACTTTTAGGAAGTAAAAATGGCTTCTGCCATTCATTTTTACCACTCCATCTATAAACACCATTTCTTGGTGGTAGTAGATTTGGAACAAACAATACACCAAGCACATGTAGATGAAGGCACAGAGAAAATATTTTCTATTTGTGACTTGCACAGGCATACTCTGTGAAAATAAATCTGCCTTAATCCTCTTGCCTGAAAAAATCTGAAAGTTCTTTTCAAGCACTTTAGAAATGCAGCTTCCCTTTAATAAGCACTGGCAGTGAAAGCAGCACTACGGAACAAACATTTCAACCAACCTTAAATATTCATTGTATAGCTACTAGATCAACAAAAAAGGAATAAATTGTCACATCTGATAAACTGACAGATACAGTTAACGTGCGTTAAGGAGGCAGTGCTACTCATTCCACAAACATGTTGGAAGCCTTCTGTGAAGCAACTTTCCCAACGATTCTGGCAAAGAAATGCCAGTGATAGAGGAGAAAAAGGGAAAATTGTGAAGCACTTCTTCCCTAGAAAAGAGATCCAAGGGACACAGTTTGCAAATGAACTAATAGTTAATTTAAGAATATGAAAGCAGCATGTGGTCAGATCTATGAACAACCGAGAACACAGGATGACCTCACGGCTAACACAAAAAGTGAATTTATCTTTACTTCAGACTAATTCAGAACTCTAAATAAAACCATTACAATAACCCTGGGCAACGTGTGTATTTCCAAAGAGTTTTACAGAAATTCTGGACTCAGGCATATACCTCTGACAATGAACTACAACCAAAAATAGAATACACAGTGAACTAGTGATACACTTTTTTTCTACTCAAAGAACGTATCTTCCTCTCAATTTTGCAGGGTGCCCTTCAACCTGCCTCCAAGGGAAGGAATCTCTTAAAGAACAGGTACTCCCAATTAATGGTACATGTACATCTTATAGTCTCTTCTGTTCTTGAGAGCTGTAAATAGCACAACACAGAGCTGAAGTTTTAGACCATGCTTTCCATTGCCAGTCATGCAATCAATGTTAAAAAAACCCAACCAAAACAAAAAAAACCCCAGAAAGCACTGCTTGGGAAGATAAAATGTGGATTCTGAAAACTGATACAGAAAAATCAGTCATCCTACCTTAATTAGTTTATAGACTGATGAATTAACAGAAAAAGATCCACATTTAATTTTTCTCCTTCCACGTAGATCATCATACAGCTAACGACAAAAAGGCCATCTCATGCTCTCTTTAGGTGATGGTATGAAGATAAGAGACCATTACAAGCCAAGACTGAAGAAATTAGTTGCATTTACATATTCTTAAAAGCAAACAAGGGTAAGAATTTGTGAAGAAAAGGAAACACTACTGTCTCTAAACCTTCCTGAAATTAAAAGGCTTGAGAAAAGTAGCTTCCTTCTCTTTGAATGTTACTTCCATCAGTAGAAGGCACCAGCATCAATGTCATACCCCAATCACACTCTTTTGTTACTGATATGCATGCTTAGCTAAAATATTTCTAAGATACTAGTATTATTGGCATAACTTGGAGAGTGGGCTCGAAGACTGTTTCACAGCCTAGATGCCAATTCTGTTAAACAAAAGTTTTTTAAAAATGGCATACATGCCAGAACTGTAGTCACAAATATCATAGAATCATTTAGGTTGGAAAAGACCTTTAAGATCAAGTCCAACCGTAAACCTAACACTGCCAAGTCTACCACTAAACCGTGTCCCTAAGCACCTCATCTACCCATCTTTTAAATTTCTCCAAGGATGGTGACTCAATCACTTCCCCAGGCAGCTGTGCCAGTGCTTGACAACCCTTTTGGTGAAGAAATTTTTCTTAATATCCAATCTAAACCTCCCTTGGCACAACTTGAAGCCATTTAATCTCATCCTATCACAATATGAACACAGAGTCCCTAGTGTTATGAGATGATGGTGATCATGCAAATCAATCATTTTAAAAGCATATAAAATGATGTCATACCTCTTTTAAAAGCCAGGAAAATATAGTTTTTTAAACAAAAAATTTAAAACATCATAGCTAACTTAGCAGATATTAAACTGCTTTTAAAATTACTACTTAAAAAAATCAATTAGAAGAATAAGCTTGCCACAGGACATACCATGCAAAGAATATTTTTGAAATCATTATGCAACATAGTTAGTCAAGTGTTGCAATACATATCCCAAACTGGGTCTAGGACAAGGTTATCAGCTCACTTCCATTAAGACAAACTCATAATGAAAATAATAATGAAACAAAAATGTATAACGTAAAATTTTTCAAGCCACTATGAAATAAGATACAGTTACTACGTCACATAAAAATATAATATACATATTCCAGAGAATAAATGCTTTTGGCACCTTTGTAGATGATGACCTATGTTCTTCTTCCTGCTCTTTTAGCAAGGGAGAGCCAAAGACTTCATATAGCTAACTCAAATATTATTTAAATACAAAAGAAAAAGAATGCATGAGATGCCAACCGTCATATCAAAATAAAACCTGATGCTCTACTACAATTATCTGAAAGGAAGCCTCTCAATTAGAAATAAGAGATCACAGAGTCCCTATCCCAAAAGTATGTGAAAATGCCAATTCTACAAGCTGATCTAAAAAGAATGCTTTTGCAATTCTTCTCAGTCAAAATAATTTGTAGGAACAAGATAAAATGTCAAACATACATAAATTTTAATTAAACACAGAAGGAACTGAAAAAGAATTAATACTTTGGTCGAGACAGACACAGTACTTATTTTGAATTAATGATGATGAGTTTTGTTTTAGTTAAAAAAAGGGGGCAGGTGGCAGCTTACGTTTGGGGATCCAGAGTTCCTAGGTAGCACTAGTTCTCCCTCCGTATCTAATTTTTACCCTCTATCTGCAGGACGAGTAGTTTGTATTTTTGCTGTATTTTATCACAATTATTTTAAGCCTCCACAGGCAGGTTGGTTGGGGTTTTTGTTTTGTTTTGTGTTGTGTTGGGGGGTTTTGTGGTGCATTTTTTTCCCCCAAATAAGCTAATACAACTTTTTAAATATCATTATCTATTGCACAGAACCTTTCTTTCCATTATTTCAATACTTCTATAGAAAAGCAGTCATCCACTATCAAAATACCCAGCTCAAGATCCTGTTTCTGAGAGTGTCGACTTATGAATACTCAAGGAAGCCGTCTAAGAACACCACAAGTAATAACACACTTCTGCCATCACCAGCAATTCAGGTACTTCCTAAATCATAAATTGCATCCACATTAGCAATTCCTGACTGAGCATCTATCTAATAATGTTCCTAAGGCTTAGGACAAATCACACTTTCACATACACAGTACATATACACATCCAGAAGCAATTAATGTCAAAACTTAAGCATTACGTGAAAATCTACTCCCTCATTTTAAAACATCTGCATCATCATTTCAGTCTGTTCAGGTCTAACAGCATTACCTTAGAAAAATAGTCAGCCAAAGATGCAATCCCATAATTGTGAAATCTATCAGTATTGTGACCATTTTAATGATCACTGGAATGCTCAATGATAGGACCTAGACAAAAATCACACAACAGCCAGAACACATAATTAACATCAGACGCTCAGTCTGAAATCTGTTGCACTAGCTGGGTTTTTTTTTTTCACTGAATTACTGTATGGTTGGGGGGTGGGGAAGAGCTTAATGGATCACCCTCACTTCTTTACTCCATCATGCTTCAATGAGTCTATACATTTTTTTACATAATATATATTAGAGCACCTGAAGCAAGATCAAACAGTAGCATGCTGACTTTTCTAGAAGTGGTCCAAACCAAATCATGAATGTTTCTTACATGGAACACTGCCATCTTCTTCCTACTACGCATAGCTCCCAGCTGCTCATCTCTCCCTTCTTTTTCCAGTCTTTGAGCACAGTAAATTGAAAATCAGAACTGACGGAAAACTAAAATCAACCCACAAATAAAACACCCCTCTGTAAATAAAGACAAACCCCATGTATTTCAAATCATTATGCTTCTGTAAGGACTTTCAATCAACTAAAACCCCACCTATTCACCTAGAATTAAATAAATAATTCAGGCCGAACAGCATGGTCTTTCATTGTTTCTACTATTTTGGGAGTATAAAAATCAGAAATGCAACTATCCCCTTCGGACCACACAGGAGTTCAGCTTTTTCATAGTAAGTCATCTTAGAAACCTTAAACCTTGTCAGTACAGGGGCACTATAAAAATTCCTAATTTCCATGTTTATGTCTGGTTTGAAAAACTGATTAATAAAACTGAATTTGCATGTAAGTTACATACAACTATTCCCATTTTGTTGTGCTGAAGTATCCAAGTCCCACTCTTCCTCTGCCTTCCAATTCTAATATTGCATATAAATGCAACTGAAGTACTTTGTGCAACTCAAAACAATAGTTTCCTTGTACATGCAATTTTGCCCACTTCAGGTCTTCAACTATGCAACTAATTTGCTGATTTTCAAAATGATTCAAACAACTCTGATTTAAAAGTTAATTTAGTTTCCTAACTCCTCCATTACTATATTTAACAAAGATGAAAGTGAAGCCACTTTTACTACAGCATAAACTACATTTTCAAGCACAGTTAGCAAACTTCCTTTCTTTATGGCCCCAGATGATGTCAAACCAGTATCTAAGTATTTTATTTCATATTATCAAAAGGGAGAGAGCGTATTCACAATCTTTTTAAACGATAGTTCAGCATGTTGCTGGGGTTTTTTTTCTTTTCATTTCTGAAGAGTTATGGGACCGATGGTTAGAATGAGATGTATCAGTGACACCTTTCATGGAGACAGACAATAAGGAAGAGAGAGAGAATGATAAATATGAGCTGAGATCAAATTATTTAATTTTCCTTTGTCGATACCCTTATACTGATTTATCTCATCATCTTATTATTACCTCATGCACTTACTCTTTTATTTTTTCTTTCTTTTTTAGCTAAGTAACTGTCTCTCTCCTGCATTTCAATCCTGTTTTGGCAGCTCGGATCTCTGGCTGTTCCTTACTCCATTCACCAAAAAGCTACATGTTGCTGGGTGAAGAGAATGCATTACCTCACCCGAAGTGCCAAAGGAACATAAAAGAGGCTTAGGTTTGTGATCTGTTGTCAGAGCTTCTGCAGCCAACATTCGGACTAACACAAAAACTGGAGAGGAAAACAGGATCATTTTCTAAAAAGACACCTATTGCTTTCCTCCTGGCAACATTTTCTGTGTATACACACCGATCCTAACTTTGTGAACCACTCAATGTTTTCCCCATGTCCTGTATGTTTAAACTAGCCTAAGAACCTTAATATTCACAAACATTGTGCACAATGTACACTGCCTGAAGTTGCATTTACTAAAGAACTTTTCATATTCATATGTTCATCTTAATTGTACTGACAATACTTTATGAAACCTTTTTTTGTTTGGAGAAATAAGATTAGTAAAACACTAAATTCTTTGCAAAGAAAGAAAAGGGAGGAAAGTAAGTATTGAACTTATATAACCTGACAATTCTACAGAACTTTTGATATTTCAAATGTATTGTAACAACTGTTACTGACATCACACAAAATACAGAAAATGGGCAGATAGAACTATTTACTGTACTTAGAGGAACACCTGCTAACACATACAAACCCTGTTTTTCAAGTTTCCAATCAAGCCACCAAGAATAATTGTCTGAAACTAAAGCACACTTAGCTATAATTAGCTTTAAGCACAAGAAACATGCTTTACATTTCTTACTTCAAACACATATATACTGACATGATATGCTTAGTACAGGAGAACAAGTAAATTTAGACCTGTGTGCAAGCGTGTGCACAACTACGCAACTGGATCACTCAACGAATAAAGAACAATTTCATTGACTGCATGGTTTTATGTCAAATTTCAAAAACGTCTCTCATGAGATGCACACAACCTGAAGCTGCCTACCATTCAAGAAGACGACAAGCTGCAACATGATCTGCAGTGTCACCTCATTCTTCGCTCCTCTCCCCACCTGCCACCTTTTTTCTAAGGGAGAAGAAGGAGAAAATATGGAACAGAACAGCAAGGACAGTCTTCCATTTAATAATCAGCATTAAAAACAATCAAAACAAGCCCTCATGCTGTAAATACCATAGGTATGAAGAGCTATGAAAATTTACTATTACCTACTTGCATAAACTAAGTGACACCACATCTAAAGCGAAAGCTGGTTAGCAGCTAACATGAAGAGTTCTTATTATTCATTTAGTGTGGAGAGCCACCAAATTGGATGCGCAGAGGCAAACTATCCTCACCCCAATGACAACCTGTCTGTGTTATAACTGACAGAAAGAGTGAGCAGTGGCACTTAGGTACTTTTGCTGCATGAACTTGCACCTGTTCTATAAAAAGAAAACAGCTACTGATCTAGAAGCAAAAATAGTTACTTGAGATGTGCTGACCACAGACCTTTTCACTGCTGGTTTGCAAGCACTCCAGTGAACTTGGGCTTCTTTTTAAACAGAAATATTTTCATCTACTGCACTGTCTGCATTACGACAACTGCAGGTACAACAGATGAAGCTGTTCTTTGAGTTTGTGCAGTGGCAGGAATCTCAGCTGTAGAAATTCCAAACAGTAGGGATAGAAGGTAGGCCATCACACGCATAATAACAGCACTTCCAAGAATTGCAGCTACAAGAGGTTAAGATGCTTGAATTGATTCATCACACTGACCCCATTCATAGTGATTAGCAAGAATTCTTACTTTCTATATCAAGTTCGATGAACACATGGATCTAAAATTCACAGGGAGATACAGAATCACAAAGATGTTTGGTTGGAGGGAGCTCTGGAGGTCATCTAGGTCAAGTTTCTAGTAAAATGAGGATTATTGCCAGCACTACATGAGGGCAACCTTGGCTTTGATTCATCACAGTCTAGAGGCCTGAAAAGATTAAGACTATACTCTCTTCAAGAAAACTGTTCTAGTGTTGCACTATCCTCCTAGAATGTTTCCAGAAAGTTTAAAAAAGTCCACATTTGAAGTCATAAAAGTTCAGTTCAGTAGAAAAGCAAGTCAAAAGAACTTTGGTCAATAAATCACAAAACAAATGCAGTTCAAAAGAACCTCTGAAAATAACCTAGATTAATCCCCTTCTAAAAGCAGGGTCAGCTAGAGCAATTTCTCCAGGCCTTGTCCAGTCACGCTTTCAGTATCTCCAGAGTCCACAACACCTAGACAACCTGTTCCAGTGTTTGACTATATCCAGAGAGAGACAGTTTTCTTTTAGGTTTAAATGGAATTTCCTGTGTTTCAGTTTGTGCCCATTGCCTCTTGTCATGTCACAGGGTACTGCTGCAGAGTATGGCTCCACCTTCTTTGCTGCCTATGCTGGCATTCATATACATGGATGATACTCCCCTGAGCCTCTCCTCGTTTTACAGATGCTTCAATCCTTTAACCATTTTTGTGGCCTTTCACTCCAGTATGTCCATGTCTCTTCTGTAACTGGGGAACCCACAACTGCACCCAGCACTCCAGCTGTGATTTTGCTAGTGCTGAGTAGAAGAGAATGATCACCTTCCCTTGACTTGCTGGTGACCCTCTACCTAATGTAGCTCTGGATGCTGTTGTCCGGCTTACATTGAGCCAGCACCCCAAGGTTCTTTCTGTGCCAAATTGTTTTCCACCCAGTCTAACCCCAGCACATACTGGTGCCTGGAGTTGTTCCCCCTCAGGTGCAGGACTTACCACTTCTTGTGGAACTTCAGGAGGTTCAGCCTGTCCAGGTCCCTCTGAACAGCAGCACAACCACCCGATGTATCAGAACCTCCTCATAGTTCTATATATTTTGTTGAGAACATCAAACACTTTCTTATGATCTTTTGAGGCAGACATATGAATCACAGAGAAGAAATTAAAATAAGATATTAAGAAGTACCATAGGGGCATTTGGTCTGGATTAGCATTTGGTTGAGCTTTATGATTGTGATTGCTTTCCATCTATTAAATAAAATCTAAACAATATCCATCATTAGAAGTCACAGGTACATTACCATATGCTTGAGTACAGACCAGTAATAGTTTTATGTATTGTATTAAATAAATAAATTAAATCTCTAGATTTTTTCTCGTGTTTATTCTTTAATAAGTTGTTACATCCTGCTGGACAGATGTGTAAACATACACTGGTGCTTTCTCTGTTTAAACCTACAGTTGCACTAGGCCAGAAGACAGGAACTAACAGAACTGCATCTATTTCTACATTAATTTTATTGTGAGGCAACCATTATATATCTTCTGTTCTCTCTACAAATCCACCAATTGCTTCCCTGACCCAGTTAAAAGATTGTGACTTTAATCTTTGAAGTCTCTAGCCCTATTGACTCCAAACACCTCAATGGTCTTGTTAGCTAGGAAAAGGCAAGGTTATGAAATCAACAATTCCTCGGCTAGAGGAAGCTGAAAGAGCAGGGACACTTCTGGGAAGCTTCTTGGTTTTAGAGTAGGGTTTGTATTTATCTGCAGGTGCTCACTGTCTCTCCCTACTTCCACCACTGTCCAGGAGAAAATCCAACCACCCCCAAAAGACAGCAGACACACATATACCTTTATTTCATGCATTTTTGAGAAAAAATACATTTTAAGGTAATTTTGGATCTATTTTCTTTCTGAACATAAAACATCCAATCACCAAGTGCTCTGTTAAATTAAAATACCCTTAATTCTAATAGTTGTCTTTTCAAAGCTCAGTATACCTACAGTAATGCATATTCACAAGAGGAACACTGCAACTGGTGAATGTTATTAAAAAATTATTTTACAAATTGCATTTTTTAATGTATGAACATCAGGCGGTATAATTACATTCCACATTTCCCCTGTAACTATACTACAGCATTTTAATCATTACAATGTATTTGGAGACAAGATTGTAGCTTTTATTAGTTCTCACTGCAAACAGTTAAAAACTCTTTATCTGCATTTTCTAAGGTAAGATTAAGATAAGATCCTTGAATCAAACAACTTACTTTTACTTTCTCCATTTTTTCTACTGTGTATACCTACCATAAATCTCCCCAGTTCTGAAGACTCAGAATGGTTTGGGTTGGAAGGGACCATCCAGTTCCAACCCCCCTGCCATAAGCAAGGACATCTTCCACTAGATCAGGTTGCTCAAAGCCCCATCATACCTGGCCCTTAACACCGCCACAGACAGAGCAACAAAAACTTCTATGGGCAATCTATTCCAGGTTTCACTCATCTCACTGTGTATATCCTATAGTTTTCACTTGGTACTTTTAAGTGGCCTACTCCTTGTTCTAAAAACTTTAAAATGCAACAGGAAATTAAGAAGCCCATTTTGCAGCTGGCTGAAACTGCCCGACATGGGGGCAACTCCTCATGTATTCTCACAAAGCCACCTCTGCAGTGCTCCCTCCACTACCAAAACCTTGCCACATAAACCCAGTACAATACAACAAAATCTGATTAACTCCTTCAGCTATGGATAGCTTCACAAAGGTGATACTTCAATATATACATATGCAAAGTTGTAGATGTCCTCCCTGAGCACTGGAGAAAACAACGGTATCTCAAAAAGAAATCACAGAATCATGAAATCATTAAGGCTGGAAAAGACCTCTGAGATCATCCAGTCCAACCTTCAGCCCAACACCACCATGCCAGGATGCTGCTGGCCTTCTTGGTCACCTGGGTGCACTGCTGGCTTATGTTCAGCTGGCTGTCAAACAACATGCCCAGGTCCCTTTCCGCCAGGCAGCTCTCCAGCCACTCTTCCCCAAGCCTGTAGGGTTGCATGGGGTTGCTGTGACCCAAGTGCAGGACTTGATGCTTGGCCTTCTTAAACATCAAACAACTGGCCTTGGCCCATTGATCTAGCCTGTCCACATCCCTCTGTAGAGCCAACCTAAATGAGATCAGAGAGTCATAGAATCACCTGGTTGGAAAAGACCTCTGAGGATCATCAAGACAAATCATACCTGTCCCCTTACTAAACCACGTCCCTGAGAAACTCATCTACCAATCTTTTAAATGGGGATGGTGATTCCCTGGGCAGCTGTGCCAGTGCTTGATAACCCTTTCAGTGAAGAAATTTTTCATCATGTCTAGTCTGAACCTCCCGTAGTGCAACTTGCAGCCATTTCTTCTTCTTGTCCTAGCACCTATCACTTGTGAGAAGAGATCAGCACTCACCTCACCACAACCTCCTTTCAGGTAGTTGCAGACAGTGATGAGGTCTCCCCTCAGCCTCCTCTTCTCTAAGCTAAACAACCCCAGTTCCCTCAGCTGTTCCTTGTACGATTTGTTTTCCAGCCCCTTCACGAGCCTCACTGCCCTTCTTCGGACACACTCCAACACCTCCATGTCCTTCTTGTAATGATGGAGTGATGAAAGAAAGTCGGCACTAAGAGCAAGAAAGACATTCTGAGATGTAACAGGATGGTTACAAGATCTGGCATGAAGAAACAGGAGAACGAGCACATAATAATTCTAATATGTGACTCAATGGAATGATAAAAATTCAGAGCTGGTAAATTCAAATTATAACAGAAGATTGCTGATGCTATGACAGCTCCCCCCTTTTCCCGATTGCCTTCAGATTGCTAAGGGTATCATGTGACAAGAAAGTGTTGGGCTCCCTCATAAGAATTTTCACTGTCACCTTTGCATGCAGGACTCCTGCACTAAGACAATGAAAAAACGTGCCAATCCTCTTCTTCCAGTTTAAGATCAAGCCCCACTTTTTCACATCTAAGGGGTGGAGAACTACAGAATTATTTCCTTAAAACAATGTATTTGTTTTAATTTTTTATGTTGTTCCTCTTCCGGGAACCATCCCTTTCTAGTAATTACCCTTTCAGTAATTGTTCTTCATACACACACCAATAATAATTCATTAATTTTTAAAAGAACATATAACAATAAAAACCATTAAACGGTCTGCTCTGTAAAAATGAAGATCAACCATTACTGTCATTTTTTTAAGACTGCTAATTAAAGAATAGAGATGTAAAATAAATATAAAATTATTAACCCATAATATAAAATTATTAGCCCATAACAGCTTTCAACAAAACGATACACTAAGATGCTGGGCTCTCTTTAGGCTTTATTTCTTGCTTTTTATTTACTTAATAACAGATAAAGGAAAGATAAAAATTTAAAATTTTTATCTACTTTATAACTGTATTTACATTTAAACTGCTGCACATGCTTTCCAAGTCCCTTGTAATGCATCTACATTATCTTTTTTCACAACTGTAACAGAAATACTGCCACAATGCATAAGGAATATTTTTTTTCTCCTTCAATTTCAAGAATGCTCAATTAAAGAACATAAAATTTATTCAGAAAGTCACCTCCATTTACATATTGAAAATCTCGATGGAAAAACCGATGAAGAATACACAAGATTTTGACAGCAATGCATAGTATTAAACATAAAAAAATAAAGAACATATCATGGAACCTCATGAAATTCAACAAGGATAAGTGCAGAGCACCTCACTTATGAAGAAATGCTGAGACAGCTGGGACTGTTCAGACTGGAAGGCTCACGGGGTAACCTTACCAATGTATATGAATACCTGAAGACAGGATGCAAAGATGACTAATCCAGGCTCTTGTAAGTGCCCAGTGACAGGACCAGAGGCAATAGGCTAAAACTGAAACACAGGTTCTCTCTGAACGTCAGGAAACACTTTTTAGTGTCAGGGTGATTAAACCCTGGCACAAGCTGCCTAGAGAGGTGGCAGAGTCTCCATCCTTAGAGAGCTTTAAAAGCTGGCTGGACACGGTCTCAGGCAATGGTCTGTATGAGGCCCTGCTGGAGCAAGGTGATTGAACCAGATGACTTCCAGAAGTCACATCCAACTTCAACTATTCTGTGATACAATATGATCTATCATATCATAACATGGTGCTCTTCCTAATCAAAATGTACACAGGAATTTCTCACAGCAGAATAACAAGGATGCTGGAAAAGCGTTCATGTCTGAGGACACTTGAATGTGACTGTAGCATTCTTAGTTATACCCAAGTGTTAAAACAAATAACACTATTTTTAAAAGGCATCTATGTGATTACACAAGATAAAACAAATCTGCCAAAATCTGTCACTCACACAGTCCGCATTTCCCTTTACTGGAAACTTTTATTGACATTAAAATGAAAATTAATTACAATATTCAGAAACGACTAATAGCATCATAATGCTAGCCTCATGCTCACTGAAGGACTCCTGTTAATAGTGCATACACCAAGAAAGCATACTGCATTCTTTATAATTCCACAGAAAGTCTTCAGCAAATTGTCTGCATCTCCGAAAAATAGTTACAATGCATTTACCCAGAGAAGTGGCAGGAAAGAGATCTAGCTTTGGTAATTTCAAATAAACTTCAGCTATGCATTGGCAAAGGAAATTACCTGAGCTCACAAAATCTACAAAATGTGTGCACTTTTGTTCTGTAAGCACAAAAGCTCTCTGTACAAACTCTACAATCTCACATATTTGCTACAACCACAGCTTTGCAGCTCCAAATAACATCAATTATCATGATATCTTCTGCTTGCTTACTTTAAGAATATAAATGCAGACAGGCAGACAAATTCACTCTGGGATATAGATGTCTCAAGCTCTTAAATGAAGAAACTTAGCAATAAAGACTAATGATCCAATCCTGCAAGATGACGTAACCTCCAAATGCATTTCAATGCAATTAAGACGAAACAATTTCTCACAAGTTTATATTCCAAACAGCACATGAACACAAAAAAAAAAAACAAAAATCCTAAGTCCCTTCCCTGACCACAAGATCACAGGCTAGAAAACAAGATTCAGCATTGTTCTGGCCAAATAATTTTCAATACAACAAATCTCCTATGTAGTTAGTTAGATCCAAACACAGAGAGGAAAAACAGTCACCAGAATGCTTTCAGCCTCTTTGGAACATCATCATTTCCTGGAACAATGTAATTCAAGATACACATGCAACCTGCCACCACAGTTCTCCTGACATCAAGTCCACGCTCTTTATTTGGGATCTTTCAAACACTGTAGGGGAAAGAGGCTGCAAATGAACCAAACTGCTTTGTCGCACCAGTCTGCGCCTTATGGACACCTCTATTTCAGTTCCTCCATGCAAGAGAAGTCAGAAACAGATTGCAGCTGCCTAACTCATCATCAACATATTCTTGATGGTTCTCAGTAAAGAATATGGTTGGGAGTATACTATACAAATTGTTGTGGTGCCCTTTCTGGATGCTGCCTTTCCAACAGACATAAGAAGGAATCTATGTTGATGCTTTTTCTGTAGTGCACGTGCAATAAGCACTGGTTCTGTCAGAAATGCACCGATCACGTGTGTCCTAAAAGTAAGCATATGACAGGAAGGTGCCATGACAAACATCACCTAAATGCCTGTAGTTGACACTACATGGTTTACATGTAAGACATGGAGAAAAGCCAACTTTGCTAAGTTTTGAGAAAAACAAAAGTCCTATACAGGTAAAGGAGGTTGTTACAATTTGAACTAAAAACTGTACTGCCTTACAGAAAGAGGTCACTTCTGACAATTTCATTGCTGATTTGTGGACTAACTCCCTTAATGCTTCTGTCTGCAAGCAAACTGCCCACTGTTGACTCATAAAATTATCTTTGAATTTCATCAGTGAAACACCAAAGTGATTCTCTCTGCATGCTTTTAAGTCTTATTTGCCACTGAAACTATAGACTATAATAACAGAACCTGTTTCTGACAGGAAAACAAAACAAAACAAACAAAAAAATGCAAACAAAACAGTAAGAGTCCCTTCCTTCCATTACAATTAAACTAGGATGACAATTTTCAGCTTTAATATCCAAGTATCTTTTAGGAAATATGATGTATATGTCAGCACTGTTCTGTAATCTGGAATTTAGCAACTGTATAAAATTAGATTTAGAAATGGAATTCTAAATATCAATAAAAGAGAATAATTTTGATATTAGGGCATAAGGAATCTGGGGAGTTGGCTCTTCTTCCAAGCTTCTTGCATTGTGTTAATTTTAAGCAGCCCACAAATATTCTCTATCCCTTTAGCTTTTCGATATGAAAGAAAACAGATAGTTCCCATGCTTCTCACATGTTTTACTAAATCCAATTAAGCCTTGAAGTACATAAATACCTTTAAACAAAAGATGCTGCATAAACAGAATTTTTGGAAGACCATATAATATAAACTGCAGAAATATTTCACAGTAAAAAAGAAACTAAACATTCAGGTTATACTGTGTTTGGGTTTTTTTTTTGTAAAACAAGTTTTTGTCATACGAAAGGTGTTAACATTTTCTATCTCTTATTTTGAGAAGTATATATTTCCTTCTCTATGTGCGGATAAGAAATATCCTGCTCATTTAAAAAAAACTTGAAAAACCTTCCATAAATATCCAGTATCTCTCTGCAGCAGCTGCTTATGCATCAAAAGCTACCCTCAAAACGATGCTGCCCACACACGATTACTCATTTAAACCAGAAAGAGAAACTATAAAAGAAGGGTGAACAATCTCTGTACCAAAAGAAAGTGAAAGAATGAAAAACTCAAAGAGTTATAAGAGGTAAGAGTCAAAAAAAAAAAAAAAAAAAAAATCACACTTGTGGTCACCATAGCTGGAAAACTTCAGCTTCTATTTCTTTTCTGACAATCAAAGAAAATGGGCACTGACTGGGTAACAAAGAGATCAGTGTACATCCAGCTTCCAACCAAAAGGATTTTTCTTTCCAAAAGGCTTTAGACTTCTATGAGAACACTCATGACAGCAACAGGTTCGTGATCACAAAACATAGCCTCAAAATTAGTCCATTTTCATGCTTTAAGCTTGGGAATTCCCTCTATTCACACATACACACTTCCCATTACAGCACTCAGCTTTCATGCATTGCATGAGTTGTTTCCTTTGTGCTCCCAGGTCTCAAATTCACATGCTGGCCTGATTAGCCCTACCAACATCACCTGCTGCTTGGCATCACAGCACAGGAGAGGTACCATGAGGCTGTGCTACAGCCAAAAAAAAAAAACAAAATTCAAAATCTCTGCCCTTCTGCACTGCGTGAGCTTTTGTGGGGTTTTTATAGCTGTACCAGCTCCTCAGATCTTGCATTAATCACATATGAACATCCTCTGCGCAGCTCCGTACGCTCCTCAGTCAAACCGGAGCAGTCTGGCTCTGTTTGCATACACCTTAATGTTTACCTGTATAGTAAAGTCTCTCCTTTTTTGTTTTTATTTTTTGTTCTGTGCATATTTATATATGTATCTTACTGTTGAATCACTCTGGAGATACTTTCATCTTTAAATAGATTTTATGTTCCACATCCCCAACCCCCAAATGTCAATTCATAGCAATTCCTTTCTACGTAAAATATTGGAGACAGCATAACATTTCTTTCAACATATGTGCTCAAAGCTTTTGTTTGCTTTTTCTGTGGTAATTACTATTCTTCATACCCAACTATACACAGGAAAAAAAAGACCAAACAATTCAAATTTCACACATAACTTAGCTTCCCCTATGCACAACGTGAAACTGAATCACCTGTATCTTCAAAACAGCAAAAACTAGTGTATTTTCCATGTGCCTGAACTTAAACAGTGAAGACATTTGTAAATTAAACTGGCATCCTCAGAATTCCCTAAACATTCGGCCTAGGGATATGTTATATTTTCTCATCTATGTACCTAATTAAAGCGCTCACGTGGCGAGAGTTCAAAAGGCAGAGTCAGTTTTGGGTTTTGCCTTTTTTCTGCCCCCCCACCACCTTTTTTGTTTCAATACTCACTTTTGCTCCTCTACTGATTCCCTTTCAGGTTTCATCAAAACTATTTTGGCTAATTAGAACTTCAGTAACTGGGAAAAGACACCTCCCTCCCCCAAACTCTGAACTTTGGTGTAATATTAAATAACAAAAATGGACAAACTAATCCAAAATCCCTTTACTAAAGCAATATTTGATCTAAGAGATTTCCATAATTTGCTTTGGCTGCTAAGCAACAAATTAAATGATTTGGCATATTTAAATGCATTATTCCTCCTACTGCTTTTCTGACTGAAAAAATACAGTTGTAACAATGCCCTTCTCACAGAGTAGTAACACTGAGGAAAGGTCCTGTGCTTCTGCAGGTATACTAACTAAAAGAATATGCATTCATTTGCCCTGCAGTATAAATGAAGAAATACACAATGACCTACAATCTATCTCCAGAATCACTATTGTCTGGACTGTCACGATACAGGGATTACAATTTTGCCTATATCAGCCAGCTCACATCAAATTAATAGGTAAGACAAACGCAAGATGCATAAGTAACTCCACCTGGGGCTCTCTGTTTGAAATCTAGTAGCGTATTGGGAATTCAGTACTCCATTCCCAGACTTTACACACATGGACACTACATTACCAGCTGAGAAAAACAACTGAACAAAACCAACATTTGGTATCAATCAAAATGCCCCCTACCCACGAATCAGAAGCACCATACTTAAGTCTTTCGGTTGCAATATGTTACTACTGTACCAAAGCACAGAGAGACCTAAAATTGAATGTGGAATTCAAGTAGAAGCACACAGAAATCACAACAGGCCTGTCTACCCATGTACATGCACTACAGATTCAGAAAGACAGTTTTTCAAAATGCAAGAGACCACCTATATCTGTGCACCTTCAATTTAAAACAAAATAAAGTGCTGTCAAGGGTAGAAAATAACCTTTGAGTTGGGAGAAGGAAAGGAACACCCAGCTTCCTTTCACATCCTTAAAGCAACTATGTTAAATATTAAGGCAAGTAATAGCATTTGGTGTGTGGGTGGGAGGCTTGCATTGCTACTACAAGTGTTTGTTCTGTGTCTACTGAATATAAGCACTTAAGGTCTTAATCTTGCAGTCTTAATTGTAAAAGACTAACAAACCCATCAGAATCACAGGAAAGTTATATTTACATATATGTTAGCATATATTTTCCAGACAGAAACAGTCTCGCTTTCTTCATCTCAGCCACAATAAAGTTCTGTGCAGTCACTGTCCAAATTATTTGCTACTAACTATGCTATTACTAGATGAACGTTAGTCTGTAATAACTCTGAGGAATATTTTCCTTTGTTTATCTATATCACTCTAAAAAAATAACTATGAGATTAGGTAGTCAGAAAAACTTTCAAGTTTTTTTTCTTTTAAATTTTTAATGAGCAGATTAACAAAAACTATTTCCTTCACACACACATTTATATATATATTAGACCTCATTCCTCCACTTCCTGTTCAACTTATATCTCCAGAAGAAACATTTAAATATAGAAGTGGTAAGAAAGATGCTTATTTTGACCTATTTATGTAAAGAGAATCTCAATATTAAATGTATTATTCAAAACCAAGTATGTCAATAACTGTAGTTGAAATGTCATAGAATCAGAGAATGGTTTGGGTCAGAAGGGACTTTAAAGGTCATCTAGTTCCAAGGGACATCTTCCATTAGATCAGGCTGCTCAAAGTCTCATTCAATCTAGCCCTGAATACCTCCAGGGATGGGGTATCCATATACGTGTGTATATAAAGCAGGTTTTACTGCAGATCCTCACGAAGTGACTATATCATTATTTTCAAAATATCTGCCCATTTTTCCTCCTTTAAAAGCCATTGGTATTTACATCCCCAAAATGGAGGTATTTATTCATCTGTAAGACAGATTCAACACACATAGTATATGGATGGACAGTCTACTGGAGTGACACCCTTGAAGGCTAACACAGACTTAACCCCGTGTTAAAGCGACTGTGTAATCACTGCTAGTGCTACTTCTAAGACTTTTCCGCCGTGCCATTGTGCAACTGTTCAGTAGTAATAACTTCTCATCACTACAAAGATGAAAATTAAAATAGAAATGTTCCTTTTCTTGTAAAATTACAAGTTTGGAAATTTGGCCTTTTTTCTAAGATTAAAAAAAAAAAATAAAAAAGACCTTCTCTTGTGACTGGGTCTTCAAGATGTTCAGGGCCATTCTTCACTTTGATGAGTCCTTGATTCCTGAGTTGCCTTTGTATTACTACAGATTGCAAGCAGAATTGTACAGAACATCTAGCTCTGATCCTGTTTTGACAAAGTGAAAAAACAAACCAAAACAAAAATATCCCAAGCCGCCAGCCAAACTCGTATAACAGTAAAAAGAAGGACATGGAGAAAGCTCAGGAGTGAGTCATCTGAAACTGTGAAGTTCACCAGAAAGTACAAAGAGGCAGAGCTGCCACGCACATCAGTACCGGCCAACTAGCTGAAGACAACCTAAGGGCAACAAGCTGAAGAAAAGTTCACAGTGCTTCTTCATCACAAAGAAGGCAAACAGCATGCTGGGGAATATTAGGAAGAAAAAGAACACCACAAGGAGAAACAGAAGAAAAGTTGCCATTCCCCTCTAACCCGGCACTAGTACAGCAAGATCTACAATATAGGTTTTGGGGTTCCTATTTCAAAAACTGGAGAGGGTCCACCCAGATGCTAAGGGGCCAAGAACTCAGCCTCCAAGAAGACTGGGCAAGCTAGACCATTTTAGTCAAAATAATAACAGCAAATAACTACTGGATGGGAGTTACAAAGACAATGGAGCTGAACTCTTCCTGGTAGTGGCAGACGGTTAAAAGTGAATGGCCATAAATTGCAACTCAAAGTTCAGACTGGACCTTTAGAGAAAATTCTTCAACAGGAGTGTGGTGCAAGGATGAAACAGGTCATACAGAAACCTTTGAAAGCTTCATCGTCACAAGTGTTTAAGACTTATTCAAAGATACCTGGCCTGGCTTAGTGCTGTCCAGAGTTGAGTTAAGCAGGAGTCTGACTGGATAAAGAGAGATCCCCAACCATCACGACTACTTATGAAGAGATTTCAAAACTGCTAAGGGATTAAAAGAATAGGTGGAGGCAGAAACGAACTTAATTTTCCTAGTGTTAGGATAATTATCTAAGAACTGTCAGAATCTCTCCCCTTAAGTAGTTGTATTCAATACAAAATTAAACAAACAACAGGAAGGAAGTCTGGAATTACCACTAAAATAAAACACAGCCTTTCACCTGAAGCATATAACGTACAAAGACATGGTCTGAACTAAACCAATTTTGATGCTATATTAAAGGATTATTTTGTGAGAAGAACGTCATGCAAAACAAACTCTCCCATCCAACCCTCAATTACTTTAACTTTTTAATATAAACTATTTCATTCTTCAGGAAAAACAAACAATTTTAGAAGTCTGTTTGACATGGCATCAGATTATTGATAACTAACTTACGCAGGCAAACTGCTCATTTGATTTTAGAACATTCTCCTACTGTCTTACAGAACTGAGAGCATAAAAACTCATTTCAATTGTCACCCTTATTGTCTATTTTATTATGAACTCACTCATCCCCAAGTTCATTAATAAAGTTTCTGCATTCATAGTGTTACACTTAACAATTAAGAATTCATTTGAGGGATTCATAGAATAGGGCATCTCCAGCTTGTGGTAACATATTTGCAAGAATTATTTTCTTCTGAAAAACAGTCTGAGTTTAAGAAGAATAAGGATCATTTACAGCTATATATTTAGAAAGTTATAACTGTGTAGAATTCTCTCATATTTATTTCTAATAAAGTCCAACTGATACATAAAGTCCAATTCTAAACCTATATAGATGCTTTATTTCCTCAATCTGCTAGTTTAAAAATAAGCATACTGGGATGAAAATGGAAAAGACTTCTTGTGTCTTGAAAGAGAAACTTCAGGAATTCCCTCCAGTCACCCAGCTTCCCCAGTCCACTTCTTTTATGAGTCTCGCTCTACTGAAATCAATTGCAAAGTCATCTTTATTTCACAAGTGCAGAAATAGGTTTGAAGAGAATTCTTAGAAAAGTTTTGTATGAATCTGCAATTAATACTTAGGCAATAATTTGATAACCACTTTTCAAGCAGCACAGACGGAAACCCTGCAGTTTCTTCCCCAATCTTTCTACCCCCAGCATGCAGGTAAAATTGTCCAAGAAGAATATAATAATTAATACAAGTAAAACATAATCCAGCAAATAAAACCAAAATCACCTTAGATGAATACCTAATCCCACTTACAGTAAGACCATAGAACTGCAGAGTGACAGACTGAATGTGAGAACCATCAGCATAATGAAACTGGTACCAAAAGAATTTCTTGCCAGTCTACACTCTTACAGGCACATCTCTGAAACTCACTGAGTCTAGTTGAAATATTACATCCATATAAAATCCATACTTTTTCAAAATACAGACAAAATACAGCGATGGGATTGCTGCCTCAATTTCAGCGTCAAAAGTGTAAGAATTTTATATAACATATTAGCCCAAGTTAGTCATTAAGTTTCAGATAGTGTAATGTTCTTAAACCCAGACATTGCTGGGGCCTTGTGCAGATTAACATAAGGCACTGAAGTGTCATACCCACACTTAAATAAATGGCTCCACAAAATCTCCTGTTGCTATCTTTAAAGAAAAAAGCATCTGCAAGAAGGCGAGATGAAAAGCTGATACTAAGATTATAGGATGAGTGACAATGGCTAACAAGATATTAGTCTGACTGTCTAGATGTTCCTTTGAATAAAGCAAATATGGCCCATAAAGAAGCTCTGCTAATACCTACACATCTTTCAGATCTGCATAGAGTTTATAATGTCAAGTTGTAGTTCAACATAGTATTATATCCCATATACCTCTTCCTTGCTCTTATTTTTGAAAGACTGTAAACTCAGGTATTTTTCTTTCCTTAAATGAGCCCTTCATTCAAGCTGGATATGTACTTTGATCCTCTGCATCCTTAGTATTTTTATTATCTTTCTCTGCTAGCTTTTCTCCCTCCACTTAGTGTTTTCAGTCACATTTTCCAACAATTATATTTGTAAATAGGATTTTATTTCCCAGAAGCTTATTTTCCTTTCCCTTACTGCTATTCTCTATTTCTTCTCAAATATACATATCAGCATGTTAGAGCTTTATTCCAAAGCTCCTTCACCTTTTACTTTTATTCCTAAATTGTTTATCTACACATTAAATTTATCTTCCCTTCTCCCTTTCTCAGTTACCAGACTCACTTCTTCCTCCTGGTGCATTTTTCAGCCTTTAATCCCTCTCCACTCTCTCATTAACTTCAACTATTCCCAGCGTATACAATTTATCTATCTACATATGAAGCTCTCTATCCAAATTCAATACATCATTAAAGAAAACCTTGACAACATTACTACCAATTTAGAAAGCATCACGGCTTTAAATAACTTAAGAGAAAAATGGACAGTTCTTACAAGTGAATTTTCCTAAACGAGAAATACCCTACAGAAGTCTCCAGTGCCCCTCAAACTCAGTTTGAAAAAATTTGAAAAATCACAAATGCTATTTTTTTTCTCTTCCATATAACTCCTACTTACAGTTTCTTGCAGCACTGCTTCACCTATCTTATCTTGTAGATTAATTCCTGTGCTTTCATAGATAGTGCCATCTATTGATTCCACTCATCCATACATCCTGCAGACCCATCATGCCAGGATGGAACCAAACATAACTATATACATAATTTCTCGTTTCATGCTGAAAAGAACAGAAAATCTTCCCATTTTTGCACACACAGGACAATGACTACAACAGGGATTTACTCATGTTTTTAAAACTGTTGTCTTCTTGATTTAAGTCGGACAAATTGCTAAATATGACAGTAGTCATACTCCCCTTTTCATCATTCATTGGGTTTAACTCTTCTCCAAGACGAGACAGAAATTAAGAGGATAAAACACCATTTGAAAATAAAACCAAATGTAAAATAAATTGAATCAAAGCATGACTGGCTACTCTGTGTTCTTGTTTCAGCCTCAGGTGAAAGAGAGGGGAGGGTTTGCTGTTGGTTATTTAGCTACAAGTTTTCACTTGCTTCTTAGGGGTTTTTTTTTCTTCCTTAGCAATCATCCATTTTCTTCCCAAGATCTATCGCAGAAAGCTTGGGAAAAGAACTCTGAAATCTCCACATACCATCTCCCTCCATCGCACACCTATGTTAGAAAGCAAAGTGGTTATGACAGCACAAGAGGACCTGAAACCAAATGTTTTCCATCTTGTGACAAACCTGCTGTATCTGTAGCCTATAACTGAAAAGGACTATCACAAGGTTTAGAGTCTGACTTTCCACTTCTAAATTTTCCAATAAGTACCAAGGGAAAACAACAACTAAACTGGCAAGCAAGCAAACATTAAGCTGCTTTATACTGGAAGAATCATGTATTCTATGTAAAAAGCACGAGTTTACTGAAAGACGAGATTTCATTTGAACATGTCAACTGACATAAGGGTAGAGCAAACTATGAGTAAAGAGCTTATTTCATACACCACCTTAGTAGATTTCAAGAGCATATTTTATTTTGCTAAATCTGGCCCATTCCAAAAAGTTTTAATATTTGCATTTTTTTTCCCCTGAGATGTCCACATAAATTATGTGTTATAATGATCACTTAGCAATACCCAGAAACAAGACTATTCTTGCAGACAACACTTGAGGTTTCCTTTAATTCTGTGGCAGAATTTTTAAGACTCAGCTGGGAGCCTAAGCAAATTTCTTTCAGAACTTAACTGTCACACGTGATCTTGGACCTACATACTGTTCATGATAGTAATTTCCTATACTTTTCCACATCCTCTTTTTTACCTGTTAAACCTCATTTCTAATTATTGGTTTCTTCCAGTTTTGATACAATAATAGGATGAAACCAAATAGTTTTCTTCCTTAGTAGCAGAGCCACCCAGGTTTGGAAGAGAGGAGAGACGCTCTGAAATCTCTTGTTTCACTTTAATTATAGCAATTATAAATGCTATGAGCTGTTACATAATATCATAGTTGTGAATGATCACACAGAAATCCTTCTTTTCACATCCCTAACTCTAAAATTACACAAGTTATTACAAATAAAAAAATGTTTGTCTTAACAGTGTAGAATTTACTTGTCAAAACGTAATTCCTTTGCTGTCCTCTTGATCTTCCAGCTTCCAGTTTAAAAGTCAGCTGCTGTTGAGTGAAGTTTTTTTACTTATGTACATGATAGAATAACGATGGAAGAAAAATCCAAGCCATAACTTAAACTCACAAGTCATTATTTAGGCTGTTAAAATGATTAATGTGAGTAAGTGGAAGGCTTAAAGTAACCTGCCAATGTAAATAAGCATAGCTTGACACCTGCTGTAAGACTTTGTATGCATTTACTTGCCTAACCTTGTGTACAGCATCTACACACTAAAACAAGTCTTGCATGTCATCATCCTGCTTTATCATGCAGAGAAGTCTTACCTCCGCTACAAGAAAAGAACACAGCATTTTAGTTACCGGTTCACTTAGCAAGGAACGAAAAGGCAAGAACTGTGAACAGAAACTTACTCTACAACTGAAGCTGTTGTCTCTTGCTCAAACTAGATACTGCCTTAGCAAGTAAAACATTGCAATTTTGTAAAAAAGAGAAGAGGAGGAAACTAGAATGGCAAGATGAAGGGAAAAAAAATCAGAACGTAAATGAAATGCTTATAGTGTTCATCTTGCACAAAACCCAGCAAAGACAGTGTAATACAGCAACAATATATACTAACAAAGAGTTTAAATTATTGTTTACTTACATTCTTTAACTAAAAGCTCAAAAAGCAGAAACCAACATTTTGTCAATGTCTGCTAAAACATGCTGTCAACTTAAGTCAATTTTTGTTGTCTGGAGGAGAGTTATTTTTAGAAGAATTATATTTAGGAGTGAGTTAAACTAGCCTGTTCACATTCCACACTACTTAATACTTCTGACAGTAGCTGTTGTCTTTCCTTTATGGCCACTTTTAAAAAAATCCCATTAGGAAAACTACACTCTTGAGATCGCAAGAAGACGTTTAACAGCTGAGTGAATGCACCTAGTATCCCCCAAGCAGAAACGTGGACTGCAGAGGTCGGCAAGGGCTGAAGTGAAATGTTCACTTCAATTAGTTTCTAACTCCCGAAGTTCAAAATGTTCTGACAAAAAGTAACTTATGAATTCTATGGAATATCCATTGTATAGGTGTCACAACGGAATGCTAAAGTGACTGGAGGCTCCAGTGCTCTTAGAAAGTAGCAGTCTCACAACATCTGCAGAGCTCTCTCTCCCTGTGACAGCAGTTGTCAATCTGAGAGGCTTTCAGTGTTGGACTGACGCATCCTGTCGATGGTGACCCCTTACAGATAAGGCTTTCTCTGGGGCCACCTTGGGAATGTCTGACAGATCACAGACGGCAACGTGTGTGACAGATCACAGTCAGCAAACCTCTAAGGTGAGAAGAAAGGCATTAGCTGGCATTCCATAAGGGAAGCTCATCACTATCCTTTAGAAAAGCAACAAGTACCTTCCTTTCTCCACCAAGAGCAGGCTTTGAACCTATTGCCTCTCCGCACTCCTCATCCTCAACTGTGTTCTGTGGGTACACAAAGAGGTAACACAGAGGAGGTACAGACACATCAAGTGGTTCTCAAACTGCGGTAAACAGAAGCTCGGCAGACTTGAAGAAAAAGATTCAGAGACTGCTAGTTTACAAAAAGGTTCTGTTCATATTCTTATTAGCTGCCTCACAGCAGCAAAAGTTTGCAGCACACCACCAGATTCAGGGAGAAGACATTAAGGATGGCACTGAAAATGGTGGAACAACACTGATAGGGGTTGATTCTTCTGCTCAAACTTTCTCTGTTGCCTGTTGAAGTGGATCATCTTCATAAATTCACGTTCCATTGCAGTAAAGAAGTTGATAATAAATTAGCACTTCTGGAATTTATAAGATTGAGAGGAAAACAGTGCCATTTAAACTGTGTATGTCCTAGAAAGAACATGAACTTTCTGAGACTAGAGTTTGGGTGAAAGAAGGAAGTTTGTAATCACACATGAAACATGATTCCACGTTCTAACAATTCTTATATCCCTACCAAACCATGATATGACAGTCACTGGTCAGCTTCATTTTTACTGTCTGTCCCCAAATAGCACTCAAGATTACTAATATGCTGTAAATCAAACTTATATTACCCAAAATACATCTAACAAATTTGCTTTGCTCAATACTGAAATATTGGGAGGAGGGGAGGTATTAAATATTTTTATTTTCATGCATACTTCATTTTTTTAAGAAATCCACTAACAAAGAGACACTAGGACTCCATTCCCAAAGATATGTCTTACCTTTAACAGACACATTTTTTCAGTACTGCATAGACAGCTTTATTCTCACACACACACAAACCCCAATTTGCTTTTATATTTACATGTTATGTCAAGCATTACATATCATTCAGTCAAATCTAATAATACCATTGAATTCTGGCCCTAATAAAACATTTACGGCATGTTTGCCTGGACAGCTGAAGACAGCTATCCATTCAAGGTGCCTGGGAACAAGCCAGCACTGCTTCAACCCCATTCTGTGTCCATGGGAGTATGGGATGTCTCTCAGAGAAGAATCCTCACAACATGGAAAGGGTATAAACTAAAAATCTATGGATGACAAGTGAATTTAATAATTCATTCCTTTTATGCATTTCATCTGTCAGATTTAAACCCACAGGCAACTTTCTTTATCCACTAAAGAAGAACACAACTGTTTACATTCATCCCTTCAAAGACTGAAGCAGATTGTCCTTATTTTCTCTTACAAAATGTGGCCAGTAGAGATGGATGTCCATCTTGGATACTGGCTCTGTCCTATGCAAATAGAAACAACTTCCTTGGCTTTCCAAAAGCATATTTCCTACTTCCCGTGGGGGAGAATGCATATATTGAAGATATACACTAATTAGAAAACTATTCACCTTCCCTTTGCAGTTGTTCCACTAACCACAAAACAACTCAAGATTCACAATAGCAGAAAAAGAGCAAGCATTACTTTATGACTCAGTGGTTTGGACACACAATACCTCCTCCAGAAAGTCTTTCTGTATTTCACTTAACTTTCCAAAATTCTCTGGTATTACAACAAAAAAAATGTTACAAACTCAGAACACAGGCAACATCCTCAAAAACAGAATATAGAAGAAAAACATTCTCAGACAGCTTGACATAGTTATTTTCATTTTGTTTGTTAGAAAAAGACATGCAGATACTAAACTGGAGAAAACATTAAGGACCGACGATTTGCCTGACAATTCTTAGACAGAGTCCAAAGCAGCAAGCAGCTGACACCTTTCTTAAACAGTAAGGTCCACCACCAGTAACATTCAGTTAATTCAGTTACAGTTCCCTGATTAAAGCCTAGGAACCTATCATTTTCTTCTCGAAAAACAACACCCCTGAACTTTGTGTTTTCTATGCCAAGGTCTCATATGCTGGACACATTACATCTCAATTAGCAGTAAAACAAGGACAAACCACTTTACACGTTACACAGAAGAGAGAATATACCTAAGCCTCAACCAAATTTGACGGGCATTAATTTCATTCTGCAACTTTCTGACAAAATCCAAGCTGCAACAGAGGGACTTAAACACCCTGTGTATTACACAGGCCATAAAAATTTATTATTTCCTATAAATACTTCATAAATTATAGCTATTTAATGGAAAGTGTGGGTACATTCTAAACTTACTGTGCTTTAGGTTGGTTTTCATTCTTAATAAGGGAAACTTCCTAACTGTTTACTAACAGGTAAGGTATCTTCTTAGTATTGCTGGTTTTGCTATGCATTCAGTACATTAATTTGTCCAATACTAATCAAATTCACCAAAATCATTTTCCCCTATAACACATAGCAGACACACGATTATCCATTCATTGTCACACCCAGAGATGCAGGATCAGATTACTCCCTTTCTTACCACAACACAACCAAAATACCCAACTCAACTATTTAGGCTCTGTACCAGGAACAGGATTTACGATGCAAAGAATATGTATCTATACCACAGAAACGTTATTACCAGTAACACATATTCATTGATAATATATCACCAAACGACAGACACAGGCTGAAGTATTTCCACTCCCACATTTAAAACCAAGATTGAGTTTAACGTACTAGTCACACGAGATTTCGGAGCACTAGTTTTTGAATGTTTAGGAAAGCCTGAATGCGGCATTCTTTTGCCCAGCATAAACACACTAAAATTATTAAGCAGCAGTCCTGCATCAGGATCTAATTCTGATGTCATTGACAAAAGACAACTTGCCATGTAACTGAAACACCAAAATTGAAGAAATAAGTGTATGTAGAGAAGGAACTGTTAAAGCCTATGCTTTCCTAAATAGGTTTTAATGTTGATATTCTTCAAAATGTACTTCTGTAATAAGTTTGACATGCTAAAAATAAATGCAGTTTTGCTAAGTAACTGAAACACAATATTTTGCAAGAAATATGACTCAAATTTGCACTTTTGACATAGAAACTCAGGTGTTGGTAGAGCTAAACAACAAAACAGAAGCAGTTAATACACATTTACATCCATTTACTCCTTTTTTATCTGTGACAGCATTAACACTATTTCTGATGATAAGCTTTATAACATGCAAACACATCCATTGAAAATAATTAAGTTTTGGCTTATATTGGCCTTGGACCAAAGTCGAACTGGATGCCATTCAGTCATCTGACCAGTTCATGAACTAGCTAACTATATTTAACAGACAAATTCTCTCCCTAGGGTATCCACTAACTACAAAATATATTTTTTTAAATCTTACTTTGTTTTCCATACATGTGATAATTACAACATATCTCATTTTTACTAATAAACTTTCACTAACTTGGGATAACAAGTGATTTTGAAGTACTCCATTGTAATTGCATCTATATAACAAAAGTCACAGCATTTGGAACAAAAGAAAAATCATTATGTATCAGTAATTAGCATCTTTTGTCCAAATGCAGAAATTAATTTACAATTTTATAGTTTTTAAATAGACCTTCAAGTCAATTAATTCTTCTCTCCAAAGCTTGCGTAATTCTACCCCAAATTAACACATGCACTAGTGAGACCATCATGTACCAGCAGTAAGTTTTTATTGTTAAAAAAAACAACATCACTCTGAACAACATCATGATTATAATTTTCAAATGTTTCATTGCCGTTTTCTGCATTCTAAAATATCTGCACTTTTTAAAGGGCTATAATTCTGTACAATGAACTGCATTTTCTTTCTCCAAGACTCCAGATATTTGAACACTACTACACTCTTGTAAAATTAAGGTCCTGACACAATGTGTATTTTTCTGAAGCACATCTTATGATTTACTGTTCCAAAGTACAGGTGAATCGGGCTTATCCACAGTACTTTCAACAACAATGTCCAAAGGGTTCCTCATGTTCCAACACAAAAATCAAAAACATTATTGTCTACAACTCAAGCTCAGAGATTAGCTGAGCACTCTAAAAACAAGGCTAACAGATATGTCTTGGGATCTAAATGGACATTAATGTCTTGAAAATTAACATAAACCGCTAACCTGCAAAAATGGTATACAGGCAAGTTGCAAGTCAGAAAAAACATAGAAAACAGCTTAATGCTGCAAGGCAGACTTTTGAGGAAGTTGGGAAACCAAGATTAAAACTTCTTAGAGTGCATGTCAAAGTGTTGCAATGCGAGCTTGTGAATTCCTAAAAATGAGGCATAAAACAGTTAGAAGAATATGTCCTTCAAAGTCCTTCTTGGCTTCCTAGGTCAACATGAAGCAGAGTCCTTAGCTCTCTCTAGCTAACATTCTTCAGAAGAAAAATTGAACAACCACTGAAACAGTAAATCAACATCTAACACATTTTATGACTGCATCCTACAGTTATGGTTTTCTTTTCTAGCTTTTTCCATTTTAAAATAATAACCTTATCTCTTTGCTTAATCAAGTTAATCTTTTTAGAAAAAAGATTCTTTCTCTAATGATAAAGATTTCAAAGGAAAAATTACCGAGTAAAGAAGCTCGTTATTATCAAGGATGGACTAAAATATCTAACACAAGCATACGGTTTGGAAATATGAAAAACTGAAACATTTGCATCCTACCACAAAAATTATTACATGTTGCATCCACACTCAAAAATCCACTTTGATAGCCAGTGCCTCACATGCAAGCACTGAGCTAGGGGAAAGCGTGGACATTTCTGAAAATACTCAAGACACAGAAGATGACCCATTTGGACCGCATCTACACACAAATGGTATTGCTTTTCAATATATTCAGAGGAACAATGAAAGACAGAATTAAGGGACAATTTCATGTGACAGGGCAAGAGTCTGAAAGTATTCAAGTAAACATTCTTCTCTACCCCTAGACTATTCTACACTAAACCTCTTACCAAGTATCGCTTTAGGACAACATTAATCATTAAGCAGCTCTAACATCTAGGGAATACTTTAACATCTAGACAGAGAGCAAATTCACTTGCTGTCAGAAGTTCAGAGTTAAGAAAAATTTCAGGGTACGGAAGTACATACACGCAACAAGATGTCCCATCATTGGACCACACTGACCCACCACAGAAGGCCATTCCAAGTATACCATGCTACGCTGTATTAAATAAACCAACAGACATTCAAAGGGATGGTCCATAATAATGTTTTGGCAACACTGATCAGATCTTTAATGAATAAACAGATAGGAACCTATCTTTCCTTTTGAGGAACCTAGAGTTTACTAGGAGAAAGCTTATAAATACATTAGTGTTTTAAGAATCTCTCTAATACAGTAGATCTCCAGAACCAATCTCATCTACTTCAATTGTTAGAGAGAGTTTGGTATATAAGGCATCAGGTAAGGATTGAGGAACCATAAGAGCTCCTTTTCCCCTTTGATGTAATATCACTGCTGTAATTTTTTTCATGAATACTGCCATTACTTGTAAAGATTTGAGTAATGAAGCACCACTAGCAAATTTCCTGCAGATCAGACAGATGACTGTACAGGAGGAATATAAATCTGTTTAGAACTTGAAAGCATGCACATTTGTCATCCTGGAATAAAATACTGTGTTTATCAGCAGAGTAGCCATAGTATGCATGGAGATCAAACTCTTCTCCAAGAAGAAAAAAATAATATGAACAAAAAACCTTCTCCTTGTTAATAAAACTTTTTCTCCTTCCTTAGACAAAGAAATTAATTTTTTTCTTTTTTAAAGTTAGATATAGAATAGATAGAAGTCTAGCAAGATAGGCCAGCCACAGATAATCCCCAAAATCGGACTGCCATTATTGGAAACATGACAGCTGGTAGAAAGTATATTCTTTTTGGACTGAATTGTACAGAACATCTCCCTGTTTCATGGAACTTGCTAAAGGTAGATTTGTTTGAAGTTCATTCCCACTGGTAACAAAAACTGTCAATTGCTTTGTAATTCAGTTTTGGGGTTTTGGTTTGGTTTTGGATCTTTTTTTTAGATAGACCACTCATGCTAGCTAGAGCCACAGAACACATTCTGTTGTCTTGCCTGAGGATGCAGACAGCATTATTTCAAGTGGGTAGACACGTCTCAAGTTTCTAGAGCATAATAGTCTTGAATCTTCAAGACTACGGGATAAAGTCAGTTCATTCTGCATATGAATGACATGCATAAGTATTCTGCCATGTAGTGCCATTCTTCAGCTGCAATTTAAATCTCTACAATATCGAATACTTGTATCATTTTGATGTATTTTCATAAGAGCAAATTCAGATCACACTGCAATGCTAGAAGCTTCATTACAACCTCTACAGCAGTCTGGACCATTTGTCACTTCTTAATTTTTTGCATGATATTTTTTCCTCCTGCTATGAAGATCATATAATCACAGAATATAATCACATATAATCCCCAAAGTAGGATCAACTAGCGCAGGTTGCTCAGAGTATTAAGATGTAATAAATATCACTGTCTTGTTATTACCTGCAGAGACTGGCATTTTCCACTCCAGGTAGCTGGAAGGCACAGAAGTAAGATTTCCTTCCCCACAAATTACACTATTTTTGTAAAGCACTTGCTCCTGAGGAAAGGCTTCCAAAGAAAGAGCACCTATGACAAACTTAACGTGTCTTTTCAGTTGTGTTTTCAAGCCTAATAAATTTCACAACACCAGATCGAATCACAATTGTAAAAGTTCGTTAATCAAAGTCTCCTTTAATATCAACAAAAAGGCAGAACCAGCTGAGCTTAAAAGACCTCTCTAAGCATTTCTGCATACACACTCAGTTGCTAGTGGATGAAAAAGATTTTACAAGTTAAGCATTTCCTTTTTTTAACTGAAAAGCTGACTCTGCAGGCCATTTTTACAAGAGCTGCTTGAACTACTTAAGTTCACATGTATTATCAAGTTACAAATGACTTGGGTTTTTTCTAATTTTTTTTTTTTTAATTACTTGAAAGTCTGCACCAAAAATCATCGTGGAGGGTGCCTGCTTTGTCTTATAATGAGAATTTTTTTTGTGGAAAACTGCTCTCAGCTACCAACAATGGTCCTTCAATAGTGACCCTGCTTATCTGGTACAGCTGATCTGGCAGACAATCCATCTGACCCCACATCAACAACGTAAATACGCCTGAAGGTAAAAGATTCTGGATGCTCAAACCACAAACAGTATCCTGTTGTAGAAATAAAGCTGACAAACTTGATTTTGGCCGCTCCATAACCATTACTTTAGACACAGCAAGTGGGTGCTGCTGGACAAGCTGCTGTAATACAGTATTTAGCGCAGTAAAGTACCAATCACACTTCCAGTTTCCCATAATCTGTGTATCTATTATGCAATGCTGTTTCTAAACAAAAGGGTTACTCTGAAAGAAGGCTCTAGCCCTGAAAAGGACCCTCATGTTCCTTTGCCATACATCTTCACTGCAAACTCTATGGATTGGCCTAAAATGGTTTCTCTTCAAACATCAATTTTCAGCCATGATTTGTGTTCAAACTGGCCATCCCCATGCTACAAACCATTTCCATATTCAACATATTGATATAAAAGTGTCTCTCATTATCCCCTTGGACTGTTTCATTTTGTGTAAAAATTCACTACATCAAACAGTCAGAAAATTATTCCAAAGCCCAGAAATTACAAAATTAATTTCAGCTATGGAAGACTGAGAACACCTCACTCAAATGAATATCAATTTATTTGAGCAGTCATCTCTGATGAGAAACAGCAAAGTTCAAATTATTGGTTTGAAGCAAATACAGCAAGGAGTTTAAGCTGGTTCTGTGTATTCAAGAGAAATAGTCTAATACTGAATGACAGGAAGATAGACAGATATACATATATGGAGAGAAATACAGATACATTGAGTGGAAGCAGTGAAAAAATTGTCAATTCCCCTCTCCTTGCAAAAAAAGTATGGCTTCAATAAACTGTCTTTCACTGAATGTAGCTTTTTTTCTTTTAATCGGTTACTGAAGAGCTTAAATTCACATCTATTTTATAACTTCCCAGTGCTCACTTGTTTGATATGTGTTTCATTTCCTTAGGTAAATAATTGCAATCTTTTCAATCTCTTGAAAAACTGCCATATGCTTCATTTCAAACTCTCTACAATACTGTGATTTATCTTTTAAAAAACTAATTGACAGTTAATAGCACACTCTTGAGGAACAGATAAGAATTAAGGAATTTGTACAGAATGGCACTTCCTTCACATGTTTTTTTCCCCATTTCTGATTACAGCTATAAACTGGGTAATGATACTTCAGTAAACTGCAATGACAGCCAAACCTTTTGTTATATTAATACTGTTAATTTGGGAACTTAAGACATATAAATGGTATCTTATTTTCCAACTCCAAAACACACTGGTTTGCATATAGCAACAATCAGTTTTAGCTGTCATCCTGCTGTCCTTTCACACAGCTTGCTCAGGCTTCTCAAGTGACCTTTACAGTAGTTCAACAATTTTGAATCCTCAGTAAATACTGCTACTTAATAATTTGAATACAACAAATGATTAACAAAATATTGAACAGCTCTTGATTTAAGACAAAATGTTAAGCTTCCTATAACTTCAGATTTATTTCTATTATTTCCTCTCAGAGATTTTTGTGACCCCTGACAACGTTTTACCTCTCATATCATAGTGTCTTTTTTTAATAGGCTGGTGTAAGAAACCTTCAATGACACTTTTAAAAAGTTTAAGTAAAGTAGAAGTGTATTAAAATTTAAACTGCTATGCTATTACTGCAATCAAAAACCCTAGTAGATTAGCGAGGCAAAACTGTCTTTGCAGCAGCAGTACCAGCTATATCAGTAATACTAGTTAGTACTACTGAGTTTAGTCCTTGTTTTCATCGTATACTTCTGTCAACAGGCAGTCACAACTGTAAGGGGCAAGAATTTTGTGTGCATGTTTTTCTTTAAGAATGCCCAACAATTTTCAGACTCATGTCCTATGCAAACAAAGTCTAAGATGACTTGCCGAGTATTTTTTGGAATCTCCTCTTCAGTTACTTAAAATCTATTGACCAACCCCTACCAAATTGCATTCAAGTACATTGAGGTTCTCCAAATTTGTGAAAACAAGAGCCAGACAGAACAGAGACTCTATTAATACTCCCACTAAATGAATGCAATTTAACACAGAGCAGGAAAAAAGGGAAAAAACACAGTACAAATGCCCTAGCTAAAAGAAATGCTTCAACAGAATGCAATGCCTTCTATTAGATGCAAAAAAACCCACCTGGGTTTAGAATAGATTCCTGTTTTCTAGTAAGTTTTAAGTGTCAGTCAGTTCTGGCATTTGTAATAATCTACTCCTAATCTAATCATCTTGCTATCGGAAGACTAAATTCACATTGCAACCACAGCATCTACTTACCAAAAACTATCCATTATTTCTGCGGTTTTTTTACCTTTGTAACAAAGATAGTTTTGTAACTACCTTTGTTATTCTGTAGTTCTTTGTGTGCATAAAGTAATTTTTTATACTTAACACGCAATCATAAGCAAGCTAGCATTCAATTCAGCTTCCCTCTCCCCTCCAAACTATAAGCATCTAAATTAACAAATATATTTGTGAAAATATATACAGTTTAAAGGACAGAAAATGTCATCAAGCTGACTAAAAAATCTTAAGAGAATTAAGACATCCAAAATTAAAGATATGATAATTTCTAATTATGTTACTGTGTTTATTTTCCTGGAAGTCTATAATTAACGATTTGCTGCCTCTCTGACACATTCTTTGTTCAACTTGTGTTATAAGATGCAGGTCACACCTCTGCTATAAGCACTTGAGTAGTTCAAAAAGGTGAAAAGGTTACACAGCTTCTGACCTCTAGAAAGGAGGTGGCTTTGAAAAAAAAAAAAAAAAAATATTTTGTTTGCAAAGTCATCTGAAGTGAGTATGACAGCATAATTTCTTCCAGTCCTATTCCATATCTTTTTTTCTTCAAAACTATGTCTTGTAAACATGAAATATATAGCCTGTAATCTGTGTCAGGCGACCTCAAGATCCCTCCCAAAAAACTTAGGAGACTGATTCACAGATGTACTGGAACACAGAACTCCTATTGCAATCTGGCGCCTTGATATCTTTTGAGAATCCGGGACATAATCCAAAAAAACAAATCTGGAAAAGAAGCATTATCACCCTTGCAGCAGTCAGAGGCTCCAAGGTGGTAGAAAAAGCAGACAGACCAGGAGTTATAAAAGGTGCACCGCTCTCCAAGCAGTTAAATTGAGTACATCAAGATGCATCAGACACACAAGCAGAAAGTTATAAAAAGGAATTAGAATTAAGTAACAGTAACCTAGTAAGACTTCCCTCACGATACCTCCTCTCAGCAGTCAAAAGCATAGGAACAAAGGAAAAAAACCTCACTTTCTTTCTAACTCTGTATTTCCCACAGACAATAAAGTTTCATATTTTAGTTCATTCCTCTGACTTCCCCCCCCTTCTCCATTTCCCACCAAACTGCAGACCTGAAGATCTTGGTGGATAAGAAGCCAGTGTATACGTAAGTGGGTTGACAGCATTTTGAGCATGTTTAGAGGGTATGAAATAAAGCATATTCATCATGGAAAGTGACTTTTGAACAAGTAAAGGGAAAATAAAGTAGGATAAAGCACATTAAAACACACACAAGGAAACGGATTTAATTATCTATAGTAGGGAAGAAGAAACTAAGGTGAAGGAAAAAAAAAAACCCTGTGAAATGTTGAGTTCAACCTTAATATATTTTACCATCGCTTTTTAAGGAAATCACTCTCACGCAGGAAGCGGTGGGGGAGGGGCAGTGTCCCCCACTTGGAAACTGGCTGGCTGAATTCAATCCGATTTGACAGAAGGGTAGAGGTCTCAAAGATAATTGCCTAGGAAAATGCTAAGTTCATGAAATCAAGATGCTACAAGTGTCCTGACCAAGGAAAAGGCTGCAGCGTGCACTAGGACCATGTTCGACATTAGATGATCCACAAAGGATGAGACTGTAAATGTTTCAAACATGGAAAAAAAAAAACCCATTAGAGCTTACAATCACTCCTGAGATTTTAGAAAAGAAGGAAAAAAGTGTAAGAAGCCAGGCTTTTACTACTTAAGGAACTATTCTTTCAATTGAGTTCTTTGTCTTTCATCTGGGGAAAAAAAGGAAGACGCCTTATTACTTGGTACAGTATTCACCACCGGGAGTAGTAACAAACAAGTGCCAAAAGCCCCTTTTTATATGCAAAAGTGCTGTACCAAGTGGGGCATTTCTACCTTCCTTTGGAGAAATCAAAGCAAGAGAAGCAAATTGACTGCAAGGAAAAACAGCAGCGAGAAAGCTAGATGGAAAGAAAAGCCAAGTAACCCAAATCACCTTCCACCCACTCCTCCAGTTTGCCTTCAGAACCAGCAGCATTCAACGCTTAACATAATATGTTTTATGGAACCCAGTTAAAACAGAACATACATACAGCACGCAATGATCAGTGAGAAGACTTTTTTAAAAAAGCTGTATTACTTTTGATTATTCTGATCAATCCCTCCTTGAATTCACAAATACTCAGACAATATCACTATGTGTTAACATATTATCTCGACAGAAGCGATAAGCAGCAATCCCTCAGCTTTTTCAATAAAATCAGTTTTTAGATAACCATTGCATATCCAACTACAGTATTTCCTATTCAAAAATGTCATCTACATGGTTGCTAAAACAAATCTTTGCTACAATTCAAGTAAAGATAAATTTCAGACGGTGGACCACAGAATGCCTTTCTGAGTACTTGCTTATATACTAGCCTGATGGTACTGAAAAGGCAACCAATTCAAATCAGTAAGGGATTTTCACAGGTTTTACAATGAAAGTACCTAGAATCCTAGACGGTTAAATTTTACTGGCAAGAGCTCTAGTATGCCTGGGCACAACTTAGATGAATGTACTTAAGTCAATTAAACATTTCAGAATGAAGGATAATAAAGCAAAATTAATCATTTCACATGCAATTCTCAAGCTAAAATATCACAGACTGGTTGCACAAATAGATGTTGAAATATTTCACTTCTCAGGAAGCACACCTTTCGACTTCAGACAACACCCAGCGTGTCCATGCCAAGAAAAAAAAGGAACACAGTCTTACGGAACCAGTTAACAAACAATAAACAAATTGACTGCAGCAGAAGATCCATGTTTGATATTAACAAGTAGTGATTCATGTGAAGCATCACGTAGCTTTCCATACTTTTAAATACACGGATGATGAATCTATGAGAAAAAGTAAACACTACCTTATGAAACGCTAGTTAAAGTATATTTCAGCTGTTGGAGACACAAACGAAATGGTCTCAGTGTTGAAAATGTGGGACTGTTCCCCCAAACCCCGATTCTAGCATACAAAGAGGCAGCAGAGTCCACGTTTAATAAAACAGCTCTGAACACAGCACCTTGCTCCTCTCCATGAACACTTTCTATTTGCTCTCACATTAATTCTACCACAATTTTTAAGAAGCGAAATTACATCTTCCCAAGCAAAGGCATTCGTTTAAAAGCGCGACTGCCAAAAAGGGTGGAAGCCACACTAGAGCATTTAATGCGATTAAATGCCACTGTGCCACAATTAGATGTCACTCTATGCTCACTTTAATTCTGGAAGCACACGCAGCACGAAGGGAAACCTTGGCAATGTCCTGCTCCAGGTGTAAGCGCATCCAGTGCCAGTCCCTAGCACAAAAGCTCCAGCGCTCCCGACTCTCTCCTAGCCCAGTCTGGCAGTGCTGCGGGCGCCGGGAAGAGGCTGGAGAAGTTGGACCCTCCGTGCTGCTCCTTCTGCTCACAGCCAACCGGGATCTCCGCTCCCGCCTAACAATGGGAGCAGTGTTCCAGCGGGAAGATCTGCCCTGGAATTGCAGCGAATCCGCTCTCTCCTCGAAGCGGCTGCAACCTGGCCACCTGCACGTCCCTCCCCACCTCTGCCCGGCCGGGAAGGGACACGGAGGGGGGGGTGACACGACTCCGCTCGCACCTGGATGCGGTGACGTCACCGCCGCCCCCCAGGCGATGCCCCTGGGTTCGGGCACGCGGGGCGAAGGGAGGGAGAGGGAGGCACGAGTGCGGCCCCGGCACCTTCCTCTCCGCCTCGCAACACGCCCCCTCCTTGCTCTGGCAGCGGGGCAGAGGGGGTGGAGATGGGAAAAAGGGGAGACTACGGAGAATGGGGCGGCGGGGGATTTGGGCGAGACGGGGGAGGGAGACGGGGGATGGGGGGACGGGGAGAAGAATGGAGACGGGGCACAACGAGACGGGGAGACGGGGGGGAGAGTGGGGAGGGAAACGGAGAAAACGGGGTAGATGGGGAGAAGACGGGGATGGAGAGAGTCGGAAAACGGTGAAGAAAGAGGGGACATCGCGGCGGAGAGACGGGGGGGCGCGGAGAACAACGCGAACGGGGAAAGTGGGCTCCGCCACCGCGCCGTGCCTGCCTGCCTGCCTGCCTGCCTGCCTCCCTCCCTCCCTCCCTCGCCACCGCCCCCGCCCCCCGCCCGGACAAAGAGGCGGGTGCCCACACCTGCCGCCCCGGTCCGTTTGTGGAGCAGCGCCAGGGACCGGGAACGGGAGCGCGGGATGGGCGGCTGGGGCCGCTCCCGCCCGCCCGGGAAGCCGCCAAGGGAGGAAAGGTGCGGGGCACTTACTGGGCTCCCGTGCGCTGCCTCCCCCCTCGCCTCGCACCTTCACGCCGCTCAGCCCCTCCCTCTCTCTCTCTCTCTCTCCGCCTTCGCTGGGCGCTGGAACTTCAATGGGCGCCTGCCATTGCGGGGGCGCGCAGAGCTCCCCCCGCGCCAAGGCTTCACAATGGGCACAGGACAGCGCGCGTGTCTGTGCGCGCGCGGGGGGCGGGACCTCTCCCGGCGCGCCGGGGCGGGGGGCGGGGCGGGGCTGTTTACCCGGCGGCAGGGCTCGGCCCCCACCCCCATACTCGGGCTGGTCCACATGCACCGTCCCCCAACCCCCGCGCCGTGAGGAAGGCAAGCCCACCACCCCCATCCACCCCGAGGGCAGCAGGTGGTACAGTCCGGCGCCCCATCTCCCTCTCCAGCATGGGCGGGGGCAAAGAGCTGATTGGCCAGCAAGGTCAAAGCCGGCTGGCGGCCACCAATCAGCACAAGGAGGCGGGGCTCCTCGGGGCACGGCACGCGCCCGAGCTGCACGGACCCCTGTGGTGGGTGCAGGGGGTGCGGTGGGGCTGACTCGAGCCGGGGCGGTGGGCAGCCCTACAATACCAGGCTTCCCTGCTGCGCACCAATCCAACCCACTGCCGCCTCCGTGTCGAAAAGGTGGTGAAAGGCCTTTTGTATGCAGCTACTCCATGGTACCCGTGTCCCCAACCCTGGAGAACCCGGAACCGGCCCGGGGTCGCGGTGCATGCTGGGAGTTGTAGTCCCGCCCGGGAGTCCTGGAAGGTTAAACGCCAACGGCAGCAAAGGAAATTGATCTCCCCCCCAAAACACCCGTGCGCCTTACAGAACACCATCATTTGTGTTTTAAAGAGTCTTTTTCGTTTTATCGCGCTACCTCCTAGCGTGCAGCCCCGCCTGCTCGCGCCGCGGAGGAAGGGACGCGGGGAACCCCCCGGCACTGCCAGGACCCGCCCGCCCCGCCGTCCCCCGCGCGCCAAGATGTCGGCGGCCATCGCCGCACTCGCTTCCTACGGCGGCTCCGACTCAGAGCCCGACTCGGAGCCCGAGGCTGAGCCCGGCTCCCAGGGCGCCGCTGCCGCGGTGCTTGCCAGCCGCGATGCCGTGCTGCACCTCCGGGCGCCGCCTGCTGCCGCCCCAGCCCTGCCCGTCGACGCGGCCCCGGAAGTGGCCGTGAAGGTAGGGCCCCCAAGGCCCGGGTGCTCGCGCTGCTGCGGTCTCCGACCCCGGGGACAGCCTTCCCGGTGTGGGAAGGGCGGGAGCGAGGACAGCGGGAGGACATTACCGCAGCCTTGCCTTGCCCTACCCCGGGGGTGGAGGTCCAGGGGGCCGGGATCGGGGGGGCCGCTGTGCCTGGGGCTCGGCCGGTGGAGCCAACGGTGGCGGTTAAGCTTATTAATTGTGTTTATCTAAAAGTAGTTCCTTGCTTCGAGTCCCTCGGAGACTCCTATCTGCTATTCCCCCGAATTTAAGGTGTTTTTCTGTGCAGTTTGCCCAGGTGGCGAGGTGAAATCGACACTCGATAGGCAGAGTGCGGTTGTGTATCCAGTTCTAAAGAGCAGCTGGAAAGCTGATCGGTTTCTGTTTTTTTCCAGTGTTATTTGGGAAACTTTAATTTGCCAAGTTTGGTATCATGTTTCACTTTTGTGAATATGGAAGGGGATGGCATTGGTTTGGGTTCGGGACTTTACTATAGGCAATTTCTAATCAAAAGGAAGCATCTCACCACGATGACTGTCACTGTAGTATTGTGTTCTTTCCAGTTGTTTTCAAAAGCTTATTACTTTATGACAAAGAGATGGATGGGATCTCTCACTTTGTTATTAGTTAATTCAAGTGCTATCGCAACTGATCACATTTGCGTGTGTGTGTTATGTTTTACATACTGACTGGATGTGCCTTCCCTTATCCCTGGGGATCTTAGAACTTCTTGCTTTGCAGCCTCTGGCAGACTGTCTTTTATACACTTTGAAAGGAAGGCAAATTGACATCTCTTATTGCTTGAGTGCAAATCATCGTAAGTGGCAAGTAGCATTGATTGTGTTCTTGCCACCCTTACAGCCGTAGCAACAGGTTTTCCTTTTGCCATGTCAGCATGAAGATTTATGCAGTGGCTTAGTGGCTGACATCAGGGAACTGAACTCATTTTTAAAAACTAATAATTCTGGCGGAGTTGTTTGTCCTTGGATCCATTCCTCTATCTGGTTTGCGACGTAGCTGCACAAATGCTCTGCTGACTGAGTTAAATGCTCACTGCCACGGTAGGAACAAGCAGCTAGAGGAAAAGGGTTAGGTATCAGTGGCATGTTCCTTTCAAATGTGTTTGCTAGGCAATGCCCTGAAAGGGATGTTCACCACTACAACTAGGACTGTCTCTGCCACAGGTCTTCTGATAAACAAGATAAAAAGAAAGTGAAGTTTCTGAGTACGAACGTGTTTCATTAAACTCTTGTCTGTCATTTTTATTTGAAATCATAGATGAAATGCATAGAACTGGAAGGGTCAGTGACTTGAAGCTGAGGCTTTCTGAATACACAGCTTATGGGCACTTCTTTTATCACCATAATCTTCTTTGGGGGAGTAACAGATCATTTCCTTGTAGAGTGATATCAGGCTTTCTTTTCAGACTTTTACAGTTCAAGAAAGAAATGCTGATCTCATACTCTCAACAGCTTCCGTGTCTAAAAGTGAAAGCTTGCCAGTCACTCCCTCAGGAATTTACCCTGACTCCTCAGGATTAGAAAGCTGTGGTGGGTTGACCCTGGCTGAATTGCAGGTGCCCACCAAGCCACTCTATCGCTCATCCTCCCCATCTGGACAGGGGACAGAAAAGGCTCGTGGGCTGAGAGAAGGACAGGGAGACATCACCCACCAACTACTGTCACAGGCCAAATAGACTTAACTAGGGGAATTTAATTTTACTTCCCAGACTCAAATTCACTCCCAAATTCTCTGCTTCCTCCTGTGAGCAGCACCAGGGGATGGGGAATGGGGGTTATGGTCAGTTCATGACAGGTTCTCTGCTGCTCCTTCCTTCTCAGGGGGAAGATTCTGTAGGCTCTTCCTCTGAGCCAGCCTGGGGTCCCTCCCATGGGAGACAGTCCTCCATGAATTTCTCTCGATTTGAGTCCTACCCATGGGTTACAGTTTCTTCATGAACTGCTCCAGCATGTGTCCTTCCACAGAGTACAGTCCTTCAGGAACAGGCTGCTCCAGCATGGGTCCCCCACAAGGGTCACAAGTCCTGCCAGCAAACTTGTTCCAGTGTGGTCTTCTCTCTTTCCTCGGGTCCTTCCCAGGAGCCTGCTCCAGCACAGGCTCCCCATGGGGTCACAGCCTCCTTTGGGCATGCACTTCCTCTGGTGTGGTGTCCTCCACAGGCTGCAGGTGGATGTCTACTCCACCATGGACGTCCATGGGCTGCAAGAGCGCAGCCTGCCTCACCGTGGACTGCAGGGGAATCTCTGCTCCAGTACCTGGAGCACCTTCTCCCCCTACTTCTTCACTGACCTGGGTGTCTGCAGATTTGTTCCTTCATATATTCTCATTCCTCTCTGTGGCTGCTGTTGTTGCACAGGTTCTTTTTCCTCCACAGGGGTGCTACCACCGTTGCTGGTGGCTTCAGCCTTTGCCAGCAACGAGTCAGTTTTGCAGCCAACTGGCATTGGCTCTGTCGGATTTAGAGGAAGCTTCTAGCAGCTTCTCACAGAAGCCACCCCTGTAGCTCCCCTGCTGCTAAAACCTTGCCGTGCAAACCCAGTACAAAAGCCCAACTGAACAGATGTAAAAGACATGATGTCACAAGAATTCTTTAAGTACAGAGTTGGAAGAACAGCAAGCTGAGTGAGGAGGGAAGCAGAGTTGCAGTTTGTTAGTATCACTTCACTTGTGCAAGTGGTGTTTTGACATGAATGAGGATCAGGTACTCTTAAGTGCACGGATATGTATTACACAAAGGACTGGGAATAGATAAGAGAAGATGGTGGTAAGAAGGGAGGCTAGAAGGGTTAGCCATACAATAAATACAAACACCAGCTGCACATAAGTGCATTTTTTGCTAGTTGAGAATGTAAATCTTAAGTGGTTGGTGTTCTGCATCCTAGTTCTAATCATTGCATGTGTTTATGGTTCAGAATTTTCACCTGTTAACTTGCACAGACATTAGACTTGCATGTACTTTAAAGAGGACTAGGTTCCTAACTATGTCTATTAGCAAGGCATAATTGTTAGTGCACTCAGCCACAGCATTTGGGGTTTTATTTCTTGTTACTTAGGGCTACGTTTGACACGTGCATTTAAGATGTTACTGAAAGATATATTTCTTTATTCAACAGAAAACTGCTGGTTCCTTGCCTCAAAGTACATCACAGATACATAAAATCATATTTCTGTGAAAATATTTTTTCTATAATTGAAAACTGTACTAAATGATTTGTAACTGTGTTTTAAAAGTTTGAGGGAATGGCTTTTGTTACACTATCTTCTTACAGTCTGCTTGTTATAATAGGCCCAGTGCTGATCTTGGTGTTAAATTACTCATAATAAATAACATTGAGCTGTAATTACTGGTTACTTCAGTGCGGTAATACTTTAACCGATTTTAAATTGGAAAGCCAGCTAGATGAAAGTGTGTGTTTCTAGTGCTATTTATAGCACCACTGAAGTGCTGAAAATGTTACAGAACCTGAGGGAATACAGCAGAAGAAGAAAGTGTGCACTGCTGGTCCCTTCATCCTGAACAGGATGCATTAGAGATGCAAAACTTCAGAGAAGGGCAGCAAGGCTGAACAAGTTACTGTCTCTGTATGAGGAATTACTGAAGAGGCCAAAACTGGAAAAGAGATTACTGAGTTGAAAAGTATGACAGAGACCTACAGAATCATTACATGGCACAGAGAAGGTGTTGAAATCGCACTGCTGCTTCCAGTATGGCAGCTATAGGCTAACTAACAGGGACTAGGTTCAAAACAAACAAAAGGGTCAAGTTCTTCATGCAACACGTAGTATAGGCTATTGCCATGCCAAGAAATATCGTGTATGCCAGAAGTTTACACTGTTACAAGGAGAATCTGTACAAGTACCTGGAAGAGATCCATTGAAGGAAGAGGTGCCAGTAAATACACAGATTTCGTCAAGCTCACAAAGTCTTCTGACCTGAAAATAGATGACTGCTGAGAGAGTACAGCAGTAGTATCATGTACATCTGCCCTGTTCTTATTCTCCCCTAGGTGTGAAGTTATCATAAGGCTGATATTTTTCTCTGTGAGGAAAGTAGATAGATTAATAAAGATATTTTCACACTCCAAATACATCATCAGGTAAGCATGGCAGTGTTAATAGTGGCTGTTCTGGAAAGGCAAGAGAGCTCCCTTGCCAACAGCCAGAGCTAGGAAATGCCCTCCCTCCAGCAGTGACCATC